>JAZKJV010009860.1:0-637278 GCA_037367405.1 Ottelia alismoides | reverse complement strand
TCAGGTTGGTAAAAGGAAAGCAGCTCTGTGATCAAATAGTTATGATGTAAAAATAATGTAATGGGGGCTTTTTAGCGGTATCAGGAGTGGCAAACCTACATTTCTTTCTGATGATAGTGTGTTTGTGTGTGTGTGTGTGGGGGGGGGGGGGAATGGTGTAAATGACAGATGGAGATTATCTTTGAACACAAAGACAATTGAAGATAGTAGTTTCAAGGAAACTACTCACTACATTCCTTTTATTTCCAACCGTGCATTGTCTCAAGCTCCTACATGGTAGTTGTTTTACTGGTGATCACTTGATAATTAAACAAAATTATATACTTATCTAGGATAATAGGTACCCCAGAGTTGTATATTTCCTGATCTGTCGGAAGTTTGTAGATTTATGATTAATCTAGCTTATTACTCACAGATGCCATTGCTTTTTTTTTCCAGCTTTGTAGACCGGCATCTATGGCGATCAAGTTGAGATGCCAGGACAAGTTCTCTCCAGTTGTCTTTTATGGCTCTCCACAGGGCTTGCCAATGAAAAAACCATTAAGACTATTGAAGTTACTTCATGAAATTCGTATTGATCTTACTAAACAGAAGGATTATATAAGAAGGTAACCGCTGTCTACACTATACATATTGAGATACAATATACAAATAAATGATAAAATTCTTGGTGGTCTTTTTCCGTAAAAGTTTCCGTCTGCAACATTCCTTTGCTATATACCTTGTTTGATTAGGAACTTTGTTGATGCAGTGAAGAAGTCTGGGCAACATTTCCTAGGCAGGAGGAAGCAATGAGGTTTGCCAAATCGCATTCTCAAGTATTTGTATTCAGTTATCAAGATCATTATAATGGCCAAAGAAGATTTCTCGCATCTACCTATGAGGAGTTTTGGAAAAGGTCATAATTATGCCATAGATAAGCCCACATTTTCATTATGGTTATGCTTCTAAATTATCCTGCTATGTATTTAATTTAATTATTTTTGAGAAGCACATCTGGCTTATTAATATTTCTCATGGAACTCTTCAATACAGATATAAGAGCATGGACTCCAAAGTTCGACATCATTACGAAGTTATTCAAGAGGTTTGGAAAATATCTTTCAAATGCAAATGGTTGTCGTATTCTTTTGTTAGCGACTCTAATTTTTAGCTTCTACATTTTGATCGAGCTCAACAATAATACATTTTTTTGATCCAAGAAAGGGGAAAACACTCTGGAGGTGACCGCTCATATATATATTCTAATAAGATAGGTTAGAAGACTTATAGTCGCCATGTCTTGAGAAGAGTTCAGCAAAAAGAGTTGCATTATCAACATAGAACCTATCAGACTGAAAAATAGCTCCATTGCATGACAACCAAATCGTCCAAATGGTAGCAATAGGGCGCATGGGCTCCTCAATGGGCCTGAAATTGTCGACCACCAGTAAATCCCAAAATCTATTGTGGGAGGAGAAATCAACCCAATGAACATTTGCAACGGCCCAAACACCTTGGATGTAGGTGCAAGAGTAGAAGAGGTTGTCTAGGTCCTTGTTGTTGCTTTCACACAAGGAGGTAGTGGTATCGTTCCCCTGTATTGGCGTTGTTCTTATGACCTTGGTCAGAATCTGCTCCCGCCTGTGAAACCATAGAAAAATCCTTAGCTTGAGAGGGACCTTTAAAGTCCCAGATTAGATTGCAGTTACACAATGCTCCAAGAAACATGGATCAAACGTCAAGCTGGAGGAGAGCGCCTTATAAGCCTTCTTCACTGTGAAACAACCATCGCTCCACTCCCAACGATTACATCCCCAAATGAACCTGAGTAGTCCACAATCATCTCATACATCTGCAAGAACTTCAAATTGTTGCTCCAAAAGAGGAGATGGGAAACAAGACATCCATGGCTCCTTGACTTGCAGGTCATGACTCTCCGCTAACACGTGCATGCGAGGGGAAAATCTCTTGCAACAGTCCACTACCTGACCAATTGTCCTTCTAGAACAGAAAGGATTCCCCATCCCCAGAATCACATGCGTATGCAGAGGAATCTCACGAGCAACCATGCAAATCCCTTTCCAAAAAGCCAAGGCAAAGTGAGGGGAAGAATATACCAACAACGGCTTCGCCCGAATGCTATAAATGTCTCTAATGAGTATGCAGGGAAGGTCCTCCTCATCACCCCAGTAATTACCATTTTTAATATATTTGGGAGAGAACATATTGTCTTGTTGAGAAAAATGGATATGGGCCTCTTATGTAGGGGGAGAACCCATGAGACAAATTATACAATCCTCACAAAGTTAAAAATGAAATTAATGTAAAAAGATACAAAGAAGCACGAGATAAAATCGATATTCTCCCCCAAGTTAAGCGTATTTTGATGCAACCTAATGGGGTAATGACCTAAATGGCGATTCGAACAATTGAACTAAGGGATTAAAATGACGAAAACGAACAAAATGATGTGTGATACGCAAAAATCAGCAACAATAGACGATAAAATACTTGAATTTAGCACCGGTTTCTCCACAACTTAGGGCATATACGAATAGTTATCAATTATGGGAAATAAATAGCAATATTTGCGGCACGGAATCTCAATATTTAACCAAACCAATTAACAATATAACAATCCACAAACTAATAATATGCGGTGGGATTAAATGGTGGACTTGACGCTCATACCACAACCAGCAAGAGAGAACGTGCACGTTCAAATCTGATCACAGCGAAGGCGGCGACTTGGTCAGGGCATTCCGAGCAGCTTCCGGGGCCGGGGGGGGGGGGGGCGGGGCTGGCTTCACAGCGACTGCGACAACGGTTGGCGGGGAAGGTGGTGGGATGGCGGCTGTGCGTCGAAACAACGGTAGGGATGGCGGGAGGGGTACGCGATAGGAAGGGTAACAGGGACGGGTGTCGGCTGCGAGGGGGGTTGGCACTTGCGGCTGGGGAGGGCTGGCGGCTGTAGGGGGATGGGGACAACGAGTGGGAGAGCGGACGGGGGCAATGGCGAGGGAGGGGCTCGTGGAGGTGACGGCGATGTGAGGAGGCACAAGCGGAGGGATGGGGGGTGGCATGCTGGGCGCTGTTGAGGCGATGGGTGGGAAGGTGGCGAAGCAGGGGCGAGCGGGAAGGCACGAGGGAAGGCGGCGAGGGCTGGGGAGGTCGAGGGGAGCACGGGGGCGTGGGAAGGAGGCGGCGGGGAGATTAGGGCACGGGAGAAGAAGGGTATCGAGGAGAGGGGAGGGTGCGGGACCGAGAGGAGAGAGAGAGAATTAAGTGGGGGGAAATTTACTTCATTCAAACTTAACTTCAACCCTAATACAAGGGACCTTTTATAGAGGCTAATTCCCCCCCTAAATAGCAACAACTTTCTGAAAATAAAACTAAATAAAAAAAAGAAAACATGCAGAAAAGAAAAGAGGGGATAAGGCCTTGTATAATGAGCCTTTTACATAAATTAGATAAAATTTAAAATAAAAAATGTTGACTAAAAGTGGAATCATGCTGCATCAACTCCCCCCTGCTGAAAAGAATCTCGCCCCGTCGAGATGGCATCGTGGAAGTTCTGAAGTATATCGGGGCGGAGTTGTTGGAGTTCATCCTCATCAATCCAGGTGCAATCTGTAAGAGGTCGTCCCTTCCATTTGACTAGATATCGTCGGAAGAAGTCACGTCTAGTCGTCATATCTCGGATGTCTGCAATATCTTCAATCTGATCGGCATCAGTCGCGGCTGGTGGTTGGCTCGTGTCATCAGCGGGAACTGTCGGCGTGGTGGCATCTGTCTGTTCTTCTCCATGATATAAGAAGAGATCTGATACATTGAAGACTGGCGATGTCTGGACGTCCGGCGGTAGATCAAGTAAGTAAGCATTGGGCCCAATCTTTTTGAGGTTTCGGAATGGACCAATCTTTCGTTCACTCAATTTTTGGTGGACTCTCAAAGGAAACCTCTCTCTTTTTAGGTGGACCATCACTAATTCTCCAACTCTGAACTCGCTCTCTGTTCGGTGTAGGTTGGCTTGGGCTTGGTATTTTTGGGTCATGGTTTGGAGTTTGGCTCGGATTTCAGTATGAATGTGGGTTAGGTGTTCGACCAGATCCTCAGCAACTGCACTACTTCTCCCTTGCATGGTTGTGGGTTTCAGGTCTAGAAATTGGGTAAGTGGAAAGCCGTACACACTCTCAAAATGGCGATTTTCCGGTAGACCTTTTAGTGGAACTGTTATACACGAATTCAGCTTGGGAAGAATTAGATCCCATTTAGACGGAGAATCCCCTGCAAGACATCGCAATAAATTTCCTAATGATTTGTTAACTACTTCGGTTTGCCCATCTGTTTGTGATGATAAGCGGTGCTGTATTGCAAATGAGTACCAAGACGAGACCAAAGCGTGCGCCAAAAATGACTCAAAAACCAGGTATCACGATCCGAAGTAAAAGAGCGCGAAACACCATGCAATCGAACGACATCACGAAAAAACAAATCAGCGACATGAGATGCATCTGAGGTTTTTCTACATGCAATGAAATGTGCCATTTTAGAAAATCTGTCCACAACCACAAAGATAGAATCAACTTTCCACACCGTGAGAGGTAAGCCTAGCACAAAATCCATGGTGATGTCTTCCTAGGGTCGCAGAGGAATCGACAGAGGTGTATACAACCCAGTGTTCTGCCTATGGCCTTTGAATCTTTGACATGTTTGGCATTTTTGTACGAACTTTGTAACATCCTTTCGCATTTGCGGCCAATAAAATCGCTCTTGGAGAAGGGTCAAGGTCTTGTCCATTCCAAAGTGTCCGGCTAGGCCACCGTTATGTATTTCTGAAATTAAGTTTTCACGAAGGGAGGTGGCATGGATGCACAGTCGGTGGGCTTTGAACATGAAACCCTCATGAAGAACATAAGTGGCTGTCGGATCCTGCCCAGTATCAACACATTCTGCATAAACTTGTCCGAAATCAGGATCATTGGGGTAGAGGTCCTTGAGTGTGTCAAATCCTGTTGTGCTGACGGTCATTGTGGTCAGGGCATGTGCTCGCCGGCTCAACAGTCAGCCACGCGGGTTCAGGGTTCCAGCTTTGTGTTTGAGATGGAACGTGTATTCTTGGAGGAAACTAACCCACTTGGCGTGACGTTTGTTAAGAGTTTTCTGCGAATTCAGATATCTTAAGGCTTCATGATCAGAGTTAAGGAGAAATTCACGTTGGATCAGGTAATGCCTCCAATGCTTGAGGGCTTGCACCACGGCATAGAATTCGACATCATAAGTGGAGTACCGTGACCGAGCTTCATTTAATTTCTCACCGTAGAACGCTACAAATCGTCCTTCTTGACTTAGGACGACACCAATCCCGACATGTGAGACGTCGCAATCGACTACAAAAACCTTGGTGAAGTCAGGGAAGTGCCAAAACAGGGGCATGTGTCAATTGATGTTTTAGATTCTAAAAGATGGTTTCTGCTTCAAGAGTCCAGACGGGTGCGCCTTTACGCGTGCAATCTACCAACGGAGCTGCACAAGTGCTAAAGTTCCGGATGAAGCGTCGGTAGAAAGAAGCCAATTCCAGAAAGCTGCGAATCTCAGTGAGGGTTTTGGGCACGGGCCAGCTCTGAATGGCCTGAATCTTGGAGGGGTCAACTTTAAGTCCATCGGCCGTGACAATGTATCTCAAGAAGAGGACCGTGTCAGACATGAAGGAGCATTTCTTGAGGTGGACATACAGTTGTTGGGCTCTCAGGGTTTCCAGGACTTGCCGTAAGTGGGATAAGTGGTCTTCTTTGGTCAAGCTGTAGATCAGTATGTCATCGAAGTACACAACCACAAACTTACCGATGAAGGGTCACAATACATGGTTCATGGTCCGCATGAAGGTGCTGGGGGCATCGACAAGCCGAAGGGCATTATCGTCCATTCATAAAGGCCCTCTTTGGTCTTAAAGGCAGTCTTCCACTCGTCTCCAGGTCGGAGGCGAATCTGATGGTAGCCACTGCGAAGATCCATTTTGGAAAACAATTTGGCACCCGATAGCATATCAAGCATGTCATCAAGCCGTGAATGGGAAAACGATACTTGATCGTGATCTTGTTGATAGCACGACTATCCACGCACATTCTCCATGTGCCATCCTTTTTTGGGGTAAGCAGAGCAGGAACCGCCACGGGCTCATGCTCTCTCGAACATACCCACGACGTAGAAGATCAGTGACGTGCTTGTTCATTTCTTCGTGTTCACTTGGGCTCATCCGATAATGGGGTAAGTGGGGTAGGCTGGCTTCAGGGACTAGGTCGATGTGATGTTGAATGTCTCGCAATGGGGGTAGTCCTTCAGGCAATTCTTCAGGCATAATGTCAGCAAACTCTTGGATGATGGGCTTTATCTCAGGCGGGACTTCGGGTGTAGTTGTTTCTTGATTGTTCACTTCTCGTCCCATTAATGCATAATGGTGGAGCTCTCCTGAATTTCACGTTGGAATGTCTGGGCTTCCATCAACAACACGGGACCTGTAGTCGAAGTCTTTGACGGTGGAGTGTTTTTATCAGATTGTGCGATCGCGGCTCGGAGTGTAGCCACCTGGCGAGGGCTAAGGGCGTCGCGTTGTGGTATGAGGGTCACACACACCTTGTCGATGAGGAAGGAGTAAGTGTTCAGTTTTCCTCTGTGCTCAGTGTCTCGATCGAATTGCCAAGGTCTCCCTAGAAGTATGTGACAGACATCCATAAGGGCTACATGGCACCATACCTCGTCCTTATATGAAGGCCCAATTGAGAAGCTAACGAGGCTTTGTCGGTGGATCGGGAGTTGTGTACCACCTCGAAATCAGGCCACACTGTAAGGTTTCTCGAGTGGTTGAGTTGGCAGACCCAACTTATCGACCATCTCTTGTGAAACGAAGTTCTCAACGCTTCCTCCATCAATGATCAGCGAACAGCGTCGCCCTCTTGAGGTGCAGGTGGTTCGGAAGATGCTGCGTCGCAACCAACTATCAGCGTCGTTGACAGCGGGTGTGAGCAGGATGTTTGTGGGTGCGCTGTCAGGAGCGATAAAAGTTCTCATGTTCAATGACCAGGAACGGACCGGATTCGTCTCCATCCACTCCCAGAAACTCATAGTCATCAACTCCCATGGTGTCAGCAGTCAAAGCAGTCAGGTCCTCTTCAGGTGATTCCTGCTGGTTATGGTTAGGGTCTTCAGGGTCGTCGATGGTGCACAAATGGGCGGGTCTAGCCTTAGGTTCGGACACTCTGCTGCTCAATGTCCCTTTTGATAACATCGGAAACAAGTATCGGGTCCTACAATAGGTCGACTTCCTAAGATGCCGGGTCCGGGGTTTCCAGTAGGTGGTCGGGTGACGACAGGGGTTGATGGTTTGGCTTGGGGTTTACCTGTAACGATTGATGGGGAACCTATCGGTTTGGAGGTTGTCATCGGGATACTGGTGCGAGGGACAGAGTTCACAGAAAAAGACATCTTCCTTGTCTGGGCTTTAGCAAGCTTGATCTCAGCCCGTTCATCCTGCTTGTAGGCTTTGTTGACGTCTCGACAGTTGTTGAGGTAAAGTTCATCTTGGATAACTTGGCGGAGGCCTTGCATGTAGCGGGTGACAACCTGAATAGGAGTCTCCTGCAAGCGGTTGCGATGGACTAGGGATTGGAACCCTTCAGTGTATTCCTTCACGCTCATGGTGCCTTGTTTCCATGATTGCAGTCGTACGTATAGATCTCGTTTTGTAATCTTCCGACACGAATTTGGTTTTCAATTTGGCCTTCATCTTGCTTCAACTGCGGATCTTACTTTTTCCTTTTCGTTTGCGTTCAGATTGCAAACGGTCCCACCATAGCAGAGCATGTCCCTTTAATTTTATTGTGACGAACTGAACTTTTCGTTCACTAGGCATAGACTTCCACACAAAGAAGTGTTCGGCGGTTTGGAGCCAATCCAAAAAGACATCAGGGTTTCGTCCTCCATCAAATTCTGGAACATCGAGACGGATGCCTCAATCCCATCCATCATCGGGCCTAGGTCCAGTTCGCGGCGGGAATGGATATCCAGAGGTGAGGGGGTCTTGAATCTTGGGAATGAAAGGGGTATCATCTCTTGGTTCTTCTTCTTCACTTTCTTGTGATTGCCAATCGCTAACGTGTCTGTCAGAAGTAGACGAGCTAGAGTCGCGAGAAGGATTACTCCGGGAATGTGGTCTCCGACTAGCACGTCGACCTTTGTTGGGTGTTTCATCACTATGATTTTTCTCTAGCATTTGACAACTGAGAGTGGCAATTTGCCCGCTCAGGCATTCGAATATCCGATCCATTTTAGCATCCGAGGATTCTAACATTCGCTCAGGGTGTGGGGTGTAGCCGGGTTGAGAAGTAGACGGTTTCTCGCAATGGGAATCCTAGGGTTTCTACTTTCTTTTGTTTTGAGATTTTTTTTGTTTTGTTTTGTGGTTGATTTTTTTAATGCATGGAACGAATGGAATGCAGTCGAGATGCAGGGTCGTTATGCTCTGATACCAAATTGATGCAACCTAATGGGGTAATGACCTAAATGGCGATTCGAACAATTGAACTAAGGGATTAAAATGACGAAAACGAACAAAATGATGTGCGATACGCAAAAATCAGCAACAATAGACGATAAAATACTCGAGTTTAGCACCGGTTTCTCCACATACTTAGGGCAACACAAATAGTTATCAATTATGGGAAATAAATAGCGATATTTGCGACATCAAATCTCAATAGTTCACCAAACCAATTAACAATATAACAATCCACAAACTAATAATATGCGGTGGGATTAAATGGTGGAGTTGACGCTCATACCACAACCGGCAAGAGAGAACGTGCACGTTCAGATCTGATCACAGCGAAGGCGGCGGCTTGGTCAGGGCGTTCCGAGCGGCTTCCAGGGCACGGGGGGGGGGCTGGCTTCACAGCGACTGCGGCAACGGTTGGCCGGGAAGTTGGTGGGATGGCGGCTGTGCATCGAAACAACGATAGGGATGGCGGAGGGGTGCGCGGTAGGAAGGGTAACGGGGACAGGTGTCGGCTGCGAGGGGGGGTTGACACTTGCGGCTGGGGAGGGCTGGCGGCTGTAGGGGGATGGGGACAGCGAGCGGCGGGGGCGATGGCGAGGGAGGGGGCTCGTGGAGGTGGCAGCGATGTGAGGAGGCGCAGGCGGAGGGATGGTGTGCTGGGCGCTGGGCGCTATTGAGGCGATGGGTGGGAAGGTGGCGAAACAGGGGCGAGCGGGAAGGCGCGGGGGAAGGCGGCGAGGGCTGGGGAGCACGAGGGCGGCGGGAGAGAAGACGGCGGGGAGATTAGGGCACGGGAGAAGAAGGGTATTGGGGAGAGGGGAGGGTGCGGGACCGAGAGGAGAGAGAGAGAGAATTAAGTGGGGGGAAATTTACTTCTTTCAAACTTAACTTCAACCCTAATACAAGGGGGCCGTTTATGGAGGCTAATTCCCCCCTAAATAGCAACAACTTTCTGAAAATAAAACTAAATAAAAAAAATAAAACATGCAGAAAAGAAAAGAGGGGTTAAGGCCTTGTCACTATAATGAGCCTTTTACATAATTAGATAAAATTTAAAATAAAAAATGTTGACTAAAAGTGGAATCATGCTGCATCAGTATTTATTAATCATGTCCAACTTGGAGATAAGAACCTAAGAGGTACGTTTTTGGTAAAGCTTTGGCGAAGGTATTATTGGAACAAGCAAAGTAGGTTCACTCCAATTACCGCAGTGATGCAGCGTGGAGCCGAAGTATAGGGCCGAATATTTAGTTAATTCTAACCGTTAATTATATTTATGTTTATTTGAGTCGTCGGATTTTTAGTTAAATAACGAGATCACCTGTGATCTCCAAATTAGTAGTCAATTTCAAATTAGAATTTCAAATTAGTCGGTTAATTAGTTAGAATCAATTTAGGATAATTAATTAAATTTCTATTTTTGTAATCTCATCCCTCTTATATAAAGAGATGATGGTCCATTGTTTTTAGACAGTTCAGGTTAATGAAAATTTGAGATCTTTATCTCTATCTCCGTCTCTCTCTTTCTCCCCCGTGTGGTCTGCACGTGTTCTTCTTCTCCTAATCCCTCGTGTTCCCGACGAGTTTCTCTTCTCAACCCCTCTATTTTCTTCTCCAACAAAAAAATCCAATCCGCATCAATTGGTATCAGAGCATGGCCTACAGATCGTCCTCACGATCTGACGATCCATCCAGACGCTCGCACTGACATGCATCAAGGGACCATCGTTCATCCGAACAAAAACTACGAGCCATCAACGCCTACAACAAGGAGACGAAGCGCATGCTACGTGAGTTCCAAACCACATTCCACTCCGAGTTTCGAGCTCTTATGGCTAACTTCGAGGCCCTCCGCGCCGCCAAAGCGAAGGCTTCAGCGACACCAATCATCGACACCGAATTTGAAGACGAAAATCTCACCGTCAACGACGAACTTTCCGCTGTCCAGGCCATTTCGGAGGAGGAAAAAACCGATCCGAGTTCTGTCCAGGTAATTTCAGATTCACAAAATCCCCCGAACCTGACCCACACCCCATCCACCTTTGCGCGGTCCCCACCCACCACCCTCGCCGCACCTATGGCCCCGATTATGCCCCCAGTACCGCCGGCGCCTCCCGCTGCCCCAACACCCAACCCAGCCCATCCACAACGTCGCCGCCCCTTCCCACGGACCCGCACCCCCCTGGGCGCCACCGCCTTCCCCTCCCCCGCTACCCTCCCACGCCCTTGCCCCCATACCTCCAACCCTCGCAGCCGTCGCCCCCACCCCTACGGCCCCTCCGACACCTGTGACCCCAACTACCCCATCACCGCCACTACTACCTCCCGCCGCAACTCATACAACCCCCGTACCCTCATCTACCACCCCCACCCCCACTGCGACACAACCCCCGGCCACAGCTGCCCCCCTCCCCCCCCCACCCACCCCCGAAGCCCAAAATCCCGCCCAGACCCGCAAGCCACCGCCGCCCAGACCCGCAAGCCACTCCAGAATCCCAAAATCCCGTGCCCCCGTAAGCCACTGCCGCCCAGACCCGTGCAGGCTTCCTGGTGTGCAACTGGCGCGATTCTGTCAACGTTGCCGTCGCCCATGGCCCTCCACCTCCAAAATGCGCCGCTGCCTCTTATCGTGGGCACGCCAAACCCTAGCAATGGGTTTCTCAGCAAGTAAATCCCTAAAATTAAGGGATAAAGGATTGATGTGGATGGAGTCAAAAAAAAAGATTGATGTGGAGAAATTGCAGAAAAATAACCCCTGAATTCCCTATTTATGCACCCATCAAAGTTGACAAGAAGTTAAGAAAGAATGAAGGGTACGAAAATTACACTTCGACCCCCTGGAGCAGAATTATTTTAAAAAGGGTGCTGAAAAGTGGAAATCTGGCAGATCTCCTTATCCTATTAGGACTAGGACCATGGGTTTCAACTATTTAAAGGTCCCATGGCTTCATTCCTTGGACACATCTCCTCTTCTCCTCTCCTTGTATCATTGCTTTGCTATGGATTCTCCAAGGGCCATGTTGTTCATGCCTCATCAATTTTTCAATCATCACAATGAGGAGGCAAAGCTCATGAAGACGCCGCCATTTGCGCCCCACATGTTTTTCCACCACAAAGGCGACGTCACCAACGACCGCAACGCGCGCGTGTGGATTCCGCCAGTCGCTCCACACCAATTCTTCCGGGGAATGACTGGGAACGCGGATTCAACCTCCAAGCCTGCAGATCCGACAATTCGTCGGGAGACGATTTTTTAAAAGCGGAGGAGAGTTGATGCAGCGTGGAGCCGAAGTATAGGGCCGAATATTTAGTTAATTCTAGCCGTTAATTTTATTTACGTTTATTTGAGTCGTCGAATTTTTAATTAAATAACGAGATCGCCTGTGATCTCCAAATTAGTAGTCAATCTCAAATTTGAATTTCAAATTAGTCGGTTCATCAGTTAGAGTCAATTTAGGATAATTAGTTAAATTTCTATTTTTGTAATCTCATCCCTCCTATACAAAGGGATGATGGTCCATTGTTTTTAGACAGTTCAATTGATATGAAAAATTGAGATTCATTCTCTATCCCCTCTCCTTCTCCCTGGCCGTGACCTTCACGTTCTTCCTCCCCTACTCCCTCGTGTTCCCGACGATCATTCTTCTTCTCAACCCCTCCAATTTATTCTCCACCAAAACCCACCACAAAAAAAATATTTTTATCCGTCGCAAATATTCCAATCCGCATCACGCAGCGTATCACTAGACGGATAACAAAAACCACAAAACACCACTGTAATCAATGCTCAAGTTCTCTCTTGAGGGGCCACATAAAGCCAGCCCTCCTACTTGATATATCAACCAAAGTACAACCACCAAAGAACATTAAAAATGAAGTTAGGAGAAATGACACCTAGAAAGAAAAGTTGTATCTGTTGCTTTATCCTTTGTGGAACCTCACTACAATACCTTGAAGCGATCGCTAAGCTCGAGCATGAGCTGGTGTCCAACCAAGGAAGGGACTGGAGGAGAGGAGATGGCCTCTTGAGTAAGAAAAATGGATGGGAGAGGAGTTAGGGCACATGTACGACTGGACTTCTGCTATGTGCATCCTCACTTTGGTTTTGTTTCCTAGTTTGCAAAAAATAAGTGTGTTTTCTCAGTGTCCAAACGGCGCCCTTGTTACCATGCCTGTAATGGTCTGGATATTAAAAAAGGGCATTTCCTAATAAATCTCCTCTTCTAACACATGGGAGAGATCTACAATCAGTTAGTTCCATGTTTGATTATATGGACTATTGAGTTTCAAATAGTGGTTGCATTCTTAGAAGAAGGAATCCACCATCCAAACTCACTCATTAACGAGGTGAGATCCACTCCAATCTTGCAAGGAAGCAGCAATCTTCAAATTTCTTGAATTGTAACAACTTGGTTATCATGCCTGCACCATTGTCATATGTACAAATCTTTTTAAGAACGCATCGTTTTTCTTCTAAGACATTCTGTATCCAATGATACCTTATAGTAATGTGCTTTGACCTTGCATGGGAAATGAAATTCTTTCCAATTTTAATGGTACCCTGGTTGTCACAGTAAAGCACATACCTGTCTTGATTGAACCCATGTTCTTGCACAAACTTCTTCCTCCAAAACAATTCATTGCAAGCCTATGTAGCTGCAATAAATTTAGCTTTTGTAGAAGATAATGCTACATACTTCTAAGTTTAGATTGCTAAGAAACTGCATCATTTGCCAAAGACATTAAATAACTTAATATAGATCTTCTCTCGCCAACACTACCCGCCATGTTGGAATATGTGTAACAAAAAAGAACTGTTTTATCTGCTCCAAAACAAAGAGCATAACTGCAAGTTCCTCAAAGAAATCTTAAAATCACTGCTTCCCAATGTTCTTTCCGTAGATGCTAGTACCAAGAAGGGAATCACATTGGGCGAGGTATTCTAACTGTGGAGTTAGGAGGGTGAGGAGGGCTTACATTCATGGAGTTGAGAAGGTGTAGAGTGCCATAAATCATGAAATCGTGAGGGAGGGGATAGTTGGACTTGCGTATTGCTACCGACACATGGAGTTTGGGCATCGTGCTACTTTTTTTTATTTGTCTCCACATCATGGAAGGACATATCGGTATCGGTACCATGTCGATATCGATATATCGCCGATATATCGACGATATATCGACCCATATCTCCGACATCGGACCGAGATTGTGCATTTTTGGCCTGTCGATACCCGATATCGACCATATCGACGATATACCGGTGACCTGTCGATACTGATATATCGCCGATATATCGCGATATGGTCGTCCATGCTCCACGTTGCTTCGGTTGAAGGGCGGAGGGCTATTGATATGTTGTCTGTCTTGGTGCTCAGAGCATGTAACTCAAGCCTCCTTTACATGGGGTTGATCCAAAGGTTGGATTAGGTCCGAAGTTTGATTCTTCGTCGGGCTTGCAATCATAAAATATTTCATTCTCAACTGTGGTTAGAGGGTCCCAAGGAAGACCGTATCGATATCGATATCGTTTCGATTGGCCCGGAAAAGGATATATCGGGATATATTGTCGATATATCGACAATATCAGTGGAAATGTCGAAAATTGCTAAAAAAAGCCAATTTTTGCCATTTTTCAGAAATTACGATCATCCAAGATATTACAACAACAAATAACTTACAAATACACATTTATATCACGTATATCGATCATTTATAAACCATATATCGCACATGCCAGTCATTTCGAACTGTAGAAGTTTATTTATGTTCTTGTATCTTTTATCTATCTATCTTTTCGTTTGTCTATCTTATGTAATTTGCCAATAGGCCTCTCCCTATATAAGAGAGCCTAGGGCTCAAGGAATAAATACGATGATTATTTTTCCCAACATGGTATCAGAGCGGCGGTCCTAGACCGGAGCTCTCGTATCGAACGCTAAACCTAGCCCTCCACTTTAAGCCTTCGCGCGCCGCCCCCTCGACGCGCAGCCCCTTCGTGCGTGCCCTCGACATGGCGCCTCCCGCGCGAGCTACCCCCACGCACGTAGCCCCTTCGTGCGCTCCTCGCCCTCGCATGCCGCCTCCATGCGTGGGCCCGTGCGACTGTGCGGCTGAGCTCAAACGTCGTCTTCCCGTGCGCCGACTGTACGTGCACCATCTGCACATGCACCGCCAGCTGTCCCTAGGGTTTCACCGCCCTTAGGGTTCGGTTGTCATCTTCATAAGGGGCTCTCCGCTCGCCTCCAGGTTGATGGGTTTGGTTGCATAGAGATCTACACGTACAACTAAACCTAATCATGTCAGTGTAGACCAAGACTTATCTTGTCTACAACCCTAGTTTTCTCCAATCAGAATGTCAGAAAGCAAGATCGAGATCCCCACTACAAGCGCCTTCAAAGGTCCTGCGCTTATTGTGAAGATGGATGGATCCAACTATGAGTTATGGGCTATGCAGTTCATGAGCATAATGAAGTCGATGGGTAAGAAACATATTCTTACCGAGGCTGAGCCAGAGGAGAAATCAGGTTTATATGCCTCATGGGAGGCTGATGACGCATATGCTCAGGTCTGGTTGTCTGGTACCCTAATTCCAGACATTGCTAATGATGTCTTGCATCAACACATCATTTGTGGAGATAGACACCAACTCACATTCTACAGGGAAGTTTCCCCAGGATGGACAGTCGTCATAGTAGACGGGACTCATTCTCCCATTACAGGACAGGGACAGATCGCCTTAACACCTTCCATGCAGTCGCAGAATGTGCTCCATGCTCCTAATTTCTTGATGAACTTACTGTCAATTACCCAGATTACTAAGGATCTACATTGTCGAGCGATATTTGATCCATCATCTCTTGTGTTTTAGGACATTCTCACGGGCAACATGATTGGACATGGCTGTGAGCAAGGCAGGCTGTATCGACTGGTCCATACACCTTACGCTGGAGCATTATCCCATTCCACTGGACCTGTCTCTCCTAACTTATGGCATCTGCGCTTTGGTCATCTTCCATTTCACAAACTGCGTCAAGTCCTTACTCAGATCTCACCCCGCTTGTCATTCGATTGTGAAGCTTGTCAGTTAGGGAAGCATCATCGGTCTGTCTTCCCTAGTCGTCAGAGTCGGAGCAGTAGCTCTCCTTTTGAGTTTTTTCATATTGATATTTAGGTTCCAAGTCGTGTTCCAGATCATCAGGGACACATGTTCTATTTAGTTGTTATGGATGATTTCAGTCGTATGTCTTGGGTTTTTCTGTTAAAGAATAAATCTGAAGCGGGCATCACTATTATGAATTTTATAAAAGAAGTGCAGAATGTGTTTTCTGTTTCTATCAAGATTGTAAGAACTGATAATGCCCTTGAATTCTGTACTCGAACATTATCTCAGTTTCTTTCATTCCATGGCATTCTTCATCAAACGTCTTGTGCCTACACGTCCCAACAGAATGGTGTCGCGAAAAGAAAACACCATCACCTTCTTGATGTCGCTCGCACGCTTCTTGTCCAGAGTTGTGCTTCACACTCATTCTGGGGCGATGTGGTTCTTACTGCATGTTATCTCATTAACCATATGCCCTCGTCTGTATTAGGGGAGAAGATACCTTTCTCCCTCATTTTTCCTAACAAGGAGTTGTTTTCCCTAACTCCACGTGTCTTTGGGTCTGTGGCATTCGTTCACCAGTTGTCTCCAGGGGTTGACAAGCTCTCTCCTAGGTCTGTGGCATTCGTTCACCATTCTGCTTCGACGTGAAAATATTGTGTTGGAGCTGCAGTATCTTCGACTCATCCTTTGTCGGACAATCTGTAGCGGCGAAAATGTTCCACATAGCCTTTGCAGTAGGATGACTTAGTATATCATTAGCTATTTCTGTTGACATAGTCCCAGATAGTCACATACGCGCATAAGCGTCATCTGCCTCCCATGAGGCGTTAACCCCAGTCTTGTCACCGGGCTCTTCCTGTGTGAGGATATGCTTCTTGCCATTACATTGCATAAGGTTTATGAACTGCATGACCCACAGTTCATAGTTCATTCCATCCATCTTCACGATAAGTGCTGGACCTTTGCAGGTCCCCAGGGATGGAACATCTGCTTTGTTGTCTGACATGATGACAACTATCTCCAAGATTGGGTCTGTAACAAAGATGACTTGCGTCTACATTGACATATGGGAAGATGGTTGTGGGTGTAGACTCATAGCACGACTCTTCCATTCGATAGAGTCTTCTTTGGGAAACTAGGGTGTTTTAGATGATTGTGTCATACCCTAGAGACCTAAAAGTGATCTCAACATGCAACGACGATCGTCAATGGCGACAAGAAGGACGACCAACGTCGAAGGGCAGTCAAGCAACAACGGGCGGTCGGCTGACAGCGGGCAGCCTGGCGACGACTCGGTAGCCGCATACGAGACTACGACGGGCCGGATGCAGGCGGAGGGTGACCCAGCCGCAACGGGCAGACGACGACGGATCAGACTGCCAACAACGACACCGAACCGACAACATTGTCTGGTAGACGAGAGGCGGTGGAGCAACGACCCATGAGATGGGCGGCAACGGCTGCGCGAGGGTCGCACTAGGGTTTTGGTGGCACAGGGCTCTAGGGCACAGACTCCAGTCTAGGACCGTCGCTTTGATACCATGTGGAAAGGCGTGGAATGAAAAGATGTATTACTCGTAGCCCTAAAGCTCTCTTATATATGAGAAAAGCTCTAAGGGGAAATTATATAAAGTAGACCGGAAAAATAAATAAATATGAATAGAGGTGAAGAGATATAAGAATTTCAACATTTTATGCGGCATGTCCCATCTCCGGGCTACACCCTCTTTCCTTTCAAAAAAAGACAACATATAATGATAAACATAATTTAACACATGGGTATGTCATATAATGGTTAGTGACTGTTCATGGGTATGAGTGTAATTCACAATTATAGAGGGGTTAGCATGAAAGTATGAAGTATAGTGCATGTTCAAAATGCGCTATACATTGCGCATGCTCAAAGTGCGACATTAGTGTTAAAATTACATTCACCTTTCCACTATATGGGAGTAGGTCTATATAACATCTTAGTAACGCGTTTATCAAAAGTTTGTGCACTTTTGATATCTCATCTACCGAAGGCACTATTCAAAAGACATGCCACCTTCAAACTTTTGTAGTATTGATGCAACATTTTAAAGATGCGCTATCTATAAATGCGTATGAAAATGTGACCCAATACAATTTTAAAGAACTAAAAGTCCTATGATCATATACATGGATTTTTTATTGGTAACATTGTTTAGAAATTTGCCTATGCTTTCATTATCTAGGGGTTGGAATGATAAGATAGGAGAATGATGACAAACATGAGTAGATTTTTTTAGGACAAAAAACACTTATAATAGCACCACCACCACCACCAATTGCAACAACATTACTCGCAAAAGTATTAGAAAGAGGGCAACAACCATACTAGAAAATATAAATAATGATGGGGGCATGGTGTGAGCCATGTACATAGGCCTACAAAAGTCGCCTCTCGAAGAGTTGACTTTGTTTTAGAACAAGAACCCCTTGGTTACTTAGAAAAAGAAAAAAATCTCATCTTTAAGAGACATCTTATTTTTTTAGGCAATAAAAAGGGGGAAACATGCGAAGATGTCCATTCCACATATATTAAATTAATGGAAAAATATAAGGTTAACTTACACAAGCCAATAATCTAGTAGAGTCTTGATATAAATGATTACATTTTTAACATAAATAAACATGATATGGGAGATTATAACCCCATCATGAGATAGCCAAATCCCTCAAATTGTTGCAATTAGTTGAAGTAACTCCGATTATAGAATAGTTCATTGTAGATCGATTCCCAAATGGTAACATGCTCGTCCATGGCTACTCAGTGATAGCTTTAGATTTCTAACATATAAACAAGAGATGAATTATAGACTCCACTGCCTTTGCACAAAGAGATCATTTGTAGCTGGACCCCCAAGATCCTGTACCATTGATCTCTCGTCATGATGCGACATCTTTGCATAAACCATATGAAGACATTAACACGAGATGATACTTTAAGTTCCTAGATAAATATGCAATCTCCAACTAGATTATCATATATCAGTCTAGGGGGATGCATTAGGATTGGCATTAGAGCAAGGATATAGAGACCATATAAGATTAATACTTCCACAAGCTTTTCATTAGACACGTAACAACAACAACAACAAAGCCTTTTCCCACAATTAAGTAGGGTCGACTACATGGATTCTTCGCCTCTATTCAGATCTATCTTGGGTCAATCTCGTACTTAAATCCAAAAAACTAAGATCCCTTCGTATAGTCTCTTTTCAACACTTCTTGGACCGTCCTCGCCCTCTCTTAGCAGGCTCAACATCCCAACACTCGCATCTCCTAACCGGTGCATCAGCTGACCTTTTTTTTTTGACACTCCAAAGAGGGGGAGACACCCGTAGGTGTTCGCCCCAAGATTTTATTGAGGAAAAAGAAAGAAAAACTTACAGATGAAGGAGAAAGGAGAAAACAGGGGAAGATGATATCAATCCTGATATCATACGCCCCAAACCCATATACGCGCTACTCAAGAGACCAATCCGAACAAAGACGGTTAGCGTCAATACAAATGTTTTCTACGTAGAATCTCTGCCCTGCAAAGAGGAATTTGTTCCTCGCCAGCCATATACTCCAAATGCGTGCGAAGGGAACCAGTCTCAGCGCCCTCGGATGATTTGCAGCGCGTGCCATGCATTCCCAGAAAGATACCATCGACGAAAGATTCAGCCACGCAATGTCCTCCCATATAGGCCGCACACGATCACAATGAAGGAAGAGGTGCTCAGCCGTCTCAACAGCCGCGTCGCATAAGCCACAAGAGATGGGAACTGTTGGAGAAATTACTACCAGGCGGTCGCGAGTAGGAAGGCGTCCACGCCTAAGGATCCACAAAAAAATGCCAATCCTTTCCGGAAGCTTGAGACCCCATATGAGTTTGCAGTGGTTAAGAAAGGACACGTCCGAATGGCCAACGATGGGGAGGAGTGCGGAATAAGCCTTTGACGACGAAAAGGACCCGTCGATCCAATAAAAGTGATCTCGCCCCCCCGATGGAGTAGGGGCGTCCCCGAGAAGTGACATCAAAGCAGAGAAGTCAGCGAGGCGATGAGAGGAGAGAGAGTCCACCAGAATCGGGCACCAGGAGCCGTTGGACCAATATGAGGCCACCGATGCATCTTTGTCCCTGGCTAAAGCGTATAGTCTTGGAAAAATGGTCTTGAATATGCCTTTGCCAGACCAGTCCATGGACCAAAAGCGGAAGGAGGAGCCATCGCCGAGAGAAGGTCGGAATAAAGATCGGTTGCGGTTGAACACGGAGAAAGCTTCGCGCCAAAAGATGGGAGATTGAGAGTGTGGTCTACCATCAAAGACGGAGAGAAATGCATTACCCGCCGCACTGCGAAGGCATCGAACAAGAAAGCCCTCCTCCCGGCCTAAGAGCCGCGACGCCCATTTGAGAAGGAAGACGTCCCGCAAGATCTCCAGCCGCCGAACACCCAAGCCCCCGTCCCGTTTAGGACGCGAGATGTCCTCCCAAGCGACCAGGTGAATCCCTCGACTTGCGGACCCATTCCTGGCCCAAAAGAATCCCCTCATACATTTGTCCAAGCGCCGTCTAATCCCCTTAGGCAAACCGCGCGACGATAAGGAGTAAATAGGAATAGCGGAGAGGACAGATTTGATGAGCACCAATCTACCACCCCGGGATAGCAATGAAGAGCGCCAACCTGCCAGTCTTGTCTCGACCTTCTCCACCACCCGCTGGTAATCATGCAGCCTCGGCCTGCCCACAGAGAGATATAGTCCCAGATATTCAAGAGGAAGGTTCCCGAGCGAGGCCCCCAATATGGAGGAGCATTCCCCGATCTCCAGTTGTGAGAGAGAAAAGGGCACTAATTTGGATTTGTCCTCGTTGATGCGGAGCCCCGATACTTCGCAGAATAAATGTACCGTGGTAGCCATTCCGGAGTATTGCAACTGATCCCCTTCAATAAAGCATAGAGTGTCGTCTGCATATTGGATCAGCGGGATATGAAGATCACCCAGCGAGCAGGGCCGAGTATACCCAGCGTCGCATACGCCTTGAATCATACGAGGCAGCACATCCGCCGCCAAGACAAAGAGAAGCGGGGCAAGGGGGCATCCCTGGCGAACACCCCTGCGCGGTTGAAATAAGTTCCCAGATGGTCGACCATTAAGGAATAAGGAGAAGGAGACCGTGGTCACACATCGACGGATCCAAGAAATCCATAATGGGGGAAAGCCCCGAGATTTGAGAACCGACCATAAGAAGCGCCAATCCAAGGAGTCGTAAGCCTTCGCAAAGTCAATTTTCCATAGGACTCCCTTCGTTCCATTTCTGTGCCAACCATCAATGATGGCGGAGGCAAGGGCATAGCATTCAGATATTTGTCTCCCTTGAACAAAGGCCGCTTGGCATGGGGAGATGATAGAAGTAAGCAGTGGCGCTAATCGACGTGCCAACACCTTCGCAATGATCAGGTAAATACCGTTGGAGATGGCAATGGGGCGGAACTCCTCAATACGACGGGCACCCTGAGATTTCGGGATGAGAACCAGGGAGGCCCGATTAACCCTGTTGAATCCTCGATTGCCTTCACAGAACTCGATAGCCACCGCCAATACGTCGCCCGCTATAACGTCCCAAAAGTCCCTATAGAAGGAAATAGGGAATCCGTCTGGGCCTGGGGAAGCATCAGCGTTAAGGTCCCAAACCGCGCTCTTTAACTCCTCCATTGATATCGGGCGTGATAAATTAGAGGCATCTGCTTCAGAGATGGAAGGGGCCCCGGGCGCCATCCATTGCCATGAAGAAGAGGGGAGGCGATTGAAAAAGCTCTTGAAGTAATTAACCAATGCCGCACCCATGTCTCGCTCATTCTGAAATATATCGTCCCCGATCTCCATGGAAGAGATACGATTATATCGTTTTCGGGCGCTAGCGACCCGATGGAAGAAGGCAGTATTAGCATCCCCCTCCTTGAGCCATCGAAGTCGCGAGCGTTGTCTCCATTCAATTGCTTTTTTCCTATCATCCTCCGAAACGATCTTAGCCGCAACGGATCTCTCATATAGTTCTTCCTGAGAGAGCTCCCTGTTGCTTTCCAAGCGATCCAATCTAATAATTATCTCCTCAGCATCATTGCGGACCGAGCGCCTCGCCAGACGCGTAGAGATTTTAAAGGTCGCAAGGACCCGCCGCAGAGAGGAGAGTTTGAGGGCAAAACGATGAGCCGCGTTACCCGAGAATGACGTTTGTGACCAGTGATTTCGCACTAATTCCTTGAAATTAGGCTCCATAAGCCAGCTCTTCTCGTACCGAAAGATTCCGCGCGGACGAGATGATTCGCCCGAATCCCAAATGATGGGGCTATGGTCCGAAAAAGACCGAGGACGAGACGAAACCGAACACAGCGGGAATGCCTCCATCCAACGGGAATTAGCAAGGAACCGGTCAATCCGCGATCGGGAGGAGCTATTGCGCCAAGTGTATATGATGTCCGTGGCAACCAAGTCCTCCAGTGCCAATTCGTTGAAGAAGTCCAGGAAATCGGTAGAGCCGGGGTCCCTTCCTCCCCGGCCTCGGGGGCGGTCGATTGAGAGCATAGTGACGTTAAAATCCCCTCCCAAAATCCACGGAATATCCCCGAAGGCCGCAGCATCGTCCCGCAAGTCCTCCCATAATTCTCGACGCGCAAGGTGACATATAGGCGCATAAATACATGAAAATGCCATAGAGACGTTAGTGGCCACATGCAAAAGGATTACAGAGATGGAATGGCGTCCCATGCGAGAGCAGGATAATGAAAAGCTTGAAGATCTCCAGGCCACAATAGCCCCACCAGAGGATCCAGTCGCGTCCAACGCACAAAATGCATCCATCGATCCTGCTCCCACCGATCTCCATAGGGCGTCGTCCACTCCATGTAGCTTTGATTCCTGTATGAGAGCAATATCACAATCCCAATCCACCAAACGTGATCCCAAGGCCCTGCGACGTAGAGGGTCACCCATTCCACGAACGTTCCAAGAGAGTAGCTTCATTAAATATTACAAAAATTATCCCAAAATATCCCAAAAAGTGGTCGTAGGAAAGCCCAAATTAAGCGCGGCGTTGGTCCAGACGGCGAAGTCCAGCCGCTTCCGCCACCGCCTCCCTAGATATCATAATCGTCTGCGAAGAAGTCCCTTCGAAGGAGAGGTCCATGCGCCGAGCATAGATAATGCCAAATCGATTCGGGGAAGCATCCGCTGCATTCCCAGAGTTCCACGCAGCTGCACTTCGGGTTGGAGATAGCGGCGTGGCGCTTGGAGAAGAGTCCCCTTGATCATCATAAGACCTAGAAATCCCAAAGGAAGAAGACGGCTTGTCACAGGGATAAATGTTATCTTGATTACCGATTTCTGGGACGGCCACCGGGGGACCCGACTCGTTTGCAAGCAGCATAGGCGGTGAAGCTGAGGAAGAGGGACTCCATTCTTCGTAGTACTGCGATGGATAGAAAGGCATCGCAGAGATAGGAGTAGGGCATGGAATGTCTTCAACATAGATAATAGAGTCCCCGCTTACTGTCGGTTCATGCCCGACCCACGTTAGTGCCCGAATATGGTCCGAACCGATAGTGGGAATCTGAAGCGCCACATCGAGAGTTGTGGGTAAGGCGCCATACTTTGGAATGGTAATGTCATCAAAATCCACTGACAGCGGATCCTCCTCGAATAGGCCCCTCGGTACGTGAAGAGGCGTTCGTCCAAATGCGCACGCAAAGCGAGGCCCAGCCGACGAAGGCGAAGGGTCGTCATGATTCCGCAGGGCATCGGGAACACCCGAGGGAGGTGCCACGTGGCCCAACGAAACCGAACCGTCGTTGGAGCCGGAGGCAACGTTCCCGGCCTCGAAATGGGCTGACGAAGCCACCGGCGGCGGAAAGAAAAATTCCAGCTTGAAGGACCATCTTCCCAGATCCAGAATCTCCGAGAATGTCTTACCAGACATGGAGCGCGAGAGGTTGGAAGAGCATTCAACCAAAATCCTTGTGCATGACCAGTCCGAACCAGGGGAGAGACCATCGTCCAAGATAGCCAGAACTTGACCCCAATTTCGGATTACCTTGGAGAGGCAGTGTGCCGAGCGAGACAGGAATGGAACTCCGCGGACCTCCACAACGCATATCTCGGAAGTTAAAGAAGCACCATCGGCCACCCGGGGACGACGCCATTTGACCGCCGATGAATCCGATCGAGAGATGAGGATTTCCCGTTGCTCCGGGGAAAGTCCTCGAACACAGCATCGGGTGTCGTCCAAAAAGAAGAAGTCACCCGAAAATCCATCGCCAAGGAGAAGAAGAGTTTCCGCTCGAATCGCCTCTCTGTCGAAGGCCCGCCGATGTACCATGCCAATCGCCACCCCGCGATTTGCATCCGACACCTTCGGAATGGGATTGACCGTCGTCGCACGAGCACAGAGCTCAGAAGATGTTTGATTGCGCGCCCGATGGGAGCCCCGGCGACCTAAGTCATGAGCTGACATCGCTGGACGGGAGGGATTTGGAGGCACATCAGATCCATATTGAGACGCGAGAGGAGCGTTCTTCCAATTTGCCACCGCAGCACCGCAACTCGCCGAAACCACCTGAGCAAATGAGCGAGCGTCCCGAAAAGCCGAAGTAGGTTTCACACAGGGAGGGTCTTCCACTCGAGATGGTATCTTCGGCCGCCTTAAATCCACGGATGCTTCCCTGCATGAGAATGATCGGTGCCCGACACGACCGCACCGGAAACATCGTGGAGGCGCCATGCACGCAGACGCCAAGTGACCACGTTCCGCACAACGAAAGCAACGCCTGCCTGGTTTGGAGCGAGATATCCTCACTCATCCGTTCTTGATATCTTCGTCTTCGACAGCGATATGTGAATGCAATACCGGTTGACGAGTGGCACGAACCTGATCGATGTGTCGAGAGCCGGAGCGCTTTGGAATCCATACGCGCTTCAGAGAGCCCTTGCGCCATCCGCCCGCCGGTGGTGCAAATCCTGCTTGCGCCATCTCCAGAAGAGAGATTCTGCCAATCCACAGTTGGGTATCTTTCTCTACACCAACTTTCTTTCTGATTGCATCATTCCGAATCCGATCTTTACGTGTATGTCCACACATCCATCTTAGCATTTTTATTTCTGCTACAACCATTCTCTGCACATGTCTATGGTTCACAGGCCAACATTCAGAACCATAAAGCATAGCAGGTCTCACGGCTGCTTTATAAAACTTTCCTTTAATTTTTAAAGGAATTTTTTTTATCAAAGAGAACAGCGGAGGCTCCTCTCCACTTTAGCCAGCCTGCATTTATTCTATTAGTAACATCTCCATCAATTTCCCCATCATGTTGCAAAATAGATCCCAGATATCTGAAAGAATCTCTCTTCTGAATGTTATCATCACCAATCTTAACCTTGATTCCTTCACCATTGCTTCCATCAAAGGTGCATTCCATATATTCCGTCTTAGCCCTACTTATACGAAAACCTTTAGTCTCTAATGCATGTCTCCAAACCTCAAGCTTCTCATTTACTCCATCTATAGTCTCGTCAATCAACACAATATCATCAGCAAATAACATACACCAAGGTAACTCATCCTGAATGTGACTTGTCAACTCGTCCATAATCAAAGTAAAAAGAAATAGACTCAAAGCTGAACCTTGATGTAAACCAATGTTGATATCAAAATAGTCAGTCTTCCCCGTCGGGGTCCTTACACAAGATAAAGCCCTATCATACATATCCATTATGAGATTAATGTATAGGACATGTACTTGTCTCTTCTCCAAAACTCTCCACAGTATCTCCCGTGGGACGGAATCATAAACCTTCTCCAAATCAATAAAGATCATATGGAGATTCTTCCTTTAGCTCTATAAATCTCCATTGTTCTCCTCAGCAAATGGATGGCTTAATAGTTGAGCTACCTGGCATGAATCCGAATTGGTTTTCTTTTACTTGGGAAACTTGCCTCAACCTTCTTTCGATCACACGTTTTCAAATTTTCATAGTGTGACTCATCAGCTTGATACCTCTGTAATTTGAACAATTTTGAATGTCTCCTTTGTTCTTATAAAGAGGCACCACGATACTCCTACAATCTTCAAGCATTTTCTTGCTTCGCCAAATAACATTGAATAGATTCGTAAGCCAAGTCAAACCACGCTCACCTAAAACTTTCCATACTTGTACGGGGATGTCATCTGGTCCAACACCTTTCCCAAGTCTCATAACCTTCAAAGCCTCCTCTACTTTTCTTTGTATTCGTCTATAACATGCACGATTCAAGTAATTTTCACTACTAGCTAGATCACCCAAAGCGATCTCTCTATTTCCTTCTCCAATGAAAAGTTTATGGAAGTATTGCTCCCATCTAGTCTCTATATCCTTATGAGTAACAACCACACGACCTTCCTCGTCCTTAACGCATCTCACTTGAGAAAGGTCTTTGGTCTTTCTTTCTCTTGCTTTGGCCAACCTGAATATATCCTTCTGGCCCTCCTTAGAGTTGAGATTTTTATACAAAACCTCATAAGCTTTTGACTTAGCTTCGCTTACAGCCTTCTTTGCTTCCTTCTTCGCTATTTTATAGTCTGTGACAGTTTCCTCTGTTCTATCCTTTACATAGCTTTAAAGCAAGCTCTTTTAATTTTTAGCTTCTCTTGCACCCTTTCACTCCGCCACCAAGCCTCCTTTTGACCCGGAGCTCTTCCTTTTGACTTGCCTAGCATCTCTTTGGCTACCTTTCGGATACAAGATGCTACTGCCTCCCACATCTCGTTTGTACTACCGCTACAATCCCAAGATAAGTCTTCTAAAACCTTCTCCCTGAAGCTTGATTGCTTCAGCGGAAGATTCCACCACCTAGTTCTAGTGATCTTAGGAACCTTCCTTTTCTTTACCAGCCTTTTTATTTGTAAATCCAAGACTAACAAGCGATGTTGGGTTGTCAAACTCTCTCCAGGGATTACTTTACAATCTTTGCAACACAACAGATCTCTTCTCCTCAACGCAAAGTAATCGATTTGTGTTCTAGTTGAGCCACTCTTATAAGTAATTAAATGCTCCTCCCTCTTCGTGAAAAGAGTGTTTGCTATGAAAAGATCATAAGCAGTTACAAAATCCAGAATGACTTTTCCCTCTTCGTTTCTATCCCCAAAACCATGTCCTCCATGCACACTTGCATACCTTGAAACATCTTTTCCCACATGTCCATCAAGATCTCCACCTATGCAAACCATCTCTCTGTGTGGGATTCCTTGTAAAATCTTATCCAGATCCTTCCAAAAAGCTTGTTTAGTCATTTCATCTAAACCAATTTGCGGTGCATAAACTAATATGATATTCAGAATTTCTTCTTCAAGCACCAACTTTAGCAAAATAATCCGATCCCCAAATCTTTGCACCTCAACCACACAATCCTTCAAATCTTTATGAACAACCACTCCAACACCGTTTCTGCCCTTATCTTTACTTGAATACCAAAGATACGTGAATAAAGAAATTACTTTGAGAGATCTAGATAGTAACACAAGTTACATGAATCGTGCAAGCTATAAACATATACAAAGGAAGGAAGTAGAATAGGTGTTGGAGCTTGTGAAACTTGGGAAAGGTAAATGTCTTGATGACATTCTCATAGAAGTTTGGAGAGTTGTATGTGAACGTGACTTGATTTGGCTCAAAAATTTATTCAATGCTATTTTTCAAAGCAAGAAAATAATTTGTTCTAAGCCATTTCCTTTTTCTTTTCCCTTTTTTGTCTATTACTTGTTCTTAGAATAAGTTTGCTAAGGGATTAGCAAAGGTAAAGTATAGGAGAATGATGAATCCATGATTCATCGCATTTATTCTTTAATTTTATCTTAAATCCTTGGTAAAATACATATTAACAACTAATTTTCACTTATTAACACATTCATATCAATTGTTAAATTGCATATATGACACTTATTTCATCCAAAATAAAAGAATAAAGAGAAAAATGTTGGGAAAAGGAATGAAAGTTCACCTATGCTCTCTTATATAGAGGAGAGACCTATGAGTAAATTACATAAAGTAGACAAAAGAACATAAAAATAGACAAACAATACAGAGACAAATATATCTCTACACTCTCCCTCAAGATGGAGCATATATGTCAATCATGGTCAACTTGGACAGGCATTTCTGGAAAGTTCCTTTGAGAAAAGCCTTGGTGATATCTGCCGTTCGATCTCCAGAGCTGACATGAGAGGTAGAGATAAAACCATTCTGAATCATGTCCCTTGTGTAATGACTTCAATATGCTTAGTTCTCTCATGAAATACGAGATTGTTTGCAATGAATCGGGCTGCCTGGTTTTTACATTGTAGCTGCATAGGAAGATGTAAATCTATCTGCCAGTACTACTCGAACCCTCATCATTTCTATACTAGTTTGTGCCATAGCCCTATATTCAGATTCAACGATGGACCAGACAACCACAGTTTGCTTCTTACTCTTCCAAGAGACGAGAGAGCTCCCGACAAAAATCACAAAGCCCGAAGTGGACTTTCTATCCTTTGGACATTCTGTATAGTCTGCATCAACACATGTAGAATAGTAAGTGTCGCCCCTTTTCTGAATAATAGTACTACACCTAAAGAAGATTTTAGGTACCTCAATATCATACATACAACATCCATGTGTACCTATCGGGGTTGCTCCATGAATTAACTCACCTGGCTAACTGCAAATAAGATAGTCAACCTGGTTATAGTAACATACAAAAGCTTTCCCACCATTTCTCTGTATCTTCTCATGTCCACCTCCTCTTTATCATCATAATATAACCTCATACTAGGGTCCATAGGAGTGATAGCAGGTCGACATCCAATCATGCTCGACCCAACTAGCATATCTGTCACATACTTTTGTTGGGTTATCACAAGTCCCTGCTGATTTCTAACAAATTCTAACTCCAAGAAATACTGTAGGGTGCCAAGATCCTTGGTAACAAACTGTCGGTACAGAAATTCCTTTGCCCTTTTTATTCCATGTATGCCATCACCCGTAACCAGTATGTCATCAACATATACCATGATAGCCACTGTACCTCTAGGAGTTCTCTGTACAAACAGTGAATGATCCGCATTTGACTTTTGAAATCCCTGCTTCTCAATTAAATCTAAGATCTTCTGAAACCATTCTATTGGACTCTGTTTGCCTTATGAAGTTTACAAACCTGCGGATACTCCCCCTCAACGGCACATCGTAAGACATGCTGCATGTAGAGTTGTAGACTTCTTCCTGTAAGTCTCCATACATAAATGCATTTTTAACATTAAGCTGAAAGAGAGGTCAATCACGTACCACATCAATAAAAAAGAAGAATACATAGAGTAGAATGACGAACAACCGACAAGAATGTGTCCATATAATCTACTCCATATGTCTGAGCAAAGCCACGAGCAACCAGTCTGGCTTTATACCGATCCAGACTCCTTTCTGCATGGTGTTTAACAGTAAATACCCGTTTGCAACTGTTAACGTACGCTGCATTAGGAGCAGGAACCAAGCTCCAGGTACCACACGATTGGAAGGCATCCATCTCTTCTTCTGTAGCTAGGTGCTACGACTATCCTTCAAAGCCTCCTGATAATTCCATTGAATTTCCCCGACAGACAGTGCAACTGTAAATTTCATGAATTCCCCAATCAAGTGATCAAAGGAGACCTTGGATGTGAAGGGATATGATGCACATCTACGCTTCTACTTCCGAAGTGCAATAGGTATGTCCAGATCATCTGGAATCTCCTCAACCTGTATGTCCGTCCCTTGTAAAGAACCCTGCTTAGGCATATCATCATACCCATGGTTAGAAACAATCTATTCTGAATATACCTGATGCGTGCTAGATGATGAGTGGTGACCATGCGCAGGCAGTTCGGCGTTTATAGTAATGTGACAACGATAGGACATAGACAATGGAAGCTGAGGGTATAGGAGGAGGTAAAGTTGGTGACTCGGCTGAAGGAGTGGATAGATCCGTTAAAGGGGGGGTGGTAGTGGCATGTGGATTTCATCATTTGAGTATGATGAAGTCAACTTATCAGTTTAGGAGAAAGGTACACCACTGACTCGAAAAAAAGTGACATCAACGCTAACGTAATACTTCCTGCACAATGGATCATACCATTTATGCCCTTTTTGTGTTCTTGAGTACTAATAAAGGCACAATTGACAACTCTAGGAGAGAGCTTGTCAAAACTTGGAGACAAATGGTGAACAAAGGCAATCAAGCCAAAAATACGAGGAGTGAGTGAGAACAATTCTTTCTCTGAAAAAGCAAGGGAAAGAGGAATTTCTCACCCAAGACAGACGAGGGTATGTTGTTCACGAGATAGCATGTCGTAAGAATATCATCACCCCAAAATGAATGCGAAGCACGACTTTGAATGAGGAAAGTTCTGATAACATCAAGCAAATGGCGATGCTTTCTCTCTGCAACATCATTATGCTGGGAAGTATAGGCACACGATGTTTGATGAGGAAATTAGAGAAAGCATGAGTACCCTTGTTTTAAAAAGCACGCCTCGAGGTGGTGAGGCGTAAGCCTCAAGGCGTTTTTTTGACAAAAAGCGCCTCGAGGCTTAAGCATCACCCAGAACTTCTGAGGCTTAAGCCTCAGGGTAGTGTGAGATGTATGAGGCGGTAGAGGTGAGGCGGAGGCGTAAGCCTCAAGCGTATGAATCAGAGGAGAAAGCATGCCATATGATGAGTGATAGCAACACCTTAATGAGGGGGCGGCACCGTTGGATTAGGGAGGTGCCGTAGAGGCGGCAAATGATAGAAAAGCCGTCGACAACAACGGTGGACAAGGGAGGTGCCGGCGATGGCAACGGATGAGAGAGGCTGACGACGGTGGCTGATGAGAGAGGAGGCTAGGCTTAGAGTTAGGGTACAAGAGTTCCGGCCTAGGGTACCATGTTGGGAAAAAGAATAAAAGCTCATATATTATTTGAACCCTTGTCTCTTTTATATAGAGGAGAGATCTATGGGTAAATTACATACGATAGACAAAAGAACATAAAAATAGACACAATACAACGACACAAATACATCGCTACAAAAAAGATAAATGAAAAGAAAGAAGTACGGAAATATGTAAATATGTACATAAAGATCCTAGTCCCGAGATGAGGACAATATTGACTTGGTCGATAAGATAAATAAGTAGGGAGAAATAAGGATCTTAACTTATAATATATTAACGAATGCATATCACATGTTGTACATATACATACCTTTCACCTTGTACATATATTCACTTATTTTACTTATCATTCAAATAACATTAGATCCAAATATTTTTTTCCAAACTTGTTCATAATATTGTATATTAATTTATAAAAACATGTAGGGAAAACATGGTACAAAGAACTGGAAAAGCCGTAAAATCATAATTCAAAACTAAACAATTACTCTGTATGAGGTCAAAATTCACCAAACTCGCTTTCATTATATTTACAATTAATTTATCTTTAAAATGAAAGTGGTTTCATAAAAATCGGAATAAAGATGTGAAAGTTGTATTTTTTGGTGATATAATATCTTTATATTATTTTATTATTTTATATTTTAACATTATTTATATTTTTATTAATTTTCATATATTTTATAATAAAGATGTAAAATCCAAATGAAAATATATACAATTTATAGTTCGATGTTGAGCATTTGCAGTCTGACATCTCAAAAGCACTTTCCGGAGCCAACATGAGCTCTGGGAGAACAATTCACCTGAATTGTGAAACTGCGTACCATCTGTAGAAGACAACACATTGCTGTAGTCCGATTAGATCGAGATTTAAGGATTACATGTTCCTTGAGTAGTAGCAATTTAGGGAAGAACAATGTATGCTTCAGATTGTACCACTGCCATCCAATTAGGTCATGAGATGTGATCATAGCCGGTTTGGCGCCCCACCACGTCAACCAAGTTACGCTCCTTGCACGTGATGCCTTCTAGATTATTTGAGAACATTGTGCAAATGCCCCTGACGTTGGCTGGAATTTTAAGCAGGTGCATGGGCATGCCGATTCACATGCTGGCACGTGATATTGGAAATTGGTGCTCATTCCCTTTGTTTTACTGGTATTTACGTACATGTACAATTGGCTGCATCAGCCCGTGCGACTTTATGCGCTTATACCCTCACACATCTATATAACTCTTTAAAGGTGGGTTTTTTCACCAATTTACAGACACGTGGCTCTATATAAACCTTTCCCGTTTCATCTTTTTATTCTCTGCACGTTCTAGAGTTTTGTTGTTCTGCCTTTTCATTCGCAGACCCAATTGGCAATTATAATTGATCATCACTCACAAAATCATTTTTAATAGACTATAATTCTCCGGATAGGGACAACTAATATAGATATAATTTTTTATGTTATCTTATATACGTCTATGATTATAGTAGAAATAAATATTATTGTTTCGTACCATCAATTAAATATAAGATTAATGTAGTAATGTAGTTCAATGGGACTGCTCCTTGGGGGAGCTAAGTTAGATCCCCTCACGTCTTTTCGTCTATTTTTATTTTTATTTTTTAAAAATTCCTTCCGTGAATATTCATCACTATATCCATATATTATGCTATTCAAATTTCGTGCGAAACAGAGACTCCTACGGTCTCTATCCAGAAAATCATTTTTTAACAGTAACAGAATTGCTAAAAAACGACCCCATCTGGATGGAGGTCGTAGGAGTCTTTGTTTCTCACAAAATCTTAATGACATAATATAGGGATTTATTGATGAAAATCTACAGAAGAAATTTTAAAAAAAATAAAAAAATCGGACAAAATGGGGCGGGGAGCTAAGTTAGCTCCCAGTGGGGGCAGCCTCATTTTACCCGAGTAATATTATAATCAATAATATTACTATTATTTGTAAAATAATAATAAACATATTATTATTACGAATTATAATATGTACTTATCCGTGCAAACTTTTACATATTTGAATTCCATTGGAATGATGATGCATGCCAATTCTTTTTTTCATTTTGGAGTGTGCATAACTACATGGAAAAAATCACATATTTATTATATTCTTATAGATTTCCATTGTAATCTAATTGACACTTGATTGTCTTCATTTTACGCATAGTACTTATAATTTCCAGTTGGTAATTTCGATACTTCAACCAATTGCAATGAATAGTGATAATGAAATCAGAAATAGGTAAAGAAATGAGAAAGAAATTGGATGGTTACGAGAAATTCAATCTTCTTTTTATATCAACGATCAAAATTAGAAAACAAACGATCAATTGATAGTCAATTTGCAGACTTTTAAGTGTAATGTTTTGACTGAACTCTTTTTTCCCCATTTATGTATAAAAATGCGATAAGAAGTGTTAATGTCTCTAGAAGATGATGTATTTGATGCCTTCAATTTTTTCATAATTTTTGCCCATGTATTCCTTTAAATTTAAGTGTTATACAATTTTACCAGTATAAAGTTATTAGTAAAATTGCTAACAATGACCTTTGGGATTTTTACTATTACTTGCTATATTTCTTGCTTCATAATAGCTTTTCAATCCACGGTTGTCGTAATAACTTGACCAACCCACAACTGTCGACTTATCTTCATCTTCATCCTATCTTCTCCATCAGGCTCCTTTCCCAGTCGTCATTCTCTCTTATCTTCCATCAATGTGTTTCTTTGTAACCATTTATTATATTTTCGATTTTATTTCAACCTATGTTGTATGTCTAGAAGGCATATTCTTTGTGGATATGAATGGGATTGATATGGTGGGAACTTTTTTTTCTTACTTTTCAGGTATGTGCTAAGTTCCATAGATAAAATCGTCGTATGGTATTAAATACTTGCACTGTGGTCTTTGCTTTGTGTTTAGAAATTGGCATTGTGTTTATATATTTTGAAAGTTGTCTGAGTAATTACTTCAGACTTGGTATTTTCTTAATTTATTTCTATTTCATCTTTATATGTACATGTCTGTAATTCTGAAATATGCGAATGTAACATGCACCAATTTTTTGTTCATGTTCTCAGTTTCTTATCAAACATATTCGTAATCAATATCATTGAAATATTTGTGATATTTGTTGCTTCTTTCTTTGTCAATTGGTATTCTTCTTTTTTTTAAATGCATTTTCCCAATCGTTATCTTCCTCCTATTGATCTGGATGCCCATTATTGTTGTATGCATCCTTTTAGACGAGCATACTTTTTATTACTAAATGATATAATGTATGCCTATCCAGCATGTTGCAGTATATTATTGATGTTCTTGCACTGTTCTCCAATATATGTAGGATCAATTTTACTATTTTCTTCATTGTCAAAAAAATTACCCCTTATTTTTTCAAACCGAATATTTCTATAATTTAATGTTCCAGAATTTAGTGATATTTTTTCTCTACTCTATGATGAAATAAAATTTTAGAACTATATAATTTAAGAATTCTGATTTGTAAATTGTAGAATTTATTATTCACAAGATAAAATAATAATGCAAATGCTCATATAGGTATTGTTTAATTAAATAAAAAATGTACGCACTTTGTATACTTGAATTTTAACTTATTTCAGCTATATATTTCTAAAGGAAAAAACTATTCACAATAATTTGACATTCTCATTATTAATTACAACCATTTTTCCTTACATATAATCACCAAATTTCACTTCCGCCGCGAAGCGCAGGTATCTTCCTAGTTCTCTTCTATTTCCATGCACACACCTTCAGTTTCTACTTATTACATTCGTATACAACCCTATATTACAATACTAAATAGTACTTATTAAATCCATATAAAATAATATACAAAATATAAAAACCAACTAAAAATACTTATAAATACATAACCACAAACTATATACAACACAACATAAGTTTTGCAAAATAAAAATCATTATTTTGGGATTTTTACCTGGCAGACCCATCTTTGCCAATTACCTCTACGACCTTTGAAACAACGTAATTCCTCCCTGGACCCTGTAAACTTGCTAACTCTTAACCTATAAACCCTGTGGTCAACCCCCATCCATTTACCCGTTAAAACCAATGAGATTCCGTTACATTCTTTTATATTATACCTATTTTATTTATCGAATTTACATCAATTGCCACTCCCTCTCAACCTCCTCCTTTTCCCCACCACTGAGCACCCACCACCTCCACCACCCTCGCCCTCCTCCTCCCCGACTTCTACCGTCCACCTCCTCGTTCCCAACCTCCGGCATCGCACTTCACCTCCAGGTCCTCCATCACGATCTCCACCTCGACGGTGCGCTCAGAGCCCCCAACCACTGCTGCTCCTTCCAAATTGCCTCGCCAGGCGGCGCGCTCGGAGCCCCCCCCCACCCGGTCGAACACCCCCTCCTCGACCCCTGCACCCCCGCAAGAGCCGCCGCCCCTGCAAGAGCCCCTGCCTGTCGCCTCCGCAAGAGCCCCCCTGGCCCGGGCGCTCGAAGACTCCCCCGTCGCTCCGCTGAAGGCCCTTGCTCGAAGACCCGCCCCGCCGCCCCTCTTGAAGCCCCCCCAGTTCCTCGCCGCCCCCGCAAGAGCCCCCTCCCCCCAGTCCCTGCGAGGACACCCTCGCCGCCCCGATCGAGGCCCTACTCGAGAGCCCCTCCCCCCTGCCCGGCCGCTCGAAGACCCCCCTCCCCCCGCCATGATCGAAGCCCTTCCAGCCCAGCTCGAGAACTTCTCCCCTCCACGTACTTCCTCCAGCCCAGGCCGCCTCTCTCAACCTTACCATCAACATCTTCCTCTGCTGCACGCCTAGCGCACGCCTACGATTCCGCTGCTTCTTGTGAGCCCCTCCTCTCCCTCGTGGCTTCGATTCCTCTGCCTCGTTGCTTCTTGGAGAAAGAACTCCAATCGTTAGATTTTATATGGTTTGATTAACTCGGTTTTAACCCACCCAAGTTGGCCCAAGATGTGTCAATTTAACGGCATCGTTCGTTTGGTAAGACAAAGCAAGTTTACGGGGTTCATGGAGGAATTACGTTGTTTCAAAGGTCGTAGAGATAATTGGAAAAGATTATAGGGTCTGCCGGGTAAAAATCCCTTTTATTTTTTCATAAATAAAAAAATACAAAAATGCAATGAAACTTCTAAAATACATTGAAAATTACAAATACACCCCTATAATTACAAAAAAATATTACTTATATTTTGCTATATTCTATTATGTCTGGACAATGGAAAGCATCATGGTGCCTCCTTACATGAATAAAGGAGACATTTGAGATTGTTCGAATTACATAGGTATCCAACATATGAATTATACTATGAAAATTTCGGAATGTGTGACCAAAAGAAGATTTAAGCAAGTTTCCAAAGTAACAGAAACCTATTTGGGCTTCATGGTTGCTTAGCTATTGAAGCTATGTATTTGCTGAGTACAATGGAAATTTATAAAGCTAAAATGAAGAACCCATATGATTTTAATTGTTTAGGGTAGGCTTATGATTTAATTCATTGAGAGATCTTGTGGAGTTTTGGAGAAAAGACAAATGCATGTCTTGTACATTAACCTTATAAAGGATATGTATGACGGGTTTCAACTTGTTTAAGTTGGGAAAAATGATTATTATGACATCATGATTTATAGGGTTGTAAACGAACCGAAGCTGAGCGAACCTACATGGGTTCGGTTCGTTTAGTAAGTATATAGGTTCGGGTTTGGCTCGATCTGATAAGACTAAATCATGTCTAGATTCGATTCGACTCGGTTGAGTTTCGTGAACATTCGGTTCATTAAGGTTCGATTATATACAATAAATTGATTCCAAATCTGGGGCACAAACACATCGCCCTGCATAACTTCACATGATCCTCAATAAAGATCAGAAAATTATTTGGTTATATTAGATTTCTTCTAGATTCTTGCAAGCAAAGAAAGTATCATCAGTGCAATATCCTTTACGAATATGATCTTTATCTCCGGGATATTAACCAGTGGATTCTCTCAACGTCTCCTAGTTCAACCAAGGTTTAAAGAGTGATACTAATTCCAATGCCTACTTAAATTGATGAGGATATATATTCTTTGGATTTAAGTGCTAATTGTGTTTGATCGGTCTCACAAAGTCTGTAGATTTCTTCAAGCATCCAGTTCTGATAAATTCTAATTGTGATTATGGTATAACAGATAGATAGTACATGTTCTCTGCAATTTCAGGTGGAATGGTTGGTCCACAATTTTAGCTCAAAAAGTTAATAACAAATGGTTCTATCATATTAAGGCCCTCTAATTGAATGACATTACACATTACTTCAATTTACTTCTACTCATAATCTTCCACTAGCACACTGACTCTCTGATTACAATCTCAAGGCTGCATACAAACACACATGCAATGGGATTTACTAAGAAATTTTATAACACAAAGTAGTTCCTCAGTGACACAGAGATAGAGAGATAGGTTGAGCGAAGACGGCTGCCTTCCTAGCGAGATCCACGGTGACCTGCACCATGTCGCAACACCCTCCTTTGCTGCTCAAGCTCAATGCATTTGCCGAGCATGTTCGAGCGAAGACCCGAAGCTTCTAAAGCTTCATCCCATGCTCCATTTCATCTCCAACATCTTCTTCAATCTCCAGGTAATTCCCTCGTTTTGCATCTTTGTCTTGTCTTTGTTTTATCTACACACATATTCCCCTCGATTTTAATAGCTCCACACCTTCGCCGCATACACCTCACCTTCTCACAACACTCCATCCACCTCTTCTCCTTCTCCAGGACCTCCTCTACCTTAGTCCGTTCCTCCTCCTACATGGTCCATGGCCCACTTAGGGTTTCCATTCCTCTACCTCTGACATCGCTCCATTCCACTTCGTTTCACTCCCTCAATGCCCCTGTGCTTCGACTATATACCCCTAACGGGCCCTAACTATGCAGGTAGTCGAATGGCTCAATAATCAGAAGCTTTGAAGCTTCTCTGATCTCGGGCTCTGCCTCCGACAACCGTGCATCATTACACACCATCAAGCATTGCCACGCCTTCACTGACCCTCCTCCATCTTCTCTAGATAGCCACAAAGCTTCCCCGACCTTCTACGAACTCTGAGGACGACATAGGAGGAGCAGAGGGTTCGCTAGAGTGCAACCCTTGCGCCATAACCTGCGGAGGAGAAGTTCTCCTCGACGTACAAGCACCATCGGATTAAACCCCATAGGGGTTAATCCTACACTCCAGACTAGCCCTGAGCCGTGCTCCGACCCTAGGAGCCTTGGAGGACCCAAGCCTTATCGGAGGTGCAACATAGAGCCACATGACCTGAGCCTATCTGCACATCGAGCCTACTGCCAAAGCTAGCACCTCACGTGCCTCACACGAGCATGGATTTTTACAGATAACTCCCTTCGGCTTTATTTATTTGCAAACTAGCCCATTTTGGATCAATTTGGAATATTTTTATGTATTATAAATTTAGCTTTTATTTTAATTATGCCCCTGGAATAATCGTTTAATAACTTTGCATATAAACTCCAAAATTAATGACATTAGTCTTGTTTGAATCATATTTTTATGATCTATCCAATGCTGCTATGATTCTTCTGAAGTATTGATATTGATTAATTTACAGAACCAAATTCTTGATTGTTTAATCGTATGCAATTTGCCTTTAATTTATTTTAACTCTGAAATTGGCTTAAAAATAGGTAAATCAATCCTTGTTGCATACACTCTGTTTAAATGAGTTCGGAATTACTTTGAGGTTAAATAGGAATTAATGTTCTCATGTTAAGGGATATAGGTGCTTAACCCGATTCATCACTTCATTCAACATCTATTTTTTGTACATTGATTTTAAAATTAATTCTGGAAGACCTATGCAAGTTATTTGTGCAATTAAGTCCAGATAGTTTGTGTGTATCATTGTGTTTTTAATGCATTACATTTCATCATTATCATGTCATTAAACTTTGCATAGAAAAAGATAAAAAATCATGCATGCATTGTCATCTTGATTATAATCACACTAGATCAAATAGCTTAGATATTTAAATCTTAATTGAGTAGCTTAGATCGCTCGTGTCCTCGTGTTCAACCACAAACTTATCAAGGTATAAATTTAGGCCACGGTCTCTTCACCGAGATATCTTAAGTGAGGTTCCGATAATTTGCTAATCGCTTGTATGATAATTTGACAACTTTAGAGTTGCGAATTAGTGGCTCATCAATGTCAAGGTTAGACTTTATGACCTTCTGGAGTAATTTGAGGTCACTTAAACTTGATTGAGAACAATTGGTGATACATTTCTCATAGTAGTTAGTTTTTTCCATTTTGTTGCATTAAATATGCATATTTCTGTTTTTCTCTTTGCTCCATAGCATCTTACTTAAAGAAGTTGATCTTCAGGGTTTCCCTTGCCACTTATACTTTGATCTTGAATTTGAAAAGAGGATTAACAGAGACAAAAATGCTGAAGAGATGGTAGATATCTTAATTTCTGTCATTTTCGATGTTCTGAAGGAAAGATATTCCCTTGAAGGAAACTATGAGTGGGTTGTAGAACTTGATTCGTCCACTGAAGGTATATTCCTACTTGGAGTGTCTATCATTTTTTCTTGTATGTGAAGTCTTACTTAAGTAAAATACTCTTGCATTCAGTAGGATTCCCTTGAAACTTTTGTTGCTTATGTTTGGTTTTTCTCTTAACTTTCCAACGAGTCGTTCTTGATGCATGTGCGAACCAACCAATCTTGATCCATATTTTTAAGAACAAAGAGCTTATAAATAGTGGCCTTAGGAAACATAGCATAATCACATGAGGTCTATGAACTTTGACACAACTTGACAGATCAAACTTGCTCCATTTATTTCGTGATTTCTCTATTAGTTGAATTTTAACTCTCACCAATTTTGAAGTAAATTTAAGTTAACTCCACTGGGATTGGGGTATTCGTAAGTATATTCATTCTACATCCTGCATTCCATCAAATATCAAAGAAAAACCTCTGCCAAAGGTCCAAGTTTGTCTAGTTAAGAATCTATTGTTGTCGGTTGGTATACATAGATAAATATGATGGGTAAAATGGGCTGCTGGGAGTGGGGACTGGTTAAGAAAATGGACAAAGTAGGAGGTGGTCAAAGGAAGGTTTGAGGGGTGAGGGGGGCGCACAAAGGAGAGAATGAATGAAGGAGAGCATGATGGACTAACGAAATTTAATTGGAGTGGGCATAAGGAGGTGAAAACTAGAGCATGACTTGTAAAAGAAGGGAGGGAAAAGGGCGATAGAAGGTGTGGGAGGAAGGAATGAGGTAATCATGTGGTATGGTGCCCTAGTGAGGTAATAACTTTAATGAGAAAGAGAGAGAAGGAAAGATGACAACTATCATAAATTGGATTGAAGGGTACATTTGACCTAAATCTAACAACAATTGGATACACCACTTATCTTTGAAAAGATATAATAGCTATCCTTCTTATTTCCCTTCAAATAATGATTACCATTAATCCTCATCCCTACGACCCATAATTACCACTTATCGCAAAGTGACCACCACTTATCCCACGTATGGGAGAATAACAACCTAAGTGGAGTCTAATGAATTAACTCCACAGTATTCCTCAAATAGAAATACTATCGCTGAAATCTGAATTATGAATAAACCCCTTACATATCATTCTTCCAATCAATCCTCATTCTTTATCCTATGCAATATCGGTGTTATTATATGTTTTGACGTATAAACATTTTTGAACATAATTTGTAATTTTTCATATTTTTCATATTATATGAATAAACATTTTTGAATGTGCAATTTTTAAACATTTTCATATTTCACCCAAATCACGTCATGCCTACCTTGGGTACGCGGTATAAAAATGTCTCCTAAGTTAAGTTTTTAGTCCCTTGTTCGGGTCATGACTTGCGAGGAATGCCACAAGGAATATGCTAGCACAATATTTTTAGAATTTACTATTTTAAAGATTCTTATTGTTTACTATGGTCATCAAGGTTGCAAAAGTTGGTAGTGGGTACTCGATCGGTCAGGTCACTGGTTAAGGATTAATCTACAGTCGGGCGACTAATCGAACTTTAGTCGATTTTGATTTTTTAATTATCTTAAATATATAAATCATGCTATAATTTACATATATTTAGACAATTTCAATACTATAATACATTCTTAAAAAATAACAAGAATACCACATCTACTAAAAAACTAGCATGCTCTCTTCTCGCCAAAGGGCCTTCAAAGAGGCTAATGATTTCCAAAAATTCATTGAATTTTTGAAGTCTGCTTAGAAAACTTCAATGAAAAGTGGACAACCATACTTCATTCATCCAGAACTCAGAGACCAACATATCTCTTGTGAAACCTGTCTGCGGATCTGGGATACCTGTTCACACATCACTCGTAGTATCATGTTCGCTAGAGATCGCATTAAATTACTGAAATTTAGGGAAATTTTTTGTGATTTGAAATGACATTCCTATTTAACTAACATGCCACAATATCAACAAAGTGTCACCAATTTTGTATTTTATTAATTTCCATAAAATTTAACATGTAATAACAGAAACTGCAGTATGTACATGAATCCCAAATTGTAATAGAAGAGAAAGAAAAGCATTTATAATATCGTGAACCAAAACTATAACATGCGTACTTGACAATAGTAACTGCGGAAGTTGAGGTTCATCTCTCCCAATAGCACGATGCAGGTATTTTGCCTGTAATCCATGCAATAGGGAGAAAAGAACGTCGACCAATGTTGAGCACATCTAATCAATTTAAAATAACATAAAATTTAGTGTATCCAAAAGAAAGTGTTGGAGTATAAGTTGTATGCGTCACTTATGACAAAGATGGGTAAATGTATCTCTCCAGGATCCATTTACCCCATCCAGAGTTTAGTCCCACATCTACTAGTTTGGAGATGTTGAGACTCAGTGGGGGCTATATATAGACCCCCATACCCTTGTAGTTAGATGAGAAAAAGCAATAAACCATATGGCCCTTTGAGGCCTTCTCCTGTGGTTTCATCTCGCTCCTTAGGGTAGGGTTCCACGTAAAAATTTTGGTCTTCATGTTTTATATTTCTGGTCTTATGCTATGTTTATCATTCTCTTTTGCATTATCTATTTTCTAACATATTATCAGAGCGGTTCGATTCTCGAGGGATTTATTATTATTTTCATTCGAGATTCAAATCTAGATCTAGGGTTTCTATTGAAACCTAAATATGCTCTTCAAGTATATTTTCTATAGAGTTGTTGAAGTTCATGTATGAAGATGATCGATTCCACGGTTTTGCTAGAAACCCTAAATCTGCACGAAGTTCCATGCGCTCTCGTGGTGCCGCTTCCTTCTGGTGCAAGGCAACCTCATGCGGTCCCAGGTGACCTCCATCGCACATGGGCCCTTGCGTAGCCTTAACTCTCGACCGCGATGCATCTCCAGGTGACGAAGAGTCCCATCGAGCGGGTGTCAGCCCCAACCAAGCTGTGCTGCTCCAGAAGGCAGAACCTGCAGCGTCGCCTCTAGGCGGCTCAGCTGCACCGCATCTGATCTCCATCGTCAGCCCCAACTCTAAGTGCAGACCAGGCGACGGTGACCTCTAGTTACTAGCGACGCCGTAAGAAGTCCCATCGTACATGGACCCCCCAATGACGGTGCTAACTCCCCTCGCGCAGTCCCTGACATCGTGTGCTACAGACAGCTAGCCCCTTTAGGGCTCCTCGTCTTCAGGTGTCAGTCTTGCCACCTAACACCTCCAGATCGGCTCTCTCGTGCCGCCACATCCATGATGCAGCCACATCCCTCTAGACAGAGCCTTCTCTTCCAGGTGTTGGTGGCACTCACCTAAGGTGGCACTCCACGATGCTTATTCCAGTTAACCTCATGCGCAGAAGCCTTCCAGATGTTGACGACGCACTGGAAGAGCAGAAAGCCCACATATGGCTGCAATTTGAAGGGGTTCCCATGATAGGAACCCTAAAGCTGCTTTATTTTTTTTCTTGAAAAAAACATATCCTTTTATTGAGCCCAGCCGCATGTATTTAAAAGAGAGAGAATGGGCTCAAGTGGGCCATGCTACTAGATTAAAAAAAGGAGAGAGAGAAGGTTGCAATGTGTTGGACCCTTTTTGGGCCGAGTTAATTTGTTACAAAAAAAGTGGGCCCACGTTTTAAAAAAATGAGGATGGCCCAAATAGGCTGGTAAATGTTTAAGAAAAAATATGTGTGCAAAAAAGGCGGTGGAGAGAGGCCAGATGGAAAAAAATTCATGATTTCTTTAAAAAAGAGAGTTGAAAAATGCATACAATAAAAAAAGCCGTACGCAAAATATTTGAGAAAAGAAGGGAAGTCGTAAAAAAATGTGTCATCGGTTTATTAAAAAGGAAAAAATGTGTTGCAAAAGCCGTACAAAAAAGGAGAGATGAAACGACTAAAAAAATTAAGTCGGCTATTTAAAAAAATTTGTCGAAAAGCTACAAGTTCATGTTTTCCCTCATTTTATTGCCTTCTCCCAACTTGGTCGACGATTGTCATTCTGACCAGTCTGGGAGAAAGATGGAGTATTGTGTAGAGTCACATGTCGGATCCAGATTCAGTTGTTAGATTTCTAGATCATTCAGTTTCCAGACTCTACAGTTCAGATTTTCAGACTCGACGTTAGATTGTTCCGAGTCTTCAGTTTCAGATGCGCACATGTATGCGGTCTTTTCATATGTGCACATATTTGCCATCTTTTGTGAGGTCCCCATCATTCTTCTTATTTTGTCGGACAGAGTTCTCATGTGAGCCATAAGGGCTCCAGAGTAGAGGACCATTCCCGATGCCTTGTTGGCTAGGATTTTCATGTGGTTCCATAGGGACTCCAGAGTAGAGTACCATTCTCTGTGCCAGATGGGAGAGACCCCGTTCTCCGATGAGGAGACTTTCAGACTTCATTCTCTAGCGACTGTGGACTTCGACGAGGATTGCACTCCACAGCCTTTCAGTTCGACCCTTTCAGAGATGGAGTAGTTGCCCACATGTTATGGTGGGTCAGAGTACTCCGACGAGGAGACTCATTTCCAGTTGTAGTGACTCTGACAGGTGCAGTATAGAGCACATGCCCGACGAGGAGATTCAATTGACTCACACTCCGGCATGTTCGTCCTCCTCACCTGCACGACATGAGAAGCAACGTCCTCGACAGTAGCGGACAGTTGCGCGCGTTGAGTTGATATTGTCTGTAGTCTCATGTAGCGTGAGTTGAGTTTTCTTTATGTTTGTCCAAACTGAGCATTGCATGCTCCAGCTTGAGGGGGAGTGTTGGAGTATAAGTTGTATGTGTCACTTATGAGAGAGATGAGTAAATGGATGTCTCCAGGATCCATTTACCCCATCCAAAGTTTAGTCACACATCTACTAGTTTGGAGATGTGGAGACTCAGTGGGGGCTATGTATAGGCCCCCACACCCCTGTAGTCAGATGAGAAAAAGCAATAAATCATATGACCTTTTGAGGCCTTCTCTCATGATTTCATCCTGCTCCTTAGGGAGTAGGGTTCCACGTAAAAATTCTGGTCTTCCATATTTTATATTTCTGTTCTTATGCTTCGTTTATCATTTTCTTTCACATTTTCTATTTTCTAACAGAAAGCAAGTAGAAAGAGAATTAAATTTAATGAGCTACTTGCATTGAAACAAGTTTTCAAGCTGTTTGGTATGTGAATGCTCAACTTACTCATCGTACCTTAATTACCCAATTTTAACACTTTAATACATAGATTATATCAGTGTTGTATAAGTCGCCTGACTGGCTCGACTAGTAGGCCCGACTAGTCTAGTCAGTGGGGTGGTCGACCGAGTACCAACTAATTCTGATTAGGTACATCAGTCGATTAATTTTTGCTTGGAGATGCCGTGCTTTTTCATGTTTCGATGTTTTTATAAGCAAATTTATTATAATATGCTTAATAATTTACTTAAATTCAATTATTTCTTTTATTTTGTTATGATAGTATAAAAATGTACAAAATCTATGTAAATATATGTATAAAAATGAGTTATATTTTTAAAATAATCATAAAATTCAAAGCCGATTAAAGTCCAACTAAATCTGACTAGTCATCCGACTACTGATTAATCCTTAGTCAGTGACCCAGCCGACCGACTACCGTCTACCGACTTTTGCAACATTGGATTATATGACCCATATTTAAGCTATCACCTTTTTATTAATTATAATTTATGTTTAATGGATCCTGGAGATGTAGACGATGAGTCTCTGATCTGATCTTTGTCTTTATCTCATCTCTCATATTCAGTGGATAATATGTGATCTTGATCTGGGTGTGGCCTTATGCTATGATTGTAAGGCTTGACTCCAGTAAAAAAATCGTATATGATTTCCATTCTTCCCCATCCTATTTCAAGTCTTAATGATTTATTCAATGTTTATCATGATTGAGGTGATCTAGATCTCGTGATTTATTAAATGCTTATTATTATCGAGAAAATCCATATAGCTTGATTATGCAATGTTTAATATGATTGAGATGATCCGGATCTCTTTCTGATGTTTAGGAGTCATGTGGATGGATCACAATAAGTGTAGGTGATGAATCTCGTATTCTGATTCCTTTCTTGTTAAATTTCTCAAGCTTAGTGGATAGCCTGTGGTCTTGGTCTGAATATGACCTCACACTATGACTCTAAGGTAGTAAGGAAACCTTAGGGTTGGGGTACCTTCGTAGGCATGCAATAGAGTAAAATGCATCTTATCTAAGTTCTTAACACGTCCACTAACTTCTCTGACATTCGTGTTAGTATCTCTTAGTCTGATAATATGATCTTTTCTCTTTACCAGAACCTACTGGCGAAACAGTAACTAGCTTAACTGAAATCAAACTCAACTGTAACCAAGCACAACTGTATCCAACTCAACTGTAATCAAGCTCCATTGTATTCAACTCAACTGTAACCAAGCTCCTACTGTAACCAACTCAACTGTAACCAACTTACTGTAATCTCAATCCGTAATCAACTCAATTATTACCAAGCTGAATTTGTAACCAACTCAACTATAGCCATCGCCAAGTCCATTGGCAGAACGGTGACTAAAACTCAAGCGGTAAGGAAGTCTCCTAAGAGACCCTTTCGTCTCGTCCTCTAAGTGGAAGTGCGGTCCAGTAGAGGGATATGTCTCCTCCAAAACTACGCCACTGAGGCGGGTGAGAGATTTTCCGGATAAGTCACTCCAGAAAAACTGGCCCGGCTTGTACAGGCAAACGAGCTCGAAAAATCAAAACCAAGGGCCCTCCAGCCTAGGCATCCTAAAGAATAAGGTCAGCGGAACTGGTCTTAAAGAAACATGTGGATCTCAGAGAGGCGTAAAACTGCAAGCACTTGCAAAAACTGAAAAAAAGACAGGGATCCTAGACCCGCACACTAAGCGACCCGTTGCCTTAACCGTGCTTCCTATCTCCCGCCTAATTGAGGGTCATCGCATCCTCGCACAGTCATGCGTAAGGGTCACCATGACCGACACTCCTAATTATCAATCACTGCTAAATCAGCATCACTGAGTTGATTTCTTATCCTCTCTTGATCTTTGTTGTGGTTATCTTTACAGATCTAGGCATCTTGTTGTCAATCATATTGAATAGTGATCCATAATTAGTGATTCATACCTAGATGATTGATCACAAAGATTTTCAGTCATTGATAATAGATTATCTCATAACTTGGTGGTTTGCTATTTATCTAGATTTTCTAAGTCATTTGTATGAAAATATCCCAATGATCTCATTTTTCATATTATGAGATTAAAAGATGTTCATTGGATCTGGATTCAAGTTCAATTCAATGTAGAAATTGCAATTTTTCTTGTTTGAGCGTTCTCTTTGTTATTATTTGGTTTTTGTTAATTGTATGCTTTCTGCCATCTATGTGTTTGCAGTTTATGCTGTGTATTTTATGTGCTAAATCGCCAAGCAAAACAATCATATATACATTAACAACTAAGTTTTTCCCTAAAATTAGTGGCATAGGCTACACAGATACCTTGTTTATGAAGAGATCTTATTTTTGGTTACAGTTCATTTAGAAATTAGAATCTTAGATCCTGCCTTATATTTCTTTTCTAAAACAATGTATCCATTTTAGTAATCTAGTTCAATATATATTTGGTCTTCCTCGCTCCCTCTTGCAAGGTTTATCTTCTAACTTCTTCCACGATCGAATTGGAGCCTTGGTTGGTAAAAGCAAGTTCTAATAGTTTTTTAAATATGTTTACAAAAATATACACACACACACACTCCATGGCATGAATTGCTCTTTCTATCGATTTTGTGGCTCATTGCTTTATTCCTTGGTTAATTCTATAATATGTTTACAAATATATATATAAATAAATAAATATATATAAATATATATTACTCTGTGGAAAATAATGAAAAGATTTAAGAGCATGATCTATCTATTCAAGAGGTCTAGGGGTCCTTATATAGGACAATACCCTAGAGAGCTCAAAGGAGAAAATACATAAACGCTCCTAAGAATATTCTCCTATAGAATATTCCTAGCACATAGAATATTCTCCTGTACGATATTCCTAGCACAAAGAATATTCTCCTAACAACTATACTCTTAGCACAAAATATTCTCCTAACACTCCACCTCAAGTTGGAGCATATTTATTAGTCATGCCCAACTTGGAAACAATCCAGGAAAGTCGCATCTTTGATAGTGCCTTTGTGAAGACATCTGCAAGCTGAAGGTCAATGTTGATGTGAGGAGTAGTAATTCTTCCAATCCTGACAACATGATGAATAAAATGGAAGTCAACCTCTATATGCTTGGTTCGCTCATGGAACGCTGGATTCGTGGCAATATATGTAACATATTTGTTGTCACAGTAGAGTTGAATAGGAGTAGTGGCAACAATACCAAGTTCTTGCAGAATAGTTAATAGCCACGCGATCTCGCAAGTAGCCTGAGCCATCGCCCTGTATTCTGCTTCTGCAGTGGATCTAGATAACAGTCTGCTTCTTGCTTCTCCAAGTAACAAGATTTCCTCCAACCATCATAGCATAACCTATGGTGGAGCGTCGATCCTTTGGTGAGCTTGCATTATCGGCATCAACATATGCAATAACATCGATGTACCCATTTGCCCCATAGAAGAGGCCACACCATGATGATTTCTTCATGTATTGTAGAATCTGAAGAACATCTTGCCAGTGACTGACTGTAACAAGGTTGCTCCATGTGTTGACTAGCTCTGCTGACTGCATAGGAAATATCTGGTATGGTGATAGTAAGGTAAAGAAGTTCGCCAACCAGGCTTCTATATCGAGTACCATCTTCGAAGGTAGGATCAGAGGATGTGAAGAGTTTCTTAGGATCTGCAGGAATGCCAACATGCTTGTATCCAAGTAATCCGGATTTTGTAAGAATGTCCAGACAATATTTCCTCTGTGAGAGATGAAGACCCTCTGTAGTGCGTAGTACTTCTATGCCCAAGAAATATCATAGTTGGCCAAGATCCTTGGTAACAAATACCTTCTGGAGGAATGCCTTGATCTCTAGTATCCTTTTATCATCACCACCTGTGATAACCATATCATCCACATTGACTGCAAGAATTACAACACCGATTGTTCGTCTTCTGACAAACACAGAGTGATCAGAGGTTGTTCTCTGAAAGCCAAGAGTGCTGATCTCTGTAATTTGTCTGTCGAACCATGCCCTTCGGCTTTTCTTTAGGCCATATATTGCTTTGCGAAGTCGACATACATACTCTCGCTCGACTTCATAACCTGGAGGTTGCATCATGTACATTTCGTCATCAAAATTGCCATATAGGAACACATTTTTCACATCTAACTGAAAGATAGACCATGCCGTATTAGCTGCCATAGAAAGGATAGTCCTTATTGACCCCATACATGCAACTGGTGAGAATGTCTCAAAGTAATCCACTCCATATGTATGTGTGAAGCCCTTCATCACAAGAATAACTTTCAACCTGTCAATCGACCCATATGGTGATTGTTTGGTCGTGAAGACCCATTTACATGCCACAGGTGGGAGGGGTGGGTATTCGATCGGTTTGGGTGGGTTTGGGTTATTCGGTTCGGGTTGAATTCGGTTTGGGTTGGAAAAATAGAACCCATCACCCAGTCGAATTACTTCGGGTTGAGCTATTTGGGTCATTGGTTTGGGTCGATAGGGTCGGGTTAAACCCAAATTAATCAAATTGTCTAAAGGTGAAAGTTTGATGAAAATATCACAGATAAGTGTATTGAGATAGGATGAAAATATAAGATTTTTCTTGTTTATATCCATGCCGTATCTGCAACTTCATATCTATGGAAAACATATAACTTACAAACTTGCACCTTAGCACATATATCTAATCATTTTTTACACAAGGATCTACAACATAATGAAGTTTTATACGAAGTAAGAGTTACAACAAAAGTTGATAAAGAAACAATATTTAAATTAAAGGATCATTTACAACATACTATACTAGTGTATAATTTATAAGATTCAGCTGACTAATAATAGACAAATACTCTTGGTTTTGTTGAAGGCATTACTTGGTTCTGGTTGTTGTTGGTTGATGCGTGATGGGTCACAGTTGATACTATCCAAGTATGGTTGTGCAGCTCGTGCTCCCGTGGCGTGGACGTAGAAACAAAAATCAAAGATACAAAATCAAATATACGGTGTTGCTGCTTCTGCGGACTTGTGGAGGAGACTCGATCATAAACGGGTGAAGGGAAAGGATAAAGTCCAGGGAATCGGAAGGGAAGGAAATCGAAACTTGGAAGGTTGGAATGGTTACTGGATTATAGATGGAAGTCGAACGGTGACATCTCAATCTCTCATTCACATTCCAAATCAGGATATAAAACAACGCAATATCCGTTCTCAGATCCTTGCTAGAATGAGAGTGACGGTTCACATTCAAAACATGTTTAATTGAAATTTCAAATTTCAATTAGATTCCATTTTCCAATATGTCAAGTTGGCAGCATGCATTCAATTCTAATAATGCCGCCAAACGGGCCAAACCTGTAGGCTGTATTATGCCTTTTTCCAGCCGTTATGATTTATTAAATTTACATATGATATATATGCTGGTATAAATATTGTGTACATATATGTGTATATATATGTATATATAAATATATTTGTAAGATTTTTTTGGTCGGGTCGGGTGGGTCTAAATCACGGATCACCCATAATAATTATTCGGGTTGATTGGGTGGGTCGGGTGGGCACTATCAAACCCATCAACCAACCCAATACCCATATAAATAAAACGATTTGGGTCTAACCCGACCCGAAAATCCAAATAACCCAAATCATTTAACCTGTATCAAACGATTTGATTGGGTTATTTGGTTTGAACCAAACATCGCCCACCCCTACTAGTCCCTTTGGGACATTGCACTAGATCCCATGTTCCCCTGGTAATAAGAGCGTCGAATTCTTCATCCATTGCCTTTCGCCATCCCGAATCTTGCAAATCACTATGATGGTCTCTCCGAGTAGAAATAGTCATGAGAGCATCTGCATTTCGTCTGTCAGTGCAAGATAAACCAACAATAGAGGTGAAATGAGACATGTGATGTGAATTACATTGCCTCTTAGTTCTGTGCAGAGCAATTGGAAGATCTTGGGGATCATCTGGGACAACATGGGATGGGACACTTGTAGAAGGCATATCATCCTGAAAAAGAGAAACAAGCAAATGAACATTTCGTGATGAAGGTATTTATTTGTGTTTATAGACAATGGGTGGAGGTGGGAGATCCAGATGAATATCTGTAACAGATTGAGTGAAGAAACTTGTCTTCTCAAAAAAGGTTACATCTGCAGAGATATAATAGTGACGTTCAGTTGGATCATAACACCTGTAACCTTTTTGTGTACGAGAGTAACTGAAGAAGACATATTTGATCGCACGAGGAGAAAGTTTGTCTATAGAGTGAAATTTATGAACAAAGGACACACATCCAAAGATTCTTAACGGAAGAGGAAAAAGTGACTCATTTGGGTAAAGTAGAGAGAAGGTGGTTGCTCCATTTAGGTTTGGAGATGGAATTCTGTTGATAAGATGAACATCGGTCAGAACGACATCACCCCAATAGGTTTTGGGAACCTTCATCTGAGTAAGAAGGGAGCGAATGATATTTAAGAGATGTTTGAGTTTTCTTTCTATTATCTCATTTTGTTGGGACGTATATGGACAATGTATGGTACCGTAGGAGGCAAAGAAATCTGTTAGGTCATGTTGCGTAAATTCTAGGGTATTATTAGAGCGGAAAATTTTTATACCATAGGGGAAGATATTCTTGGCATAATGATAGAAGTTTTTGACAATTTTATTAATCTCTGAACAAAACACTCTTTTAGAAGATAGACCTAAGACGACCTACTATAATTATAAACAAAAATATCAAAATACCTATCTCCACTCAGAGTACAGACTAGACAAGGTCCCCAAATATCACAATGGACAAGCGAGAAAGGAGCTTCACGATGAGGCTCAGTACGAGCGAGGAATGACGCTGGATGATGTTTCCCGAATTGACATGCCTCGCACTCAAAAGGCTTGAGCATAGGGAGTTCAGGGAACATTAAAGAGGGCTTTGGCAAACGGATAATCGAGACGAATATGCCAAAGAAGAGGATCAACAGAGATGGATGAAGTGCTAGTAAAATTGGTGTCAGAAGGAATATCAAGATAATAAAGACTGTTCTTCTCATGTCCCCCACCAAAGATCTGTCTCGTCTGGATTTCCTGAATAACAACAAAACTCATAAAATATAACTCGATAGTCATGCTTAGTGCACAACTTGCGAACGGATAATGGACTAAGAGGAAAGTCAGGAGCGCAGTGAACACCGGTAAGCCGAAGTTTAGAGGAAAACTCCATGGTGCCCACATTAGTAACAGGAGAATGGGCACCATTAGCAACCCGAACAGTCTTTGTAGAGATATGTTTATTTACATTATTTATTTCCTATTTCCGTACTATTTACTAATTCTCTGTACTTATGGATGTCTTATGTAATTTACCCATAGGCTACTCTCCTATATAAGAGAGCCTAAGGTTCACGAAATAAATAACTCAGTTTATTTTCCCAACATGGTATTAGAGCGACGGTCCTAGACTGGAGCTCCTGTGCCAAACCCTAACCCTAACCCCACCATAAACTTCTCCTTTACGTACCATGCCTCGTGCGCCGCCTCCACGCGTCTTGGGTCTCGGGGCCTCTGCCTCCGTACGTCGTGCTCCACGTCGTGCCTCCCTACGCCTCAAGCCCCGCCGAGTCCTGTGCTTAGGACACCGCCGCCGCCGCCGTGTCCTGTGACTAGGGCATCACCATTGTTGTGTCCTGTGCCTAGGACACCACCGCCGTGTCCTGCGCCCTGTGCTTAGGCCTTGGGCATCGCGCCTAGGCCACCGCCGCCTAGGTTGTTTCTCTTGCCAAGGCTACCGCTGCCTTGTTGTTAGCCGAGTCATCTTCTTGATGGGTTTGGTTGCTTGAGTCTACACATGCAACCGAACTCGTGAATGTCAGTGTAGACAGAAGTCTATCCAGTCTACAACCCTAGTCTTCTATTATCATCATGTCAGAAAGAAAGGTTGATATTCCCTCCACAGGCGCCTTCAGAGGTCCTGTGCCTATTGTGAAGATAGATGGGTCAAACTATTAACTGTGGGCTATGCAGTTCATTGGTGTGATGAAGTCGACCGATAAGAAACACATTCTTACCGAGGAAGAGCCTGCTGAGAAGACTGGGTTAATGCCTCATGGGGGAGGATGCATACGCCAAGGTTTGGCTATCAGACACATTAGCAATTGAGATTGCTTATGATATTCTTCATCAGCTCACTGCAAAAACAATGTGGGATATTCTTGCTGCTACCTATTAACAAGTCAAGAATGAGGCGAAGATTCTACAACTCCAGCATGACATCTTCACAATCAAGCAGAATGGACGTCCTCTCCACTCTTTATATACATCTTTGCGTGGAATGTTCGAGAAGCCCTATAGCTTCATGCCTCTCACATCTACCCCAGAGCTGTAGAAGACCTACATGAATGCCACTATGGTTGGTGTGTTGTAGCAGCGTTAGATCCTGAATATGAGGCGACCCGTTCCCAGATTTTGGCCGCTCCACTATTCCTCCTATGGAGGAAGCTTTTTGCAGGCTTAGCCGGATCACTGTTCCATCAGCTACTGCAGGTCCGACATCTTCTGCGATGGTCGCCTCCCGAGGTCGAGGAGGCTCTTCTCAATTTTGTGGACGAGGAACTCGCGGTAGAGGAGGTCGAGTTCGTCAGCCATGTACTTTTTGCCACTGCCCTGGACATACAAAGGATACATGCTAATCCAAGCATGGATTCCCTGCCTATGCCCGAGTAGCTGAGCAGATCGAGCCTTCGGCTGCCTCTTCTTTGGATCAACATTTTGAGGATCTGGTAGCACGATTGAGGGGCATTATATCTCCTTCTGGTTCTGTGACATCTCCATTGACCCCTGGGAGTCATTCAGATGTATCTGCTTCAGCCTCCTCCAGTACCTCAGGTAGTACTTGTGCACTCACTAGCAGTGGTAGATCTGATGCTATAGAATGGATTATGGATTCCGGCGCCACACATCATTTGTGTGGCGACAAGAGTCAATTTACAACCTACATACAGATTCCTCCTGGACGAACTCTGATCATTGCACATGGGACTCATTCCCTAGTTACTGGACAGGGGGAGATTAGTTTGACACCCTCTATGCATCTATAGAATGTGTTACATGCACCTGATTTCTTTATGAATTTGTTGTCCATTAGTCAGATTACAAAGGATTTACATTGTCATGCCATTTTTGACCCATCTTCTCTTATTTTTCAGGACATCCTTACGGGCAAGGTGATTGGGTGTGGCCGTGAGCAGGCGGTTTGTATCACCTAGTCCGAACTCCCTATGTTGGAATCTCCTCTCTATGTATTGGATATGTCTCACCATTTTTGTGGCACCTGCGCCTTTGGTCATCTCCCACTTCAGAAACTATGTCGTGTTTTGCCTCAGGTCTCATCTCATGCGTCCTTCCAATGTGAGGCATGTCAGTTGGGAAAGCATCACCATTCTACCTTTTCCAGTCGTCAGAGTCGGAGCATGGGCTCCATTTTCGAGTTGTTTCATATGGATATTTGGGGTCCCAATCGTGTCCCTGATCACCAGGGGCACATGTTTTATCTAGTCGCTGTTGATGGTTTTTCTCGTTTGTCTTAGGTCTTTTTGTTAAAGAATAAATCTGAAGCTGGAAATGTTATCAAAAATTTCTTGATCGAAATACAAAATGTCTTTTCTGCCTCAGTAAAAATTGTTCGAACTGATAATGCCTTGGAATTTTGTACTCATTATCTCTCTTGTTATTTTTCAACCAAGGGAATTATTTATCAAACATCTTGTGCTTACACTTCACAACAAAATGGTATTGCAGAAAGGAAGCACCGCCATTTGCTTAATTTTACAAGGACACTTCTCATTCAGAGTCATGCTCCTCATTCCTTCTGGGGTGATGCTATTCTAACGGCATGTTATCTTATTAATTGCATGCCCTCGTCACCCTTAGGTGAGAAAATTCCTTTCTCTCTTGCCTTTCTTGAAAAGGAATTGTTCTCACTCACTCTTCGTATGTTCGGCTCAGTCGCATTCGTCCATCAAGTGTCTCCGGGTATTGACAAGCTCTCTCCTAGCACTGTTAAGTGTGTCTTTGTTGGGTATTCCATGGGTCAGAAAGGATACATGTGTTATGATCTAATACACATGAAGTATTACATTAGGGTCGATGTCACCTTTTTTTGAGTCCGTAATGTACTTCTCTCCTACAGGTGATCAGTTCACAACGAAAGACGGACATGAGGAGGTGGGGAGACTACCTTCTCCTGTCAGATGAGTTGATGCACCCGAGTCGATGATCCATGTAGGGGCAGATGTAGAGGTAGAGCTGGCAATTGTACCTGATGTAGTGGCCAGGCTAGCAATAGGAATAGAGGCAGGAGTATCACTGGAAGAGTTCTGTAACGTTTGTCGAAGGCGAGCATACTCAGAAGCAGTAAAGGAGGTCTGGTTGTCTTTGGAAAACTGAACATGAGTGGTGTCCATAGTATTATAGGTTCCATCGTAAGAGACAATCTCATAGGCGTTGTTGGCATTGGAAGGCATGCCAAACTTCGCCCAACAACGTTCTGACAGATGATTCATACGTCCGCAATGAGTGCATGGTGGATATCATGCACTAGTAGGATTATGGCAACGATCGCGACCTGAGTCACGTCTCCGTCTAGACTCACAGCTTCTACCTCGGCCAAAGTCACAACCACGTCCTCCTTGGTAGGTCGAGCATCCTTTAGCAAAATGTGCTGTAGTCTCAGCATATAAAGGAGGTGGAGGAGACTCTAGTTCCTGTAGTCGGTCAAAGATGGTCTCAAGAGAGGGTAGAGCCGCAACAGTCGGAAATTGATCCTTCTTCACTGGCTTGTACTGTGGATGTAGTCCTGATAGGAGACGATACACTTGCTATTCTGCACGTTCTCTTATCTGTTTGTCACAACAAGCGGGTTGGAAGGTAAGAAGCTCCTCAAACAGGCCGGTGAGCAGTCGATAGTACTCGATCAAGGATGTATCTTCTTGATTTGCAGACCAAATCCACGTATAGATATATGAAAGTCTAGACTTGGTTGTCTTCCAGGAGTAAGTGTTCTCAAGGCTCTCCCACATTACCTTTGCAGTTTCCTTGTAGAGAAGATTGAAAGCTATATTTGGATCGACACTGTTGGTCATCCAAGTAATCACTTGGCAGTTGTTGACGTACCAAGTATCATAGTCCTTTTTTGTCTCCTTGGACGGATCCTTAGTAAGGACATAGTTCTTTCGCTGACCACCAATAAAAATCTTGAAGGATCAAGTCCATAATTATAGTTCTCGGAACCCTTGAGTTTGATAGAAGTGCCTTGGATCATCACAAGGGAAGTCAGGTACATGGGCTTGGGTTCAGCAGATGCCATGGTGGCCGTATAGGTAAAAAAAAGAGTGACCTAGATAGTAGTTGTAGCCTTAAGTATCATGTAGACCTAACTGTACATCGAACGGAAGTCCGACAGGCGGTGCAACCCGACGGGTGGCACAGGGCCGCGTGAGGGTGGGGCTGTTGGAGGCACGGGGTCGCTGATGGTGGCGACAAATGAGGGTGAGAATGCTGAAGGCGACATGGGGTCGGTGGGGCAGCAAGGAGCGCTGCAGGGCCGCGAGGGTGGGCGGCGCGAGGCCGCTAGGGCAGCACGGGGTTGCGAGGATGGGCGGTGCGGGGCCGCTAGAGTGGTGTGGGGTCGCGTGGAGAGGGTGGTGCAAGGCCGCTGGAGGCGGTACAAGGTTGCGTGGGGAAGCGGTGTTGGGCAACAGGAAGGGGGGTAGCGCGAGGCTGGTGGCGGCGGTAAGATTAGGTCAAAACACCGGTCTAGGACCGCTGCTCTGATACCATGTGAAAAATAATGAAAAGATGAAAGAGCATGATCTATTCAAGAGGTCCAGGGGTCCTTGTAGACCTCAAAGGAGAAAACACATAAATGCCCCTAAGAATATTCTCCTGTAGAATATTCCTAGAACATAGAATATTCTCCTATAGGATATTCCTAGTACATATAATATTCTCCTAACAAATATACCCTTAGCACAAAATATTGTCCTAACATACTCCATGGTATGGATTTGCTCTTCTATCCATTTTACGGCTTACTGCTTTATTCCTTGGTTAATTCTATATATATTGCTTAAAAAATCATCCATCTTGGATGTAATAGAAATTAAAATAATGATACGGCTGACAAAACTTATTATTATTATTTTTTACAGTATTCCTCTGTATAGTTTGTTTGAAGATGACAGTGACTATAGTGAACCTAGTCATTGTAAGATCTCGATGGTATATTTGTTACATAAGGAGGTTAAGGAAGTCTTGATGTAATTACAAAATTTATAGGTTTTTTTTATCAATTGTGTCCCTAGGAGATATTGCAATTGGACAAGATTTTAGGGGTTATGGTGTAAAGTCCTATGCATTTTACAAGACAATGATGATTGACCTTGTCTTAAAATGAAATGAGCAAATCTTTTGTTGTCCCCGCTTGGTGTCCAACTCCCATACATGGCGAGGCAAGAAGTACTCTTGCAATGCTTTGGCAGATTAACCAATAGTTGCATTGTTCGCTTGAAGCAATTCTGAGTTATATTCATGCCTACATCATGTTACTGCATGTTTACATATGTACACTCAATAATGATGACTGAGTTGATGATGTTGCTCTAATATTTGGTCGTTCTACAGGGATTGTGGTGCGATCATAAATATTAAAGGGATTATGTTGTGATTGAACAAGATTTTATTACAACTACTAACTTCTACAGGAATTTCTCACATAATTAAGCTAAAACCATCAGGACATTCCCAGATTGTACCATATTTAAGTCTAGAGTTTCAGTCCTTAATCGATTAGGGAGCTTCGAGCAACTTTGATAAAAAAATATGTAGAGTAACATGGATGACAACAAGAGGATGTCCTAGAATGTACCTCTTTTAGGTTTGATCTTGCATGCAACAAAGCATGCAACAACTTCTCCTAGAGCGACAACTATGGCTGCAGTTTCTTGATGCTCAGGAGCAACAACTCCAATAGCTTCGGTGCAAAAACTTCAGGGCCTTCCAATTGCTGGAATTTAAGCAGCAACTGTCTTGCAGCATGGGCTTCTTCTTCTCAGTGGAGGAGTTGAAGGGAAATTGGGAAAGGAGAGCAACATGAGGCTTCAATTGCAACAAGGGGCTGCAGTGGGGAGCAACTTCCAGGGGCCGAAGGAGCTGAAATAGTTGCAAGGAGCTCCAAGTACAGTTCTTAAGGACGTGTAGTAGTATATGCTGCACTTTGGATGGAGCATCAGCAGCTGCAACTTGGATTGAGGAGCCGTAGCTGCTCCTGCTGCAGAAATCTGGAGCAAAAGAAGAAAAAATTGGGGGAAAAATAGCTTCATCGGCTGGGAGATAAGGCTACCAAGTGAAGGAAAATTTGGGCCCACATGTTGATTGTCAGCAGGAAGTTTAAATTAATTTTTTATAACCTTTTTTCTCTTATTTAGAATACCGAAATCGTCCGCATTCACACCTCGAGTCTCGTATTTTGTCTGTAAATAAAATTATCTAAGATATATCACTAACTGATCTATCTCAGAAAAATCCTAAATCCTAAAGATGTTGGATTTAATACCTATTAAAAATTAATTAAATGCGCAAAATGATTTTTCTAAAAAAAACTATGCATGCAAATGCAATTCTTTTTGAACATAATGTTACTACCAACTAACTCTACGATCCATGAATTTTGGTGATTTTTGGAACCGTGGTTAATTATCTACAAATTTTAAGCATAGATTAGTAATATATATCAATTTTTACGAGAACAATTATTATTAATTAAACACAGAAAATAAAATGATTACAAGCATGCTATATTATATAGAATTAGTTGAAGAACATCATACAAATTTTTGATAAATAAAATGATGACAGAATGAGGTTCAAAATAACTAGAGAACACAGGGGCTGTTGGCAAGATTATAATAAATAAATAATGCAGAAAATTCAGAGCAGGGACTAAAGTGTAAATACCGATACCCCGAGGGGTGTTTCTGCAAAATTTCCAGGGTCATGTGAACTACGTGACCCTGGGATGGACGTGCCTCTTCTGCGATTTGGCGAGACTCCAGGGGGTTCGGTGCAAGTTCTCCACCCCCTCACGTGCATATCACGTATAGCGCGTCCTTTAGAATAATGCTGAAAGTTGGAGGGGGTTCTTGCAAAAGATCCCTCCCATCACATGCCGCGCATGCAGGGAGGGTCTCGAGCCTCCCGCTTGGCGGTGAAGTGGCGAAGGCGAGTCCCCTGCTGGAGGCGAAAGGGGCGGAGCACTGATGAGCGGAGCAATGGGGTCCAGGAACGAGTCGGTGGCGATTGGCGGTTGGAGTGGGCGACACACGCCCGGTGGTTGGCCGCGAAGCACCTTGGGCGTGAAGCTGCGCGAGGGTGGTCCACGGTGGCTATCGTGGATGTGGGACACTCTCTCCAGGCGACGCACACCCAGAGTTGGTACAAGCGGAGTGGGGACTCTGGCTCCTGAGAGATGCGGTGTGGCGGCGTTAAGCTGGTCGCGAGCCTGCGCGCACGCAAGAGGTGCAAGCAGAGGTTCACGGGGAGGGGGCATGATGGAGTGGACACATGATGCAGGGTGTGAATTGGGAAACCGAGGATTCAGATAGGAACATGGGAGGAAGAAAGAAGAAGAAGAAAGGAGAAGAAAGCAGGGGGGGAGAGAAGGAGAAGAAGTAGAGGGACTACCTGGGTTGTTTTTCGCTTGGGAAGATGAAGCTCAAGGGAGCTTCCTGGTCGTAGCCTTAAGAACCATGGCGGAGTGCGGCTCGAAGCTGGACAATTGCTAAGAGAGGCTGCAACGTGGAATCACCTCTCCCGCGGATCTCGCCTGAGATAAAAGGGTCTCGAGTCATCGTTGCCCAACTATTCACCTCGCTACTATCACCGACGATGTCTAAGGAGTTGGACTCTCTTGCTCCCTCTCGTTTGGCGAATGCCCAGTTCAGGGGGTCAAGGTTGGCTTTTATAAGTGATGAAGGGTATGGTCAACCGGGGAGATAACGAGATAAGGTGCAACGACGATGGGATAAGGAGGCAGTGGTTGCGGGGAGATGTTGGAGTGCGGTCAGTGGAGGAGATAGAGGAGAGAATCGACGAGAGGGTCAACGTCGTTGCGATGGAGGCAGACATGCGGCGTTGTGTAGGACCGTTGGCGGAGAAGACGGAGAGGTTGTTGACCAAGGAGTGAGGCGAGATTTATTTTTTTTATTTTTTAAAAAATGAAAATAAAGGAAATAAAAAGGCTAAAATTGAGTGACATGTAGCGGCTCCAGGAGCGGCCATGTGTCAACTCCATAAAAATCAAGAAACAAAAATAAAATATAAATCCATAAGAAATAACAAACGACCTCGGATCGAAAAGTGCTCAACACGAAAATTGCTCATCTCGATGAGCTCTACATCTTTATGAAGAGACCTAGAGCAAAAGAGGTCATTTGTCCAAAATGGTATTTTTGAGGTACTTTATGTACATAAAATACCTTGATTTTTGGGTTTTGTAAATTTTTAGTGATTTTTAGTCAAGAGAAAAATTGCAAAAAAAAATAATGATAAAATCAAAGATAAATATTTATACAATAATCTATTTTTTGGATTTTTAATAAATAAGAAAAATAAGAGAATAAAATAAAGAAGAAAAATTGATTCTTTGTACAGACTCTTAGGAGACACCCGGACTCGGTCAGTTTCTTTGATTTTAATCTTATTTTGAATTTGGATTTTTGTGGAATTTATTAAAACTTTCATCAAAGAATATAAATGAAAAAGAAATAAGAGAGAAAGAGTTAATTATGTACATAAAACAATAGGTCAAAAACGGGTAAAACACAAAACACGCAAAAGTGGCCCAAAACCCAACTCACATACGATCTCTGATTTTTATGAAATTTGTCTTGTTTTGAAGGTCTTTGAATAGATATTACTTTAAAAGTGCGTATACCTAATTCGGACACTATATAAGAATGATATGAGCGTTTTAGTCTGTCTATTCTGAAATTGGGATTTTGTCTCACAGGCCAATTATTTGAGTTAGTATTTTTTTGTTTTTTTCCTTTAATCTTGTTAGTAGTATGTACACAATGGAGGTGGTTTGAGATCAATTGGGGTTAGCATGAATTAATTAAAAATGCATGAAAATGGGTGGAAATATGAAGATGATTATGAATGCAATTATGAATGTTAAAATGTAAATATTAATTTTGAATGCATGAATGATAAAAATATAGAATAAATGATGAAATGCAACTAATTACTCGGGAACGAAGCTCTATTTTCATCTTTTAGTATGATGAATCGTGGATTCATCAATAGGAAAACCATCAAGTCTCGGAGAACCATCTGCATTCAAATCCGTTAATACCGCGTTCACCTTGTCACGAGAAAATGACCCTGTCAAGTGGGTACACTGCTTGCTAGAGGTAGTAGGGGTACAAATTCAGCAGAAGATATTCAGCAGAAGATGGTTGATTTGACAAAAAAAGGATTAGTTTGCATCCTTGCTGAATCCTTGCAAAATATTTGAGAGTGGACTTCTTAACATTTCTTTTTTTTATATATGTTTCCACTTTTTACATTTCTAATGTTTATTCTAAAAAGCATGGTTGTTCTTAAGATTAATTCTAAACTGCATGTCCCCGTAGACTCACATCTATACAAATACCTACTTTGGTAATGTTGTGATTTGATATAGAATACCGCAAGAGGGAGTAGGTTCTTGGTCAAGAATACACATCTGTTGTCCGTTAGGAAAGTGTGTGTGTATAAACTCTGCACCTATGGAGAGTGGTCTGCATTTAATTTTCAAAGCCGAGTAATCTCAACAATTCATTTAATGTACGCTGATATTCAAATTGAGGCAGAGCTAATTCTATTGAGTCTCCATCTAATACTGCTTGGGGTTCAATATTTATTCCATATGCACACTTTATTGCACTGGATTGGCTGTCTTCCTCATCTTGATTGGCAACAATCTAGATGCATATTCAGTGTCTGGCATGACAGTGTCTGTTGGTGTGAGCTTTTTCTTGGTCCTTTATTTTTTTCGAAAAATTGTGGTCCTTATTTTTTGGATATCAAATTATATTGGCTAGTCACATGGTTATTCATTGCTTATGCAGAGAAATTTTCCCGTCACTTGATAATTCACATACCCAGAACTGCTTTTAAAGACAATCTGCATGCCGGTTCATTTGTCTATGAGGTATGTTGTGGAATCTTGATTTTTCCCATGGACAATACAGCTGGTCATGTTTGAGGTTGGTTTCAGTTGTCTTAAAATGTCCTTTCTCGGAATCTGCCATGCAGACTGGGAGGGTGCAAATGACATTGGAGCCTATTTATGCCAACCTACACTGCATTTTGGTGAGAGTATTTTCGGCCAGTCTAACCCCTGCCAATCTGCACTGCATTACCACATCAATAGTTTTAGTCCTAGATATACTGTTAGTTGGTCGGTGGGAAGCCCCACTCCCATTGTATCACTTGAGAGAAAAGTTAATAAAAGCATCAATCCTTTGAGGCATTTCTCCCCTTGTTTAATCCTCCTCCTTACGGAGTAGGCTTCCGCGCTAAATCCCGGTGTTCTTCCATGTTCTTTATTTTTTTATCTCTGACACGCTTCTGCATTGTCGTTTTCTACATGGTATCAGAGCATATTTCTACATGGTATCAGAGCGGCTTCGGTTCATGGTTGATTCTTGAAGAATCTTATTCTTATGTTTAAGATTGGTTCAGGTTCGAGAAGAGAAGACTACTGATTCGATTCTGAGTTTGTTTTTGAAGATTATTATTCTTTATTGTTCATGTCCATGAGTAAGTTTGAGAAGAGTTCTAGGATTTTCTGAAACCCTAAATTCTGCATGTTCAGAGCTGATCCATCTGCATGGATGTGTGGCCTTTGTTCATAATTTTCACATTATAGACAAACTTTCTCCTCGTGCAATCAAATGTATTCACCTTGGTTATTCTTGTACTAAAAAAGGTTACATGTGCTATGATTCAACTGGACATCGCTATTATATCTCTGCAGATGTAACCTTTTTTGAGCAGACCAGCTTCTTCACTCAATCTGTTACATATATTCCTCTGATCTCCCACCTCCACCCATTGTCTACAAGCGCAAACAAACGTCTCCACCTCCAGATGTCCCTTTACCTATTTCGTTGTTGCATGTTGATATATCTTCTACAAATGTCCCCTCTACTGCTATCTTGGAAGATCCCCAGGAGCTTCCCATTGTTCTACATAGAACTAAGAGGCAATGTACCTTCCATCCCATTTCTCATTTCACTTCTACTGCTAGTTTATCACCCACTGACAGAAGATATGTAGAATATCTCATGACTATTTCTATTGTGAGAGACTACCATAGTGCTTTGCAGGATTTAGGTGGCGACAAGCTATGAATGAAGAGATGGATGCTTTCACTTCCACGGGACATGGGATCTGGTGCCATGTCCAAAGGGGACTAGACCTGTGGCATTTAGATGGATGTTCACGACCAAGTAGTCACTAGACGGGTCCATTGACAAATTGAAAGTTCGTCTAGCGGCCAAAAGCTTTACACAGACATATGGAGTGGATTACTTTGTGACATTCTCACTGGTTGCACGAATGCGATCTATAAGGACTATCCTTTCAGTGGCAGCTAATAGGGGCTGGCCATGGCCTCAAATTTTAGCGAAATTCGGTTTAATTTCTGTCGAATATCGATATCCAGTGGAAATCGAAATTCGATCTAAATTACCGAAATATGGGGGTCCTATTACAAAAAATGACTGAAATGACCAAAATTTCAGTCGAAATTCCGTTTCGGTTAGTCACCGAAATGGTGACTGAAATCGATATTTAGGGCCTTGGGCTTGGCCAATCTTTCAGTTAGATGTGAAAACACATTCCTATATGGAGATCATGAGGAGGATGTATACATGATGCAACCTTTGGTTATGAAGTTGTGGGGGAGTGTGTATGTCGACTTCGCAAAGCAATATATGGTCTTAAGCAAAGCCAAGGGCATGGTTCGACAGGCTTATTATAAAAATCAACACTCTTGGCTTTTAGAGAACAAACTCTAACTATTCTGTGTTTGTAAAAATATGAATAACTGGTATTGTTACACTTGCTATCTATGTGGATGATATGGTTGTCACTGGTGATGATAATAAAGGAGCACTAAAGACCAATGCCTTTCTCTAGAAGGTGTTCGTTACCAATTGCCTTGGTCCACTACATTATTTCTTAGCATATAAGTACTATGCACTACAGAGGGCCTTCATCTCTCACAGAGAAAATGCTGTCTGGACATCCTTACTGAAGCTGGATTACTTGGATGGAAGCCCTCTGATATTCATGCAGATCTAAAGAAACACTCCACATACTCGGATCCCATCTTCGAAGATGTTACTCGATACAACAGCCTGGTTGGCAAACTTCTTTACCTCACTGTCACCATACCATATATTTCCTATGCAGTGAGCAGATCTAGCCAACACATGGAGCAACCTTGTTACAGTTAGTGGCAGGATGTTCTCCAGATTCTACGATAGTTGAAGGAATCATCAAGATGTGGCTTCTTTTATGGGGCAAATGGGTACACCGATGTTATCGCATATGCTGATTATGCAAGCTCGCCAGAGGATCGACGCTCCACCACAGGATATACTATGATGGTTGGAGGAAATCTTGATACTTGAAGAAGCAAGAAAGAGACTGTTGTATCCAGATCCAGTGTAGAGGTAGAATACAAAACGATGGCTCAAGCTACCTGTGAGATCACGTGGCTATTGACATTTATGCAAGATTTCGGCATTACCGTCACCACTCCTATTCCACTATATCGCGACAACAAATCTGCTACGTACATTGCCACGAATCATGTGTTCCATGAGTGGACCAAGCATATAAAGATCCACTGCCATTTTGTTCGTGATGCCGTTAGGATTGGAAAGATTACTCCTCCTCAGATCATCGCAGATCTTCAACTTGCAGATATATTCATAAAGGCCTTACCGAAGAAGTTCCTCTTGTGGATAGTTTTCAAGTTGGGCATGACTGATAAATATGCTCCAACTTGAGGAGGGGTGTTAGTAATGTATTCTTACGGTTCTTAGTTATTGATTGTAACCCCATTAGGGGCACTTAGTATTTTTCCTATTTTGAGCTCTCTAGGGTTTTGTCCTATATAAGGACCCCTAGACCTCTAGAATAAGACAAACAATTTCATTCTTTCGTTCTTTTCCACACTCCATAACAATGAAACCACACCATACTGTTGTGGTAGGTCCTACGAACCTGTTGGATCACATGAAAAAGGGTACATTATGTGCAAAGTTGCCAACAACATGTTCAAACCACCATTGCCACAATCGAAACCAAATTTACAAAATTTACCATAGGTGTGTTGGATATTAGGGAAGGCATTGGAGCATGGGGATGGGGTTAATGTATATGTATAGGATGAGGTAGAAGAACAACCTCGTCCCCAGACTCAGAGGAACTCAACCTGTCGCCTGTAGGAGTATTGTACATGATGGACTCAAAGAAAGTAACATCAACAGGTTCTACACTAACACAATATTTTCCTTATACATGATCAAAACACCAATAATCCTTTTGGGTACCAAAGTAGCCTACGAACATGCGTTTGACAACTCTATGAACAAGCTTGTCACGACTTGGATGGAGAAGATGGACAAATGCCACACAATCGAAGACCCATACATAAGAGAGAAGAGGCCTTTCTCAGGAAACACAAGAGAGAAGGGGGTCTTTTCACACAAAATGGTGGAGGGCATCCGATTAATGAGGTAACATGTTATCATCACAACATCACCCATAATGAATGGGAATCACAACTGTTAAATAAGAAAGGTCCTGTTGATGCCCACGAGGTGACATTGTTTGCGTTCAACAACACTATTCTGCTGTGAAGTATAATGGCATGGAGTTGGACGAATAATGCCACGAATGCTGAAAAATTGGGACAACTGAATAGTACATATTTCTAGAACATGGCCTCATGTTTAAACGAAATATCACTGAATTTCTTCATGATTTCCATTCTTTAAGTCACTGAAATCGAAATGCTACCTTATTTCTTTGTTCAGAATTTCAACGAAATATCAATGAAATGTCAACAAAATTTCATCGAAATCGCATGTCGTTTCGATGAAACAACAAAAATAAGGGTATCTACTATTCGTTTTCAGAAATCGTAGGTGTTTGGTGGCACTCCTGAGCACCACCACAAATGTGTGCAACACAGTGCGAGCCCACAAGATAATCCATGCTCCTGATCTTATACCATTGAACCACCTGCGACCCTTGACCTGATATGGGCAATAGTCCTTTGACACTGTTCGAGCAAACAAGCCTTCTATGACATCACTTGGAATCAATCCAACCCCACCTAGGGCTTCCAACATACTTTGGGACTTGGTTTTTCGACCCATTCCGATCATATGTATAATTGAACAAAGATCGACTTTCTCTTTTGAGTCCTACAAATGAACGCTGTAGCATCAACTCCTACCGAGACAACTAGGGAGTTCGAACTAGGCGATAGAGACCACCCTGCTCATGGCAACATCCAATCACCTTGCCCGTAAGGATGTCCTGAAAAACAAGGGAGGATGGATTAAAAATGGCTCGCCAATGTAAATCCTTTGTAATCTGGCTAATGGACAACAAATTCATAGAGAATCAGGTGCATACAACACATTCTGCAGATGCATAGAAGGCATCGAGCTAATCACCCTGTCCAATTATTAGGGAATGAGTCCCATCTGCAATGACCACAGTTCATCCTGGAGGAACCTATCTGTGGGCTGTAAGTTGACCCTCGTCTCCACACAAGTAATGTGTGGCATCGGAGTCCATAATCCATTCTATAACATTAGATTCATTACAACTAGTGAGTGCATAAGTACTACCTGAGATACCGGAGGAGGCTGAAGCAACTACATCTGAATGACTCCCGGGGGACGACGAATATGTCACATGACTGGCAGGAGGTATAATGCCCCTCAGTCGTGCTACAAGATCATCAAAACATTGATCTAAAGAGAAAGCAACTGCTCCGGTCTCGGTCTTTTAAGGTGTTCGTTAGGGTACTTCAATCATCCGCCTGATAAAAGGTTTTGTAGAACTCTACTCCTAGGGAGACTACTGCTACTACACATCCAACTGTTACCTCAATTACTCTATTCAACTCTATTTCAGTCTCGACACCATCCTGAATCATTGACTCGGGTGCGTCTACCCACTTGATTGGAAAAGGCAGTCTTATGACCTCTTCTCAATGCCATTCCGTTGTGAAGTCGGTTCGACTGGTCAACAATGATCATTCTTTTATTACCACTGTTGGGATTATGGGGTTCTCTTCCAAGCTCAAGCTCTCCGGCATTCACTGTGCACCGGATTTTCCTTTGAGCTCATTGTCAGTTCATAAGCTATGTGTTGAATTCAACTATCGTGTGTTTTTTGACGAGTTCTATTGCTATATTTAGGACATCCGAACGATGTAGATTTTTTATAGGGGTATGAGAAGAATGACATGTACTACCTTGATATCCCTAGCGACTCAACCTTTGCGGGTGCCGTCTCTATGTTTGTTGATCCGTTCCTATGGCATATTTGGTTTCAGTCACCCATCTGCAAAGCTCTTTCCCTAATGTTTCTTAAATTATCATCTTCGAAACCCTTTTGAGTGTGAAGCTTGCCGCTTCGGTAAACACCATGTGCTACATTTTCATCTAGGATTGAGCTACATCCATCATTACCTTACTCTTTGTTTCATTGTGCTATTTGGGGACTTTGTCCTGTTCGTACTACTGCCGATCATAGATACTTTGCTGTCTTTGTAAATGATTACTGCATGTCTTCTAGGGCCTATTTGATTAAGGAACGATTAGAAATTAATTACATTGTCAAGTATTTCTTTCAACTTATTAAAACATCTTTCTCTACATGTATTCATACTATCAAGACTAACAATGCACTTGAGTTCACTTAATATGATCTATTATCTTTCTTTACCACTGTGGGGTCCCTTCACCATACCTCCTGTCCGTATACCTCATAGCAGAATCGAGTAGCGGAAAGGAAGCTTCGTTATATTCTGGACATTGCTCGTACCTTGTATACTCACATGGAGTTTCCCAAAACTCATTAAGGGGATGTTGTTCTCACTGTCACATACCTCATCAATATGGTCTTGTCTTCAGTCCTTAAGGCTGTAACTCCTTTCTCATTCTTGTGTCCTGACGAGGAATCTTTTCCACTTCTATTGAGGATTTTGGTTGCACTACCTTCACACACAATTTTTAGACTGCAAATAAATTGTCTCATCGTGCTATTAAGAGTATTTTCCTTTGATATTCTCATATCCAATATAAGTGCTACATCACTACATGTCGTCATTACTAAATATCGACTGATTTCACCTTTTTTGAATAGACTAGCTATTTTACTCAGTTTATTAGTGATATTCCCATGGAGCTTCCACCACCGTCCATTATCTACAAAAGGAGACACATTGCATAGTCTAATTCGATCCCTTACATGTTCCTTACATGTAGGATGATGATCCCTCTCTGCGGTGGACCAAAAAGCAATGTACTATACATCCCATGCCACATTTTATTTCCGTTGGTAGTCTATCCAGATATGACATGCAATTTACATATGCTCTAATGTTTATTACTCTTCGTTGGGATCATCACAGTGCATTGCAAGACCATGGTGAAAACGACTATAGATGAGGAGATGGATGCACTCACATCTAGGGGTGTAACATCCGATTTCCAAACAAGTCCAAACCCGATCCGATCTGGGTCTGATTTACCCAATAAAGTTGTTGATCAATGCTAAACAAACTAAATCGATCAATTGATCGTGAATAAAAAGTTGTTCGGGCGAAATCGACTAAAATCGATTGCATCGTAATGCGTGCCCGAAAAAACCGCGACACAAATTCGGAAACCGCAAAACAAATTGAGACCGTCATAAAATTAATTCGAAGAAACAAAATCAACAGAATCGACCGTTCGTCAATCAGAGATCATTTGGTATTTTTAAAAATCGCAAAAATTAACTCCAAACCAAAACCATATCTCGAAAAATTCGGAGATTCAAACCCGATCAAAAGTGTACCAATATTACACTCACAATGATCGCCGTTTAAAGACGATAGAAACGAGATATTGCTTGTCGAAATTCGACGCTCAACGCGCGAATACGACCGACTTTAAGTAGATTAAATAAAGAGAGTTTTGGGTTTAAAAAAACTTTTAAGTGAAAAAATGTCTACTAAGTAGCAGACTGTGCTACGGTACAGAAATCATTGCAGTTAAAAAAAAGAAAAGTAATTAATTTTTTTAATAAATTTCAGCTGCTACAACAACCCACACTTGGTTGCTTCTCTTTCTCCACTTGTCAAGCATTTTGACAGCCCTATTCCCTTATAAATAGCCCCCAAAACCCCAAACTTTTCTTCTCCAAATCCCCGGCCGAGAGAAGGAAACTCACCTCATTTCCTCTCCCCTTTTTCTTCCCAATCCCCATTTCTTTTGCAAATTCCGGCTTCCAGCCACTGGAGATCTGCAGCTACAATCCTCCGTAGCAATTGCATGTTGGAGTTTCATCTCCAAACTTGGGGAAAATCTATTTAAGTACAACCCTTGCTCACCCTCCTCTTGCTGCCTTGCATGTTACTTTGACATATTTTGATCCTTAAATTGTTTTCACACCATTGTTGATATCCATTTAACCGTTCTTTTCTAAAACTTATTGGGTCTCCTTATTAATCAAATCTAACTTTACACTTGAAACAAAGAGTAATGAAGTTATGATCACAACTTACATGCAACTTCTGGGATTTTTGCCCTTTCCAGGATTTAACTTTTATTAATAAGGATCAAAGTGGAAACTTGTTCGGAGTTTTTCTCTATCAAAGCATCTGATTTTTTTAAATGAAAAATGCTTTTAACTAATGGCAGCCTCATTATTCTTTTCTGTGTAGTCGTGTTTTAAATGCTCCACTTCGGGATCCTTTTTTTTACTCATTTCGCCTCTCGGAAGTGATATTTGGGTTCGTTATCATTTTCCGTAATTATCTCGTCATTCCAGATCCGTTTTTCACTATAAATATGTTGTAGTATATCATAGTTTGATCTGAAAAAATGTTATATTTCAACTTTTCCGTCAAATATTATGGTTCATTTTAAGTATTATTATATATATATATATATATTTGGTTGCTAATTAATGAGAGAGACTACAACGACTGCAATATCTACTTTGAAGGGGCCTTATTGTCAACTTCTTTCCATCTAGAAAGCCAGTGAAGTTGGCAAATGGCTTTAGAATTGACATTAAATACAATCACCAATTTGTACTACATGGCCTCGTGTATGGGATTTGGCTGACAACAGACGAGCATTTTTTTGTGGGACAGTTAGATCTAGAGTGAACCGGTGTGTATATCTTTGAGTGGTGACTGAAATTGAAGTTGCTTTGGACTGAGATAATAATTTTGGGAGTTTAGGTTGAGAAAAACGTCTAGTGGAAACTGAAGTTGGTGGAAACTGAAGTGTCTTCATCCGCTTGTTATAGAAAATAAGAAGTGTCTCGAGGCCACTAATAATATGAAATCCATCACCCTATTGTAACGTCCTCTTTTAAAAGTGTATTGATCAGGGATCGTAGTATATATTTACCATGTTCTCAATCTTCATTTGTACCTACTGCAGTGGAACGCAGTAAATCTTATTAACAATTTTGCCTATTTCACACTATTCTGTCCAATCAAATTTCTTGCAATTTATATTTCCTTGGTATTAAATAATTGTAAGGCCAACCATAGATGATATGGTGAAAGGTTGGAGTAGTCAAATAAATGGAATTGATAAATGATATCAATAGGATTGCTGACCAAAAGACCTAGATCTAAACCATCAACTATAGAAAAGATCGAGAAAGAGTTTAAAGGGCCATGAAAGTAAAGATGTTCATGAATCAGTAATGACTTATAATTAATAGTGCCGGTCATGGTGACACTTACACCTGACCGTGCAAGGGTGCGGTGACCCTTAATTGGGTGGGAGATAGGAAGCCTAGTCAGGGAAGCGGCTGCTAAGTGCACGGTTTTAGGATCTCAGTCCATTTCACGGTTAGGACAACACAAACTTTTTTTTGAAATCAAACGATTCGGGGGAGACACGGCATGGTGTTCGTCCCAAAAGCTTTATTAATAAAAAAGGGGTAAACAAGAAGGTAAGAAGTACAGGGACAGAGATAGAAGGGACAGAGGTGGGATCGAGAAGATCCCATCCTGATCAGAAGACGAGAATTACATCAACGTCCAGTCGCAAGTTAGATGCGCTGCGTGGGCCAACACATTCTCCTTGTAAAATCTTTGGCCCCTAAAAATTGTTGCGTTACGCCCCAGCCAAATCGTTATTTTTTGAGAATGATTGTCTTTTTTTTGTGCGAAGAATCATTCAATACATGAAACTTCAGTAACACGCAAGGTGCAGGTAAATTTCAAGATACTTCAGATTTATTAATGTTTTATTACATGGTGTATTCCAGAAGAGCTTGCTCTTTCAATTAAACTCATGTCATTTCAACAATACGTAATTATTATACAACTAATCAGGAAATACCTGCCACAAGTATTTTAAAGAGCTAAACGTTAAAAGCACACTTGGCATGTTTGTTGGAGCAAAATAACACAATCAATTGATAATTTTTCGGTTTTGACATTAGTTTGAGCATTTTGATTGTGTTACTTAGTGATCATTCTTTACAATTAGAATACTCAAATTAATTTATTCAAATGACAATGGCTCGAAATATTGATCGTTTTTAATATGTGTAATATCTAAATGGTCAAAGGAGCAGATAACTTGATATCAAACTTAATATAAATAAAATAAAATAAGAATAAAGTGCACAAAAGATGCAAATAGTCTCACATGAAGGAGGGGTGTGTCTGTACTGAAGTGGTTCCCACGTAAAATCGCGGAGGTAAATTCGCCAGAGGGGTACTTGTGGAACTTATTCCACAGGACCCCCAAGTGAGCATATACTTTGTTAAGTGCCATAAGAAAGCCGTGATCTCAAGTCATAGCTTTCTTTATAAGGGAGCCGTTACTTGAGGTTACGACCCCTACTGAAGGAAGCCGTGACCTCAAGTCAGATTAAGGCTTGAATATAGCCCAGTCGCGACCCTCCCCTTCGCCCATACGAACAGAAGCTCGTGCCCCCTCCCCCACAGCTGCAAATTGCCTCCGCGAGCCCCCTCATGCCCCCTCCCTCGTCGCCACTTCGTGCTACTCCATCTCATCCACTGTGAGTATACCCTAATCTTATATGATCACAACGATAATTTTTATTATTTTGGCTTTGTGTATGTCACGTAGTAATATTTTCCCCTTGATTTCTATCAATGTGATCACATGTGAATGTAATAGTGCGAATGCATCGTAAACGGGCGCCCGAATCCGAGGGCTTAACAAGGGGCACACATGATTTTGCGCCAAGTCCTCCTAGTGTCAAGCCTATTTTCTACAGATGTGTCTTAACGACCAAACAACCTCTTAATGGTACTATTGACAGATTAAAGTTCGGTCTTGTAGCAAAGAGTTTCACTCAAACCTATGATGTGGATTATTTTGAGATCTTTTCTCTAGTGGCTATGATGGGATCTATCTGCACTATTCTCTTTGTTGCTAGTAATAAGAACTGACACATCTTTCAATTGGTAGTGTAGAATGCTTTTCTCTATGGCAATATTAAGGAGGTGATCTATATGATCAGCCATCGAGTTACTCATTCAAGAGAGAGCACGCATCCTGATTTCTTAAGGCCATCTATGACCTAAAGCCGAGTCCACATGTTTGGTTTGACATGCTTACTACTTAAATCAGCTCTCTTGACTTCCACATGATGACATCTGATTATTCATTTTTGTTAGATGTCGACTGATTGGTACAATATACCGGCTGTCTGTGTAGATGATATGGTAGTTACTGTTGATGATAAAGTTGGCATTTCAGAGGCCAAAGCCTCCCTCCAGAAGGTGTTTGTCACGAAGGATCTCGGTCAACTTCGCTATTTTCTTGTCGTTGAGGTGATACACACTATAGAGTGATTACACCTTTCACAACGAAGGTACTGCTTTGATATTCGTAGAGAGCTTGGGCTACTTGGATGCAAACCATCTGGCATCCCTGCAGTACTGGAAACATTTTACATCCAATGATCCCGAGTTTAAGGACAATACACGATATAAAAGCCTAGTAGGCAAATCGCTTTACCTTACTGTCACTAGGTTAGATATATCGTATGCTATGAGTAGGGCGAGCCAACACATGGAGTGACCTTTCTATAGTCATCGACAAGATGTTCTTTTAATCCTTTGATATTTGAATGAATCTCCAGGGTGATGCCTTTTCTACAAAGTCAATGGTTACATTGGAGTCATCGCTTATGCTGATTCAAATTGTTCTCGTTCACGTAAGGACCGTCGATCCACTACATGCTATGCTATGTTTGTTGGTGACAACCTTGTTACATGACGTAGCAAGAAGCGTACTTTGGTTTCTAGATTGAGTGCAAAGGCAGAATACGGGATGATGACCCAAGCCACTTGTGAGATTACCTAGCTTGTCTCTATTCTACAGGAGCTTGGACTTCGTACTACTACTCCCGTCTCCTTATATCGTGATAACAAGTTTGCTACCTACATCGCAACCTATTCAGTTTTTCATGAGTGGACTAAGCATATTGAAATTAACAATTGGAAATCAAATTTCAACCAAAATATCTATATCAAGTACCAAAATTTTCTCTGTAGATAATAGTTTATATGGAATATTTTTAAACAACTCCAACTTTTTTACATAACTTTGTGAGATGGATCATCATGCACAACCATCTGTTAATTACATAATAATAAGTTAATGTTTTATTCATAATATTTATTTTTTATTTAATATGGAGTATTATGAAAATAATATGTTATATTATTCATCAATTTTGAAAAATATGCTATTGTTGCATATGTAGTAACGAATAGAAAAATTTTAATGTAATCTTTCGGAATTCTAATAATCACCTCATAGGTATAATACAAATCTAATATATAAAGAGAAAAGGGAATCAACATCATGATGTCGGTAACTTACCTACACCCACCCCCTTTTCCCACTATTTTTTTATTTTTTTGAAATGAATCCTTGGCCTATTTAGATCACAATATACCATCATAACACATTCAAATTTTGACTTAATTCACGACTGCCAACTTATCCATCATGGCAATCCGATTTTAACAGTCTCTGAATGGATGAAGTCGACCCCTCCAGATGGACATGCTAGGAATGCTTGTTTTCCATGAAATTTGAAACACATATTCCTTCTAATATTCTAAATAAATCCCTCATGGATTCATTGGAAAAAAAATTAAAACTAGAGGTGTAGGAAAGTTACCTACATCATGTAGGCTCGCAAATCTTATATAAATCATTCTTTGAATAATGAGGTAACATTATGAAGCGGCAACATCATCTTGAAAACAACTATATAATTATTTACGTTAAAAATAAATTTTAGAAAGTTGGCTTATGGATGCATCATGGTCTCAAAATATAGATGGAGAGAGATTTAAGCGAGAGAGATATCATTATGATAAATCTTAATATAAATAGGGAGGGGGGAGAGAAAGACAACAATGTAAGAAAGAAAATTATTTTTTTAATGGGGGAATTGATACAGAGAGGGACATGGAGAGGAACTTTCATTGATATTTAATAACCTATAGAAGGAGATGTTACACACACATATATATATATATACAGAGAGAGAGAGAGAGGAGGGAGAGAGATTATGTGTGGAGTGAGGGGGAGGGTTACGAGATAGAGGTTTCTCATAAGGGAAGAGAACGTTTATAAAGGGAGAGAGGGATTGAGCATGTGAGGGAAAGAAGGGGAGGGTTACACATGGTAGATTGTTGGAGAGAAAGGGTGGTATCACGGAAGCACACCCCTCCTCCTCTCACCACCACAAGGAATAGAATAAATGAAGGGCAACTTATCCATGCGTTCAAAAGATGAGTAAAAACCAGGGTTTAAAAAACCGGACCGGACCGGCCGGTCGGACCGGTTGGACCGGGAACCGGCCCCGACCCGGTCGGTTCGACCGGTTTTAGGTAATTAATTTTCTAAAAAAAAAAGAAAATAAAAAACCGGGTCAGACCGGTGGTCAGACCGGGTTGGCCCGGACGGTTGGACCGGGTTGACCTGGATTGATCCGGATTTGATGGTTTAGTATATTTTTAAAAAATGAAGGTTTAAATAATGAAATAATAGGGTTTTTATCACATGTACCCTTATTAAATTCTACCATTTCAATTATGTCCATCTTTTTTTTGGAATATAACTTGTGCCACTACTTTCTTGAGGTAATTTTCTATAAGCAACTATAAATAAATTATTACAATATTATATTCATATATAATGCTAGAAAATGTGACTACCTTTTGTAGAGTTTTATTCGAAATAGACAATCATGTTTTTATGTTGAAAGATTTGACATTTTAAATGACTATTTCATTGATATATAAATACATATTTACATATATCTATCCGATTTTATGGGTTCAAAAAACCGGTTCGACCGGTCGGACCAGTAAATTAAGCCCGGTCCGGTTTTTTCCGAGTCGATATAAATGATGACATCATGCTGACATCATCACCGGTCCGACCAGTTTGGACCGACGGTCCGACCCGGTTGGACCAAACCGAAGATTAACCGGTTCAATGTCCGGTCCGGTTTTTAAAACCTTGGTAAAAACTCATCTTTAATATATGTAATAGATTGTATTGTGATAAGAAAGCCAGTGTTGCAATAGTCGGCCGGACTATACCGAATAGTCTGTCTGACTATGCAGTGCGGGGTCCTCGACTGAACAAATAGTATTCATCCGATAGTCGATTTGACTGAATAATCAGTTCGACTATTGCCCGACTGCTGGATTTATGTTATTTTTCTATTCCGAAGATTTACAATTTATAACAATTAATAGTCAAAGATTCATATATCTATCTCATTAACTAGTACTTTTATCATGGATTCTTGTTAGTTGATGGTCATATATGTATAAATATATAAGAATATATGTATTAGAATTAATTTTTATATTTAAATTAATAAAAAATCAAAACTGAATAATTCTGAATAATCGCTTGAATATCGATTATTCTCTATTCAATGACCCCTCCGACTGAATATTGAATGTAGACCTCTGCTACACTGAGGAAAGGGAGATTGCACGGGGTTAAACTGGACGAACAAGTCGTTTTTTTGGAGCTCAATTGGTGGAGGTTGGACGAGCTCTGAGGAGGGGAGATCTAAAACTTGTGCAATCATTTGGGCATTGTGGTTGGCTAGAAACGATGCAATTTTTGTATGTTGAAAATGTTTTGGGGCACACCAATGCCCTCTGGGTCGTGGTGGATGTAATTTTTAAAATTTTTTATTTATACATTTTTTTGGATAGATCTCTAAAACCTTTCCCACCATTCTCTAAAAAAACAACCTGGTATTTCATGACAGTGTAAGTGCATAGAGACTAAGAACCACTTCTTCCTCGAGGTAATTTATTCTGGATCACATCTCCTATGATATATCATGTTGAGAATCATCTCGCTCGTATGTTTATCATAGCTTTCTTACAATGCAATATGAGATGAATTTTGACAAGTTGGGAAAGTACTCATGTCGAATGTGAAGGGAATTGTTACGTGGTCTAAGTGGGTTAATTGGATCTTCGGTGTGCATTTTTAACCTATCAATTCTATTATTATATACACACCACATTTATTTCACAAGTTCTAGATAACTCTTGCCACCTTCAGAGCGGCAGAGAGGCTGCTTGATCGCTTGATCACTGTTATCATGGTCTTTCCTCCCATTGAAGAGGGTTTCTTTGAAATACTTCTGGGTTTGGTTTGATTTTTACAGATACATGTTTTCCAACTTGAAAGGGAAGGGTTGGGAGGATTTGGTTTTATTCCGAGTGGTTTGTCTTCTTTCTTTATTGGGATTTTTATCCCACGAACACTATAATCTTTCTAAATTACATGCTCGTCCCTGTAAACATCGTTATTATTCCCTCTACCTTGTGAAGTTGCCAACTCTTACATCACTGGCCCTGTGGTTTATAGACATCCATTTGTCTGTCAAAGATGGATGGAATTCACAAAAAATATGTCACATTTACCCATCTTATTTATATAAATCACAACCCTTCTCCTTAATCCTCCTCCCTCCTCCACTTGCCCCTTACATCACTTCCTCCTGGACTACCCCCCTCCTCAACACCTTTGCCTGCAGCTCCTCGGTAATGGCCCCTCCCAAGCAGTTGCCTGCGGATATGCTGCGTTCGGGCAAGGAGGCAAAGGAGAAGGGAACGACGACATGCTTGCTTGGTCTTTGGGTTCTCTGGAGATGAAAGAACATGGCGGTGAAGGTCCGTCTCTTCTTGTTACATGCACTGATGAAGCTGCTGCGAAATTTTTCTTCCTGGCTGCATTTCCTTAGTAAAGTTGTTCAAATGGTGGATGTCCTTGATGAAGATCTGCAAGTGCTTGCGACGAGTTATTGCTCCTTTTGCATTGGGCGTAGTCAAGCTCCAGGAGGTTGACGATGGTCTAGCGGATTTGCAAGTGATACAACCAGCTTCAATTCTTTCTGACATCGAACCTAAGAGCAAACTAGAACCAATATATAGCACAACCTCCGATTCTGATGAGGGTTCATTTCAAATGAGGAAGAAAGTGATTTGGAAAAAGAAGTTGTAGAAGTAGAGAAATAAGAAGAGGGTTGTGAGACGTCATCAATGTATTTGTTTAGCAGCCTTAAATATTCCATTAATCAGTTCAAGAAATCGTCTCAAAAAATTTGGGAAAAATCTTTTTCATGATCAGAAGGAAGATTCATCCATGAAAATAGAAAATTTTTGGCAATTTGGTGGATGGATGGAGATAGGGTAAAGAGAGAAAATAAATAGGACAAAAAACACGAAGAAGAAACATAAGGAGATGGGAAGGTAGAAAATCCACTATCCATATCTCCTTGGTTAGATTAACCCAAGGTATTTGACTCATGTAAAAGTAAAATTAACGGCATGGTCTGTGGTGTAAGACAAAGCAACTTTATGGGTTGAGGGGATAATAATGATATTTACATGATCGAACATGTAATTTAGAAAGATTATAGGGTTCGTGGGGGTAAAAATCCTTTTTTTCATGTAATACATTCTTGTATTTTTCCCTTCTATCTTTTAAATAAGGAGGCATGGGGTGCTAGAATAAATTTAATTCATCTTTCCTTTTCATCTGCGTTAAAAATAGAGGTAGAAAAGAAGTCATAGTAAGACTTAGATTGGGTTTGTGTTTCTCTTTATAAGAAAATTGCTTTGTCCGATGCGGGCCATGTGGGGTGGGGTATGTATAGGTAATGTCTTGCAATCTATAAGCATGTACTCGTCATGGTTCTTTCCATGTCAACCAATAGGATTTGTCATCCGCATGTCTAATGAGTTTTGTTGACTTACTACAATTGTTAGAAAATAGAGAATACAGAAGCGAATGATAAACATAGCATAGAATCGAAAGATTAAACATGGAATAGAAGAGATTTTTTACGTGGAACCCTACTGCCTAAGGAGCGGGATGAAACTGCGGGAGAATGCCTCATAGTGCGTATGTGTTCATTGCACTTTCTCAATGGATACATGAGGTCTGGGGCTCCTTATATAGCCTCCATAGAGCCTTCAAGTCCCATCACTGGTAGAGATGGGACGAAACATATGGATGGGGTAAATGGATCATGGAGGGATCCATTTACTCATCTCCCTCATAGTTGACGCATACAACGAATACTCCAACACTCCTCAAGCTGGAGCATGCAATGCTCAACTTGGACAAACAGAAAGAAACTCAACTCGCTCTACATGACACTACAGACAATATCAACTCAACGCGCACAACTGTCGGATGCTGTCGAGGACATTGTTTCTCATGCCGTACATGTGAGGAGGACAAACGGGTTAATGCGTGAGTCAACTGAATCTCCTCATCGGAGAGCATGTGCTCTGAACTACGCCTGTTAGAGTTACTGTAACTGAAATGAGTCTCCTCGTCGGAGTACTCTGGCCCGTCACAATAATGGACAACTGCTCCATCTCTGAAAAGGAGCGAACTGAAAAAGAGGCCGTGGAAGTGCAATCCTCGTCGGAGTCCACGGTCGTTGGAGAATGGATTCTGAAAGAAGTCTCCTCGTCAGAGAACTGGGTCTCTCCCATATGGCACAGAGAATTGTACACTACTCTGGAGTACCTATGATACCACATGAAAACCCTTGCCCACATGGCATATAGAATGATCCTCTGCTTTGGAGTTCCTATGGCTCACATGAATACTCTGGCCTGACAACAAAAGATGAATGATGGAGACCACGACAAAAGATGGGAAACATGTGTTCATCTGAAAGAAGACCACATCCATATGCGTGTCTGAAACTGACTCGGAAACCATGATCGTTGAGTCTGAAACCATGCATCAAGTTGGGACTCAGAATCTGAACGTCGAGTCTGAAATTGCACATGGAAATTCTTCATCTAAAAAGTTGTAGAGTCTGAAAACTGACTGGTCTGGACATCTGAATCTGACCTCTGAATATGAACAAGACATGTGACTCTACATAGTACCCCCCCTTTCTCCTATACTAGTCGGAATATGTCATCGACTATGTTGGGAGAAGACAAAGAAATTGGGGAAAATATGAATATTCTCAAAAAATTCTTGTGGCTTTTCTTCATCATTTTTTTATTAAGCGGTCTATTAACATTTTTTAAGCCGTTTCAACAATTTTTTTCGGCTTTTCATTTTTTCTTTTCTTTTATTTTTTTTGGATTTTGCGTACGACTTCTTATTTTTACGTGCCTTTTCCTTTCTCCTTTCCTTTTTTTGGTAACAAAATATGCAACCCCCCTTTCTCTCTCTCTCTCTCTCTCTCTCTTTTACGACCCCACAATCGAAAATGGGCTTGATTTTTTTAAAACAACGCAACCCTATTTAGGGTTCGCACGTACGGGAAACCTAGACCCCAATAGGGTTACTCGCCACCGCCGTCCCCTTTAGGGGTTTGGAGATGATCGATCCTTCGCCAAGAGATCAAGAAAATAGGAGATGCGAGGGCGAGGAGGTCTTCCGCCTGGAGCCGTGCGAGATTCACCTGGAAGGGCGGCTAGATACGCCGCTTTGGAGCGGCTTCGGTGGTTGGCGCGTCGCCTGGGAAGCTTTCCGCGCATGGGGTGCTCGTTGCCTGGATATTCACGACGCGTTGGGGGGTGTGCGAGCTCTGCCTGGAGCTTGGAGGAAGCCGATGGGGCTCCTATCGAAGATCTGACATCGAGGGCATCGCTGGGAGCGACTAGGGTTCTGCCTGGTGGGACCCCTGAGTGGGTCTCGCTCTGGAGGTTGCACCGCCTAGCGTTTACGGATGGAGTGGAGCGGGTGGCGCCGCCTGGAGACGAACTGCGGCCTGTGCCGCCTGCTGGAGCGGCCTGCGCCGTCGAGCAATTTGAAGGAAGGACTCGCCGCCAGGGCCTCCTGCAGTTGTTGGTGCTGCTATTGGAGATGCGATGATCGGAATCGCCATGAGGATGCGGCTCTGCTGCGATCTGGGGGTTTGTGCAAAGCCTGGAAATCTAGGGCAACAAAGGAGATCTTGTTGCGCGTGCATCAAACAGAACTAGAGAGCATCTCCCCTGCATGAGATCTGGAGGAGCAACAGCATTGCAGTGGCTCCTTCGCTGCCTGGAGCTTCCCCGTTTTTTCCTCAAAATTTGGAGCCATGGACCGGTTCCTTCTGGGGACTAGATTTCCGGATGGAACCCATCTGATTGGCGGCGACAATCTCCATAGCAGCAAATAGAACAAAGGATTTCTGATGAAACATATTAAGAACCGAATCTTCGTGATAACCTAATCCAGATCTCTAACTTGAATTGATCTCGAACAAATCATCAACAGAAAAAAAACTCTCGATCATATATAAGAACTTGAAATCCTCGAGAATCGACCCACTTTGATACAATGTTAGAAAATAGAGAATGCGGAAGCGAATGACAAATAGAGCATAGAACTAAAAGATTAAACATGGAACACAAGAGATTTTTTACGTGGAACCCTACTCCCTAAGGAGGGGGATGCATGCCTCAGAGGGTGTATGTGTTCATTGCACTTTCTCATTGGATAAACGAGGTTTGGAGCTCCTTATATAGCCTCCACAGAGCCTCCAAGTCTCACCACTCATAGTTGTGGGACTAAACATATGGATGGGGTAAATGCATCCTTGAGGGATCCATTTACCCATCTCCCTCGTAGTTGACGCATACAACGAATACTCCAACACTTATGTGCTTGATTGGTTTGTTCTTGATTAGCATCGTTCTGACTTATTACAATTGAGGTTTCTATCCTTCTGCTTCTTAAGATCTCAGTTAATTAGGAAAGGCAACTATTGGCTTATAACTGCTTTATTACTAATTCCAGGCTTTTTCATTATCTTATTTTATTAAAGACATAGTCATGAAGCATTTATCTCAATGAGAAAATGTACGAGTGCATGTGGAATTTTTGCATTGATGTAGTTGATTGTTCTTTTTTGTGTTTTTTTTTGTGGTTGGCAGATATGTTCCAGGATTGAAAATTGCCGTACAGATGACCAGCGGTTCAAGAAACTGTACATTTGGAAGGAGTCCTCTGCTTCTAGTTCTCATCAACTTTTTTTGGACAATGCTGTTTATTCTCGGAACCGATGCTTCCGTCTGGCATTTTCTTCGAAGTCAGGGAAGAAGTCTTTCCTTTTGCCCACTGGACGTTATAGATGTAAAAATATGGTAAGTTTTTTGATAAAAGATGTATCATTTTAATTTAGGCTTTCGATTTTCAATAGTAAGGGCCTTTTTTATTTTTAAATTATGAATTCTATGAGGATGTATAAGAAGTGAACGGAGAATAGATCAATATAGCCGGTGGAATGAAAAATATATGAATTTGAATGGAAGTAAATGTGAAAAGTAAGGCATGGCATGCCGGCAACCTTCAAAATAAGATTGTACCTCCATTTCTCAAGCTTTTTATTTGTGCGCTCTTCTTGATGTTTCTATGTCTCGGCTAATGAATCTGAAAATAAAATCTCTTCTGCTTCCCTGTGAACTTTGCGGAAGCTGTTAATGGCCCTCCGCATGGCTGCAAGCACCAACTTTTATATTTTCCAAAAATAACATATATCGCGACATTTATTGAAAACCTTCTTCAATGTAATCTTCTAATATTTGCATGCAAATGAAATTTTCCTCCTAATGAGGCGGCTCTTGAATAATGTTGAGCTGTGTTGTATCCATGTTGCCATCATCTGTAGATGCACAAATTTCCAGACGTTTAATGCTCCAATCTTTTTTAGTTCTAATAGTACTACATACATTTTCTGAGTAGTACGGAACACCTACACAAGTTCATTAAAAGTTAATTATCAATGATGCACAACATGATGAGGGTTCTAAATGATACCATGAACTTGTCGGGAAGCTTATCTACCTCACCGTCATTGGCTAAATAAGATGATATCTACATTGGAATGGTGCAAATCAATTCATACATGCATCTACTGATAGTCAATTGTAGGCCATGATTGAATATTCTGCCTACATGATGAATCGTCAAAAGGATTTATTTTAACCAAGAATGCAAGAATTGACATTGACGGATATATATGGATGCTGATTGACCCACTTGTACAGGCAACGGAAGGTAAACCACTGGTTATTACATATTTGGAGGGAAACTCACATATAGAGGAACAAATGAGTGTTTGTTTGTCTGCAATCAAATGCTAATTCTAAGTTCAGAGTTGTTACTGTGGGTGCCATGAAAATGCTATAGCTGAAGATCGTTTTGACTTATATTAGGGTTTCTATCCATCTTCATGTGAAGATGTATTGCGGTAATGTTGCAATAAACCTCTTGAATAATTACGTCCTTCATGATTAAACGACACTTGTTGAGATTGATTGCAATGACTCATAGATTTCGTATATAATGAGGTAACAATTTTCTTATGGAGCCACCTATGGATTGATATATATCAATTTTTTCTAATGCATATTGGTCAATCGAAATAAACCAAAAAAATAGTAATCTAGACATTGCACTAAGAAAAGTGCATGATTGCTTATATGTATAGGGGCGGTGATTAGCGAGAAGGATATGGTGGTTTGGTTAATGATAGTCATTTCTTGGAATGTTAGGGAGGCGGATGACACAAAGAAGCTGATCACATGCGGTGCTCAATTAGGAGGGTGAAATGTGGAGGTAGTTTTTCTAGAAAGACAAAGTTGCTTAACTGTGATGATATAATTTTACAATCTATCTGTGGTACTCGTCTATTTTATTTTTGAACTTTGGCTGCTATGGGTAGCTTTGTAGGCCTTTCACGTGGCTAGAATGAGAACCTCTTCACTTTGATAGTGAAGGTGCATCATGGGTAAAAGTTCAATTTCTATTGTGCTTAGAAGGAAGTCGAATGTGATTCTGTTGACAATTTCTAATTTTGAGGTCCTGTTGAATCGTTTGAGAGGGATGGCCTATAAGAGGATCTCTGTTTGATCTTCTCTCAGTTTGAGCATGTGCCTTTTTTGGTGGACAACGATGTCATTGCCACCCTTCCGTGGAGTGATTCCCCTTTGAGCTAGGAGTGACTTTAATCCTGGCTTTTCAAACTTTGCTGCCCTGATCAATGGTCTCCACATTGAGGTGATGGATACATACAGTTGCAAGTGTACCTAAATAAACTTGTCTTTGAGATTACGTATTGATAGATACCTTCTCTCAATGAAGACTTTGCAACTGGAGACAATTCATCCTTCACAATTCTTTTGTTTTGATTGCTCTTGGCCCTCGGAGCATTGTTCCATGGAAATGGTTTTCAAATTCTGATGCAAATGTTAGCTGATTGAATCTGCTACTAGGAGAGTGGCACTAAAGTTGGGTTCACTTAGGAGGATGCTGGTTTTGTTTAAGAACATTAAGATGTTGAGAGATCGGAGGCATTGGCTTGTACATGGGGTGGTTCGTGCAAGTTGATAGGCTAGACAATATTCACCTGATTGTTGAGGAATTAGAAAACGTAGGAAGAATTGCCTTAAGACAATTATGAGGGTGGATAAGAAGTGCGAGGTGAAGTGGAGACAAAGGTCTCGATAGTTATGACTAGAAAATGGTGATGTTAATATGAAATTCTTTCGCACTATTGCTAGTGTAAGGATGCATGATTATTCCATTTTGATGGTGGGTATTCATGTTGACGGTGATGTTGAGATTGGGAAGGCTGTGGTGACTCATTTTTGATGTTGAGATTGGAAGGCTGTGGTGACTCATTTTTACATGTTTAACAGACGTTCCACGATTAGAAAATTGAGGTGGGTTAGTGGGGGGCCTTAAGATAGCCACAATCTCAATCGAATGGAGGATCAAGCAACGGTTTTCGAGCTCAACACAGATGGATCGGTGGGTCATGATGGGTTTTATGTTTTCTTCTTTAGAGAGTTTTAGGGTGTAATGGATGTTAATGTCATGTAGATGCTGGTGGAGTCGGGCACTGGTAACATGAGGTTTAATAAAATTGTCAGGGTTCTTATCTTCGTGTTGCCTAAGAAGGAAGTTGTGGTGTATGCTGAGGACTACATGTTCATTGCCCTCTCAATTGTGTTTTATCTCATTGTGGCAAAGTTAATAAAATCAACTACATCTTGTTTTAGATGATATCACATCTAGAGTTTAGATGGCATCGTTCCGATATGATTGATGTTAGATAGTATGGTAATGGCCACAAAGATGGCAGTTGATTCGAGGCGTAATGTCAAGGGACTCTGTTGAAGGTTGACTTTTCATAGGTGTATGATTAGTGGTGATTGAAGATTCATTTTGACCTTCCTAGGGCATGTTTGGTTTCTAGGGTACACCAGAGTATTCTGGCATACGCCTAGCTCCAATCCTGCATTCCTAGGTTGGATTACTTGTATTGACACTACAATTTCTTTAGTATAATATTTTTTAACCATGTTCAAATAAAATTAACATAAAAAACATATTATAATCATTAAAAAAGTTAATATAACACATAATTAATATCAAATCACATTACAATTATCATTCCAACTCTTCCAACCCTCCAAAGAGCTACTATTTACAGGTGGATACCCCAACTCAGCCCGACCCAGTAACCAAACATGCCCCTAGTGTAGTAGGATATTCCGAGGATTACAAATCATGGGTTAAGAGATGCATTAGGATTGTATCTTACTTAATGTTGATTAATGTGTATTCAAAAGTGGTTTCTTTCGACTGCAACATGGGTTAAACTGGGGTGCCCTTTGACATCACTTTTTGTGGAGATGAAATAATGAATTGCATTACTGAGAGGCCCTAGGGTCTCTTATATAGGAGAGAAACCTGTTGGAAAAATTACAAGAAGAAGATAAATAAAATAGAAAATATAAAAGATAATATCTCAACATGCTCCCTCAAGTTAGAGCGTAGATATCGATCGAGCTCAACTTGGAACAACATCTCTGGTAAGGCCATCTGGCTAGGGCCATAGTAAGTACATCTGATGTATGGTCTCCAAAGCTGATGTGAGTAGTAGCGATAAGACCCTTTTGTATCATGTCACGGGTGTAGTGATAGTCCACCTCTATGTGCTTTGTCTTCTCATAGAAGGCATGGTTGTTTGTAATGTAAAGAGCAGCTTGTTTGTTGCATTGTAGGTGCATGGGAAGATGCACATTGATAGTGATGTTAGTAAGAACAGATATGACCCACATCATCTCCATGCTAGCATGTGCTATGGCCCTATATTCTGACTTGACACTAGATTTGGCAACCACAGTCTGCTTCTTACTCTTCCATGATACCAGAGAATTCCCTATGAACACTTCAAAGCATGAAGTAGACTTCCTATCCTTGAGGCACCCAACATAATCTGCATCTGCACATGCTGTAACTGAAAGGGATGTACCTCTGGTGAAAAGAAGTCCCATGCTAGTGATGCCTTCAGATACCTCAGAATCATATGGACTACCTCGATATGAGCCTGTCTGGGTTGCTCCATAAATTGACTCGCTTTGCTCACGACAAATGATATATCTGGCATAATAATGGTCACATACATGAGTTTGCTAACTATCTCCCTGTATCTCCTCTTGTCGACCTCCTCAGTGTCATCATCATATAGCTTCATGCTCGAGTCCATAAGAGTAGTGGCGGGTTTGCAATCTGCCATGTCTGTCTTAGAAAGGAGATCTGTAACGTACTTCCTCTGGATTATCACAAGACCTTGTTGGTTCCTAGCAAACTCCAATCCAAGGAAATAATGTAAACTACCAAGGTCCTTGGTCTCAAACTGCTGACTTAGGAAGTCCTTCGCAAATTTATGCCCTGCTCGTCATCCCTTGCAAGGTTGCAGAAAGCGGTAGTCGGTATGCAGTCGGCGGGTCACCTACTAAGGATTAGTCGGCAGTCGGGCGACTAGTCGGAATTAGTCGGTCATTAGTCGGTTTTGAATTTTTAATTATTTTAAATATATTAATCAGTTTTTTATACATATATTCGAATGTATATACATATATTTGTACATTTTATATGACATCATGATGAAACGAAAGAAGTAATTAACTTTAAATATAACATTAAGAATATTAGAATATGTTTGCTTTAAAAAAGTGAAAAATAAAAAAGGTTGTTGTAAAAGTCGGCCGACTAGTCGGGTGGACCGACTAAGGGCCGACTAGGCCTAGTCGAGTCGGCTACCCCCCCCCCCCCCCCCGACTACTAGTCGGCCGACTTTTGCAATCTTGATCCCTTGTAACAATAATATCAACATAGACAAGAATGACACTGTACCTTTCTGAGTCCTGTGCACAAACAAAGAGTGATCGACATGTTATCGCATAAACCCTTGTTGCTCTATCTTGTATGAGAGCTTCTGGAGCCATGTTCTTGAACTCTGTTTAAGGCCATAAATAGCCTTGTGTAGCTTGCAAACCTTTTGACACTCTCCTTCAGCAGCAAACCCAAGTGACTGATGCATGTAGACCCATCCTTTAGATCACCGTAGAGGAAGACATTCTTCACATCAAGGTAGTAAAGGGACCAATCTCGTGTCACATCAGTAGATAGAGGGATACACAGAGTAGAATGTCTGGCAACTGGAGAAAAGGTATCCTTATAGTCCACCCCATATGTTTGAGTGAACCCACTTGCCACGAGCCTCACCTTATACGATCCACACTGCCATCTGCACGATGCTTCACAGTGAGCACCCACTTGCATCTAACAAGGATGCACCAACTGGAGCTGAAACAAAACTCCAGGTGCCACGTGACTAAAGCGCAACCATCTCCTCCTCCATTTCTAGATGCCATTGACTGTTTTGAATAGCATCCTGATATGTCCGTGGCATTTCCACGGTTGATAGTGCCAAGGTAAACCTCTTGAAATCCTATGTCAGTCTACTCAAGGAAACCTGGGCTACTAGAGGTTATGTAGCACACGTACGTCTCTGCTTTCGCAGAGTAATAAGCATATCAAGTTACATCTCCCAAGTCCCGAACCTGTAAGTTCCCCTCTTGAAAGGGCACCTTCTCATCCTGTATGGAATCTTGCTGCACAGATAACTCGGTAATGCCATCAGTAGAAAAAATGCGCTCATTGCATAGCTGAGGCATGCTGGATGATGGGGAAGACCTATACGCAGGGGAACTGAGCGAGACCTGCAAGTAAACACACGTGGCAAAAACTGAGTCAAGGTAGGTAGTGATCCAGGGGCAACCATAGTAACATGTGGATGAGCAGGAGTATGTATAGGTGGTGGTATAGAGCAGGAGTAGGTGGAGGTGGTGGTATGATAGTAGGAGGTGGATGTATGTAGTTCTCTGCGTCAGAGTCTGATGGGGCTAGTCTGTCACCTGTAGGAGAAAAATACACGATAGACTCAAAGAAAGTAACGCCAACACTAACGAAGTATTTCCATCGAAGAGGATCAAAGCAACGGTACCCCTTATGGGTACGAGAGTAGCCGATAAAAACACACTTGACATCTCTGGGAGAGCTTGTCACGACTTGGAAAGAAGTCACGAATAAAAGCAACCGAACCAAATACACGAGGTGCAAGGGAGAAAAGATCCTTCTGGGAAATGCAATTGAAAAAAGAATCTTCTCTCCCATCATAGAAGAGGGCATGCAATCACTAGTTAACAAGCAGGACCATATCACCCCAGTAAGCGTAAGGAGCATGACTCTGGATTAACAAGGTTTTGGTCACATCAAGTCAGTGATGGCGTTCACGCTCGACAATATCGTTCTGCTGGGATGTATAAACACATGAGGCCTGGTGAACAATGCCAAGAGATCTAAGAATGTAAGGTGCAAAGTTCTAAATCATTATCGGAGCACATATATTTGACATTGGTAGAAAATATAGGAATAGTGGAGACACCGGCATGAGAAGGCTAGACTAGTCTATGGAGCCCTCACTGCTCACGATCACATCCAATTACTTTGCCTGTGAATAGGTCCTGAAACACAAGAGACGAAGGGTAAAAAATGGCACGACAATGCGGATCTTTAGTTATCTGAATAATGGAAAGTAAGTTCATCTAAAACTCAGGGGCATATAAAACATACTGAAGGTGCATGGATGGCGTCAGAGGCACCTCCCCTTATTCTGTGATGGGTAAGTGGAACCCATTGGCAACAACAACCCATCTACCAAGAGATATTGTCATGCAAGACCTCAACTAGGAGTTGTCTCCACATAGACGATGGGATGCACTAGAGTCCATGGTCCACTCTGTTATATCTGCATCGCTACTACCAGAAAAAACGTAAGCGATACTTGAGGAGCTTGAAGAGTCTATGGCTGCAACAATAGTATCTGTATATCCTGTAGTGGTGATTCCTACAATTGGAGACATAATCTCTCGTATCCGAGAGACAATGTCATCTATGTGTGGATCTGCTTGGGAAGCATGAGTCTCTGAAGGCTCAATCTGTTCTGCCACACGAGCAGGTGCAGGATACCCATACTTCTGGTAGCAATTTAGCATATATCCTTTGAGTGACCTGGCCGACGGTAGTAGGTACAATGACCGTACTGACGCCCACCGCCCTTGAGGGGTACGCCATCTAAACCGAATGAACCCTCTTCAGTCGTGAGAAGCGGCCATCGCTGAAGATAATTGTGGAGTGGCAACATGAGGAATAAGAAGCCTACTAAGATGGCTATAAGCCTCCTCCATAGGAGGTTTGGTTGCCCCAGTGAGGAGCTGAGCACATGCAATATCGTACTCCAGAGGAAGCAGATGGAACAGTGTGAGACTGAGATTTGCGAGTAATCACACATGGCAAAAACTGAGTCAAGGAACTGGGTGGTTGTCCAAGGTCAACCACATGAGTAGGTGTAGATACTGGAGGAGGAGGTGGTGGAGGAAAACTTGGTACTAGAGGTGGTGCAACCGTGGGAGGATGCATGCATACCTCATCACCAGAGTTAGATGGAGTCAACCTGTCACTTGTCGGAGAGAAATACATAACATACTTAAAGAAGGTGACATTAGCACTAGCATAATATCTCTGTCGAAGTGGATGAAAACAATAATACCCCTTTTAGGTACGGGAGTAGCAGACAAAGACATACTTGACACCATTAAGAGAGAGCTTGTCATGAAGAGGCGTTGGATTGTAAACTAATACCACAGAGCCAAACATTCAGGGTGTAAGGGAGAACATGTCGTTTTCGGGAAACACACTTGAGATAGGAACATTTTCTCCTAAAACATAAGATGGCATACGATTCACCAAGTAACAAGTTGTGAGGACCGTATCATCCCAATAAGAGTAAGGGACACGACTTTTAATCAAAAAGGATTTGTGTCCATCGACTAAATGACAGTGTTTGCGTTCGGCAACGCCATTTTGCTGGAATGTGTAGGCACATGAGGTTTGGTGTATGAGGCAAGAGATCTGAGGAACTCGGATTGCTGTAAAGTGCAGAACTCTAAGGCATTGTCAGATTGCAAATTCTTGATGGTAGCAGAGAAAATATTTTTTATTTCATTAATAAAGGTTTTAATGATAGACTCGATCACATACTTATTTTTTAACAAAAAGACACACGAAAGTCTTGAATAGTCATCCACAACAAGATAAAACAATGTCCGTGGTGGTCAGGAACATGTCTTGGATCCCAAATATCTAACTGAATAAGCTCAAATAACTGAGTCTTGCTATGACTCTAACGACTAGGAAATGAAGAGCGATGATGCTTCCCAAGCTGGTAAGCCTCACAGCAGATGGAAGATCGCGTGGAATTTTGTAGGACATGACACAACTTCTGTAGATGAAGGTAGCCAAAATGAAATACCACAAGTACGGTGAGACTGGTGCAGTAGGACTGCTCTCGATCACATCCAATTACACTGCCTGCAAGTATGTTCTGAAACACAAGAGAAGATGTGTCATAATTTGCACGATAATACATATCCTTCATGATTTGACCATTAGAAAGTAAGTTCATCTGAAAATCAAGAGCATATAAAATATTTGTAGGTGCATGTATGGCGTCAAATGCTCATCACTCGGTCCAGTGATGGGTTAGTAAACCCCATTCGCAATGACGACCCATCTACCAGGGGATATAGACCTGTAAGAACTGAACTGGGCTCTGTCTCCACACAGATGGTGGGAGGCACTGTTGTCCATGATCCACTCTGTCGTATCTGCCTTGCTACAATGGGTAAAAGCATATGCTATACTTGAGGAGCTCGAATAGTATCTGTAAACATATATTTTCTACTTATGTAGCCTTTTTACTATTTTTCCATTCCTGTCGTACTGTTTATGTAATTTACCCATATGCTACTCTCCTATATAAGAGAGCCTAAGGCTGATGGAATAAATAAGTTCTTCTATTTTCCCAACATGGTATCAGAGCGACGGTCCTAGACCGGAGTTCTCGAAACCCTAACCCTAGCCCTAGCCCCACCGTCGAGCCTCTCTCTCTCCCCCTCTCTCTGCCGGTCTCGTGCCACCGGTCTCACACCGGCCTTGCGCCGCCTCCCGCACACCTCACGCGCAGCCTGCGTGCCGCCAGCCTCCCGTGCAACGCGTCTCTAGCACCGCAAGCCTCCTGTTCAGCGCGTGAGACGCGCATCTCCCCAACGCACAACGCGCGTGCTCGCCGTGCGCCTCTAGCGCACTTGCTTGCTGTGCGCCTCCAGCGCGCAGTCAACCTTCAAGCGCACAATGCCCTTGCGTGTGCTGTGCGCCAGGACCGTGGTGTGCTGTGCTCCTGCACGCGTGTTCTTAGTTCTGGATCTGCCCTAGATTTGTACACAACCATCTAAAGATCTCGTGCAGACCGAACCCTAAGTCAAGGGCGCACGTCTCCAGAGTAATGGGTTTGGTTGCCTGAAGTCTACACATGCAACTAAACCCGTTTATGTCCGTGTAGATGATCATATATCCAGTCTACTACTTCAGTCTTCTGCTATCATTATGTCAGAAAGCAAGGCAGATATTCCATCCATAGGCGCCTTCCGAGGTCCAGCGCCGATTGTGAAGATGGATGGTTCAAACTATGAATTGTGGGCTATGCAGTTCATGAGTATGATGAAGTCAACTGGTAAGAAGCACATTCTTACCGAAGAAGAGCCTGCTGAGAAGACTAGAGTCAATGCCTCGTGGGAGGCAGATGATGCATACGCCAAAGTATGGCTATCCGAAACTCTGGCAATCGAGATTGCCAATGATATCCTTCATCAGCCCACAGCCAAAGCAATGTGGGATATTCTGGCTGCCACATATTCTCAAGCGAAAAACGAGACAAAAATTCTGCAACTCCAGCATGACATATTCACTATCAAGCAGAATGGACGTCCTCTACACTCACTGTACACATCTCTACGAGGAATGTTCGAGAAGCTGTATAGTTTCATGCCCCTGACAACCACAACAGAGCAACAGAAGACCTACCGGAATGCTAATATGGTGGGAGTTTTTCTTGATGCCCTTGACCCCGAGTATGAGGCAGCGCGGTCTCAGATTTTGGCAGATTCTACTATTCCTCCCATGGAGGAAGCTTTTCACAGATTGAGCCGGATCACTGTTCCCTTTACAGCTTCGAATCAGAATGCTTCGGCCATGGCTGCCAACAGAGGCCTTGGAGTTCACCATCAGACCCGTGGCCGTGGTCCTCGTGGTAGAGGAGGTCGTATTCGGCCAACATGTACCTACTGCCATCGCATCAGACATACTGAAGACACATGCTACTCTAAGCATGGATTTCCTGCATCTGCACGAGTCGCTGAGCAGATAGAGCCTCCATCCGCTGCCTTGTTGGATCAACGTTTTGATGATCTCGTTGCCCATCTAAGGGGCATTATTCCTCCTTCTAGCCCAGCACCCACTACTGAGAATCAGTCTGATGCTGCTGCATCCGCTTCTGCTTCTACCAGTGCATCAGATAGCATATTTGCATTTACTAGTAGTGGATCAGATATTTTAGCATGGATTATGGACTCTGGAGCCACACATCATCTTTGCGGCGATCAAAGTCTGCTTACAGGATACAGACATATCCCTCCAGGTCGAACAATGGTCATTGCTAATGGCACACATTCCCCAATTACTGGTCATGGGGAGATTAGTCTGACATCATCCATGCAGCTCAAGAATGTGTTACATGCACCTGATTTTTCAATGAATTTATTATCTATCAGCCAAATTACAAAGGATTTACAATGTCGGGCGATTTTTGATCCATCTTCTCTTGTTTTTCAGGACATCCTTACGGGCAACGTGATTGGTCGTGGCTATGAGCAAGGAGGCCTCTATCGCCTCAGTCAGACTCCTTTTGCGGGAACCTCATCCCTACCCACTGGACCCGTATCTCCTATGCTATGGCATCTGCGCTTTGGACATCTACCGCTTCAGAAGTTGCGTCGTGTGTTACCCCAGGGTCTGCCTCACACATCCATCCAATGTGAGGCTTGTCAGTTGGGAAAGCATCATCGGTCTACCTTTCCCAGTCGTCATTGTCGGAGTAGTACCTCAAAGTTTGAGTTATTTCACATTGATATCTGGGGTCCGAGTCGTGTTCTTGATCATCAAGGACACATATTTTATATAGTAATCGTGGATGACTTCTCTCGTGTGTCATGGGTGTTTTTGTTAAAGAATAAATCTGAAGCAGGGAATATAATTATCAATTTTCTTAATGAGATTCGTAATGTTTTCTCCACATCTGTTAAAATTGTGAGAAGTGATAATGCCCTGGAATTGTGTACTCATGTCCTAGCCAGTTATTTCTCTTCCCAAGGGATTATCCACCAGACATCCTGTGCCTACACCTCCCAACAGAATGGGATCACTGAAAGGAAACATCGCCACTTACTAGATGTCACCAGGTCACTTCTTATACAGAGCCATGCTCCTTATTCTTACTGGGGTGACGCGGTTCTTACAGCATGTTACCTAATCAACCGTATGCCGTCTTCTGTTCTATGTGAGAAGATTCCTTTCTCCCTTATCTTCCTTGGTAAAGATCTATTTTCCCTTACTCCTCGTGTGTTTGGTTCGGTTGCCTTTGTCCACCTATTGTCTCCTGGTACTGATAAGCTCTCTCCTAGGGCTGTCAAGTGTGTGTTCGTTAGGTACTCCAGAACTCAGAAGGGGTACAAGTGCTATGATCCATTGCGCAGACGGTACCTAGTTAGTGCAGATGTTACATTTTTTTGAATCCGTAATGTATTTTCATCCCAGTTGATACCTCCAGCTAATACCAATGCCATTTATGTGACACCACCACCACCATTACTACCATCACCACCATTACCACCATCACCGCCACCACCACCAACAACTCCATCATCTGTACCTCCTGTTACTATACCTGTTTCACTGCTACCATTTCATTACACTCGCAGGCCTGCTCCAGCTCATGGTCATGACTCGTCACCTTGCTCGCCTAAGGTATGTTCTGAAAATATTACTATTGATGGATCTGATGATGTTTCTGAGCAGGATGAGCTACAGAGGACAGACGAGGCCACGATTGATTTAGATGTTCCCATTGCTATACGCAAGTCGAATAGGAGCTGCGCTTCATATCCTTTAGCAGCTTCTGTATCATTTGAACGACTAACTGGAGATTTCAGGAACTTTGTGGTCGCTTTGTCAGCTGTAGATATTCCACGGAGTTACCAAGACGCTATGAAGGATAGTAGATGGCGTCTAGCAATGGAAGAAGAAATGGCAACACCTTCAGTCTAGAGGAGCTTGGAGTCTGGTTCATATACCTGCAGATGTGTCACCAGTGAGCTGCAAGTGGGTATTTACAGTCAAGCAAAATACAGATGGAAGTATTGACAGATACAAGGCTCGTCTTGTTGCTCGTGGCTTTACACAGACATACAGGGTGGACTATCTTGATACATTCTCGCCAGTAGCCCGCCATTCCACTCTACGGATCTTACTGTTAGTGGCGGTTACTCGTGAGTGGCCACTATACCAGTTGGATGTGAAGAATGCCTTTCTATATGGTGACTTACAGGAGGAAGTCTATATGCAACAACCACCCGGTTTTGCTGTTGAGGGGGAGTGTTCCAAGATGTGCAGACTTCATAAGGCTATCTATGGCCTTAAGCAGAGCCCCAGAGCGTGGTTTCAGAAGCTCTCAGATCTTTTTGAAAAACAGGGATACAAACGTTCAAATGCTGATCATTCCTTGTTTGTACAAAAGACTCCTAGAGGTATTATTGCAATCATGGTCTATGTAGATGGCATCTTAATTACAGGTGATGATGTGCAAGGGATAAAGAAGGCGAAAGAAATGTTGGGTAACGAATTTGTTACCAAGGACCTTGGAGTTCTTAGATATTTTCTGGGACTGGAGTTCGCCAGAAATCCGTATGGGTTGGTAATGTCTCAGAGAAAATATGTCACTCACCTGTTGAGTGAAACAGGAATGCTTGGTTGCCGACCTGCTACCACACCAATGGATCCCGGTATGAAGCTATATGATGATGATACAAAGGAGGTGGATAGGAGAAGATACAGAGAACTGGTGGGCAAACTTATATATGTCACTATCACTAGGCCCGACATAGCCTTTGCTGTGAGTCGAGTGAGCCAGTTCATGGAGCAACTACGTCTGGTCCACATGGATGCAATACATATGATACTCAGGTATCTCAAGTCATCCCCAGGTGCGGGTCTACTGTTCAAGAAAGACAAGGTAATCTCTATCTCAGCTTGTGCAGATGCAGATTATGCAGGATGTCCCAAGGACAGGAAGTCCACCTCTGGGTTTGCTGTGTATGTTGGAGATTCCCTAATCTCGTGGAGGAGCAAGAAACAAACTGTGGTAGCAAGGTCTAGTGCTGAATCTGAATATAGGGCTATGGCCCAAGTTAGTACAGAAATGATGTGGGTAAAAGCTGTGCTTACAGATTTACATATAGAAGTCCCACTTCCTATGGCTTTAGAATGTGACAATCAGGCAGCCTTGTTCATTGCAAACAATCCAACATTCCATGAACGAACCAAGCACATTGAAGTTGATTGTCACTTTATCCGTGACATGATCCAGAAGGGATTTATTGCTACATCCCATGTTAGTTCAGAAGATCAAACTGCTGATATTTTTACCAAGGCATTACTGCGAGGCCCGTTTCAGAAGTGTGTGTCCAAGCTGAGCATGATTGATATCTATGCTCCATCTTGAGGGGGAGTGTAAACATATATTCTCTACTTATGTAGCCTTTTTACTATTTTTCCATTCCTGTCGTACTGTTTATGTAATTTACCCATAGGCTACTCTCCTATATAAGAGAGCCTAGGGCTGATGGAATAAATAAGTTCTTCTATTTTTTTAGAAGGTCATACCCTAACTCGTCATTCTTTCAGTACCATTTTTTTTCCTGGTAGAAAGTGAGGGCAGTGGGAGTCGAACCTTGGTCTATCCCAACAGTATCTAGCAGCTACGTCAACATCTGAGGAACATGTAGTGGTACCGACAATAAGAGTCATGATCTCTCTTTATACGAGACAATATCATCAAGTTGTGGATTTGTCTGAGGAGCCAAAGTGTCTGGAGGCTCAATCTGCTCCGCCACTCAAGCAGATGCAGGGTATCCCGTGCTTTTCATATCATGTGTCCTTGGTGTGTCCTGGACGATGACAATAGGTGCAAGGGCCACGTCGTCCGCCTCCTCTGCCACGGGGACCACACCCTCTGAACTGCGTACAACCTCCCCTGTTGCGAGATGCAATCATTGCTAAGGAGGTCTGATTGTTGGCAACGGGTGGGATAAGAAGTCTGCTGAGGCGACTGTAGGCATCCTCCATGGGAGGTATGATCGCGCCTGTAAGGAGCTGTGTGCGTGCAGCCTCATAATCGAGATACATGGTTGTTAAGAAAACTCCAACCATCATGGAGTTTTTATATGCCTTTTGCTTCGTTATGGAAGTGGTAACAAACATGAAGATGTTAAGCTTCTCAATCTTGCCTTGAAGTGAATAATAAAAGGTATGTAGAGGATGGCCATTTTACTTGATCGTGTACATATCAAGCTGGAGCTGAAGATTCTTGGCCTCATTCTTCGCTTGGGCATATATAGCTGCAAAAATATCCCACACCCCCTTGGAGGTGGGTTGGTTCACAATATCATCGACAATCTCTATATTGACTACTGAGAGTCCCAGATAACGAAACATGCACATACACATCATCTTGCTTCCACGAAGCTTTGACCCCAGTCTTATCCGTCGGCTCAGGTTCTCTCAGAATGTGTTCCTTGTTATTGCACATCATAAGAGTCATAAACTACATTGACTACAACTCATAGTTGGTCCCATCCATCTTCACGTTAGAAGCCGGACCCTTGAAGACACTGAACTAAGAGAAAATGTTAACTCTTGTCTCTGACATGATGAGAAAGAAGACCGAATTGGAACTCGACTGGGGTAATAAACCCATCCGAGCGAGTCTACGTGATCATATAGAGGATTGATTGTAAGTGTAGACTCATACATCCATCCTCTTCACAACTCGATAAGCGACTTTGCCAATCCTCTCTAAGATCTCAAATGGTCCCACATATGACGGCCTTAGCTTCCCCTTCTTGCCAAATTGCTAACTATGGGGTTGATTCTCAAAGTTATGTACCCGAAGGCTTGATGCTTGTCCCAATCATATAATGCATACTGACTGAGAAACTATGGTAGTCCAACTATAAAGTAATTGGAGGACCCACTCACATGATTAGGAAACTCATTTTTTAATTAATTACAAATCTAATTCAATACATTGGGAATTGATAATTAAGTTAGTAATCATTGTTTAGAAATCAAGTGATTAAAAAATATAAAAATTGCAATAAAAAATATAGGTGATGCACCTCTATGGTAAAAATCCCATTTTCTGATTAAAAAACTTTAATATTAAGTTATTTATGCTAAGTACTCAGGAGAATGAGAGAGGTTAAGAGATTTGGTGGGGGAGGGCTCTCTAGTGGCGAGTTTTCAATCTTAGTTTCTCCTCCCTATCCGAAGTATATTTATAGGCGTGTGCCCCTTGCGCAGTCTACTCTCTCTCCACGCCTCTGCTTCATTGGTTGTCATCTCCTTGAGACCTGACCACATACAACTGTAGCCGACAGTTGCTTGGCAACGAGATAACTCATGAAAACCATTCAATATCTCCCACTCAATCATTTTTCTTTTGTTTTTTAAAACAAAGTCATGAGGGCTTGGTTTCAGAATTGTGTGACTAAAAAATGCAGCTAAGATCTTAATAAAAAAGAAAGAGCCTTTCGATTTTTTAATATGAAAAAAAGAAAGGGTGTAGAGAGAATAGAATGAGATACCTTTATAGATACCCTATGGCTCTTTTATATTGGAGAAACACCCTAGGGTAAATTACATACAATGGGCGTAAAGAAAAATAAGAGAAAGTAATAAAATAACACAAGTACCTTAACACTCCCCCTTAAGCGGGAGCATATATATATCTATCATGCTCATCTTGGAATAGCATCTCTGAGATGAGCCTTGAGCAAGTGCTTTGGTGAATATGTCAGCAGTCTGATTTCCTGAAGTGACATGGGAAGTGGATATGAGTCCCTTCTGTATCTTATCTCTGGTGGCAATCCACCTCAATATGCTTGGTTCTCTCGTGGAATGCTAGGTTGTTGGCATAATATAGTTGCTTGCTTGTCACATTGGAGCTACATGGGAAGATGTACCTCGATGGTGATGTCAATCAAAAACTGACCTAACCTGCATCATCTCTTTTCGCCCATGAGCCCTAGCTCTGTACTCGGACTCTGCGCTAGATCTGCAACAATTGTCTGCTTCTTGCTTTTCCATGATAGCAGGGAATCCCTAACAAAAACTACAAAGCCAGATGTAGACTTCCTGTCTCTGGGGCATCCTGCATAATCTGCATCTGTGCATGCTGTCACAACAAGAGAAGTACCTTTGCTAAATAGAAGGTCAGTACCTGGTGAGGTCTTTAGATACCTCAGAATCTTATGGACTGCATCCATATGTGCATGCTTAGGCTGCTCCATGAATTGATTCACTTTGCTCACAACCAAGGATATGTTTGGCATGATAGTGGTAACATAAAGGAGCTTCCCAACTATATCCCTGTATAGCCTCTTGTCTGCCTTCTCGGTATCATCATCATATAGTTTCATGCTTGGGTCCATAGGGGTAGTGGCTGGCCTGCAGTCTGCCATACCCGCCTCCAATAGAAGATCAGTCACAAACTTCCTCTGGTCATCACAAGACCACATTGGTTCTTGGTGAATTCTAATCTAAGTAGCATGGACTACCGAGGTCCTTGGTCACAAACTGCCGACCTAGGAACTCCTTAGGAGTCTGAATACCTTGCTTATCATTTCCTGTGACAATTATATCATCAACATAAACCAGAATGACAATGGTATCTCTCTGTATCCTCTGAATGAATAGAGAATGATCGTCAGTAGATCTCACGAACCCCTGTCGCTCTATCAACTTTGAAAGCTTATGAAACCAAGCTCTCAGGCTCGCTTAAGGCCATAAATCGCCTTGTGGGGCATGCTCACCTTCCGAGACTCTCCCTCACCCACGAAACCTGGTTGTTGCTGCATATATACCTCCTTCTGTAGATCCCCATACAGAAAATCATTCTTCACATCAAGTTGGAAAAGAGACCAATCTTAAGTCACAACAACTGCGAGAAGAATCCGTAGAGTACAATGTTTAGCCACTAGTGAGAAGGTATCCTTGTAGTCCATCCCATATGTCTGGGTGAACCTACGCGCTATAAGCCTTTCCTTGTAGCGATCCACATTGCCATCTGCCTGTTGCTTTACTGTGAAGATCCATTTGCACCCCACCACAGAAGCACCTGGGAGAGTAGAAACAATGCTTCATGTACCACTAGACTGTAATCCTGCTATTTTCTCTTCCATGGCAAAACACCATCTGTTGTCCTGTATTGCCTCATGGTATTTTTGTGGGATATTAACATCAGATAGACCCGTTACAAACCTCCTATAATCCTATGAAAGATGTTCCATGGAAACACACGCAACTAGAGGGTAAGTAGCACAACTACGGTGCGGATTTCGCAAAGCAATAGGCACATCAAGATTATCAATCTCTCTACTCTCTGGAGAAGGTATCAACTCCTCATGTACAATGTCCTATGGAACAGTCATGTCGTCAGGGCCATTAGTAGAAACAATGTGTTAAGTACATACCTGAGGCATACTGGATGACGGGGAAGGCACATGATCATAGAAAAGAGTAGAGGGCCCACGAATGCAAAAACGTGGTGGAAACTGTGTCAGGGTAGACGATGGTGGTGGTGAAGGAGGTGATTGAGGCTCAACTTGAGGAGGTGGTAGTGGTGGAAGCAAGGGAGGTGGTGGTACAAAAACATCTTCGCCAGAGTTAGACGACCTATCACTTGTAGGAGAAAAATACATAATATACTCAAAAATATGACATCAACACCTACATTATACTTTCTCCAGACAAGATCAAAATATCTATACCCCTTTTGGGTATGAGAGTAACCAACCAACACACATTTAACATCTCTTGGAGAGAACTTGTCACGATTAGGAGTAAATTTGTGGACAAAGGCCACAAACCCAAAGACCTTGGGAGTGAGAGAGAATAGGACCTTCTGAGGAAACATAATCGAGAAAGGAACCTTCTCTCCAAGAACCGTGGAAGGCATGCGATTTACTAAGTAGCAAGCAGTGAGAACTGCATCACATCAGAATGAATGGGGAGTCCAACTCTGAATCAAAAGAGTCCTCGTGACATCAAGAAGATGATGGTGTTTGCGTTAAACAACACCGTTCTGCTGCGATGTGTACGCACATGAAGTCTGTTGAACAATACCAAAAGACCTGAGGAAATTAGACAGTTGTAAAGTGGAGAACTCCAAGGCATTGTTAGAACGAATACACACATAGGAGCAGAAAAAATATTGTTTATTTCAATTAGAAATGATTTAATGACAGGATCAACTTCAGACTTATTTATTTTAACAAGAACCGAGATAATCTAGAGAAATAATCTACAATGACTAGATAGATACGATGTCCTCGATGATCAGGAACTCTACTAGGACCCCCTTTATCAAACTAAAATAACTCAAATGTCTGATTATTATGGCGACTCCAGTGACTAAGAAAGGAGGAACAATGGTGCTTTCCAAGCTGACATGCCTCACACTCTAAGGTGATATGAGGAGAAATATGAGGAAGAACATGTCATAGCTTCTGCAGAGGAAGGTGTCCAAGGCGAATGTGCCACATGAATGGAGAGATTGATCCGGTAGGAATAGTCGCAACACCAGCACATGGAGATTGGACCAGTCATGACCACATCGTTGTTCTCAAAAGACGGACAAAAATCCTGAAAGAACATGCAATACTGTCAAGGTTTTGTGTCTAGAAGTGGTGATCCATGATCGAAGTGAGAATGCCAACAAATGTCGAGTCAACAATGTTAATGAAGGCGATCGATTGGGAAAAATTGATTCGACACTACTCTTATGGCATACCTTTTCTTGTAACAAGCTGAAGCCTAGACCCGATTCGTTATCGAGGATTACTGACCCTTACAACTTGTTGAGCTTGGGGTCAACATAATCCCTTGGCTACAACCCAACATTCTTAAGCTAATGTTGTTTAGTAGTAGTCCCCACTACTTGTAACCCACCATCACATTTTTTGATTACTAGATGTGGGACTATGTTGGGGTTGCTACATTTTCCCCTCCTGATAGAGGTATATTTACATGGCATGAACTCCTCGTGCTGTCCGCCTTCTCCCCCTCGCACCATCCGCCCTCTCCCCCCATGCTTCCACTCCATTAGTGGCAGTCTTCTTGAGACCCAGCCTTGCTTGGCCACGAGGTCACCCTGAACTGTTCAAAATCAAATAATAATATTAATAAGGATGTGTTTCCGCATTGTATACTTGAATTACTATCCATCACCATATCTAGGCTCACCATGTTTTATAGTGATGAAAAGAAGTTTAAATGAAGGCTGTGAATGGCATCTGTTCGCAGGTTCTAGTGTTCTAGCATATGATTTCTTATACTTCTATATGCTAGTTGTATATGTTGGGAAAATGAGAAGACTTGTTTATTCCATCCTCCCTAGGCTCTCTTATATAGGGGAGCAAACTATGGGTAAAATACATAAAAAGTCCAACAGAAAATAAAAATATAAGAAAAGTACAGAAGTGAATAATATATCTCTACACCCCCTCAAGGTGGAGCATAGGTATCAATCATGCTCAGCTTGGACGGACACTTCTGGAACGACCCTCGAAGTAACGCCTTGGTAAAGATGTCTGCAGTTTGATCCTTTGAGCTAACATGAGATGTAACAATAAACCCCTTCTGAATCATGTCACATATGAAGTGACAATCAAGCTCAATGTGATTGGTTCGTTCATGAAATGCTGGATTATTTGCAATGAATAGAGCTGCCTGATTGTCACATTCCAGAGCCATAGGAAGCGGGACTTCTATGTATAGATCTGCAAGCACAGCCTTTACCCACATCATCTCTGTACTGACCTGGGCTATAGCTCTATATTCAAACTCAACACTGGACCTTGCTACAACCGTTTGCTTCTTGCTTCTCCATGAGACTAAAGAATCTCAAACATACACAACAAATCCAGTGGTGGACTTCCTATCCTTGGGGCACCCTGCATAATCTGCATCTGCACAAGCTGATATAGTAACTTCCTTGCATTTTTTAAACAACAGACCCGCAACTGGAGACTTAAGGTATCTGAGTATCATATGTATAGCATCCATGTGTACCTGACGTGATTGTTCCATAAACTGGCTCATTCGACTCACAACGAAGGAGATATCGGGCTTGGTAATAGTAACATAGAGAAGTTTCCCCATCAATTTTCTGTATCTTCTCTTATCCACCTCATCAGTGTCATCATCATATAATCTCATACTAGGATCCATAGGTGTAGTGGCAGGTCGGCAACCAAGCATTCCTGTTTCACTCAACAGGTCAGTGACATATTTCCTCTGGGTCATTAGCAACCCATGAGGATTTCTGGCAAACTCCAGTCCCAGAAAATATCTAAGAACCCAAGGTCCTTGGTGACGAATTCACGACCCAACATTTCTTTTGCCCCATGGATTCCCTGTTCATCATCACCTATAATCAGAATATCATCTACATACACCATAATAGCAATAATACCTATGGGTGTCTTCTGTACGAACAGGGAATGATCCGCATTAGAACGTCTGTACCCCTGTTTCTCAAACAGGTCTGAGAGCTTCCGGAACCAAGCTCTGGGGCTCTACTTAAGGCCAAAGATAGCTTTATGAAGTCTGCACACCATAGGATACTCCCCCTCAACAGCAAAACCAGGTGGCTGTTTCATGTAGACTTCCTCCTGTAAGTCACCGTATAGGAATGCATTCTTTACATCTAACTGGTATAGCGGCCAATCACGAGTAACTGCAACCGAGAGGAGGATCCGTAGGGTGGAATGGAGAGCAACCGACGATAATGTATCAAGATAATCCACCCCATATGTCTGTGTGAAGCCACGAGCAACAAGGCGAGCCTTGTATCTGTCAATGCTGCCATCTGCATTCTGCTTAACTGTAAAGACCCACTTGCAGCTAACTGTAGACACATCAACAGGTGCAGGGACAAGGCTCCAGGTGCCTGTAGGCTGAAGAGTTGCCATTTCTTCTTCCATAGCCAAGCGCCATCGACTATCCTTCAGTGCATCTTGACAACTACATGGAATATCCACTGCTGACAATGCAATAACAAAGTTCCTGAATTCTCCTGTGAGACGGTCAAACGACACGGAAGATGCTATAGGATATGACGCGCAGCTCCGCTTTTTCTTTCATAGAGCAAACATCTAAATCATTTGTCTCCTCAGCTGGCCTCTGTAACACATCCTGCTCAGGAAAATCATCAGATCCATCAATAGTAATATTTTCAGAACATACCTCAGGCGAGCTAGATGATGAGCGATGACCACGAGCAGAAGCAGGCCTACGGGTATAGTGGAATAGCAGTGGTGAAACATGCACAGTGACAGAAGGTGTAGGAGATGATAGCGGTGCTGGTGGTGGTGGTGGTGACATATATATATATATAGCATCAGTAATGTCAGAGGGAACCAATTGATCACCTGTAGACGAGAAGTATATGACGGATTCAAAAAAGGTGACATCAACACTGACTAAATACCTCTTGCGCAATGGATCATAACACTTGTACCCCTTTTGTGTTCTGGAGTACCCGATGAAGACATACTTGACATCCCTAGGAGAGAGCTTGTCAGTCCCGGGAAACAACTGGTGAACAAAGGCTACCGAGCTAAACACATGAGGGATAAGGGAGACCAATTCTTTGTCAGGGAAAATAAGAGAGAAGGGAATCTTCTCACCTAAGACAAATGATGTCATTCGATTAATAAGATAGCATGCTGTAAGAACAACACCACCCCAGAAAGAATGAGGGGCATGACTCTGTATAAGAAGCGACCTGGTGACATCGAGTAAACGACGGTGTTTCCTTTCAGCAACCCCATTCTGTTGGAAAGTATATGCACAAGATGTTTGGTGGATAATTCCTTGAGATGAAAAATAACTGGATAGGGTATGAGTATAGAATTCCAAGGCATTATCACTTCTCACAATCTTAACAGATGCAGAACGCCATTAATGAAATTGATGATAATATTCTCCGCTTCAGATTTATTCTTTAACAGAAATACCCACGACACACGAGAGAAATCATCCACAATAACTATATAAAACCTGTGTCCCTGATGATCAGGAACACGACTAGGACCCCAGATATCGACATGAAATAACTCAAACTTGGAGTACTACTTCGATACGGACGACTGGGAAAAGTAGACCGATGATGTTTTCCCAACTGACAAGCCTCACATTGAATGGACGTGTGAGGTGAAGTCTGAGGTAACACATGCAAGGTTGCAGAAAGCGACAGTCGGTACTCGGTCGGCGGGGTCACCTACTAAGGATTAGTCGGCAGTCGGGCGACTAGTCGGAATTAGTCGGTCATTAGTCGGTTTTGAATTTTTAATTATTTTAAATATATAAATCAGTTTTTTATACATATATTCGTATGTATATACATATATTTGTACATTTTATATGACATCATGATGAAACAAAAGAAGTAATTGACTTTAAATATAACATTAAGCATACTAGAATATGTTTGCTTTTAAAAAAAGTGAAAAACAAAAAAAATAAAAAAGGTTGTTGTAAAAGTCGGCCGAGTAGTCGGCCGACTAGGCCGACTAGTCGGCCCGACTAGTCGGGTGGACCGACTAAGGGCCGACTAGGCCTAGTCGAGTCGGCTACCCCCCCGACTCGACTAGTCGGGCCGACTAGTCGGCCTAGTCGGCCGACTTTTGCAAGCTTGAACACATGACGCAGCTTCTGAAGCGGTAGATGTCCAAAGCGCAGGTGCCTCAATAATGGGGAGATAGGTCCAACAGGTAGGGTTGATGTTCCAGCATAAGGAGTCCGACTAAGGCGATAGAGGCCGCCTTTCTCATAGCCACGCCCAATCACGTTGCCCGTAAGGATATAATGAAAAACAAGAGAGGATGGATCAAAAATTGCTCGACAATGTAAATCCTTTATAAGTTGGCTAGTGGACAACAAATTCATCGAAAAATCAGGTGCATGTAATACGTTCTTGAGATGCATGGATGGTGTCAATCTAATCTCCCCCTGACCAGTAATCGGGCAATGTGTTCCATTAGCAATAACCACTGTACGGCCTGAAGAAACCTGTATGTATCCTGTAAGTAGACCTTGATTACTACACAGATAATGTGTGGCACCGGAGTCCATAATCCACTCTAAAGTATTTGATCCACTACTGCTAGTGAACGCATAGGTGCTACCTGATGTACTGGTGGATGCAGATGCAGATGCGACAACGTCGGTGTGACTCTCAGAAGTAGGTCCTGATGCAGCGGAACCATATGGTGGAATGATACCCCTCAGACGGGCGACAAGATCATCAATTCGCTGATCCTTAGATGATGCAGCTGGGGGCTCGATCTGTTCAGCGACTCGTGCAGAAGCCGGAAATCCATGCTTAGAATAGCATGTGTCTTCGGTATGTCCAGAACGATGGAAAGAAGTACATGATGGCCGAACACAACCTCCTCTGCCGCGAGGTACACGACCACAGAATTGATGATGGCCTCCACGACCTCGATTGGCTGCCATGACTGAGGCTGTCGGATTCGTAGCAGACGAGGGAACAGTGATACGACTCAGCCTATGAAAAGTTCCTCTATAGGAGGAATAGTAGAATCCGTCAAGATCTGGGAACGTGCTGCCTCGTACTCAGGATCAAGGGCAACAAGAAAAACACCCACCATAGTGGCATTCTGATAGGTCTTCTGTTGCTCTGGAGTGGCTGTAAGAGGCATGAAACTATAGAGCTTCTCAAACATTCCTCGTAATGACATATACAATGAGAGGAGATGCCGTCCATTATACTTAATTGTAAAAATGTCATGTTGAAGTTGCAGAATCTTCGTCTCATTCTTTACCTGTGAATAGGTAGTAGCCAGAATGTCCCACATTGATTTGGCAGTGGGCTGATGGAGAATATCGTTAGCAATCTCAATTGCTAAAGCCAGACTTTGGCATATGCATCATCTGCCTCCCACGAGGCATTAACCCCTGTCTTCTCAACAAGCTCCTCTTCAGTAAGAATGTGCTTCTTACCGGTTGACTTCATCATGCTCATGAACTGCATGGCCCACAGTTCATAGTTTGAACCATCTTCACAATAGGCCCTGGGCCTCTGAAGGCGCCTGCAGATGAAATATCTGCCTTGCTTTCTGACATTCTGATATAGGAAGACTAGGGGAGTAGACTGAATAGATGATTTTGTCTACACAGACATGAGCGGGTTTAGTTGCATGTGTAGACGCAAGCAACCAAACCCATCAAACTGGAACTGCGCGCGCGAAACAAGACTGAAGTCGCGCGCTAGCCTAGGGCTGCACGCGCACAGAGATCACACATGTAGATGCACGTGCAAGATCACGCACATGCTCACAGATGCACTGTCACGCAGATGCACACATGTGCGCGAGTGCTGTACGAGTGCTGCGCACAGATGTGTGCACCGATGATGCAGCAGGCGGTGCGCAGATGCGCGGTTGTCCCTACGCGCAGGCACGCACAACGCGTACGCAGGAGAGACGGTGCACCGTGCGGGAGATGGCACACAGATGCACGTTGTTCCTACGCACATGAGAGAGACGGCGCACCGGAGTTCACCGCCGCTGCGTGCGTAGGACTGAGGCGGCGCGAGGCAGCGTGCGATGTGGGGCTTGAGGGTGGAGGCTAGGGTTAGGGTTAGGTTCGATAACTCCGGTCTAGGACCGTCGCTCTGATACCGTGTTGGGAAATTGAGAAGACTTATTTATTCCATCCGCCTAAGGCTCTCTTATATAGGGGAGCAGCCTATGGGTACAATAAATAAAGAGTCCAATAGAAAATAAAAATATAAGAAAAGTACAGAAGTGAATAACATATCTCTACAGTATACAATAGTGATTTTACCATTCAATTATTTGTTATTTGATGTTAGACAAGTTGGGAAATCTATAGAAAATTCTAAGTAACCTGCTGTAGTTTTAATGGCAGTTAAATATCGTTTTTTTTAAATTTTTCTGCAGAGATTGAGTGTCTCCTTTCATGGGATATGAACAGTAAGTGTGCATCATGTATTTGCAACCTGACGGTACATGGAGCTTAATTACATTCTGTTTGGCCTTTTTCATTCTTTGTGACAAGATTTGTGCCGCGTGAGGTGGTGTAGAAATTTGCTTAAATGAGGGGTTGTCTATTGTGATCTGCGAGCCTTAAATTGGTATAAAAATTATAATATCCGTTTATACATGTTTAAATTTGATTACTTTCAGTTTTGTACAGACTGAAAAGCAAGTATTTATGGAGTCGTTGATATGCAGAATGGAGGTAGACTGTGATAAGCTACTAATATGTAACCTGGATCCGGATTTCAAGAAAACCCTCAATTTTGATTATGAGGTTAGTTTGTAACGCATTTTATTTTAATGTTGTATGCTTTACGAGGCTGCATGAATGTAGTTCTAGGTGTATTTGTTTCCATATTTCTTGGTTAACCACAATTCCTTGTAAAATATCGGGACCTAAAAAGATTATTGATTATGATCATTGCAACAAGTACACAAATATCTTCTGCATCAGAATTTGGAACATTCCTTTACTTCGAAATTCCATAAAAAAGCTCCACTTCAGTGAAGGATAACATAAAATTCTTAGAAAGTAGTTTTCAATTGAATGCGTTGTTATCTAAAATCTCAATTACCCTTGAATTTAGCTTTATACACCGGTTGTTCTTGATTTTGCTGTTGCATCATATGACTCATGAAAATCATTATTTGACTAGATTTATAATATGGACAGTAACTGTTATATCTCAACATACAGGTTTTGATAGAAGCCATATAGTATTCATGTCCATAATACATGGCCTTAAATTTGCAAAATTCTGTCAAATATACCCGAATATTCGATTTCTCTGCACCAACAAAATCTAATGCTACTTTATTTCTTTTTTTTAGGATTTTGACAATCAAATTTCATCGAATTGCATGTTGTATAAGAAATGACAACAATTAGGGAATCTAACTTTTCCGAAATTCGTCGATATCAAAGATTTTTCAATAATTTTTCTGCTGGAGTGTTGAGTTCTTTTAAGAGGTTTATATTGTATAACCAGGCTTCTTTAGTTAGTTTTGAATTTTTGGGTCTAAAAATCTAACCCAAGGTCAGAAGATTTGCCTTTATGCATGGGGATGACATAGACTGCTCCATGTGCGACAACAACGACGATGGCCTGGTCCACCTTTTCTACTCCTGTGTGTGCATGCAGCTTGGGATGCAACGAATATCCATTGAGTGGATCTCTCCACCCACTCTAGATTTTGGAATGACCTGGTGGTCAATCATTTCAGACCAATGGAGGAGCTTTTGCGCCCTGTTGCCAGGATTTCGTGATCTGGTTGTCTCGTAACGGTGTCATCTTCCTGTCGGACAGGTTCTTTGTTGACAATGTAACCCATCCGACTAGGTCTTTTCTTGAGACTAAAGGTGCTAATTGAACTGAATTATTCGAATTCAGTTCGGATTCATTGGATAAAAAATTCAAAAAGCGTACGATTCAAAATAAAATGAACAGAACTTGAATTTGACTTGTGGATTCGATCCCAAACAAATTGAATTTGAATTGACCTGAATTCGTTTGATAATAATTCGATTCGATATTTATATATACATATATATGTCAATATATTAATATTCATATGTATTAGTCTTGTAGAAGTCGCTCGACTGTCCCAACTAGTAGGTCCTACTAGTCTAATCAGTGGGTTGTTGACCGATTATTGACTAATTCTGACTAGGTGCACTAGTTTACCAATTTTTACTTGGAGGTACCATATTTTTTTATTTTTTTAAAAGCAAAATTATATAATACGCTTAATGTTTTATTTAAATTCAATTCTTTTATTTCTATGTTATACTATGAAAATGTACAAAATTTATGAAAATATATGTATAAAAATGATTTGTATATTAAAAATAATTAAAATATAAGGTCAATTAAAGTCTTACTAAATTCGATTAGTCGCCCGACTGCCAATTAATCCTTAGACAATGTCCCGACCAACTGAGTACGGACTACTGATTTTTGAGGTCATCTCTGTGAACGTCTGTTGTGATGACTCCACCATCGAATGCTATACTCCATTCCTCTTTCAGGATGTTATGCATATCAAACCACTTGGGTGCATCCTCGTCCATCTCCATCAACTTCTCCATGCATGCAATCCACTTCCCCTATAAATAGACCTTCCCAGCCCTCACTACCATATGCTTCAACATTTGATTTTTGTGAACATCATTGTAGTTACTAGCGACATGACGTAAGCAAATTCGCCAGTTCACATATAGAGGTTGAAACTATACTTCTGAACGATGCATGACAAAACGAATGCATGTGTGCAGTCTGATATAACACTAATTGGACTTCTATGATCCCTAAAAACATGACGATGTAACCTCTCTAGAAACCAAGCTCGACTTCCGTCATCCTCCTCGTAGGTAAATGCAAATGCAAGTGGTAGCATGTGGTTAGCCGCATCTCATCCACATGCAATGAGTACCTTCTGCTTGTATCTACTATCCATGAGTCCCATCAATGCTAATTGTTGAGAGAATCCGTCTCTGTCTTTATTCATATTTCTATAGTTGTCCCATCTTCTTTATGTAGTTTCTCCATTGAGCCTTTATCCTATATAAGAGGATCTAGGGCTACATGGAATATACTTTTCATTTGTCACACTTCCACATGGTATCAGAGCGATGGTCCTAGACCGGAGCCTCTGCCCTAGAGTCCGTTCCCCACCAAAACCCTAGCCGCGCGCCGCTCACGTGCACAACCGTGTGCTGCTTGGTGTCGCTCGCCCCCACCCCCTGCGCGTCGCCTCGACACTGATCTCGCCTCGCGCGCTGCCCCAGCACTGTGCGCGTAACGCCGCTCGCGCACCAACGTGCAGTCTCAACACCGTTCACGCCTCCCATGTCGCACCAGCGTTGTGCGCCGCCCGTGCAACTTGCGTGCTGTCAACCGTGAGGGTCGTGTGACCCCTATCCTTCCGCTGCCACCTCTAGTAGAGGTTCTACGTCGTGTTCTTGGTTTCCTAGGGTGTGGCGTGATCATCTAAAACACCCTAGTCACCCAAAGGCGTCTTCGAAGAATGGAAAAGGTTGTGGCATGAGTCTACACCCACAACTATCTTCCCATATGCTAGTGTAGACACAAGTCTTATTTGTTGCAGTCCTAGTCTTGGTGATAGTTGTCATCATGGTTGACAACAAAGCTGATGTTCCATCCTCTTCAAAGGTCCAACCCCCATCGTCAAGACGGATGTAACAAACTATGAACCGTGGGTCATTCAGTTCATGAGTCTGATGTAGTGTAATGGCAAGAAGTACATCCTCACGGTAGAGGAGCCCAGTGACAAGACTGGGATAAATGCCTCATGGGAGACATACGACGCCTATGCACGTGTATGGCTATCTGGGACCGTGTCTACATAGATAGCAAATGATATACTGAGTCAGCCTACGACAAAGTCTATGTGGGACATTCTCGCTGCGACATACTTTCTAAAGAAGAATGAGTTGAAGATACTGCAGCTTCAACATGATATCTTTACGTCGAAGCAGAATGGTCGATCCCTCCATACCCTCTACACTTATTTGAGGGGCATGTTTGAGAAGCTACACAACTACATTCCCTTGACTGCTATGCCAGAGCAGCTCAAGGCTTACAGAGACTCTGTGATGACAGGAGTCTTTCTAGCGACCGTTGATCCTGAATATGACTCAGCTCACGCACAGATTCTTACAGATGCTACCATACCTCCAATGGAGGAGGTATATCGCAGATTGAGTAGGCTGTTTATATTCTTTGGTGGTAATGTGCAATCTCTGACATCATCAACCATGGCTGTATCTCGTGGTAGGGGGAACCCTACTCCATATCGTGATAGGGGAGGATCTAATCATGGCAGAGGAGGGGGTGGCCGACCCCGTCAGCCGTGCACCTTCTGCCACAAGACTGGCAACTTTGAGGAAACCTGCTATTTTAAGTATGGGTTTTCTGCTTCTGCTAGAGTTGTAGAACAAGCTCAATAGGTTGGGAGTCCTTCTCCTATTGCTGATCAGAGATTTGACGAATTATGGCCATACTTAGGGAGATCATGCCTAATCCTGGACCATCCAGCTCTCCCTCAGGATCCTCAGAGGTAGTTGCCTCTGCTGCTGCATCTTCATCAGGTATAACATATGCCTTTACTAGTTGCTACAGGGCAGATTTGTCATTATGGACTCATGTGCATCCCATCACCTCTGTGATGATAGAAGTCAGTTTAGTGCTTTCAGTCCAACCCAACCCGGGCAATCTGTTGTGATAGTAGATGGAATACATTCTCGCATTACTGGTCAGGGGGAAGTGCTACTAACTCCTGCATTGAGACTTCAAAATATTCTCTATGCTCTCGAGTTTTCAATGAATTCATTATCTATTAGTCAAATCACCAAGGACTTGCATTGTCTTGCCATTTTGATCCATATGCTCTTGTGTTTCAGTACATTCTAACTGGCAAGGTGATTGGTACTGGTCGTGAGCAAGGAGGGCTCTACAGACTAGTGCATTTTCCTTATGCTGGTGCTTCGTCCATCCGCACTGGTTTGTGTCTCCTTACATGTGGCATCTTCGTTTTGGTCATCTTCATCTGCAAAAGCTGTGTCACATTCTTCCATAGATTTCCCCTCGCTCTACGTTTCAGTGCGAGGCCTGCCAGCTTGGGAAGCATCATCAGTCTTCATTCCAGAGTCGTCAGGGTCAAAGTAGTTATGGTTTATTTGAGTTAGTTCACTTTGATATTTGGGGTCCCAGTCGTGTCCTTGATCATCAGGGTTATAGATTTTATCTCGTTGCTGTTGATGAGTTTTCAAGGTTGTCATGGGTTTTTATTCGTAAAAACAAGTCTGATGCTGGCCATGCTATTCAGTCCTTCATTAATGAAATAAAGAACATTTTTCAGCAAAAATCAAGTATATACATTCTGACAACGCTTTGGAGTTTTGTACTAATCAGCTTGCCACATTTCTTGCGTCTCATGGTATTGTCCATCAAACATCTTGTGCGTATACTTCCCAGCAAAATGGGGTGGTTGAAAGAAAACACCGCCATCTTCTTGTCGTTACAAGGACTTTTTTGATTCAGAGTCGTGCTCGTCAATCATATTGGGGGGGGGGGGAGGGGGGTTGCGGTTCTAACTGCTTGTTACCTTGTTAATTATATGCCCTCTTCTATTCTGGGAGAAAAGATTCTGTTCTTGATTGCGTTTTTCGAGACGGATCTTTTCTCTCTCCCACCTCGAGTATTTGGTTCACTGGCTTTCGTTCATCAGATGTCCCCTGGTCTTGACAAGCTCCCTCCTAGAACTATCAAATGTGTGTTTGTTGGGTACTCCAAGACCCAAAAGGGATATCGTTGCTTCGACCCTGTTCGACAAAGGTACTATGTTAGTGATGATGTAACGTTTTTTGAGTCTGTTATGTACGTCTCTCATAGAAGTGACAAGCTCGTTTCTTCTGAGGATGCGGAAGAGATCTACATGCCTCTAACTCGAATATCTACTCCACCATCATTAGCATCTCCTCCTCCACCACTTCCTACGTCTCCACCACACCCGCCACCTCCTCCACCTCCATTCTTTCCCCATGTTTATCAGCGACGACCCCATGCTCATGTGTCTCGTCAATCATCCAGTACGCCCGAGGTATGTTCTAAACATTTGAGTTCTTTTATTGGCAATGGTGATTTGCATGTACAATGTGAGGTACATGATGATCAAGATGCTACATCTCTTGTGAGTATTGAAGACCTCGATGTGCCTATTGTTCTACTAGAGAAGAAGCGTGCACGTACTATGCATCCTCTTGGTTCCCATGTGTCATTGGATCGCCTTTCCGAGGACTTCCAGAAGTTCATCCTGGGGCTGTCAGCAGTTAGACACCACGCTCTTATCAGGAGGTGGTGCAGAGTGATGCCCGCTTTACAATCTTGAGGTATGTCGAACGTTGTGCAGGCTCCTCCAGGTGCTTCTGTTGTTGGCAGCAAGTGGATGTTCATTGTAAAACGCCGTGCTGATGGTACAGTTGACAGATATAAGGCCATGTTGGTTGCTCGTGGGTTCACCCAAACATATGGGGTGGACTATCAGGATACTTTTTCACCGGTTGCACACCACTCCACGTTATAGATTCTTATTGCAGTTGCCGTGGTACATGACTGGCCGCTTTTCAGTTTGATGTGAAAAATGCTTTCTTGTATGGTGATTTGCGTGAAGAAATTTACATGCAGTAGCCACCAGGGTTTGCTGCTGAGGGGAAGTCTAGTATGGTGTGTTGACTTCACAAGGCCATACATGGCCTCAAGCAGATTCCGAGGGCTTGGTTTCAGAAGTTCTCAGAGTTGATTGAACAAAATGATTTTATCAGATCTACTGCAGATCATTCATTTTTTGTTAAGAGAACTCAGGGAGGTACAGTTGTTGTTCTGGTTTATGTTGATGACATTGTTATCATTGGTAGTGATGAACATGGTATTTAAGCAACCAATGATGTCCTTGGATGACATTTTGTGACCAAGGTTCTTGGTAAGCTACGCTATTTTCTTGGCTTGGAGTTTGCACGTATTCAACAGGGTATGATCATGATGTAAAGGAGGAGGTATGTTACTGATCTTCTGGCTGAGACAAGTATGCCAGGATGCAGACCTGCTACTACATCAATGGATCCTATTGCTAGACTGTATGATGATAACTCTGAGGAGATAGATAAGAGACAATATAGAGAACTGATAGGAAAGTTGCTGTATGTTACTATTACCGGGATTGGCATATCATTTGTTGTGAGCAGAGTTAACCAGTTCATAGAATCTAGACAAGTTCATATGGATGCAGTTTGTATGATCTTAAGATATATGAAATCTTCTCCAGGTGCAGGTCTACTCTTTAAAAGAGACATGCCACTCTCAGTTACTGGATGTGCACACACAGATTATGTTGGGTGTCCCAAGGATAGGAAGTCCACTTCAGGCTTCACTGTGTTTGTTGGTAGCTCATTGGTCTCATGGAAGAGTAAGAAATATATTGTTGCTCGATCCAGCGCTGAATCATAATATAGGGCTATGCCCAAGGGAGCACGGAGATGATGTGAGTCAAGTCCGTTCCTACTGATCTTGCAATTGAGGTGCCTCTTCCAATGCACCTCAAATGTGATAATCAAGCAGCTCTTTTCATAGCTAATAATCCGGCCTTCCATGAGAGAACAAAGCATATCAAAGTTGATTTTCATTATACCCGTAACTTGATCCAAAAGGGGTTTATTTCCACCTCTCATGTTGCTTCAGGTGAATAGATTGCTGATATGGTTACCAAGGCTCTCACGAGTTGTCCTTTCCACCGTTGTTGTTCCAAGATGAGCATGATAGACATATATGCTCCGGCTTGAGAGGGGGTGTTAAGAAAATTCTCTGTCTTTGTCTTTATTTATATTTCTCTAGTTTTTCCATCTTTTTTATGTAATTTCTCACTAGCGCCTTTCTCCTATATAAGAGAGTTCTAGGGCTATGTGGAATATACTTTTCATTCGTTACACTTCCACACTAATAACATGCCTATAATGTCTTCATGCACTGATACATGGATCAAAAGCCTAGAATGCCCGCTTGAACACTTTTTTGTTTCCACCAACTAGTTTACCATAAAGATCTGTCATGGTATTGAGGATTGTTGTCTTCAATGCACGAAATAAGCAAGGCAATTCATTATAGAATATGGCCCAGTCACTAGTCACTGTAAACTGTCTTTATTATCTTTTTCCTAGCATCCTAAATCCTCCTACGACTCACCATGTACTTGTTATCATCAGAGATCATTTATTACAGCACGGAAACCTTTACGATATTTGATATCTTTACTTGATTCATAAATTTGTGTCCCATGAAGTTGCATTCGAGCTAATGGTGATCCTGATTTGCCATAGGATGCAAACATGTATGCGGTGCATCCATTTTAGATATTACAAACATGCCATCAAGAGGACGGCGATGACCATACAACTGCCACGCACAATTCCTATCCTTCTCATTGCAATAAACAACCCATATGTGACGGTCAGATTCATGTTCCACGAATTGTAATGGTGGTTAATGTAAAATAATTTAACCGAATAAACCATTGCCTCAAATATCAGCGAAATTCGGTCGAATTTCTGTCGAATATCGATATCCAGTCGAAATCGAAATTCGATCGAAATGATCGAAATATGGGGGTCCTAGTACAAATAATGACCGAAATGATCGAAATTTCGATCGAAATTCCATTGAAATTATGTTTTGGTCGATATCGAAATGGTGACCGAAACTGACATTTAGGGCCTTGGAATAAACTAAATCATCTTTTGACTTGAACGTCATCCCATTCTTTAACTGACCTGAAATGACGAGTCCATCATGAAAATCCACCATGTCAGAACCATTTCTGATGCATCCTTTACTACCACATGTGTTTTAGAATGAAATGTTGGACTCAACATGGACCTCTTGGTTCTCGACATTTTTCATTTCGTCATCAATATTTATTATTTCGTTATCAGCATTCTGCGGGGTATTCTCCATCATACGATCTATCTCCGGATCGTGGTTCTCCCCAATAATGGATGTGGGAGTTTGCACCGAAGCGAGTCCCCCAATCTACTAGGGGTGCGCACAAGGTATGAAAAAAAATGAAAGAACAAGGCGTTTTACCCGGAGGCATGGAAGGCCGTATCCCGATATATCAGCGATATATCGCCGATATATCCATATCGACATGGGACCGATATCGAAATCGATATATCGATATATCTGATTTCAGGCATTTTCTTCAGAAAGATTCATAGATATAGCGATATGTCGGCGATATATCGCCGATATATCGATATCGACACGATATCGAAACGATATCGATATCGATATGTCCTTCCATGCCCGGAGGCGAGGTGAGGCGTATGCCCCGGTCTCTATAGGAAAATAATTATGAAGAGTACACTAAATATATTTCTTGATGAACTAATCTAATCTGACATACATATGAAATATAAAATTGTAATATATGATAAAATTATGAAGATAAGAACACGAAGAAAGGTTATGCCAATTCCATAAACCTTTCAACTAAATTTCTACCCATTAAAGAAGGAATGATTGAGCCCACCTTGAGAACCCATAAGGAGAACCTGCCTTTGCCCTAATCGATCTGTGGAAGCAGCAGTACCGACCCCCTATTCATGTCAGAGCTCGACTCGACAGAGCAACCCGAACCGAAGCGAAAGTCCCCCTGCACCTTTCGTTTGACGGGCGGATGTTTGGAGTTACCAACCACAACTACGAGGGTTACTTACTGCCCCAATAGACACAGAGGCTGAACCTCGACACCTGGCTTTCAGTTATAGGCTGATTCCATATATCTCTCAGGTAAAAAGAAGCATTCAGAACCAGTGGTTGCCTTCCGCCCTGTGAAACCGGCTACATGCCTGTCAATAACCGCTTTTTCACCTGTTATCTAAGACCTCTGGTTTGAATGCAGATGTGGTTGAGCTACGTGACTCTTTCTAAGGACCTGATGATTGCCCTAGGCATAATCCCTTTTGCTTTCCCGATCTGGAGGCCCTACTCTAATAAGCTTGGACATTGGACTACTCGAAAAAGCAAGACTTGGGACTAGTACCCTAAAGCTGACAACCTCACTCCTATCCCGAAGAAAGACGAACAAGCCTCAACACTTCGCTGCCTTGTATCCTATATTTGGTAACCAGAGACCAATCAATTCGGGGAAATTCTCAATGAACAATGGAAGTAACATACAGTGAGCCGGCCGAATATCTAGTTTGCGTAGGCGATATCGTAGAAGGGAGGATAGATTGATCAAAGGCTAGTCAGTCGACTGCCTTGATGGAATGGGAAGCATAGTCAGAGTGCTTTGCAGGAAGGTTCTGGGTGCAAGGAAAGTCTCTACAAGCTCATGCCACAATTATTAGCAGAGTATGGGAATTCTAGAGTAGTTCGTCAACCGACTTGTAGGTACGGGGAGAGAGAGGGCAGTTCCTGACCTCCTTTTCTTGGAGCGTTAATGGGCAGGGTGATGGTAGGTTGTGATACCATAGTGCCGAAAAATTTAGCAAGAAGTCATCCTCCACGATGTACGGAAAAGCAAGGTTTTGGAAATGCGCCTCTTCAGATTATATATTTCTAACATGGAATGCCTACCTTGCCCCTCTCGAGCATCGTTACCGCACAATCAGGTTAACTGCCTAATAGTCCGCAGATCTATACGAGTCGAAAGAAAGCGTTTATGAAAAGATGCCTGAGATAACTAATATCAGGAGGTTGTATTATTGGAATCATCATTTAGATTACTTATATATAACCGTTGGTAATCATTCTTATCCTCGACCTACCGTGGCAATGCCTCTAAGCCGAAAGCCCTCAAAGCAGGGTAGGAAGAGAATGAGGCCTTTCGACGCATATGAGGTCTAGAGTTCGACATCTCTTAGCCTGTCGAATTGGTCTCTTACCTTCCACCTTTCCCGATAGTCCTAGGGCTAGGATCAGATAGTCTACACACGTAGTTTCAGTGAGAGTTCCAAGTGAGCGAGGTTGGCCAGAGCGGGAGCGAGATAATGTCTTCAACTATATCAAATCTAAGTGTACTAGACTAGACCCCTAATCTACAATATTCGAAAAGAGAGTATCGGGAAGAACATGAGTTTGAAGCTTTTTTCTCAGTTCTTGCTGCCGCCTGAGGTCCATTTCCTTTTATCAAGCTCTAGAAGCGAGAAACAAGGCAATGACCTACGATACCCAGCTTCTCCGAGGGCAGCGACGAGAATTCGATGAGCTACGGGAGGAGCGCAGTCACAACAATCTCAGGCAAGTAAACAATAAGATTTCTAAGGAAAAAGCCGAGGCGAGTAAGACAATATGGTAGTAGCTAGATCTCTTCTAGGTTATCGTAGGTTAGTGCCGCTGGGTGAGCGAAGGACTTGCATGTGTTAAGCAAACGTCTGACCAGTTGGACGCCCGAAGGTGGATACTCCTATTTAGGACAATCTCTCTTATAGGCTCAGAGATGCCAAGGCAAGCTACTTGCTCATTTTTGAAGAACTTATAGGGAGGAAAGGAAGATCGCTGAACGACTCTATAATGCAAAGTTCAGTTCCTTCCCTGACATTGACTACTCGCCATGACGAAATCATTCCTAAGGATGATTTTACTCGACCAGCTACTAGGGAAGTTGTTTGGTAGACGCTGACCATCTATTATATATCTAACAGATGATTGGGAACTTCTGGGGGGTGTGGCAAGAATGATTGGAAAAGAGGACGCCTAGTCCCCCCACAAGGCACCAAGGGGACGACCGGTCAGGAGTCTTTTTTTCGTATCGTGAACATGCTAATGATTTTTAGATGGGAGGGTAGACGACTGCACCTTTTTCTTCCCCACAATAGAGGCCTCTCTTCTTTCCTGACCTCTCGCCATATTTGCTTGTTTTGGACTTAGTACGAACAATCATTATATAATTAAATATGAATAACATACTTGTAATTCGTAGAAACCATAAAAGTATCACATTAACTTTGAATACAATTGCATGTTTGTATAAATCAAATTGGAATTGCAACTAACCTGCTTGGCTATGCTTTTCGGGAGGGAGGATCATATGCGAGGGAGGTCTCGGACGAGGACCATGCATGATTGCACGACGCGGGAGGGAGGTACTTGAGGTTCTTGGCTATACGTGCACAAGAGAGGTCTAGAAGAATCGAAGACAAGGTCTGGCTACACATGCACGAGGGGGGTCTAGCTATACGTGCGTGCAGTTGGGGACTAGGAGGGTGCGACTGAGGATGAGACAACAACCGATTGGGGACGAGATCTGCCTGGACATGTGCGAGGGATGTATGGGAGAGCTGAGGACAAGGTTTGGTTGCACATGCGCGAGGGAGATCTGAATGTGGCAGTGTTATCAAAGGCATAAGGCGCTCCAAGGCGCCAAAGGTTCAGAACGTCTGAGGCGCTAGGCTAGAAGACATAGTCATGGATTTGAGATAGATAAATGCGCACCGTCAAGGATGATGTTGACGATTTTGTTGTGGCGGTGTCTATTTTATGGAAGGTAGGACGGGTTGTTGTGCCCAACGATGAGCAGTTGCGCAGAGATATTCTTGATGAGGCACGCAGTTCGCGCTTATCTATTCATCCGAGCAGCACAAAGATGTATCGTGATTTGCATTGACATTTCTGGTGGGATGGAATGAAGCGCGATATGGCGTAACTTGTTAGTAGATGCATGACCTGTCAGATAATCAAGGCCAAGCATAGGAGACCACCATGATTACTGGAATCTCTCGCCATTCTTGAGTGGAAGTGGGAGAGCATTTCTATGGATTTCGTCACGGGATTACCGAAGACACCGGGTGGCCATGGTTCCATTTGGATAATTGTTGATAGATTGACCAAATCAGCCCATTTCATACATGTCAACACGACTTACACTCCATCCAGATTGGCCAAGCTATATGTGCAGAACATCATCAGGCTACATGGTATACCACGAGAGGTGGTGTCTGACAGAGATTTAAGGTTTATGTCGTACTATTGGCATCGGTTCATGTCATCACTACAAACAGAGGTGAAGATGAGTTCTGCATATCATTCGCAGACCGACGGACAGAGCGAGCTTACCATACAGACACTTGAGGATTTACTTCGCGCATGCACTTTGGAGTGGAAAGGGTCGTGGAAGGACCATCTGCCTTTGGTTGAATTCACGTACAACAACAACTATCATTCCAGTATTGGCATGGTACTATTCGAAGCCCTATACGGGCGGAGATGCCTCACACCTCTCAGTTGGCGTGAGGTAGGTGATCATGCTCTCTACATCGTAGATCTCCTGGAGGAGACTGCGAGGGCTGTTGATCTTGTGAGATGGAGGCTTTTGACAGCACAGAGCCGCCAGAAGAGCTATGCAGACCGTCGGAGAAGAGACTTGGAGTTTGAGGTAATACACTTATCTTTTCTTAAATCATTCAAACATGATTTATTGACATTCAACTTAATCTCACGTACTAGTAAAACTCTTGTAAATACAGGTTGGTGATTGGGTATTTTTGCGAGTATCTCCCATGAAGGGAATTCAAAGATTTGGTGTTCGCGGCAAACTAGCTCCGCGATACGTTGGACGATTCGAGATTCTGGCTCGTGTGGGGAAGGTAGCATACCGAGTAGCCCTTCCTCCACATCTATAAGCTATTGATAACATCTTCAATGTATTCCATGGAAGGCCGTATCCCGATATATCAGCGATATATCGGTATCGACAGGTCACCGATATATCGCCGATATGTTCGATATCAGGTATCCACAGGCAAAAAAGGCGAGCTGAATCCCGATGTCGGCGATATGGCGTCCATATATCGCCGAAATAACGGCGATATATCGGCATCGACATGGTACCGATATCGATACCGATATCGATATGTCCTTTCATGATGTATCCAACTTGAGGAAGTATGTACGCGACCCTCGACACGTCATCAGTTACGAGAATCATGACGTGGAGCCCGATTTGACATGCGAGGAGAGACCCGTTCTGATACTTGACAGTGCTGTAAAGAAGCTTCGCAGCAAAGAAATTCCATTGGTCAAAGTATTGTGGCACCGACACGTCATCGAAGAGGCGACATGGGCGACCGAACCCGACATGCGGGCACGATATTCGCAGCTTTTCTGAGGTAATCATCAAAAGAAGCATTGGTAAATTGTAATTAGATTCATGTTAAAAATATGACTTGTTTTCCCTTTGAGGTTTTTATGAGTTTAACACCCTTTGAGGTTTTTATGGCCATATTTGATTCAAACAAGAAAATCAATTCAGATTTATGCCAGGTCGCTCAACTATTGATGCTATCCATTTGCTGAGGAGAACAATGGAGATTTATAGAGCTAAAAGGAAGAACCTCCATATGATCTTTATTGATTTGGAGAAGGCTTATGATTCTGTCCCACGAGAGATATTATGGAGAGTTTTGGAGAAGAGAGAAGTACTTCTCCTATACATTAACCTCATAAAGGACATGTATGATAGGGCTTTATCTTGTGTAAGGACCCTGTCTGGGAAGACTGGCTATTTTGACATCAACATTGGTTTACATCAAGGTTCATCTTTGAGTCCATTTCTTTTTACTTTGATTATGGATGAATTGACAAGTCACTTTCAGGATGAGTTGCCTCGGTGTATGTTATTTGCTGATGATATTGTGCTCGTTGACGAGACTAGAGATGGAGTAAATGAGAAGCTTGAGGTCTGGAGACATGAGTTGGAGACTAAAGGATTTCGTATAAGGCTAAGACAATATATGGAGTGCACCCATTATTGTTGGTGTTGTGGCAAAAGTCAAGGGACAGCTATGAGAGGTTTGATTGCCACCCATTAAATAAATAAATCATTTGCTAGCCAAACTTCAGTTATCATCTCTTACGGTGACCCATGTGTTCCATGAGTTAGCAAAGGTCACCTCACAATCTTGACATAATGATGTATTGTCCTGAACTGAACATTACTTCATTCTTATGCTGCAACCACATGGCGCAGATGGCCACGAATGGTGGTCTCTCCTCCGCAGTAATATGAGCTAATACCAACTGTTCATAATGAATATTTTATAGATATATGAAAAACTAAACTAGCAAAAAATTTAATTCCAAAGGTAAATTTGAACTTACAGGGTGCATTTTGTTGGACGTTCGATGGCAATTCTGTTGCAAACCGTTAGACATTTACAAATGCCACTGTTGGCATGCACATTCATGGAGTTCTCCGTATAAATAGAGGAGTCGTTATAATGAAAAAATTGGTAGTCATTTGATTGACAAAAATAAAAAAATGGGGGCACTGGTTTGAAGAATTGCTCTTAGAAACGAAGGATTATTATTTTGCTGTACTCAGTATTTTTTACCTAATTAGGTCAATAAGCATCACACCAATTTAAAAGAAGGTGAAATTCACCGAATGTCAGTGAGCTTTACCGGTCAATATCAACTGGGGAGATCACCATTTCCACATTTGGATGCTTTTGTGGAATCTATTGCTTCCAGCGGCACTGTTTCTGGTACGGCTCATATTTTCTTGGCGCATACTTTAAAATGGTTTTCTGCTATCGAATTATACACGTTCTTTATGTAACCCATATTGCAGATTTCTGTTAAGTTTTACCTCTCTGTTCAATTAATTCAGGAAAAATCCGAAGCTGGTATTGGTTTTCAGAGTATGGCTTGATGGTTTATAGTATGTCAAGGAATAGATATTGTGAAAGGATTGGAAGAGAACACAAGAGCAATCATGGTAATGCTTCACACCTCTTAAATTCTACCCCTTTTTTGCATTAATAAGTGGAATGGTAGCCTTAATGCAGTGGTGAATGTTGTCTGACCAAGAGGTTAAGCGGAAGTGTCAAATGCAAGTTTAGGGCTGCACACAATCAATTTAAATGATCTGGCCTTTCTCAAAAGTTTGTATGATGAAAGGTTTACGCATACATCTGTTCTCTTGGTATAATTAAACGCTAATATCCGAATATCACGCAGTGAAAATAGGTGAGCTTGTTTATATTTTTAAACACAGAAATTGCGTAGGGAGTTAGAAAACTATACTGTGGAATAATGATGGGAAAACTTATCTGCATACAATTAATTTAAAATAATTCAGCTCTTCCCAATAACTTGTATGAAGAATGGTTTATGCATCAGTCTACTCTTAGTATGTTCAAATCATGGCCTTAAATTTCAACGAAATTCTACCGAAATTTTCCGAAATTTCCATTTCTTTAGGTCATCGAGATCGAAACGCTTCCTTATTTCTTTTTCCTAGATTTCAATGAAATATCAGCGAAATGTCACCCGAAATTTCATCGAAATTGTATGTCATTTCAACGAAACAACAAAAATAAGGGAATCTACTCTTCGCTTTCATCGAAATTTGCTCATATATTAATGATTTTCACTTATTTATTCGCTAATGTGTTAAGTTGTTAGAGTGTTTTACATCGAAATTTGTTTTTCTTTATTTTGATCAATGTTCAGGAAGGCGGTATGCGGTATTCAGTCGGAGAGGTCACTGCATAGAGAGTATGCGGTATGCGGGAGAGTATGCGGGGAGTATGCGTAAAAAATATAAATAAAATTTTAATATCATGTCAATATCCTCTAAATATTATATTTCTTGATTATAATAATAAAGAACTGAAGGTACAAGGAACAAAACTATTGGGATAAAAAGTAATATTGAGTCAAATGAGAAACCATCAATTGAAAGAGCATTAAGTTGGATGTTCGAGTTTAGGTTAAGGTTTTAAAAAATGTTTATTCAAAAATCGATCGCATAAACGACCATAAATACGAATCCTCGGTTGAATATGCAGCCTGACCTTCTTAGATGTCGATTTGACCATACTCGGAGCGCCAAGGCTTTCGTGTACGAGTATACAACCGAGTATGCGGTATACTCGGTAGATTTCTAGAACACTGATTTTGATACATATTTTAATTTGTAGTTATCATATATGTCACCTCATTCTTATTGAAGATGTGCTAACATGTCACCATTCTCTTCATGTTCAAGAGGAGAAGCCAATGGCTTCTAATTATGGTTCCAAATCTGGTTCTGGTTCTGAGCAACATGCTACTTTTTGACTGTTGGGATGATTGGATGGAAATTTCACGTAACATATCATATTAATATCTTACTTTTAGCAAAAAAACTATCTTTCTATCTCATTTATTGAGTTAAAAAAATATTAGAAATCTTTATTTTTAAAAAATAAGTTTTCAAGCAATTCTTTTTAATTGACCATTTCACCGAAATTCCATTGTAATTCCATCGAATTTCATTTTCCAGGCTTATCGAAACGAAATCGAAATCCGACATTTAAGGCCTTGGTTCAAATGCTCATCTTTGAATGTCAAGCAAGGAAACTGGATGAGATTGTTCAAAGAAATTGCAAAAGGAGTGTATAAAACAATACATGTCGAATAATGTTTGGATACTTTCATCTAGGGATCAACAACCGTCTCCAGCCCTACTGAGTTTCAATGGTCCTTAAGTACGAGCTTTGGGAGGCATTGTTGTTGAGGGAATGGGGTGTCCTTGGAGTTGGTTGACTTAGGGATGGCTAGACTTTCGTTCTTTGTGGAGCTTCATCAACAATACGATGGTGTGCAGTTTTTATTCTACGTGGCTTATAGGCATTCTAGGGCCCTTGTTGTTTTGGAGCTGTGAGACGAGTTGTGCTTGGTGTGTGCCTGTTTTCCTAACCTTCTTCAGATGGTGGGTGGTGATTTCAACGTCACTGTGTTTGTTGCAGACTACCCTTCGGAGAGATAAGGTATGGATCATGGTTCCCCTTTGTTTATGGGCTTTGGGGGGGGACACATTGCTGGAGGTCTTGGATGTGACAAACTGTCGTTACACTTGACCGCGCCCCCTGGACCATTTTCTTGGCTTAATGGAGTTGTTGAAGGCATTCTATTGGTGTCATCGCTTAGACCCCCTCACTCCCGTTCGTACCATACTCATAGATGTTGGGACTCTAGAAGGGCTGTTACGTGGGTGGTATGTTTCGGTTTTAGCGCTCATAGTTGCTTAAGGATGCTTTCAGGGGGATGGGCTAATAGTTGGTGAAATGGACTAACATAAAAAAGGGGGCTTGAATTATGTAGAGATATTTCTAGTATTTATGTACTTATGTGTCACGCTTATTTTCGTTGTTCCATCTTATGCAATTTACCCATAAGCTTCCTCTATATAAGAGAGCCTAGGGTTCCCTGGAATAAACAAGTTCTCTATTTCTTCCAACATAGTATCAAAGCCTCCACACTAAACCCTAGCCGCCCCTCTCATCCCCGCCGCCCCTCTTCGTCGCCTCTCATCCTCACCACCCACCCCTCCCCGCCGCCTCTCCTCCTCCTCGCCGCGCACCCCCTTCCCGCCGCCTCCTCCCCACGGGCGCCGTGGCCCCTACGCACAACCCCTACTCCGTGCGTGGCCCCTAAGACCCTCGTTCTGTCACCACTCATCCCGCCGCCCCTTTACCCCAACTCGGCGCCACCTTCATCTCCTTCTCTTCATTGGTATGAGTGCATAAGTCTACATATGCACTCACTTCCCTTCATGTTTCTGTAGACGATTCTTCATTGGTCTACAAACCCTAGTTCTCTGTCTCCGGCAACTATCTCAGAAAACAAGGTCAATATGCCCTCCATTGGTGCCTTCAAAGGTTCAGCGCCAATAGTCAAGATGGATGGGACGAATTACGAGCTCTGAGTTCATGAGCCTCATGAAGTCCAACGGTAAGAAGCACATTCTTACCGAAGATGAGCCGACGGAGAAGACAGGGATTTACGCCTCATGAAAGGCTGATGATTCGTATGTCAAGGTCTGGATTTCTGGTGCTCTGACAATGGAGATTGCCAATGATGTCCTACATCAGCCCACGGTTAAGGCCATGTGGGATATTCTTGCCGCGACGTACTCGCAGATGAGGAACGAGACTAAGATTCTCCAACTTCAGCATGACGTCTTTACGGTCAAGTAGAATGGTCGACCGCTGCATTCGTTGTATACATCCCTACAGGGGATGTTTGAGAAGCTTTACAGTATCATTCCGCTGACGACATCCCCTGTGCAACGTGAGATGTCCAGAATGCTACAATGGTGGGAGTCTTACTAGAGGCACTAGACCCAGAGTATAATGCGGCTCGCTCGCAGATACTGACAAATGCTACTATTCCTCCAGTGGAGGAAGTGTATCGATGGCTCAACCGAATCTCGGTTCCTTCTCCAGCATCTACGCCACCTCCTTCAGCGATGGCTGCTTCTCGAGGCAGAGGTGTCCGCACCTCTTTTCGTGGCTGTAGACCTTGTAGTCGAGATGGCCACTTTCGTCAGCCATGCACCTTCTGTCATCGCCCATGTCATGCGGAAGATACATGCTATTCTAAGCATGGTTTTCCTGCATCTGCTCGTGTAGCCGAGCATGTTGTGCTTACACCGCCATCCACTTCAGATCAACGGTTTGAGGATCTTGTCACCAGACTACGGGATATCATGCCTCATGCCGACTCACTAGGAGGACACTCAGACATCGCAGCTCAGCCTCTGCCGGCACGTCAGCTACGGTAAACACATTAGGTAGCATTTATGCCTTTGCATCATGTCACAGTTCTGATGTTTCGGAATGGATTATGGACTCCGGTGCGACACATCATCTTTGTCGGGACAGAGATAAGTTTACATCCTACAAGGAGGTTTCCCCAGTGAGATCGATAGTAATAGCAGATGAGACTCATTCCCTCATCATTAGACATGGGGAGATCAGTTTGACACCCTCTATTCGCCTGCTGAATGTTTTGCATGCTCCAGATTTCTCGATGAACTTACTTTCTTTTAGTCAGCTTGCAAAGGATTTGCATTGTCGAGCTATCTTTGACCCATCATCTCTTATTTTTCAGGACATTCTAACGGGCAGGGTGATTGGCTATTGCCGTGAGCAGGATGGTCTTTATCGATTGGTTCGCACCTCCTATGCTGGTGTCTCATCTCAGTCCAGTGGTTATGCTTCTTCGTTTCCCTGGCATCTGCGTTTTGGTCATCTTCGTCTTTAGAAGCTGCGTCATATCTTGCCCCAGATTTCACCAAATCTTCTTTTTAGTGTGAAGCATGTCAGTTGGGAAAGCATCACAGGTCTACTTTCTCTCGTCGTGAGTCTAGGATCAATCACTCCCCGTTTGAGTTATTGCATGTTGACATTTGGGGACCGAGTCGTGTACCTGATCACCAGGGACATAGATTTTACCTAGTGGTCGTAGATTTCTCTAGATTGTCTTGGGTCTTTTTATTGAAAAATAAATCTGAAGCGGGGGATGTAATTAAAAATCTTATCAATGAAATTCAGAATGTTTTTTCTACTAATGTGAAGATTGTGCACACAGATAATGCATTAGAATTGTGTACTCGTGCTTTGTCTCATTTCTCCTTGTTTCGTGGCATTATTCATCAAACAACTTGTGCCTACACGTCTCAACAGAACTGTGTTGCAGAAAGAGAACATCATCATCTCCTTGATGTGGCTCGGACTTTACTCATTCATAGTTGTGCTCCTCTGTCTTTTTGGGATGATGCTTTTCTTATGGTAGGTTATCTGATCAAATCGTATGCCATCTTCTGTGTTGGGTGAGAAAGTCCCTCTTTCTGTTGTCTTTCCTGACAAGGACTTGTTCTCACTAACTCCTCGTGTTTTTGGTTTAGTTGCTTTCGTCCATCACCTCACTCCAAGGATTGATAAGCTCTCACCTAGGGTTGTCAAGTGTGTGTTTCTGGGGCACTCTCGTACTGAAAAGGCTATAGATGCTATGATCCTGTGAATAACAGATATTATGTCAGTGTTGATGTCACCTTCTTTGAAAATGTCATGTATTTCTCGCCTACAGGTGACAGGATGACTCCTTCCACTACTGAGGATGACATTTATGTGCCACCTCCTCCTATATGTCAGTCTGATCACATACCTACTCATGCTGTGCCACCACCGTCACCACCATCACCACCACCACCTCCACCACCTCCACAACCACCAGTCCCGCCTCTACTGAAATTTTATACTCGTCGTCCGAATCCTACTCACGGAGGCCATCATTCATTCACCACGCCCCAGTTATGTCCAGGTGATGCTAATAATGATGGGACTGACAATGCACAAGTGCAGGACAATGATGTACAAGTGGACACTGCTGATGATTTGGATGTACCTATTGCCTTGAGGAAATCCAAGCGGACGTGTGCGTCTTATCCACTTGCGTCACATGTTTCATTCCATCGCCTTACTGATGATTTTCAAAGATTCGCTATTGCCCTATCCACCGTGGAGATACCACGGAACTATCAGGATGCCTTGAAAGACAGCAGCTGGCGGTTAGTCATGGAAGAGGAAATATCTGCATTGCGATCTCGTGGTACATGGAGCTTGGTTGCTGCTCCCCCAAGAGTTTCTGTGGTCAGTTGTAAATGGGTCTTTACTGTCAAATATAATGCGGATGGCAGCCTTGATCGCTACAAAGCAAGACTAGTGGCTCGTGGATTCACTCAGACCAAAGGCGTGGATTATATGGACACTTTTTCTCCGGTGGCCCATCATTCAACTCTACATGTTCTTCTGTCAGTCGCTGTGGTACGTGATTGGCCCTTGTTCCAGCTTGATGTTAAAAATGCCTTTTTATATGGAGATCTGTAGGAAGAAGTCTACATGCAACAACCTACAGGGTTTTCTGCTGAGGGCATGGTATTAAAAGGTGCGCCTCGAGGCGGGCCTTTTTAGCCTCGAGGTGTGTGCCTCGGCCTTGTCCAGTGAGGCGTGCGCCTCAAGTGGCTGAGGCGTAGCCTCGAGGCGTTCCACTTCGAGGCGGTCGAGGCGTTTTCCGAGACGTTTTTATTTTTTTAAAGATTTTTTTATGATTTTAATAGTTTACATGGTGGTTTGAGAAGCTTATAAATATATACTTGTTTAGGATAATGATTATACAAGTTAAATGCCTAAATCTGATATTTCTTTCGTACCCATAACTCCATATTTACTATTAATTATGTGTAACTATTTCAGCAAACTGCTTCATTACTATTAATTATGTGTAACTATTAATTTATGCAAGATGAATGCTTAAATTTGACCTCTTTCATATTCATATGCTTAAATCTGACCTCTTTCATATTCATATTTACCATTAACATGTCAAATTATTTTAGTGAACTCTTACTATTATATCCTTAAACATATAAAAATGTGTATACGAATTCGAATACTCATATAAGAAAAAAATTGGGTATGGTAGGACCCCCATTCTGGTAGGGTATGGTGCAACAGGGGGGATGCATACAACCGTTCTTCATATGGGTATAGTAGAACATATAGTTAGGATTCAAATCATATGCTTCATATCAACAACTTGGATATTTATAATGACAACTATAGCCAATCCCTTTTAGATAAATTTTTAGTGATAGTTATAACCAATGATTTCCTTTTGATTAGGTAGAAATTTAGAAAGGTTTATGACATTAAGTCATTAACATATCCTTTTTTCATGTTCTTATCTTCATAATATCATCATATATTACATTGTTATATACTATATGTTTGTCAGATTATATTATTTCACCAATAAATATATTTATTATATATTTTATAATTATTTTTCATACAAAACTGAGGCTTACGCCTCAACCGCCTCGAGGCTACGTCTCGCCTTGCTTCCAGGGAAAACGCCTCGTTCCGCCTTTCGTTTTTTCGAACCTTGGCTGAGGGGGAGTGTCATATGGTGTGTAGACTTCACAAGGCCATATATGGTCTTAAACAAAGTCCGCGGGCTTGGTTTTAGAAGCTTTCAGATTTCATCCAGAAGAAAGGATTCATAAGATCAAATGCTGACCAGTCTTTGTTTGTCCAGAAGACTCCCAGAGGTACTATTGTTATTAGTATATGTTGATGATATACTTGTTACGGGCGATGACATGCAGGGGATAAAGATGGCAAAAGCATATTTAGGCCATCAGTTTGTGACCAAGGATCTTGGTACTCTACGATACTTTCTGGGATTGGAGTTTGTGAGGAATGTGCAGGGTCTTGTGACGACCCAAAGTAAATACATTACAAATATGCTTGTTGAGACATGTATGATCGGGTGTCGACCCTCCACTACTCCTGTTGGAGCATTAATTGTATGCGCCTATTGAGTTGTAGCAGGGTAAATGGATCCTGGAGAAGATCCATTTACCCCATCCTGTGTTTAGTCCCACACCGCCCAATGGTGGGACTTGGAGGCTCTGGGAAGGCTATATAAGGAGCCCCAGACCTCCTCTACTCATTGAGAAAAAGCAATGAAGCATATGCCCCTTTGAGGGCTTCTCCCGTGGTTTCATCCCGCTCCTCACGGAGTAGGGTTCCACGTTAAATCCCGCGTTCTTATTGTTCTTTATCTTTTTCCATGTTCGCTTCCGCATTCTTCATATTTTATAACATGGTATCAGAGCGGGTCGATTCTCGGAGAATATCATTATGTTCTTTGTTTTTTTTCGAGATTCGTTTTTTCATTGTTCATGATAAAAGAGTTTGTTCTGTTCGTGAAGATTGTTCTGAGTTTTTTTTCTAGGGTTCCGATTAAAAACCCTAATCTCTCTTCTTTGTCAGCCCTAATCCAAGAATTATGGGGTTTGGTGGAAACCCTATGTCCTGTGTGATCTCTGGTGCTATCGCTCCAGGCGGCTGTATCTCCATCGCGAGATGCTCCAGGTTCTGGCCGAAAGGATTCAAGGCAATCTCATCTTCAAGGCGCCTAAAGTGATCCCAGAGGCAGATCCAGGCCGCTCCAACGCCGCAAATCATCTTCAGGCGGCATCTCGCGCCTTCCATCAACCAACGGTGAAGTGCTCCACTCCCAGGCGGAGCCGCGATTCGGCTCAAGAGGGTTCCCACGAACCCTACTCCCTGCGCAATGACTCCAAGAGGGTTCCCTCGAAGCATCTCCTTCCAGGTCGTGCCCAGCAGCACAGGGCACCGCGCGCCTCCATCTTGCACCGCCAGGATCCCCATCGGGGAACGACGCTCCACGCTCCAGTCGAGCTCCACGCTCCTTTGTCGATGCCGCTGATCTCCTTCAGGCGGAGCCACTGCCATCTCCTACAGCCCCAGCAAATTGACCGCGCGACTGCCATCTCCTTCAGGCGGCGCCGCCCCATCATGGCCTCCAGCTTCTCCGTGCAACCTGGCGGCGCACATCCCAGAGGCCTTGTGACTCCAGCGATCCCTGCAGGCAACCCATCGAGACTCCACGCGGAGATCCAGGCGCTGGGCGATCCACAACTCCAGCCCATCTCAACCCAACGCGAAAGACCCCATGGGTTTCTCCAGGCGGCGGCGTCGAGCAAAAGACCCCATGGGGGCGGCAGTCTTCGAAAAAAAGGGGGTTCCCCGTGGGAACCCTAATCGGGGCTCATTGTTATATATTAAAAAAAAGGGTGAGACCAAAAAGGGGGCTTCGGCAGTGTTGGTTTTAAAGAAAATGAATGAGAGTGGGATTCAGCCCAAATGGGCCTGCTGTGAATTTAAAAAAAAAGGGTTGATTTGGACCCTTTGGGACGGAAAAAAATATAAAAAAAGGAGGCGCGTACAAAGAAAAAGCCGTACACATATTTGAAGAAAAGCCGAAAAAATGATGTGAAATGGCTTTAAAAAAATGTGTTTAAAAAAAAGTTTGTCAAGAACCGTATTAAAATGAAACGGCCAAAAGTTATCCATGTTTTGAGAAGCCGAAAAATTTGTAACGGCTTATTGGTATTGTGTACCCCTATTTGTCTTGTCTTCTCCCAACTTGGTCGACGTCCATATTTTCCGACAAGTATGGGAGAAAGGGGGAGTATATGTAGAGTCACAGGTCTATTCAGATGCTCCAGATTCACATGCAGATTTACAGACCATTCAGATTCCAGACTCTACGGTTGTTCAGACTCGATGATTGATTCCGAGTCCAGTTGCAGATACGCACGAGTGTACGGTCATTTTCAGATGAGTATATGTTTCCATCATCAGTTCGAGGTCCCCATCATTCTTGTTGTTGTTCGGCCAGAGTCTTCATGTGAGCCATAAGGACTCCAGAGCAGAGGACCATTCCTTATGCCATATGTTGGCAAGGGTTTTCATGTGGTATCATAGGTACACCAGAGCAGTGCATCATTCTCTGAGCCAGATGGGAGAGACCCAGTTCTCCGACGAGGAGACTCCAGGCGCAGTTTTAGACTCGATGGTCAGATTCCGAGTCTTCAGTTGACTCACTCCAGCCCGTTCGTCCTCCTCACTTGCACGGCATGAGAAGCAACGTCCTCGACTGCAGCAATGTGCGCGTTGGGTTGATATTGTCCGTAGTGTCCTGTAGCGTTGAGTTGAGTTTATTTCTGTTTGTCCAAGCTGAGCATTGCATGCTCCAGCTTGAGGGGGAGTGTTGGAGCATTAGTTGTATGCGCCTATTGAGTTGTAGCAGGGTAAATGGATCCTGGAGAAGATCCATTTACCCCATCCTGTGTTTAGTCCCATACCGCCCAATGGTGGGACTTGGAGGCTCTGGGAAGGCTATATAAGGAGCCCCAGACCTCCTGTACTCATTGAGAAAAAGCAATGAAGCATATGCCCCTTTGAGGGCTTCTCCCGTGGTTTCATCCCGCTCCTCACGGAGTAGGGTTCCACGTTAAATCCCGCGTTCTTATTGTTCTTTATCTTTTTCCATGTTCGCTTCCGCATTCTTCATATTTTATAACAACTCCCATGGATCCTAGTATGAAGCTATATGGAGATGATACAGAGGAAGTTGACAAAAGAAGATATAGAGAAATCGTGGGAAAACTTCTCTATATTACTATCAACAGACCTTACATTTCTTTTGCAGTTAGTCGGGTGAGTCAGTTCATGGAACAATTCAGACAGATACACATGGATGCTGTATATATGATACTAAGATACCTAAAGTCGTCTCCGGGTGTAGGATTATTGTTCAGGAAAGAAACAAATCTTTCTATCTTTGCATGTGCTGATGCGGATTATGCAGGATGTCCTAGGAACCGGAAATCTACCTCAGGTTTTGCAGTATTTGTTGGTAATTTCTTACTTTCTTGGAAAAGCAAGAAGCAGACAATGGTGGCTAGATATAATGCTGAATCTGAGTACAGAGTCATGGCATAGGCAAGTACAGAGATGATGTGGGTTCGAGCCATATTAGCAGATCTGCATATAGATGTACCATTGCCCATGGAGTTACAATGTGACATTCAAACAACATTATTTATTGCTAATAATCCTGTATTTCATGAAAGGACGAAGCATATTGAGGTAGATTGCCACTATACCAAGGATATGATTTAGAAGGGGTTGATTTCTACTTCCCATGTTAGTTCAGGATAGCAGACTACAGATATTTTTACTAATCCGTTGCTCAGAGGTCAGTTTCAGAAATGTTCTCCAAGATAAGCGTGATTGATATCTATGCTCCATCTTGAGGGGGAGTGTAGAGATATTTCTAGTATTTATGTACTTATGTGTCATGCTTATTTTCGTTGTTCCATCTTATGTAATTTACCCATAGGCTTCCCCTATATAAGAGAGCCTAGGGTTCCCTGGAATAAACAAGTTCTCTATTTCTTCCAACAAATTATGCAATAAAAATGCAAATAAAAACTAAGCTTCAATAATGTAATGATTTTTACATGGAGATTGCATTATAAGATTTTCCTTAAGCACTACTGAGATAGTGCTTTCTTTACCCTACTAATTCAAACATGTGGTAAAAATCCTCGTACAACATGTATGCTTTCTTGAACAATCCTTAAGAAAGTCTTTTATGTTTCTTTGAAGAATGGAAACCCACCCCTCATGTACACATGATGCAAATATAAAACTAGAAGAGTTTTTAATTAATATGAAATGAATTACTTTAGAGGCCATATTTTTCTAAAATCGTCTCTAAGTATGCAGAGAAATTGTGCAGAGTAACAAAAGCAATCGGCAGAGCTTGTGTCGATCAGAGTGAGCTTGTAGCGACATTTAGCACTTGGAGACTTAATTGAGATGAGAGCTTTTAATTGTTATAGAACAAGAGTGATGGAAAGAATTAATTTCTTGAAATGTATGCAAAAATAAAAGTGCCTTGGAGTTGGAATGAGAGGGGGTCTTTTTATAAGTCCAAAGGAGAGATGTTTCCAATAGTAAATGTTAGAAAATGAAGAATGCTGAAGCGTAATCAGAGATAAAGATAATAATAAGAAAGAATACCATTGTTTTACGTGGAACCTTACTCCGTAAGGAGCGGGATGAAACCACTGGAGAACGCCTCAAAGGGCTGATGTGTTCATTGCACTTTCTCATCTGATACAGGAGGTTTAGGGCTTCTTGTATAGCCTACATAGACCCTTTAAGTCCTATCGCTGGTAAATGTCAGATTAAACATAAGTTGGTATGATAATTGGACGCTAGAGGGATGCAGTTATGCACCTACACAAGTGACGATACTTAACATACTCCTACACTCCCCATCAAGCTGGAGCATGCAATGCTCAACTTGGACAAGCAAAAAGATATCTCAAACTCACGCTACAGGGCACTACGAACAATATCAACTCAATGCATACAAAACTGTCAGTTGTTGTCGAGGACGTTGCTTCTCATGTTGTGCATATGAGGAGGAACATAAGGCCATAGTGTGTGTTCAACTAGGTTTCCTTGTTGGAGAACATGTGCTCTGTACTACGCATGTCAGAGTCCCCAAATTGAAATGAGTCTCCTCGTTCGGAGTACTCTAGCCTGCCACAATCATGTGGACAACTGCTCCAAATCTGAAGGGCCGAACTGAAAAAAAACCAAGTTTGCAGAAAGCGGTAGTCAGTACTCGATCGGCGAGGTCACCTACTAAGGATTGATCGACAGTCGGACGACTAATCGGATTTAGTTGGTCATTAGTTGGTTTTGAATTTTTTAAAGTATTTTAAACATATAAATCATTTTTTATATTCTTATAGATATACATATATTTGTACATTTTATATGCCATCATAATGAAACAAAATAAGTAATTGACTTTAAATATAAAATTAAGCATAATAGAATATGTTTGCTTTTAAAAAAAAGTGAAAAAATTAAAAAAAGGTTGTTGTAAAAGTCGGCTGATTAGTCGGCCCGACTAGTCGGGTGGACCAATTAAAGACCGACTAGGCCTAGTCGAGTCGGCTACCCCCCGACTTGACTAGTCGGTCGACTTTTGCAAGCTTGAAAAAAACCTTGAAAAACATCCTCGTCGGAGTCCACAGTTGTTGGAGAATGGAGTCTGAAACGTCTCATCGTTGGAGAACTGGGTCTCTCCCATATTGGCTCATAGAATGGGATCTCTAATCTGGAGTCCATATGAAACCACATGAAAACCCAATCCCATATGTCATGTGGAATGAGATCTCTACTCTGGAGTTCCTACGGATCACATGAAAACTCTGAGATCAAGCTAAAGATGGTGACCACACAGAAGATAGCAAATACGTGCTCGTCAATCTAAAAACTCGGAATTTGATCGTCGAGTCTGAAATCTGAAAATTTGTAGAGTCTGGAAAATCTAGCATGGAGAAACTGAATCTGAAACAGACCTGTAACTATTCACAATACTTCCCTTTTCTCCCAAACTGATCGGAAAACAATGACGTCGGTCAAGTTGAGAGAAGATAAGAAAAGATGGGGAGAAATAAAAATCCATATAAGTCGATCTCAATTTTTTTGCCTTTCTTTAAATTATTTAAATCCATATAAGTCGATATCAATTTTTTTGGCCTTTCCTTTAAATTTTTTAAATCATTCTCCTTCTTCTTTAACTCAGCCTTGCCCGGTCCATGCGGATTACGCGTTAGGTAGTCGACAACCATAGCATGAGAGATAAATTCCTAATTAGAGTTCTTTTAAGAAAACTGTTTAGGAATTTGTTTCGAAACCATTTCAGATAGATTCCTAAATATTGTCTTACACTATTTAGGAATTTGTCTCGAATTCGTTCGGATCTTTTGATCATGTATTTAAGCAAACATCTAGATTTCATTGGGACATTCTCTACTTACGATGCGTTGTATCGACCGAAAGCAATGAGAAGTTGGTGAGGGTCGCGTACCGAAAAAAGGGATAGAGCCTGCGACTACGAAGCAGGACTAGAATAGCTTGGGCTCTCTGCCCTCCCTCTCTATCAAGGGTTGTTTAACGGATTTTTTTGTTTTGAATATTTTCAAAGTCAAAGTCAAACTTTTAGGAATTAGGGTGGAATTCAAATAGATGGAGAGTGTCTGATCGAATTGATCAGGTGCGTCATATATAGTTGCAGAACAAGGTAAAAATCTCTCGATTTGTTAGGATGCCTCAGCTGCATACATCATTGTACTTCCACTTGACACCTATCGTAATGAGAAAGGGCTCGTCGATCCCGAACCTGATCTTGGATTCTCAAGACTTCTGTCGCTCCATCCCTGCGGGGGCAGAGATCCCGTCGTTGTCTCGACTGTGCTACCGGAGGCTCCTGGGTGGCTATTGACTATCTAGGAGAGCACTTATCTTGCTTGGGGTGGGCGTACTACTTATATGCTTTCGGCAGTTATCTGCTCCGCCCTTGGCCTTGACCATGAGCATGATAACTGGTACACCAGAGACGTGAGTTGCTTAAACAATCCAAAGCAAATCCTCTTACGGTCGATGAACAAATAGCTACTATTTATACCGGAACAAATGGATGTCTTTGTTAGAAATTGGACAGGTAAAAAAATTTGTTGTTCAGTTACGTACCTACTTAAAAAAGAATAAACCTCAATTCCAAGAAATTATATCTTCTACCAAAATATTCAAAGGAGAAGCAGAAGCTATTTTGAAGGAAGCTATTCAAGAATAGATGGAACTGTTTCTACTTCAAGAACACACATAAATTATAATTTTTCCATTCTTATTCAATTACTCTTTTTTACATTTATTTTTAGGCAAATAAAAGAGTTATTGTTGATGAATGTCTTTGATTCAATAAAATAAATAGGATAAATAAAAATCCATGCTTTAAACTTTGGTATTCAGGTAAAGATAGGGCAGAAATGGTGTTGGAGTGGTTGTTCATAAGGATTTAAAGGATTGTACGGTTGAGGTGCAAAGATCCGGGGATCGGATTATATTGCTAAAATTTGTGCTCAAAGAAGAAATTCTGAATATCATTTCAGTTTATGCATCACAAATTGCCTTAGATGATATGATTAAATAAGCTGGGAGGATTTGGATAAGATTATGCAAGGAATCCCACAAAGAGAGATGATTTGCCTAGGTGGAGATCTTAATGGGCATGTGGGAAAGGATGCTTTAGAGTGTGCTAGTTTTCATGGAGGACATGACTTCATGAATAGAAATGAAGAGGGAAAAGTCTTTCTGGATTTTGTAACAGCTTATGATCTTTTCATTGCAAATACTCTCTTCAAGAAGAGGGAGGAGCATTTAATTACTTATAAGAGTGGCTCGACTAGAACACAAATAGACTATTTTGCATTTAGAAGAAGAGATTGATTGTGTTGCAAATACTGCAAAGTAATCTCAGGAGAGAGGATGACCACCCAACATCGCTTGTTAGTCATTGGTGTATAAATAAATGGGATAGTTAAGAAAAGGAGGGTTTCCAAGACCACTAGAACTAGATGGTGGAATATTGAATTGAAACAATCAAGCATTAGGGAGAAGGTTTTAGAAGGCTTATCTTGGGATTGTAATGGAAGTGCTAATGAGATGTGGGAGGCAGTTGCATATTGTATCCGAATGGTAGCCAAAGAGATGCTAGGCGAGTCAAAGGGAGGAGCTCCAGACCAAAAGGATGCTTGGTGGTGGAGTGGAGTGGTGCAAGAGAAGCTCAAAATTAAAAGAGCTTGCTTTAAAGCTATGTCTAAGGATAAAACAAATGAAAATGTCACGAACTACAAAATAGCTAAAAAGGAAGCAAAGAAGGTGGTAAACGAAGCTAAGAAAAGAAGGTGGTAAGCGAAGCTAAGACAAAAGCTTATGAAGTTTTGTACAAAAATCTCGATTCTAAGGTGGGTCGGAAGGATATATTCAAGCTGGCTTAAGAAAGAGAAGGAAAGACCAACGATCTTTCTCAAGCGAGATGTATTAAGGATGAGGAAGGCCACATGCTTATTACTCAGAAGGATATAGAGACTAAGATGGAAGCAATACTTCCATAAGCTTTTCATCGAGGAAGAAAATAAAGAGATTACTTTGGGAAATCTAGGTAGTAGTGAAAGTTACTTGAATCATGCAAGCTACAAATGAATACGAAGGAAGTATATTAGGCTTTGAAGGTTATGAGACATGGGAAAGGTGTAGGATCTGATGATATTACTGTAGAAGTTTGAAGAGTTTTAGCTGATGGTGGTTTGACTTGGCTGACAAATTTATTCAATGTTATTTGGCGAAGTAAGAAAATACCTGAAGAATGGAGGAGAAGCATCGTGGTGCCTCTTGATAGGCACAAATGAGACATTCAAAATTGTTCAAATTACAAAGGTATTAAGCTGATGAGTTACACTATGAAAATTTGAGAACGTGTGATTAAAAGAAGGTTAAGGCTAGTTTCCAAAGTAAAAGAAAACCAATTCGGATTCATGCCAGGTCGCTCAACTATTGAAGCCATCCACTTGTTAAGGAGAACAATGAAGATTTACAGATCTAAAAGGAAGAAGCTCCATATGATTTTTATTGATTTAGAGAAGGCTTATGATTCTGTCCCACATGAGATATTACGGAGAGTTTTGGAGAAGAGATAAGTACCTATCCTATATTTTAACTTCATAAAATATATGTATGACAGGGCTTCATCTTGTGTAAGGATATAGTCTGGGAAGATTGACTATTTTGATATGAACATTGGTTTTCATCAAGGTTCAACTTTGAGTCCATTCCTTTTTACTTTTGTTGGGAAAAATAAGAGAGATGTTTATTCCATGAACCCCAGGCTCTCTTATATAGATGAAAGACCTATGAGTAAATTACATAAGATAGACAAAAGAAGTAGAATATTAAGAAAATATTATAAAAACATAAATATAACTCTACACTCCCCCTCAAGATGGATCATAGATGTCAATCATGCTCAGCTTGGATGCACATTTCTGAAAGGAGCCTTTGAGCAATGCCTTTGAAAATATCTACAGTTTGATCCCCAGAGCTACATGAGAGGTAGAGATAAAACCTTTCTGAATTATATCCCTTGTATAGTGATAATCTACTTCAATATGTTCGGTTCTCTCATGGAATGCATGATTGTTTGCAGTGAACACGACTGACTAGTTATTGCTTTGTAGATGCATAGGAATAGGTACATCTATGTATAAATATGCTAGAACTGCTCGGACCCACATCATTTCTTTAATGGCTTGTGCCATAGCCCTATATTCAGACTCAACGCTAGACTTGGCAAGTACAGTTTGCTTCTTACTGTTCCAGGAGACAAGAGAGTTACCTATAAAGACCGCAAAATCTGAAGTAGACTTTCTATCCTTTAGCATGGCCTTAAATTCGGCCGAATTTCGGTCGAATTTCGGTTTCGATAGGTGACCGAAATCCGGCCGAAATGACCGCTCCTAAACAAGCAGTTCTATTAGCGAGTGAAGAACAAATTTAAATTTGGCTAAGTTCTGCGGTCTAAATGTGTCTTTTAATGGTGAAGTGTGGTCCTAAATATTACGAGCACAAATAGTCCTAGGAAGCTCTAAGAGCTGCGAGTGCATGTCCTAGTCAATCAACCACACAAAACAGAGAATCTTTTTATTATTCAGTTACACATGTGAGAACCCAAATGGGAACTGCTTTAAATATGCAATTACAAGTAATGAAAATCTCTCTTCAGAGATCTTGGCATCTCAACAACCGACTCGATCTACGAATCGTCGGCCTTCGATGCTCTTCGAGATGCGTCGACTTCAAGAAAGCTGCTCCAAGTCCACCAGGCCCTCGCACAAAATGATGAAAATTATGTCAAAGAGAGACAGAAAAAATAAGCGGAGAAATAACTGAGAAAAAATAGAATAATTACAAAGTGGTCCCGGGGTCAGACTACTCGAGTGAATGGAAAATCTAAATCTAATTTTTCTAAAATGATCCTAAGCCGTTTGTCTCCCCGACAACGACGCTATTTGATTGTACGCTGATGTGCCCTCTTAATTTAAGAAATGTGTATCATGTTTGATGTAGTCGAGTAATCATGATCGATCAAAAATTGACCGCACGAATCGATAAATTAAATAATGTTCGGTCTGCTGTATTTTTAACTTGGGTAAGCCCTAGGGTCGACTCAAGGAGGCAAAGGAACAACTTCGGATCATATTAGACGAATTAACTCATGGTTTTCCAAGTATGATTTTTTTTGTAATTTTTTTATACAATAAATGCCAATGCACAAATGCGGGTGAATTATGTTATTAAGGAAATAAGCAACTTAACCAAAATTAATTTTAATGTGAAATTAATCCAAATTAGCCAAGTTTTTTTTGGAAACCTAATCCACTGATGAATGCAAAATATATATTTTTTGGATTTAAAATTCAACAATGAAAAATGCAAACTTTTTGGGGATTTTATGCAATTTTCCATTCAAATGATATGCAAAAATTATGAATTTTTTAGTAGAACTGAAATATGATGAAATGAAGGTACAATAGTATTTTTGGAATTTTTAGACAATATATGATTTTTAATGAATTTTTTAATGGGAATAGAGTGATTGTGAGTATTTAATTTTTAATAAGTCCATGAAATCAAATTATACAGAGAAAGATTTATGTCAAGTAGATATTTCAATTTGAAATCTAGGAGAGTTAAAATTTCACTAAAATGATATTTGTAAATTTAAATAAATCATTTACAGAAATCACTCTAGAATTTATTTTATGCATAAGACAAATCCAAATGTAGATGATATTTGGATACAAATTAAAGGACAATTAGAAGCATCATCTACGATTTTTTCACAATTTTTAGACCAATAAATAAGTATTTGCGAATTTCAGAGCTTAAATGGGCAAAATAGCACTGTATTTCAAACTCTGATTTTTAATAAATTTTACAATGCTCACAAAAATGCTAATAAATATCCAAATGATGAAGAATTAGTTTCTCAACAACGTGCTATTTTTTATTGAAATAAATGATGAAAGAATGATGTCCAAATTATCATGCAAAGTCGGGGGTGTCTGTGCAATATAGAAATTAAAATGCCAAACTGAAATTTGAACAGGGACTGTTTTGCAATAAAATAATATTAACAGACTGACTATGCAATATTTCCAAAAAAATAAAATGAATGGATGTTCTCCCACAAGCCACGCTAGGGCACTAGCGCACTATCTGAAGGCGCGACAACGGCTAGGGCGCGGGGGAGCGACGGTGAAAGGTGTGGGCGGCAAGCGGCGAGCGGCTGGAGGTGCAGGGCAGGAGGATGCGCGTCGGCACGCGACACGCAGAGGGTCGAAGGTGTGAGGCGGCTCGAGGGGTTGCGTGGCTTGTGGCTGGCCGCGCAAGGAATGGCGGTGGTCACGCACGGGGGCGACGCCTGGGGGCGCTGCTGGCGGCTGACTGTCGTGACTCGCAGGGTGCGGTGGCGGAGGAGCCACCACTGGTTGAAGGGCTTGGCGATGGTTGACGATGACCTGGAGAATTGGCGTCCGCCTGCTTCTTCTTTTTATTATTTTTTTTAAAATTTGTTTTTGTATTTTTTAACAAGAAAAAATGCAGAGATGAAATGATGGTGATGACGATGACTGTAATGGTGGAGGTGGTGGTATGTGATGATGATGTATAATAAAAAATTGGAAATATTAGGTAAATGAAAAAATGACAAGGAAAAGTTGAGGGATACTTACCTGTGATGTCATCAGAAGGTGGGTCTGTAGTGTGCTGTCTCTGTCGTGGCCTCAATCAGCTTGGCGAAAAGTTGAGAAGCTGGATAATCCCCTTGTGGAGGCTGTCGTGGCCTCAATCAGCTTGGCGAAAAGCTGAGAAGCTGGATAATCCCCTTGTGGAGGGACTCTACGCAAAGAAAGCTCGCGGATCTCGCCAATAGCTAAAGATGGCTGGAACTCGTCGTCGCTCTACAGAATAAGGTTGTCGTTGTCACCTTAACCTCTCTGGAGCTGGATTTCTTCTCACAAAATTGGCGGATGAGGAAAAATTATGGAGGGAAGAGAATAAAAAGGAGGAGGAGGGAGTTAGAAAAGACGTGGAGAAAGTGTAGGAAGTGGAGACTTGGAGTAGGGAACAAGTAAAGAAGAAGTAAAAGGGAGATAAAAAATAAAATAAAATAAAAATAAAATAAAATAAAAATAAAAATAAAATATAATAAGTAAAGTAAAATAAATAGACTACTAAAAATAATTAAAGAAAATGATGCACGTTGATATAGCGTGGAGTCAAAATATAGGGCCAAATATTTATCTAAATTTAGTGGTCAATTTTATTTACGTTTATTTACGTCGATGAATTTTTAATTAAATAATGGGATCGCCTGTAAACTCAATTAGTGGTCAATTTGAATTTCAAATTTGTCGGTTAATTAGTTAGAGTCTAATTAGGATAATTTGTTGCCAATTTAAATTAGTTTACTATTTTTGTAAACTCATCCCTCCTACCAATGTTTTTTGTTAGTTCAGTATGTTATAAAATTGAGAATTATTCTCTATCTCCTCTCCTCCCTCTCCCCTCGCGTGATCTGCACGTTCTTCTTCCCTAATCCCTCGTGATCCGGACGAGTTTCTTCTTCTCAACCCCTTCACTTTCTTCTGCACCGAAATTCCACCATAAAAAAATATTATTTTCGTCAACGCAAATTCCGATTTGCATCAATTGGTATCAGAGCATGGTCCACAGATCGTCCTCACGATCTGACGATCCGTCCAGACATTCGCGCCGACATACATCGAGGGACCATCGTTTATCCGAGCAAAAACGACGAGCCATGGACGCCTACAACAAGGAGACAACGCGCATGTTACGTGAATTCCAAACCACATTCCACGCCCAGCATCACGAGCTTATGGCTACCCTCGAGGCCCTACGTGCTTCCCAATCATTGCCTCCAACCCCCGACGTCGTTGACACGAGTTTTGCCGAAGAAAGCCCCGCTGTTGAGGAAGGTCCGGCCGTTGTTCAGATCATTTTGGAAGAAAAAAGCGACGAAACAGTGGCTGTCCAGGTAATTTCAGACCTGCAAACTCTCCCAGAATCGACAAACGCCTCATCGGCAACCCCATCGCCAACCCCTGCTGCAGCCCCTGCCCCCCCAGCGGCTCCCCAGGCCGTCCAGACCCTTCCCGCAACCCCGACAGCCCCAACCCAGCCCCCAGCCTCGTCGGCGCCTTCCCCCACCTCCGCAAATCCTGCGGCCCAGAACCCAACACCCCGGGCCCTCCCTCCCCTCCCTGCGCAAGTCAACCCGCAACCCCCCTGCGCGCCACCGACCTCCCCTCCCCCGCTACCCTCCCACACCCCTGCCCCCAAACCTTCCCCCGCGCGCCAAGCCGCTTCCCCCACCCCCGCGATCCCTGCAAAAGCCCCTACCCCAACCCATCCCCTCGCTAGCCGCCGCCCACACCCTCTCGGTCACGCGACCCCCTGGCGGCACGCCCCACCCCTGCTTCGGGAAGTCCCGCCTGGGCATCCCCCGCTGCAGGTCCAGCCATGCGGTTTCACCCCCTTCCGCGCGAGAAGGATGCGCCTGTGTGGACCCCCGCTGTCGACGCCTCCTTCAATCTCGGCCCCGTCGCCTTTTGCTGTGGATGAAAGGAACCCTAGCACGGGAACTCCATACAGGAGAAACCAAATTCTCGAGATTTGGGGTTGAGAGACTGAGTGGGAAAAATTACATGAACCCCCCCCCCCCAGAAAAAGGTTTTTATTAAAAGGGAGGGTTCAAAGGCTCATCTTACAAAATAATTTTTAATGAAGGGGTGCGAAAGTTGCGCCCAAGCCCTCAGCAGCGAAGATATTTAAAGAAAAGGGCTAAAAATATGAAATCTGGGGACCCTCCTTATCCTATTAGGACTAGGACCTTGGGGTTCATCTATATAAAAACCCCATGGCTTCCTTCATTGGCCACATCTCCTCCTCTCCTTTAATTGTGCTATTGCTTTGCCATGGATCTTCCAAGAGCCATGTTGTTCATGCCTCATCAATTCTTCGATCATCACAAGAAGGAGACAACAATTAAGAAGACGCCGCCGTTCGCGCCACACATGTTCTTCTACCATGAAGGCCACCAATTCTTCCAGAAGATGACTGAGCACGCGGATTTGACCTCCAAGCCTGCAGATCCAGCAATTCGTCGGGAGACGAAATTTTAAAGCGGAGGAGAGTTGATGCAGCGTGGAGTCAAAATATAGGGCCAAATATTTATCTAAATTTAGTGGTCGATTTTATTTACGTTTATTTACGTCGACGAATTTTTAATTAAATAAATGGGATCGCATGTGATCTCAATTAGTGGTCAATTTGAATTTCAAATTTGTCGGTTAATTAGTTAGAGTCTAATTAGGATAATTAGTTGTCAATTTAAATTAGTTTAATATTTTTGTAAACTCATCCCTCTTATATAAAGGGATGATGGTCCAATGTTTTTTGTCAGTTCAGTATGTTATAAAATTGAGAATTATTCTCTATATCCTCTCCTTCTCCCTCTCCCCACGCGTGATCTGCACGTTCTTCTTCCCTAATCCCTCGTGATCCGGACGAGTTTCTTCTTCTCAACCCCTCGCTTTCTTCTCCACCGAAATTCCACCATAAAAAAAATATTATTTTCATTAACGCAAATTCCGATTTGCATCATAAAATAAATAAATATTTATAATTAATTAAAACAAATAATAATAAACAAAATAAATAATAAATAAAATAAAATAAAATACAAAATTAATAAATAAAAAATAAAAAATCAGGCGACACGTGGCGGCTCCAAGAGCTGCCACCTGTCGTACCTAGAAGAATAAAAAAATAAATGTAAAGAAAATAAAAAAGAAATTACAAAATAGGTCAAATCAAAAAGTGTTCAACATGAAAGTTGCTCGTCTCGACGAGGTCTACAATTTTCATATATGACCGAAAATCAAATGAAATCATATGTACAAAGTGTATTTTTGGGTGGTATCTTATAGGTATAAAATACCATATTTTTGTTTTACATTTTTTGTTATTTTTAAATAAGATAAAAGTCAAAATAAAGTTAGAGAAAATATGAAAGAATTATTCACAACTTAGTCTATTTTTTGGATATCTAATAATTAAGAAAATAAATGATAAAAAATGGAGGGTATTACGGTCAATATGTACAATATACAATACGGGCTCAAAATCCAAGTTTCACATATGATCTCCAATTTTTTATGAAATTAGTCTTGTTTTGAAGGTCTTTGAATGTATATTACTTTAAAAGTGAATAGACCTAAATCAGATGTTGTATGACATGGATATGCATGTTTTAAGGTTCATAGTCTCAAACTTTGATTTAGTTTTTATTAGACAATTTTACAAGTTAGTATTTTTTGATATTTCTCTTTTATTAGTGTCGGTAATATATACACTATAAAGTTGATTTTATTAGATTTGGAGTTAGTATAAAATATATACAAAAAGGTCATTTTAGCTCGTATACAAGTGAATATTTACATGTAAATTTGGCTCCTTATTTAATGTAAATATGAATGCTAAAATGTAGATATTATTTACACATGCATGAATGTTAATTATGCAATATAAGTGCCGCTAATTACGCGGGAATAAAGCTCCATTTTCAACTTTTAGAGTGATGAATCACAGATTCATCAGTATCCCCTGCATGTCGGGCCTGTAACAAGAATGTCGTCAACATATACCATAATGGCTATCATGCCTCCAGGTGTTCACTGTACAATTAATGAATGATCCGCATTTGACCTTTTAAACCCTTGCTTCTCAATTAAGTCCGAGAGCTTATGAAACCATACCCTAGGACTTTGTTTAAGGTCATATATTGCCTTATGAAGTCTACAAACCTGCGGATACTCCCCCTCAGTAGCAAGCCCGGGAGGGTGATGCATGTAGACTTCTTCCTGCAGATCTCCGTACAAAAATGCATTTTTAACATCAAGCTGGGAGAGATGCCAGTCACGTACCACATCAAGAAAGAGAAGAATTCATAGAGTAGAATGACGAGGCACTAGGGTGAATATGTCTAGGTAATTCATGCCATATGTTTGAGTAAATCCACGAGCAACCCGTCTGGCTTTGTACCGATCCGGACTCCCATCTTCATGGTGTTTAACAGTAAACACCCACTTGCAACTGACGATAGAAGCTCCCTCAGGAGTTACAACCAAGCTCCATGTGACCGTAAGGAAGCCATGAAGGTGGGACATGTACAATGGGGGTTGAGGGAATAGGAGGTGAATGTGGTGGTGATGGTGGTTATGATGGTGGTGGTGGCATGTAGATTTCATCATCGTGGTCTGAAGAAGTCCACTATCACATGTAGGAGAAAAGTACATCACAGACTCGAAAAATGCGCCATCAGCACTAACATAAGACTTCCTGCGCATTGGATCATAACATCTATACCCTTTTTGTATCCTAGTGTATCCGATAAAAGCACACTTGACTCCTCTAGGAGAGTTTGTCAAGACCTGGAGACAACTGGTAATAGAGGCAACTGAGCCAAACACACGAGGAGTAAGCGAGAACAATTCTTTCTCAAGAAATGCAAGAGAGAAAGGAATTTTCTCACCCAAGATCAACGATGGCATGCGATTAATAAAATAACACGCCGTAAGAACATCACCCTAAAAAGAGTGCGGAGCACGACTCTGAATGAGAAAAGTTCTGGTAGCATCAAGTAAATGGTGATGCTTCCTCTCTGCAATGTCATTTTGCTGGGAAGTATAGGCCACATGATGTTTGATGAATGATACCACGAGTTTAAAAAAAGGAAAGAGTGCGTACAAAACTCCAAAGCATTATCTGTACTCACATATTTCACAGACAAAGAAAAAACATTCTACTATTTATTGATAAAGTTCTTGATAACCTTTCCAGCTTCAGATTTATTCTTTAATAAAAAGACCCAGGACTGACGAGAGAAATCATCAACAACAAGATAAAACCGTCCCTGATGACTAGGAACATGTCTGGAACCCCAAATATCTATATGAAATAACTCAAAAATGGAGCTACTGCTCGGACTCTGACGACTAGGGAAGGTAGACCGATGATGCTTTCTTAACTTACATGCCTCACATTGAAAGAACGAGTGGGGAGAAATCTTAGGTAAAACACGACACATTTTCTGGAGTTGGAGATGATCAAAGCGCATGTGCCACATGAAGGGTGAAATGAGTCAAACAGAACGGGAGGAAATGCCAGCATAAGGAGTTTGAACTAAGCGATAGAGACTGCCCTGCTCACGGCCAATGCCAATCACCTTGCCCGTAAGGATGTCCTTAAATACAAGAGAAAATTGGTCAAAAATAGCTCGACAATGTATATTCTTCGTAATCTGACTAATAGATAACAAATTAATAGAAAATTCAGGTGCACGCAACACATTCTGCAGACACATAGATGGTATCAAGCTAATCTCCCCTTGTCTGATGACAGGGGAATGAGTCCCATCTGCTATAACCATAGTCTATCTTGGAGGGACATGTCTGTACACTGTAATTTGACATTTGTCTCCACACAAGTGATGTGTAGCACCAGAGTCCATAATCCATTCAATGACATCAGATCCACTACAGCTAGTAAGTGTATAAGTACTACTTGAGGTACTCGAAGATGTTGAAGAAACGACATCGGAGTGATTTCCCGAAGCCGATGGAGAAGCAGTGGGACTAACGAGAGGTATAATTCCCCTCAATCGTGCCACAAGGTCATCAAATCTTTGATCCAAGGCGGCAGTAGCCAGGGGCTCAATCTGCTCAGCCACTCGAGCAGAGGTAGGAAAGCCATGCTTGGAATAGCATGTATCCTCTGTATGTACATGCCGATGGCAGTAAGTACATGGCTGATGAATACGACCTCCCCATCCACGAGGTCCGTGTCCACGAAATTGGGAAAAGCCTCCTCTACCTCGGGTCGGGAGGTAGCTATCGCTGAAGAAGTCTGACTCGAGATAGAAGATGGAACATTAATCCTACTGAGTCATCTGAACGCCTCCTCCATAGGAGGAATGGTGGCATCTGCTAGGATATGTAATCGAGCCGCCTCATGTTCATGGTCTAACGTCGCAAGGAAGACACCAACCTTAATAGCATTCTGATATGTCTTTTATTGCTCATGAGTAGATGTGAGGGGCTTAAAACTGTGTAGCTTCTCAAACATCCCATGCTGGGATGTATATAAAGAATGTAGTGGTCGTCCATTCTGTGTGATAGTGAAAATATCATGTTGTAACTATAGTATCTTTGTCTTATTCCTCGCCTGCGAATAAGTTGCAACGAGGATATCCCACATCGCCTTGGCGATGGGATGATGTAGCACATCGTTGACAATCTCAATCGCCAAAGTACCGGACAACCGGACCTTCGCATACACATCATCTGCCTCTTATGTGGCGTTAACCCAACGACTCCTTTTCGGTAAGAATATGCTTCTTACCATTAGACTTCATGGGGCTGATGAACTGCATAGACCTGAGCTCATAGTTAGTCCTATCCATTTTGATAATAGGCGCTGGACCTCTGAAAGCGCTTGTCGTGAGTACGTCGACCTTGTTCTCAGATATATTGCCAGATGTAGAAGACTAGGGTTTTGTAGATCAAAGTGTGAATGTCTACACAAACATACGTGGATTTGAATGCATATGTAGACTTATGCACCCAAATACATCAAATAAATTGAGGAATCGACGTCGACGGAAAAGCGAACGGTTAGAAGATGAATTGCACGTAGATGCGCTGCACGCGGGGGTACAGGACTGCGCACTCGCGGGACTGTTAGACACGCAGGTTGACGTGCACGAATAAACGGGCTGCGTGGGGCGACATTGGGTCAGCTGTATGTAGATGTGGGTGGCGCGTGGAGAAGGGGTGCATGAGGATGGCTAGGGCTAGGGCTTTTGGGTACGAGAGTTCCAGTCTAGGACTGCTGTTCTGATACCATGTTGGAAAAATAATAGAGATATTTATTCCATGAACCCTAGGCTCTCTTATATAAGGGAGAGACTTATGGGTAAACTACATAAGATAGACATAAGAAGTAGAATATTAAGAAAATAATATAAAACACAATTATAACTCTACATCTTTGATTATGGACGAGTTGACAAGTCACACTCCGAATGAGATACCTTGGTGTATGTTATTCACTGATGATATTGTATTGATTGATGAGACTAGAGATGGAGTAAATGAGAAGCTTGAGGTCTGGAGACATGCTTTGAAGACTAAAGGATTTTGCATAAGTAGGGCAAAGACTGAATATATGGAGTGTACTTTTGATGGAAGCAATGAGGAAGGAATCAATGTTAAGATTGGTGATGATAACATTCATAAGAGATATTCTTTTAGATACTTGGGATCTATTTTGCAACATGATGGACAAATTGATGGAGATGTTACAAATAGAATAAAGGCATGTTGGCTAAAGTGGAGAGGAGCCTCTACTGTTCTCTGTGATAAGAAAGTTCCTTTGAAAATCAAAGGAAAGTTTTACAAAGTAACTATGAGTTTTGCTATGCTCTATAAATCTGAATGTTGGCTTGCGAACCATAGACATGTGCAGAGAATGGCAGTAGTAGAAATGAAAATGCTAAGGTGGATGTGTGGATACACATGTAAAGATCGGATCTGGAATGATGCCATCGGAATAAAAGTGGGCGTGGCTCCTATTGAAGATAAGATTCGAGAAAATCGCTTAAGGTGGTTTGACCATGTGCAAAGGAGGTCTGCTGATGCACCAACGAGGAGATGCGAGTTTTGGAATGTTGAGCTGGCTAAAAGAGGGGGTAGAAGGCCCAAGAAGTGTTGGGATGATACTATACGAAGGGATCTTAGTTTTTTGGATCGAAACCTAAGAATGACCCAAGATAAATATGAATGGAGGCAAAAAATTCATGTAGCTGACCGTACTTAAAAGTGCGAATAGGTCTATTGTTGTTTTTGTTTATTCTTCTACTTTTTTAAAATCAAAATTTTTCGGCTATTTCATTCATTTTTTAATAGCCGTCTCATTTTTTGTTTGTTTAAATAAGCGGTTCATCATTTTTCGGCTTTTCCCTTTTTTTCTTTTGTATGGATTTTTTTGTACATGCCTTTTTTTACACACATTTTTTTAAATTTAGTCCAATTGGGCCTAAAATACAAAACAACCCCTTTTCTTTGTCGGCCTAACTTTGGGCTTACCCTTATTTAGGGTTCCTCGCTGGGAACCCCTCACAGGAGCTGCCCCTATGGGGCTTGCCGCTGTGTCACCATCTTCTTCGCTGCCTGAAGAGGGAGAAGCAGCCTTCGCCGCCTTCGCTTGCTGGAGAAGAGGTGTCTCCTGTTGCATAGTGGCACTGTTGCGTAGCTATAGAGGTCATCGGAGATGTCGAGCCGTCTAGAGGAGGAAAGGGCTGAAGGAGGATGGACTGCCCAAAGGTTCTCCCCACGATGGGGCTTCATCGGTACCGTCTAGGACTGATGCAGAGGAGGTGCTTCGATTAGATCTCCATCCTCGATGGTAATCACCCATATAGGTGATGCTTGTATTGGTTGTGTGCCATCGGAGTTGCCTTGGAGGAGTTCTGCTTCAGAGGGGTTGAGGGATGATGATAAACCTTTAGTCTGGAGCTACGAGGGATGTGTCGCACCTTCCTGGATGGTGCAGTTAGAGACGAGATCCTGGAGGAGAAGATGCGTCCATGCGAGGCACACGATTGTTGCTTGTTGCTGAAATCCGCGTTGAGAGTTGATGCACAATCATGTGCTACCAGGATTTTTTTCGATCTAGGGTTCCTGAGTTGGAACCCTAATATTGCTGATGGTGTGGATCTTTAGGGAATCAAACCTTCTTCTAGGAGGAACTAAGCTCTGGTGTGCTGGTGGTGCCTGGAAGAGAACCTTCTCCTGTGTTGTGTGCGCGAAATCTATACGCTTGAGGGCTGTTCTGCTGCTCTGAGAGAATCAAACCTCACGCAGAGATGAAGAGGAGGCCTGGAATCACACCTGATCTGAAGCCGTGCAAGATCTTTAGAACTGGATGACATTGAACCTCTTTGATGTATGCGTTGAATCCTCACATGCAGCCTCGAATTAGGGTTTCAACAGAAAAACCCTAGAACCATATTATAGTTTCAAAAGAAACCCTAGAACCCGCTCTGAACTTGAACAAATCATGAACACGTTCTTCATAAAAAATGATCTTCAAGAATGAATAATAATTGAATCGAATGTTGAACAAAACACGAACATAAAGCTTCAATAATAAATCCTCGAGAATCGAATCCGCTCTGATACCATGTTAGAAAACGAATAATGCGGAAGGGTAATCAGAGATAAAAATATATCTAGAAAGAGCATCAGGATTTTTACATGGAACCCTACTCCGTTAGGAACGGGATGAAACCTCGTGAGAATGCCTTAAAGGGCTGATGTGTTCATTGCACTTTCTCATATGATACATGAGCTCTGGGGCTTCTTAGATAGCCTCCACAAACCCTTCAAGTTCCACAAATGGTAGATGTGTGACTAAACATAAGTTGGTGTGGTAATTGGAATGCCCACCTACACAAGTGACGTATACTGAACATACTCAACAATAAACAAGGACGATTATAAAAGGGTGAAGCCTTCCAATGATCGAAGGCAACGTTGGGATATCAATAAATACATAAAACACAAAATCAACTGATTAAAGTTTCATCAATCTACTATGTTTGATTAGTCAACTTGAGTTAAGTGAAGAGTTGAGTGAATCAATGTAACTTTCAAAAATTATCAATAAGCACCCAATCGATTGATTAACTGGACATAAATATTAGTCGATCGGAGTGACTTCAGTTGACTGGATATTTGAAGTAGTCGTCTGGAACGATTGCTAACTCCAGCAGTAGGGAATGCCAATAGATGTTGGCTTTTGATGGGGGAATAGTTGGTCCGATAGAAGAATTAGTTAGTTGAAAGACCTTTTTCCAGGTTTCAGATTGACATGGGGTACTGTAGCACATGCTAGTAATATCAAAGAGAATTTGGAACTGAGAAGAAGCGAACGAAGTGAACGTGGCAGGAGAGCTTCATCTTCGAGCTCAAATGCTACGCCAATGAATGATGAGGAGTTACATCTTGAAGATATAGAAGAAGATGATGATGAAGATGAAGAAAAAGAGCTGGAATTGGAGATGGCGTTGAAGATTGAGTCGATTGACATGTCTTACTTTCTCCTCGTATTATTTTTTTGGGCATGTTGTATTTGTTTTAACTTAGCCATGATCGGTCCCAAGCCCTAAGGAGGGTTGTGTTAGGTAGACGGCAACCAACGTAAAACAATCGGAGACAACATCCTAAATAGTTTTTTTAAATACTATTTATGAAGTTACCTCATGACAGTCAGATCTTTTCAATATGGATTTAAGCAAACATTTAGACTTCGTTGGGGCATTCCCTACTTGCGACGCGTTGCATCGCCTGAATGCAATGAAAAATTGGTAAGGGTCGTTACATTGCATCCTGGATGTAGAGCCAGGGTTCTCGCATGAGGAACGCATGCGAGTAAATAAGCTAGTTAAGTTGCACCACTCTTCGGATGCAGTCCAACATTTGCAAGGGTTCTCGCATGGTGGACGCATACGAGTAAAGAAGTTAGTCCAAAAGAGGTTGCAATGGAAGTTGCGGATTGATTGCTGGAATATTGACACTTTAACTGGAAAATTGATGGCGATAGTGGATACGATGAAAAGAAGGAAGATTCATATACTGTCTTCAAGAGACTAAATGGGTTGGAGAGAAAGAAATGAGATCGAGAAGACATACTTTAAACTTTCGTATTCAGGTAAAGATAAGGGCAGAAACAGTGTTGGAGTGGTTGTTCATAATAATTTGAAGGATTGTGTGGTTGAGGTACAAAAATTCGGGGATCGGATTATTTTGCTAAAATTGATGCTTGAAGAAGATATTCTGAATATCATCTCAGTTTATGAACCGCAAATTGATTTAGATAAAAGGACTAAACAAGATTTTGGGAGGATCTGAATAAGATTTTATAAGGAATCCCACAAAAAGAGATTAATGGGCATGTGAGAAAGAAGCTTCAAGGTATGCTAGTGTTTATTGAAGTCATGGTTTCAGGGATAGAAATAAAGATGGAAAAGTCATTCTGGATTTTGTAATGGCATATGATATGTTCATTGCAAAGACTCTCTTCAAGAAGAGGGAGGACCATTCAATTACTTATAAGAGTAGCCCAACAAGAACATAGATATATTACTTTGCATTGAAGAGAAGAGATCAGTTGTGTTGTAAAGATTACAAAGTAATCCCAGAAGAGAGTTTGACAACCCAACATCGCTTGTTAGTCATATATACACAAGTAAAAGAGTTGGTAAAGAAAAGGATGGTTCTCAAGGTCACTAGAATTAGATGGTCGAATCTTCAACTGAAGCAATCGAGCTTCAGAGAGAAGGTTTTAGAAAACTTATCTTGGGATTGTAGCAGGAGTGCAAACAAGATGTGGGAGATGGTATCATCTTGTACCCGAAAGATTGCCAAAAAGATGCGAGGCAAGTCAAAGGGAGGAGCTTCGGGTCACAAGGAGGCTTGGTGGTGGAGTGAAGGGATGCAAGGGAAACTAAAAATTAAAAGAGTCTGCTTTAAAGATATTTCTAAGGATAAAACATAGGAAACTGTCACAAACTACAAAATAACAAAGAAGGAAGCAAAGAAGGCTGTAAGCGAAGCTAAGTTAAAAGTTTATGAAGTTTTGTACAAAAATTTCAACTCGAAGGAGGGACAAAAGGATATATTCAGGTTGGACAAAGCAAGAGGAGCAAAGACCTTTCTCAAGTGAGATGCATTAAGGATGAGGAAGGTCACGCGCTTGTTACTCAGAAGGATATAGAGACTAGATGAGAGCAATATTTCCATAAACTTTTCATTGGGGGAAGGAAATAGAGAGATCACATTGGGTGATCTAGCTAATAGTGAAAGTTACTTGAATCGTGCAAGCTATAGACGAATTCAAAGAAAGAAAGTAGAGAAGGCTTTGAAGGTTATGAGATATGAGAAAGGTGTAGGATCGGATGACATCCCTGTAGAAGTATGGAGAGTTTTAGGTGATTATGGTGTGACTTGACTTACGAATCTATTCACTATTATTTGGCGAAGCAAGAAAATGCTTGAAGATTGGAGGAGGGGTATAGTGATGCCTCTTTATAAGAACAAAGGAGACATTCAATATTGTTCAAATTACAGAAGTATCAAGCTGATGAGTCATACTATAAAAATTTGAGAACGTGTAATCGAAAGATGGTTGATGCAAGTTTCCAAAGTAAAAGAAAATCAATTTGGATTCATGGCAGGTCGCTCAACTATTGAAGCCATCCATTTGCTGAGAACAATGGAGATTTATAGTGCTAAAAGGAAAAGCCTCTATATGATTTTTATTGATTTGGAGAAGGCTTATGGTTTTGTCCCACGAGAGATGCTGTGGAAAGTTTTGGAGAAGAGACACGTACCTGTCCGATACATTAACCTCAAAAAGGATATGTATGATATAACTTCATCTTGTGTAAGGGTCCAATATGGGAAGACTGGCTATTTTGACATCAACATTGGTTACATCAAGTTTCAGCTTTGAGTCCATTTCTTTTTACTTTGATTATGGACAAGTTGACAAGTCACATTCATGATGAGATACCTTGGTGTATGTTATTTGCTGATGATATTGTGTTGATTGATGAGATTAGAGATGGAGTAAATAAGAAGCCTGAGGTTTTGAGACATGCATTGAAACTAAATGATTTCGTATAGGTAGGGCTAAGATTGAATATGTGGAGTGCACCTTTGATGGAAGCAATGGTGAAGGAATCGAGGTAAAGATTAGTGATGAACATTCGGAAGAAAGATTCCTTTAAATACTTGGGATCAATTTTGCAACATGATGGGGAAATTGATGGAGATGTTCCTAATAGAATAAATGCATTCTGGCTGAAGTGGAGAGGAGTCGCTGCTATTCTATGTGATAAGAAAAATCCTTTAAAAAATCAATGAAAGTTTTACAAAGCAATCGTGCGACCTGCTATGCTCTATGGATCTGAATGTTAGCCTGGGAACCATAGACACGTGTAGAGAATGGCTGTGTAATAAATGAAAATGCTAAGGTGAATGTGTGGATACACACATAAAGATCGGATTCGAAATGATGCAATCTGAAAGAAAGTTGGTGTAACTCTGATTGATGATAAGATGCGAAAAAACCACTTAAGATGGTTTGGTCATTTGCAAAGAAGATCGACTGATGCACCAGTTAGGAGATGCGAGTTTTGGGATGTTGCGCTGGCTAAGAGAGAGCGAGAACGAACCAAGAAGTGTTGGAAAGAGACTATATATGAATCGATCTTAGTTTTTTGGATATAGGCCCGAGATTGACCCAAGATAGATCTAATGGAGGCAAAGAATCCATGTAGCTGACCGTATTTATTGTGGGAAAAGGCTTTGTTGTTGTTATTGTTGTTGTTGTTTATGTTGTATTTGTTTTTGAACATTCGCTCATGCTATGTACCAAACGTTTTGTTCTTAAATTCATTTTTTCTTCTCTTGTTTTATAGCTTTTTTTAATCTCTTAAAAATATTAAAAATGCTAAATATATGAATATATATATATATATGTATTAAAAATGATTTATAATTTAAAATAATTTATAAATTCAAAATTGACTAGTGGACGACTAATTTGATCTCTCCCGATTGCCGATTATTCCTTAGCAACCTTGCAGATCGTATCGGCTTCTGCAACCTTGGTCAACTCTTTAACCTAACTCATCCAATACCCCTGAATCTCTATTCATATGCAGAGGACATGCATCAAGATGTTGATCGGATGTCAACCTTTGGAGTAAGTATTGCCATCTCCTTCTCAAGTTGGAGATCCCTTTTTGATAATTCCTTATGTCAAACCTATACTATAATTTATCCCCTCAAAAAAATATTAAGCAAGATGCTTTGCATGTAGGGATGCAAACAGTCGGATACGGATACGGATATAAGTATTACCATATCCTTATCCGTTTTTAAATATGAATACATATGCGGATACGGATATTGACGGATATTAAAACTATCTTACCATATCCTTGAAAAACGGATACGGATGTAAAACGGATATTGATCGCACACGAGTAATGTTAGAAATACTCTATAGAATCGACTTAAATATATACGAATTGGATGGAAAACGCATGATATTAATTTACTAAATGTGTTTGTATCATAAAAATTGTATAAATATGGTAAAAGGAGGTAGAGAATTATGTTATATATTGTTAAAAATAAATCTACGATTATATTTATATATGAAAACGGATATACGGATACGGATACGGATGTTTGCTGATATAAAAACGATATCCATATCCGTATCTGTTTTAAAACGGATACGGATACGGATGTCAAAATCTATATAAAACGGATACGGTGACGGATCGGATACGGATATATCCATATCCGTTTGCATCCCTATTTGCATGCCATTCATTCAGCTTTGCATAAATACTGAGCATGTTATGCATTTATGTTTTCAGTAATGTATATTGTTGACTTCCAGAGGGAAGGCTATTACCAAAAGTGTTATGATCCGGACTGCAAAAGTAAGTATTCATAGATTCCATCCTACTTTGTTATGTTTTTTTGTTAGCTACATCCCGTTGTATTATGAATGCCTTTGAGTCTCACTGGTCAAAAGCCAATTAATTTCTTCAGGCTATCGTTCTCCTATGAGGCCTATTCCTCCTGACATAGTTCCAGATGATATCAGTCTTTTCAATTCCTTACAAATAGAAAAATGTGGAGAAGACCCGGGTGTCAAGTTGGACCAATATATTCCTGAAAAAAATTCAGAGGAATCATATGTTAATGATGAGGCAATTACTAAAAGCTGCACAAAGAATAGCCCTTGGTGGCAGGAGGCGACCAAGTTTGCAGATTGTGTTGAGAATGTAAGTATTCTTGTATCAATAGGAAGTTTCGATTTATAACAGCCAGTTTTAGTTTTCTTTGTGGGATTTGAGTTGTACTGATATAACTAGGACTGCAATGGTAACTTGGTAAGTAGATTATATTTGATTTCTTGGTCTTATGTTGTATGTGATGCAGTTAGGTGGGATCACCATACTGAAGATGACCCTTACGGCCTTACCCCTTAGTTGCCTATTTAACTAGTTGGGTCAACCAGTCAGCTTGTTGACAGACCGGACCCCTCGTGGGGATTAATTCAATTTGAATTTAATTGACAAAAATGAAGAAAAAAAAAGGTTTGTTCAAGTAGAAACAAAGCGAATACGAATGTCACTTGATCATTTAATATCAAAACTGGGTGATCTTTTGAAGTTAAAGAATGACTACTTGAGGTCTGTATTCTTCTAAATTATTTGGAAAAAAGAAAGCAATCCGTCATCCATGCTAACTCTTAGAACACCTAGGAGAACTACGTAGAATTAAATTCAAACTGATTCATTCAAGTTTGCACTATTTTGCCGTGGACATCTGATTTACTTCATTTTTTCGGAATGAAATAGGGGAAGGAGTGGAACGTGGATCAGGAATGGTGGATGGATGTGGAGAAGTCTGTGATCCATATAGAGCAGCAGACTGATCAGATGCCATTTACATGACTATCATCAGCATATCGAAGCCTCGAGTATGAAGCGGCTTTGACTGATTTAATATATATCTTCATAACATCTTTGATCCCATGAATTTCGTTCCTTTGTTGAAATAGAGAGCATGGATGCTGCACTTATAGTCGTCTATTATTGGATTAAATCCACTTAATTTAATTAAGTTAGCAAGTTTTATTTCATGGAGCAAGATATCATGTCACATAAAACTCATGCCTTGTCCAGGTAAAACATGATGTTTGATGGTCAGAGTTGGCAAACGGTTTCGTGTTGATGGCCCAACCCTGCAACCAAACAGGCCCTTAGCATTCGAAAGGTGTTATTCAATAATGTCCCAAATTAGCCTAAGCAAATATTCACATATTCTGCTAGATGTTTACTCTTGAATGTGCTTCTAATGCAAAATAAGCTTTGTATGAAATTGGTGTAACATCTAAGGTTTTTGAGGCGATGTATGCATTATTGGAAGAATATTGGTAATCCATGTAAAACAACATTATATATTGTATATGTGAATCAAAACGTTGTATTTGTTCTAGAAAATAACCTGTTCATTCATCGAAGGATTATACATGGAAACTCGAGTTTCTTAATGTAGAAAAAACAAGCACACAAGAGATGATGTTACGTGGAAACCCTCCACAATGTGAGGAAAAATCATGGTGAAGAATTGTCCTTGTTGCTTAGAGCAACAAGGGCTTGTTTCTTTTTTTTTTCATATGTTGAAACCAAGATGGAGTTATATACATAGCTCCCAAAAAGGAGGTAAATGAATCCTCCTCCATAATCTATTTATCCATCAAACGAGCAATTCAACACCCCCTCCCCCCTTAAATTGAGCATTGAGATTGTACACGCTAACTCACATTCTTCTCTAAGGTATTTGTTGAAAGCCCCTTGGTGAAAGCATTATCCACTTGATCTTCAGTTTTTATGTAAGGTATTAGGTAGGACAAGCTTTTTAGAGTCAATTCTCTCTTTGATGTAGTGATGATCAATCTCAACATCATTGGTTCTATTATGGAGGACAAGATTGTTGGCTATGATACTAATCCTTCCAGTGCGAGGCATGTCAGTTAGGAAATCATCAGTCTTCTTTTCCTACTTATCAGGGTTGGAGTAGTAGATCCCTTTGTGAGTTGATTCACATAGACATTTGGGGTTCGAGTCGTGTACCTGATCCCCAATGACATATTTTATCTAGTGGTCGTAGATGATTTCTCTCGTTTGTCATGGGTTTTCTTATTAAATAATAAATCTGAGGCTGGAAATGTGATAAAATCTTTTATCAATGAAGTAAAGATTGTTTTTCCTCTACAATCAAATTTGTGCGAATTGAAATGCTTTGGAATTTTGTACTCTTACACTCTCACTGTTCTTCTCATCTCGTGGTATTGTTCATCAAACTTCATGTGCCTACACGTCTCAACTAAATGGTGTTGCAAAACGTTAGCATCACCACTTACTTGATGTTACTCGAATCCTTATCATTTAGAGTCGTGCTCCACATTCGTTCTGGGGTGATAAGATTGTTACTGCTAATTATCTAGTGAATCACATGCCCTCGTCTGTATTTGGTGATAAACTTCCTTTCTCATTTGCCTTCCTCAAGAAGGATATATTCTCACTCACTCTTCGTATATTTGGATTAATTGCCGTTGTATATTATTTGTATCCTGGTCTTGACAAGCTCTCTCCTAGAGTTGTCAAATGTGTTTTTGTTGGGTACTCCAGGACACAGAAGGGATGTAGATGTTATGATCCATTGCACATGAAATATTATGTCAGTGATGATGTCACATTTTTCAAGTTAATGATATATTTTCCCCCATAGGAGATAGTTTGACTTCATCTGATTCAGATGATGAGGTCTACATGCCACCTCCTACAAGCCCATTACTACCTCGTGATGTGCTTCTTACTCCACCTACACCACCTCCTCCTGTACCACCATCACCTAATACCCTTGCTTCACCCTTTCCAGGTTTCTATACTCATCAGCCAGATCCTGCCATGGTCTTCTCTCATCAACCAACATGCCTCATGTTTGTTCTGAATACATTGTTTCTATTGATGGATCTGGAGATGTGTTTGACCAGAATCCTTTGTAGGAGGCTGGCATACAGATTGAGGAGATCCCCAATGTCATGGATGTATCTGTTGTACTTCAGAAGAAAAGGTTTATTGATCGATCGATCATGGGTGCCTAATGCCTGGTCTTGAAGGAGCCTGGGTGTCTGACAAGTCGATCTGATAATCGTTGTGTCAGCCCTTTTCCGACTCTCAACATGCAACTAATCAAATCAGACAAACAATCAACCTACGATATAGGAAATAAAACCTAAATGTGCGGATGAATTAGTTATACCCTACAAATGTGTGTACAATTAGCAAGTGTAGGGGTTGAACCACTAAGAGCAAAATGAGGATATGTATATTCATTAATAATTAATAACAATAATAATTACGTATTTTCTGCTTTTACTAATTTTCTTGGATTTTTTATTTTATTTAATTTTTTATGGATTTTTAATTATTTTATATTTTAAAGATATAATATATATTTATGTATACTAATGCTATTATGTATATTATAAATAGTATATAGAGAATTTAGTTAATATATATATATATATATATAAAGGAACAATCTTTTTTTAGAAGTTTAAAATATAAAATAAACTCAAAATTTTCTAAATAGTATTTTTATGTTTATTTATATTTTTTCTATTTTTGGGATGTTTTATATAATTTTTGCTGATTTTTATGTATATTTAACTAAGTAAAATGTACAAAATATTGAGAAAATAAATAGGTAGAATGTTTTTGGGATTTTAAAAATAGATAATAGTTTAATTTTTTTAAAAGTATATTTAATCTATACCATATGTCATACATGAAAAAAAATAAACAGAAAATTATTTTTTTTGGATTTTTAAGGATTTTTTTATTTTTATAATGTTTTATGGTTTTTTGATTTTCAGGCTTTCTTTTTAATTTTTCTGCTAATTTTTGTTTGAAGGTAGATTATATAGTAATATATTTATACTATTTTTTAGAATTTTTAAAGTTGGTTTTATAATTTTTAAATATTAATAATTAGACATCGAATAAAAATCTCCTATTTGATTTTTAAAAATAGAAAAATACAATAAAATGCCAAATATTATGAATGTGTACAAGAAGTTTATCACGCATCTATTATATTTTTACCAACATTTATCAAGCATGGGAGATTTTTAATAAAATAAAAAATGTATAAAAATAAATACATTAGATAGAGGGACATATTTGCAAATATATGAAAGTTTTGAGCTCATTTAATAACATGTGCAAATACTATAGGGTTATATATGCAAATATCACCTTGCCTCACGTGGCGCAACACGTGAGGCGAGGAATCTTTATGTAAATAACAGGAAGTTCGAGAGGGGGTCCAGTGCAAATAGTTCAGAAATATTTGAAGTACTTAATATAATTACATGACTTAATAATAATAGCAGCAGGGGGTCATGTAATTTATCCCATAAAGAGCATGATCAAGCAGCTGGGTTGGAGCCACATCGATGCCACTTACGTGCTCTGACGGTGGGGATTGGATGTCGCTTCAATTTAATTCAACTGCCTATATTAGATCTAGGTCGTGCAGAGATCTAATGACTCTGAGGCTAGTTGGAAGAACTCCCAAGAATGAGTCCCTAAAGGTCCTTCGATCTCTTGGCCATATGTCCAATCTCGATGTCGACAAGCTCTACAACTTTCTGGAGTTGCATGGCTCTTACATGGGTCTTCTCATGGCTTCCAAGTCCCATCAATGGGGATCTGGGGGTTCTTGTAGTTTTTCACGACATGGAACCTCAAATGAAGCGTGGATATAGCTCCATGGGGTCCTTAAGGCTCCGTACATGCACAAACAATGAAGGACATGAGAGGGTCGCTCTTATCGACCCTGTTTCAAGCTGGGTAGGATAGTGGGATGTATGATGGAGGAGCTCCAGGATATGGTCGAATCGAAGCTTCGATTCGTTTGATTCTTGCAGGATGAAGGGGAAACATACAAGGTTTTAATGAAGAAGTGGATGGGGATGATGGTGAGGTGATTTGGCGAGTCGAGCACATGCGGATCACAATGAATTAGAGCTGGAGCTTAAATCTCCAACGACCTAAAATTGAGAAATTAAACTAAGCTAATGATTAATTAATTAAACTAACACCTAGTCAAAGATGCATGCATGAAATGCTAAAGAAAAAGCTAAAGCTAATAACTCTACCTGCCCTGGGCCAAGGAGCAATAAAGGCTTCATCCGAGGAGCTCCGACGAGTCCCTATATCACCTTCTCCGCCTCTTATCCTCACCGACAAGGTCTGAGGAGCTTTTCCTGTCACTAGAAACTCAATCAAAGGCTTCCTATTAGGGTTACGAGGGGAAAATGGGATCAAAAATCAAAAAGTTAGATGGTGGGTTTATTTATAGACAAATTTTTTGGAGAAAGAGAGCCGGAGATTACATGAATTGGCGGTGGAGTTGATGGGAGCTGAATGTGTAGCGAGATGGAGGAAGGTGAGTGGGAGAGGTTCGAGAAGGGGATCTTCACCAAAAAATGGAGAATGTAGGGGAATTGGCGGGCTTTGACAAATGTCAGAGTAGGGGGAGTATAGTTGACTGTTATGTCAACAAAAGGAAGCTTTTGGTTGATCTACGTAGACCAAACCAGAAAATTCCAGGACATAAATCCCTTATAAAATCGATTAAAATTAATGAATAAAAGTCAACATAAAAATGTTTATTATTTTATGTACTATTTTAAGGGTATATTTATTGATTTTTATAAATAGAGGTATTTCAAGTATGCTATTTTTATTTAATATTTGGTATTTTATTAGCATATAAACATATTTTATATATTTATAATATATTTAATACATATTTACATATTTTGTTTTACTTTTCTGATTTAATTGATATTTAAATAAATATGTATATGTAGATTATATGTATAGTATGTATATATATATATATTTATACTTGATTTATTTTGATGCATTTTCCATGATTTTATTTCATGTTTATATTTTTAATGTATTTCAAATAATATTTACATGTATTGAAAAATATAAGAATGGTATAGATCGAAAGAATAAATAAATTTCATAACATATACAAGTATACAAGATAATATGACCCTAGAAAACCGACTTTCACACCTTATCTCCGTTTTTGATGAAATCACTTTTATTAGATAGATAATTTAGTTTTATGAACAATAAAGGTGAATTTGATCATTTTTGAGTTTGTATGGAGGATGTGTTGGTCTGTGAAGTTTTATTTTTATTTTTTCTTCTGTCTCCTAGCGATACTACGAATTTTTTATGTGCAATTAATTTTGTATTTTTCTATACATTTTTATATACAATGTTCATGTTGAGGATTTTATTATTTGAGGTATATAAAATGGAAAATAAAATGAGGTACTAATTGCTTATTTATTAATGAATAGAAAATCGTGTTTTGAGTGTTGTCTATACAATTACTTGGCCCTATCTTCTCTACTTTATTCCTTATCGACTAAGTTAGCTCTCAAGGTTTAGAGTCGTTTAGTGTTTTCAATACTTCATTTCCTTTTCTTTTCCTTCCTTTATTCTTTTATTTTAAAATTAGATGCATGCATTTATACAATATTTATGAGTCAATTATTGAATGTTTTTGTGTACAAATTAATGTTACTAAAAGAATAAAGGAGATGAAATGGAGATTCATCACTACGTGTGCATTGTATCCTCTCGCTTCCCATGTTTATTTTGATGGCCTAGCACGTGATTTCATGCGGTTTACAATTGGTCTATTTGTCGTGGAAATTCCACAGACTTACCATGAGACCTTGGGAGATAGAAGGTGGCGTCTTATTGTGGAAGAGGAGATGGTCGCGCTACACTCGCATAGCATCTGTCGCTTGGTCCCTGCTCTTTCTTGAGCGTTTATTGTCAGTTGCAAGTGGGTGTTTATTGTTAAGTACCACATCGATGGAAGTATTGATCATTGCGACGATATATTAGTTGTACATGGGTTCACTTAGACCTATGAGGTGGACTATCTAGACACATTCTCCACAGTTGCTCGTCACTCCACACTTCGAGTTCTCCTTGTTGTAGTTGTGGTACATGATTGGTCTTTATTTCAACTTGATGTCAAAAATGCATTTTGTATGGTGATCTCCAGGAAGAAGTTTACATGCAACAACCTCCAAGGTTTACTTCTGAGGGGAGTGTGAGCAGGTTTGTAGACTTCACAAGGCCATCTAAGGCCTTAGGCCATCTATGACAGAGTCCAAGGGCCTGGTTCCAGAAGCTCTCGGACCTGATTAAGAAGCATGGATTAAAGAGATCAAATGCTCCATCTTGAGACGGGGTGTAGAGATATTATTATCTCTTTGTAGTTTTTTATATTTACATTTATTTCTTCTTTCTTATTTAATTTCTCCATGAGTTTCTCCTCTATATAAGAGAGCTCTAGGGTTCTTTGGAATAAACAATTGATCATTTTTCCCAATGGATATGTATTTTAATATATATCTAAATGATCTTGACCCACAACATAAGCAACACCCATGGCAGCAACTTTGTATTCAACTTCTGCATCAGAACTATCATAGATCAATTGTCATTTTCTTATCCAAATCACCAAGTTGCCACCTAGAAAATGTAACAACCATTTGTAGATCTCATATTAGTGCATCCAATCCAATGCATCAGGGTATCGTTCTATTTCAATTTTCGCATCTTTAGTAAAGATAATGTTGACAACATAATTAATACTGTCAGGTCTGGTTAGAGTAAGGTGTGAAACCCCAAAACCCGAGCATGGACTTAATTGCAAAATCCAGCTGGATCTGGACTTAATTGCAAATATGCTTTTATTCCAGTATGCAAAAAATTTATTGAATAGTCCATTGCGTAGAGCTCGTCGATAGCTTTCCAACGAGTCCAAGAACACGAAAATCTGTGGTCGGAGCCCAAGTTACGGTCGTTTTAGTGAGACCGGGTCCAGTTCAATTTCGGATCCGAACCCGGATCCGAACTCGGGTTCAACCCAATAAAACCATCCCCATCCCCCCCAAAAATGACTAAACCCCTTCCCCTTCGATCATCACCTCGCCCTCACCCATTTTTCTTCGTCGGAGCTCCATCGGAGCGTGCCGAGTCGCCTCGGATCGACGATCCAAGACCACCTCCGTGTAAAGAAGGTCCAAGGCGTCCCCGGTGTGTGGTTCTCATCGCAAACGAAGCGTTGCGCGTTGTTCTTCACCGACAGAGAAATCGAGGTGTGAGTTTCCTTGAGGTACGAAGTCTCCTCCTCTTGCTACGGATTCCATATGAATTGATCCTATGTTGTAGTATTAGAGCCTTTCCATCTTATCTTGGTTCTTAGCAGTCTGATGTTGAAATTTCACTTGAGAAATGAATGAGGTATATTGTTTCAGAAAAGGTGATTAGGACAACAAGTGCACGATTGCCAGTAGAGATCTGTAAACCTTAAATAAACGAGGAGGGATTATGAGGGTCGATTAGTCTAAGCACAGATCTGAATTGATGTTTTGCAAAGTAAATGTTCAAAATATGTGGACCTTGGACAATTGGGTACAATGACAGATTTATTCGTAACAAGAGGTCGCAAGCTCGTGGTTTGTTTGGTTGTGTTGCAAGCAACCCCGTGTGGGGAAGGAATGTTCTTGAAGATCAGAAGTAGGGGCCATTACCATGACCTTCAAATTCCCGTACCATACTTGGTTCGACTAATGTGTAATGTGACATAAACACCAAAGCTTGAACATGGAAGCAAATAGAATTACATTGTATAAGCACGGCCAAGATGCTTCCCAACGTGGTTTTAAAGTGGGTATGTTTTGGGAATAATTATGGTGTGTTGTTGTGATTGGATTTAATCTGTTGCCTGCAGTCTGATTCATCGTCGACATCTTTATATTTCTAACTTATGGCCAGAAATCATTTGACCCTTATTCACTGCACCCTTCCATCCAGTATTCAGCGTTTGTGAAATTTTGAGAGAAAAGTTCATGTTATAGTTTCAACCAGATTACTGATATTTAATTTGATTAGGATGGGAAACTAGAACGAAATTGACCTATGTATGAGATTATAGAGTAGGACACTTGACACCTGCTTATAAGAATCCATACTCTGTATGACCTTTAGTCTTTTGTGATGGCTGTAGTAAATTTTGTAAAAAAAAACTCTTCTTGATCCTTGTCTGTCTTGTTGACATAATGTGGGAAAAATATGCTAGCTATACGTGTCCCCTAGTTGTAATTATTGTTAGCTAATTGTTGAGTCATAGATTCAAAATGCATTGTCTCCTACTCAGCAGTGTTTATAAAGCACACAGAAAAGTAAAGATGCGGTATAAAAAGGTCATAGTAGGTCTGAATACTAGATTAAACTAAGGTTCAAACAATGACTCTTTGGTGGTATAACAGATGGAAAAGCATGAATCTGGCTATATGATTGATGAGTTCTTGTTGGGTGGATGTTTCTACATTTTCTTATCATCCATTGGGTGATTGCATAATCAAGTAAGGAGCCAGCCCTCTTCAAGTAGACAGTCTGATAAAAGTCTTGAATGTAATGTCACGCTGGGGATAAGGTTACAATGAGCGGGTATATGGGATTAGACGCCGCCGAGGGAGGGGCATGCACCCTTGGGGCCCCGGGTAGAAGCCTAGTTGACCGCGATCCCAACTGCTACTGTAGCTGCGATGGTTGGGGGATATGTTGCTTGACACACCGAGGTGCTGATCTGACGGTGTTGGCCTCGGCACTTGCGTGCTTTAGCCCGGTGCTCGAGCGCGGGCCAAGTAGTCATGGTTGGTCGGCTAGTGTTTCGCTTGTCACTTAGACTTAACACTCGTGTACGGGCCAATGTAGGCCACATTGATCGGTATTCCGAGTGGGAGTGCTAAGAGGGGAATTCCGGGAAATGTGGTTAATGAAGTTGGGAATGGGATGTGAATCTCCTGTGCATAAGGAGGATTGAGCTAGTCGTGAAGATTCACGGGTTGGAATATATTTTGTGAATCAGAAGTACAATAGTGAAGTGGAGCTAAGTGGACGTGTGGGAACTTAGTTAGGATGCATTTTACCCCACCGCATGCCTACGGAGGCACCTCAACCCTAAGGTATTCTTTTTTGCCTTAGAGTCATAGTGTGAGGTCTCATCCAGACCATGACCACAGACTATCCACGAAGCTTGGTTACTTATATCCATATCTAATAACCATAATAAAAATGTGATTCTTGTAAGATCTGATTAACTTTGTTTCTTTCTCTTTTGCACACATTTAAATTATATCCTGTTTGTTGTCGTATAGTTTTATCTAATTCGTATTGAGCAACTTTGCTCATAACGTACCTACGTGTGGATCCGCAGGTCCTCAATAGTGAGCAGTTTGGAGACATCACTTTTAGTGCAGCTTCACTACACTTCTTGTATCACAGTTGGTAGTAGTTTTTACGGTCTTCTTTACTTGTAGTTTCTTTTTGAGAGACATGGCATGTAATGTATAATTGTGAACATCTATATTTATGCTTATATGTAATTTTTGTGGACATGGAAATGAATAATAGATTGTAATGGAATTGGTAAATGGAAATACACGTGCTTGTAAGCAGGTTAAATGCAATGACAAAAATTATTTCCTTTGCATGTTGCTTTTTCTCCTGCTTTTGTGAATGTCAAATATTTGAATGTAGAATTATGTACGTGGATTGGTTTACCGAGTACCCGGATCCTAGGGCTGTCACATAAGGTTAATCAACTTACCTACAAGACTCTTGTATAGACTCTTGAAGTCTTCATCAATTTGCTTTCCATCCTTGATGCTTAACTTGTGAGTTACCTCGATGGGCACAAAATTAGGTTTGCATCCATACTTTCTAGTTTCCTTTAACATATCTAGAACATATTTTGATAAAGAACAAGACATTCATTTGACCTTGCTAATTCAATACCCCGAAAGTACTTCAGGTTCCTTAGGTCCTTCAGGTTAAAAATTGCAGCAAGATCTATTTTTAGATGAGCTATCTCTTCTTCTTCTTCCCTTAAATGATAATCATGTCATCAATATAAACAAGAAGAAGAGCCATTTGCATCCCTCCTGATGAAGAGAGTGTGATCACCATTGCCTTGGTGATAGCCCAATGTGATCATCACTAACCTAAGCCTCTCGAATCAGGCTTTAAGAAATTGTTGCAGTCCTTATAATGCTTTCTTTAATTTACAATATTTTCTTGTCTTTTCATGGCCATGAGGAAAATGCATGTCTCCATTCATAAAGGTATTTTTAATGTCCATCTCATGAAGCTTCCATTCCTTTAGAACAACAAGAGAAATAAGAATCTGCATTGTATACATCTTTGCCACATGAGCGAAAGTTTCCAGGTATTTTTAATTGAAAGCCTTTGTAAGAAGTCTAGCCTTGTATTTTTCTGTTTGTCCATTTGATTAGTATTTTATGGTGTAGACCCACTTTGAACTAATGAGATGCACCCCGTTAGGTATATCCACAATATCTTGTGTACATTTTTTTCAAGAGTCTTCATAAAACTCATCCATAGCTTGAACTCATCTAGGATCAGAACTAGTTTCAACGGCATCCTTGGGAATTAGATAGGTGAAAAGACAAAAGATAAAACATTTATAATGTTTCCTAACTTGAAAGTAACCATCATATCTGATAATTGAGTATCTGGTACATTCAATATATTTTAAGGGGAAGTTTACCTCCCTTTGCTTGCATATCTATACAATTGAATTTTCTTCAAAAAATGATCAATTCATCGACACCCACAACTTCATTGTTATCATTTACCTCTTTTCCCTATCACTTTCATGTTTGTGATTTGAATCACTAATGATAACAGAGGAACTTGGATCGCGTAAGGTTTATAGTCCTTTCTGTAAGCTTCTCCATGCCAATGAATGGAACAAGACTTCCACCTTGCTATCTTTACATCAGTCTGGTTGGAGTTATCCATAGAATTTAAAGAATCATCACATGCATCAAGAAGGAGAGGCATTCTGGACATTTCCTTCACTATTCTTTCTATTCACCCCATGAAGGGAATGCTTAGGGAACTAAAATTCATGCTTAACAAAGGTGATATATTAGTTTCATGCATTTTCCCATCCATATGATGTCAGTATTTATTACATTTTTGAATAGGAGAGTATCTAAAAAATACCTCTAATTGCACGTGCATCGAGTTTCTTCGCATTAGGTGTAAAATTGTGAAATCAACAAACACAATCAAACATCTTCGGAGAAAGAGCAAATAGCTACTCTTTCGCTCAATAATAGAAAAAGGAGTAGCCATGTTCAATTGTCTTGAGGACATCCTATTTATAATCAAGGTCCTTGTGTGAATGGCCTCTCCCAAAACCTCTTGCAGAGATTTCTTTAAAATAAAAGTGCAATGCTTACTTCAAGAAGATGTTTGTTTTTCTGCTTTGCTATACCATTTAGTTGAGGAATATTTCTACAAGAGGTTTCATGAACAATTCTTTAATATTGGACAGTTCTTACAGCTCCTTAGACAAATATTCTCGAGCATTATCAAATCTTAAATACTTGATCACTTTCCCGTATTGTGTCTCAATAAGAGTGGAAAACTTTTTCGCAGTGTTGACAACCTCTACGTGATCACAAAGTATATAAAAAAATCTCCTTCTAGAATAATAATTGATAAACGTAATGAAATACTTGTTCCATTAAGAATAGGAACTTTTGAGGTACCCTAAACATCAAAGTGGATTAATTCAAAAAGTTCACTTATCTTACTTTCAAAAATAGAGTAAGTTGCTTGAGTGTGCTTTGCCTTTAAACAAATATGACAAACTAAGTACACAATGCACATTTTGAATAATAAAGGAAATAACTCCTTAAGATAGCCAAATAGAAGGTGACCAAGGTGCTCATGCCATTGTTTGAGTAGACTTTGACAACTCTTTCTATTATTTCTTGAATCACAGTTGTTAATGCATTTGCCACTTTAATTGTCAAACCATATAAACCTCCGGACTCGAAATCAATTCCAATTCTCCTCCCGTCATCGAGTCTTGTCACATACATCGATCAGAGGAAAACACAAGTTCACTGATCATTTCTCTTGTAATCTTGGTAAGAGAAAGGACATTTAGAGGCATGTCTGGAACATGAAGTGCATTGTGAATAACGAATTTGTTAAGAAGGGATACACTTCATTTCCCTCCTACTGTTACATGAGATCCATCAGGCGGAGCAATATAATCCTTTTGCAGAGGCTAATTTATAAGTACTAAAGAGTTTTGGTCACCTTTCATGTAGTCGGTGGCACAACTCTCAATTATCCATTCTTTTTTCTTCTCGATATGGAAATCATGATACGACTCTTTGAGCGGAAACAACCGTAATACTATTGGTAGTGCATGCTTGGTCATAGGTTCACTCTGGAATGTTTATCATTCTCAAATAAGCATAAAGTTTATAAATATGGTAATGAATAAGCTAACTATCTTTATTAAGGTTTCCTTCAATATCCATTTTTCGTCCAATTTAGGTTCTCTAATTTGTATTGGAGGAGACAACACCTTTATTGATTAACATGGAAATCTTTCACCTTACTGGATTCAAGTTCTAGCAAATATAACTTTAGTTCTAACAAATCTAACTTCTCCGTGACATTCTTCTTAGGTGTTAAATGAGAGTTGTTGTCATCATCCTTCTCAAGATAGAGATCTCCAGCTTTTCCTTTCAACTTAAGCGTATGAACAACATTAGCTTTTATTGGTCTCTCATGCATTTCGTCGAGCACCTCGACTGCACTTTCAACTCTGATTTCCGTTGACATAATATGAGCAATCATCTCTACCTAGAGTAAAAAAACCCTACAAAACACGAGCCAAGAAAAAACCCAAACTTCCAACACTCAAGGAAGGGCAAATGGCGACACATATGTTGCTTCACCCATGCATCATGTAACCTACCTTTGAACGATGCAGCAGCAGCCCCTTTACACGCACAACAGTAATCCCTTGATCAACGACCTTAAGATTTCCCACTCCAATGGTCGGTGCGGCTCCAACGAGCAGACGACGCCACCAACCAGTGCATGAAGAAAAAGAACACAACCCACTGCTGGAACGATGGCACGGAAACAACTCATGGGCACAACATAGTACAACTAAGGGTGTTAGAAAAATCTGAAGTTTGATACTCGTTCAAATTCTACTCGTTAAAAGTTCGATTTAGATTCGAGAAATAAACGAACCAAATCTGAACATAACTTTAGGCTCGATTAAATAAACGAATCGAACCTAAAAATCATATGTTCACTCATGTTCGATTAGTTAAAAGCTTGATAAACACATGCGTGTGTGTATATATACATATTTACAAATCCTTATCCGCAAAAGTGGATCTTATTTTGAAACAAGTGGATTTTGTCCCAACATAAATGGGCTTTGTCCGGAGATAAGTTAATATTTACGGCATAAGTATGTTTTATATTGTTATAACCTATCCAAAAATAAATAGTCACATCATGCTTACAAAATCTTTCATCTATGTATATAGTACTTTTCCCCTCTTTATCCTGAAATCAACATAACAAGTATGACTATAAGGAAAATAAGTTGTCGCTACAGAACTATGGCCATGGATATGGGATTTGTGTCCACAGAATTGGGCTCTGGCCACGGCACATCGTGGCCAGTAGCCATAGTTACAAGTCTTGTCGCGAGAGTTCTCTAGCCATGAATATGCTGTGGCCACTACAAGTGGCCATAGATTTTATCGTGGCCACATCTCTTATATATAGACTTTGGCCACGGATTGTGGCTACAAGAAACTAGTGGCCACGAAATTTTCATGGCCACAAGTTTCCGTAGTCACATTCCGTGGTCACAATTCATTTTTCTTGTAATGTATAAACCTTACTTATCGCATATCTCCATATTATTCCTTATCCTCAAATGAAGGGATCTAAAAATGTATTATAATTATACTTTTTTCAAAGACATGAATCCTAGTTAATCTATTTTTTTTTCAAAAGATGAAGAAGAGTTAGATTGAATGAATATTTCTAATTATACACACACACATAAATATATTTCCATTTCTTTTCTTTTCACTCATTTTCATTAGAGGATTCTCAAGTTTGATACTCGTTTAGGTTCGATTCGATTAAATAGAGGTTCGATTCAGATTCACTTCAAAAATAAACGAACCAAACATGAACACATGTTTAAGCTTGATTAAATAATCGATTTAAAAAATCCAACCGCATGGATTGAATATTTGATTAGTATTCTACGTAGCTACCAATTTTCACTTGAATCCGATGGTGTAAGCTATTTTATCTTAATAGTCAACAAAAATGTCAATATTTAAGCAATTTAAGTCCCATTTTAAAAGCACCAGACCTTTGACCATAAGAAAAATAGCAAAGGATGTCCGATTCGAGCAAAATTTGATAGATATGAAGAACACTAAACAAAGATTTAATGTACATGGTCGGATTTATGAATCGATTTCACAAAGAAAAAGAAAGGTTACACCACCCAATAGCACCCAATATGATTGGCGTCCAGTCCTGGTGCCTAAAATTAGCCGACCCCTTTTTAACCAAATTCTAGATGTTGTAGTTATACGTCAATGGTTTTAGATCTAACGTGATATGTTTACCCCTAAATTTTGCGCCTCTGATTAACGATGGAAGAATAGGTGAGTTGCTTTCTAAGATTTGTATCATTGGTTTGTGTTGAGTTGTTATTTAAATTGGTAAATGGATTCTTGGGATGAATAATAGAGTAGGGAGTTCTATTTGCGATCACATTAGAAGGTGTCCTATTTATCACATAAGCCGTAGTTAAGACAGGCTCTCCCTAAAACATCTTTGGTACATTTCATTGAAGTAAGAGTGCTCTGAATACATTCAACAAGTGACGATTTTCTCTTTCAGCTACCACGTTCTTTTGTGGTGTATAAATGCAAGAGGTTTCATGAATGATGCACCTCTCACCAAAAAAAGTAGATAGAGATCCTTCTAAATATTCCTTGGTATTATCCGTCACCGTCTTCTTAATTCTGGCTCCATACTGAGTGACAACCATATTTATGAAACTTTTGATTGCTTTAGAAACTTCACTCATACTTTTCAAAAGGTATACGAAGGTACTCCGAGAGAAATCATCAACAAAAGTAATATAGTAGAGATGACCACAAACTCTCCTTATATTTGAAGGTCCCCACACATCAGAATGAACAAGCTCAAAGGCATGATTAGATTTACCGATAGAAATAGAATAAGTGTTGCGAGTTTGTTTTGCAAATTGGCATGATGTCACATTGCAAATCACCTTTAGATAATCTTGAAAAATATCGGGCACCAACTCTTGCAAAGAAGGAAATTCAATGACTAATATGCTCATGCCATAGTTTCACTATCATTGAATAATCCTTCTCAAGTCAAATCTTCATTGCAGAAGTAAGAGCTTGACCAACATGAGCAGGAAGACGATATAATCCATCTTCATCTCGACCAATTCCAATCTTCTTTCCCATCTCTAAGTCTTCTAAAATGCACGACTTTTGGTCAAAAATTAACTTACAATTTAATTCTTTCGTGATCTTGCTAATAAACAAGATATTTATTCGAAAATCAGGAACGTAAAGAGCATCATGGAGGAGTAAACAATCTACAAAAGATATGGTCCCTTTCCCAGCGACAGTAGCAGGAGATTTCTCTTCACAAGATAATTTGTAGTCATGACACATTCACGGATCATCTGTCATATGGTCAGAAGCCCCACTATCAGTGTTCCACTCAGTAATATTTGGATTATTCTTATCAGTTCACATCATTTTAAGAGCAAAGTTTGTTTCAGTAAAATATCTAGAGCTATGATTTCCGGCCATAAATCTCGTCATCAAAAAATTTCAATTCACCCATACCATCCATTCAAACTTGAGCACATGTACAATGGGTAGCCACACGTACATATATTGGGCAGAGAAAAACACGGATAAACTCCTGGTAGAAATAGACAGAACATGAATAATGTTGAAATGAAACACGTCCAAATAAAGAGGATGCTGGATTCACATAAGAACAATCAACAAAAAGGAATATACGATGATTTACGTGGAAAATCCTACTGTTTAACCCAAAAATCGGGCGATAAACAAGGCGTGAACATAGTCGTCGAAGTGTCCGATAAGAAATCCAGATTAAAATATATAACAATTAACCCCTAATTAAATATCAAGCAATAAAAAGTAAATGTGGAGTTAAAATTTATTATAACTCTACAGTGGATGTATATAGTAAGCAAGCATGTAGAGGTTGATCATAAGGAGCGAAAAGGATAGATTAAGTAAATGAATGCAAAATGTGATTGTGAAACATTTGTCTATATATTTCTTTTGTCGGTTTTAAATTTTTTAATTTTATTTTTGTTTTATATTTTTGTATTTGGTTTTTAATTTTATGTTTTCATAATTTTTATTTTTAGATTGTTATAGTTCTTTTTGTTTAAGAATATATTATCACTATATATAAAGTACATATACAATGTATAGATATAAATAATAATAATAATAAGAAGAAGAAGACTTAAATTCAAGAAATAAATTATTTTTGGGTTTTAAACATTTTTTATTTTTTTATGATTTTTTAGGATTGGTTTGCTAATTTTTATATATTTAAAGTAAAAAATACCTTAAATCAGGTTTTAGTTAAACAATCGAAATTGAAATGGAAATTTAAAATATAAAATTAAGTCAAGAATTTTTCAACTCAATTTAATTAGTAAATAATAATATAAATAAAATTAGAAAATAGAAAAAATCTATTTTATAGTTGTTAGGAATTTTATAAATTTTTATAAATGTTTTTAAGGTTTTTCTATTTTTAAGAGTTTTCTTTTTATATTTCTAATTATTTTTGGTAAGTTGTAAAATAAAAATAAATAAGAAAACTATTTTTTTCGGAAGTTTCAAAAACTTTTTATATATCTTTTGTACTTTATACTGTAGACGAGAAATAAAAGTGCTCTATTCGATTCTGAATAAATAATAAAAAGTCCTAAAATTGAAAAATAAATATGTAGCATGGAAGTGTGTGCAATAAGAAGTCGATAACTGTTTTTGGTGATTTGTTTAGAGCCCAAATGATATTTTAAATAAATAGAGAAAATAAAAAGAAACTACAATACTTGTAGAGGCATTTTATAAATAAAATAAAGCCTGAGGGCCATTCTGTAATTTTCAAAAAAAAATATAATGCAAATAAAAAGTCTTTGGGCCAAATAGCAATATAATAAAATCTAGGGGCACAGTTGCAAAATGCCCAACTCACGTCGGCGGCCAGGTGAGTTGAGCTAGTGAGGACTCATTTGAAATTATAGTAAACTCAAGGGTCTTTTTGCAAAAGTTCAAAAATATTTAAAATAATAGAGGAGTGATTAAATACTAATTAATAAATATAAAATATGGCTGGGTGCAGATGCAAAATACCAAGTCTAGGGGCACGATCGAACGACACTCGCCGATCCACTTGACATGTGTCGCCTCAACGGTACACGATAACGCTTCATGTCGATGGTCTTGATTAGATCATCCAAGGAGGTCGAACGAAGGAGGTACGCTAGGATATAAGGGCTGTAGAGAGATTTGGTTCGGCTGGAAGATCAGACGATGGCGAAGGCCGCTGGAAGAGCAACTCATGAACCCGTCGATGACGAGCTATGATCTGCTCTCCTGAGCATCTCCGATAACCTGGAATACTCTAGCGAGAGGCAAAATGGAACCGATGCTCTTCCGCATCAGATAAAGTCTTTTGGAGGTCCACCGGAGCACTGATGGTATCGCAAAAGCACCTGATAGGGATGGAGCTCCAAGTACCTCTAAGGCACAAAATCGTCTCCCAAGGGAGTCCTATGGCCCTCCAACACCTGCATGGAGATGAACACAACAAAAAGGGGATGCTGGGGCCTTACTGGAAAGTGGGAATGACAGATGAGGCCTGGCGGCGGCTCTAGCGGATGGCGGAGGAAGGAATGCCAAGGGGTCGATCCATGTGGAATCGATGTGGTCTGGAGGTAGACAGAGATGGAGAAGGAGATAGGGAGGCAAGTGGAGGTTGTTGCATGGTCGAAGGACAAGTGAAACAAGTGGAAATGGTTCGTCGGAGCTGGGCTGCAGTGAACTACGATGGGGATCTTACAACTAAAACTCATGATTAGATGATAAAATAAAAGCTCAAACAAATCCTAGGGACTAAACTAAACTGGAAAAACAAGAAATAGAGTAGAAAGCGACCTCAAGCAGTGCAAGGCCTCGAGATCGAACCGTCAGGAGCAGAGCTCTAGCGATGGCTGGAATCTTCCTTTGCGACGCTCCTCCTTGCTTCTAATCGGCGGGGCGAGACCACTGTCACCTTACTCGAGCCTCATCACACGAAAAGAAAAGGGAAGAACATGATAAATGGGTTCAAAACTCGGATCGAACTCGGATGGGGGATTTTGTACAGATGGTCAAGATGCTCAAAAGATCGAGCGAATCTGGGTTGCAATCCTCGAGGCGATCACTGCATGTGATAGATGGATACTCGAGGAGAAAAAGTCACAAAGGCATCGACATGAAAGGGTGAAAGGATCGAGCCCAAAAAAATCAAGAAACGAGGCTAGAACGAGGTCTGACAAGGCACACGGGGGAGTCAGAGGAGTTGACTGTCGGTCAACTCCAAACTCAACTTGGTTGGTCCACGTGGACCAACCAGGAAAAACATGGCCTAAAAAATCTCATTCAATCTAAAGTAATTATTAAATGATTTTATTATTTTTAGGTTTCACAATAAAAAAATGCTTATTAATTTATTAAGTATTTTATTGTGATATTTATTTATTTTTTAGAGATATATAATTACAAGTTACTTTTTAGGGTTACTTTATAGGTATATTTATCAATGTTTTTGTCTTTCATTTTCATTTTGTATTTTTGATTTTATTAATTTCTTTTCTTATTTTATAAATTAATAACATTTTTTAATATAATTAAATTAATTTTTATTATATTTTTGATATATTGTTTACACTTAAATAAATAGGTATATTAAATTCATATGTATAAGTATATGTATTTCATCTATATATTTTATATACATATTTTATTTTAGGGTTTTCTTTATGGTTTTATTCTAGTTTTAATATGTAAATATATATAAATAATAAATAAATAATAAAATGATTATTTTAATCAGAGGTCCAAAACCTAACTTTCACACCTTAATTCCAAAAAATATGAAACCACCTTCATAAATTGCTTATTAAAATTATATTCAATTAAAGTGATTTTGATATATTTTGATCTTTTATTTGAGATATATGGGTCTAGAAAATTAGGATTTTGGAATTTTACTTAGTCTATAGCTTTTATTCTATATATTATTTTTTTGTGAAATCAATTTTATATTTTTTATATTTTATTATCTACAACTTTCTTGTACAAAGTTTCTTTATTTGCAGTATAAAAAGTGGAAAATAAAATAAATCCCAAAATAAATAATAAATGAATAAATAAAAGGGATTTTTATTGTATAGATGGCCCTTATCTCCCCCTACTTTAATCATTATCGACCTGGTCATCCAGATGCCTAGATCTTGAGGTTTAGGGTAATAAAATATTTTCGATATTTTATTATTTTTCTTTTCTTTATTCTATAATTTTGGCATTAAAAACACTATTTATACAATATTTATATAATAAAGAATGAATGTTAATTTGCTCAAATTAAGGGTACGTACATGCATTTATTAGGGTTTTCAAGGCCAGAATATTTGAATAAAGGTGATGAAATGGAGACTCATCACCCCCTATACTTGCCTTTGCTAGTCCTTAGCTAACACTTATACAATAAGTGCATAAGAGATAAATCAAAGAAAAGAAAAAGAAGAAGGTGGATTAACTTTAATCATCAATCTTGTCTTTACAAAATCAAAGTTTGGAGCTTAAGGTGGACCTTTGAAGTTTTAGTGCGGGCATAACCTTATTGGGTACTGGATTTGGAATCCAATAGTCTTCGAGAATCCCACAACTCTGCTCAAGTCACCTCAATACCCATGTCATAATACTTTTCTCCAGCATGACGACCTAGTGATTCCCCAATCCATCAACTCCTTCCTCGAGGAGTGGAGCATTCCCTTCTAAGTTCACGTGCAACCAACTCAAGAGGATGGGGTGAAGAGAAGAATGGACGATAGTTAATATAGCTACCTATCCTATGAAAGATCAGTGTAGTCAAGTCATCCAGCTGAAGTCTCACATGATTTGACTATGAAAATCAAGCTTGCTTATTGACTATACAAATATATACACTCCGGTAGGCATTCTATTTTCAATCAGGACTGCCCACTTTTTTGGAGTTTTTGCTTTTTACTTTTTTGAAATACTAGTCACAGCAACATTTACATGAGGAGTTTTTCCTCTTGAGCAAGTAGACTATCCCTCTTTTGAAGCATTATTGCAGCCCACACTCTCCTGTCTTTAGACGTCACTGCTACTGGACGGGTTGGGGTGCACTTCCCTCCCTAGACGAGGACAAATGTTTCCACTTGTCTGTATATCCTACCGGTAAATCCAATAACCTCACCACTCCAACTGAGTTGAGCCAAGTGAAAGGTACATGTGTCCAAGCTAGGTCATTATCGATAAGAGCCATGCATGTTCTCCAAAATACTCTACTGAGACAGTCAAGAATCCATTGAACCAAGTCTTGCAATTCCCGAGGAATTAAGACAACTAAACCTGGAGGACCTCAATTCCAGTTCTTATACGGTTCCTGTGATTGGTAGATTTAAGGTCTAACCAAGCTCCAATCTTCGGATTTTACTTAGACTTGTTAAATTATCAAAGTCAATCCGAAAAATGTGATTGCTATGCAAATGCTATGCAGAAAATATTTTTTTGATGTAATTTTCAAAGTTTTGAATTTTTTATGGATTTTTGAAAAGATGATGCATATGAATTTTTTTGGTATTTTTCAAAAATGTTTTGCAAATGTTTTTGGTATTTTTGGTTTTGCAAATGTTTTCTAATTTTTTTTAAAAAAAAATTGGCAAAAATGGGTACAGATATTTACATGGGGATGCATCTCATATTTATAAGAGTTCGGTTTTTAAGAATTACAAGGGGTAAGTGATCATCTTTATATATATATATGTAAAGAATTTTAGTGTGTTGTATATGTTCCTCAAATTTATTTTAAAATTATTTTACAAACAAATGTGGAAAACTATAGTCCAAAATAATTTTGACAAGCAATTTTTACAAACATTTACGCACATTTCAAAATCATTTTGCAAAGGTTGTTCAACCATTATATATAGATTTTTCAAAATACTTTTGCAACTATTTTTCAAACTTTTTGCAAATCAATTTTCAAATATTTTTATTTCACACAAAGAAATTTTAAATAAAACAATTTTTATAAGGGTTGAAAATATTTAACAAAATGGTTTCCAAATAGTTTTCAAAAAAATTTCAAAACGATTTTCAAACTATTTTTCAAATATTTTGTAGGGAAATATTTTTACCTGATTTATTAATCATTATATAAAAAAGAATTTTACGAACAATATAAAACTTTCTATTAAGTGTTTTTAATGAATTTATAGTATATGTATAGTATTTTTAGACATATTTATTAAAACTATGCAAGTATAAGTTATGCTAAAGTATATACGTAATATATACGACCACCCTATACTTAGCTTGATCTATGTCCTCATAGATCAGAGAGAAAAAGTGAAAACTGGTACTGATTATAGAAAAGTCTAAAGAATAGACAAATAAGGAATGAATGAATAAATGAGAAGTTGTTCATCCACTTTATACATAGGATCAAATAATGCTAAGTATAGAATACTGTACACAAAGAAGGAAGGGTCAAGGGTGGGAATGAATAGATCATACTCAAACTGTCTCCCCCAATACTTAGGGTAAGATATCCTTAAGTATAGACAAGAAGAGGAGACAGTAGAGATGACCAAAGAATGAAAGAAATCAGGGTGCACACCCCTCTATACTTAGGACAAAATACGAACTAAGAATAGAAAATTGATAAAAAGAGGCAACACCTTTTCGGTAGAAAAAGAAAAATGAAAAGGAAAAGAAGAAAAGAGAGATGAAGATAGAAGAAAATATTGAAGAAAATGTACGCATCACTCCCCCAATACTTAGTGTAAAAGATCCCTAAGTATAGGCAGCAACTAGAGTGATGAAACGGAATGAAGAATGAACACTCAGCTCGTCCACCCCTCTATACTTAGGACAAAGTACATCCTAAGCAAAACACACACAAAATTGGGGTGGATGAGAAAAACGGGAGACGGACAGAGGGAAATGAATGCAGATATACAATAGAGATGGATGTACAAAGGTCAAGAAGGTTGAAAGCGACCCTTCTTACGGGACCACTGAGGAATGGATCTGACATGGTATAGGTCGACATCGGGGTCTCAGATGACACAAATCAATCAGGGTTGACCAAGTGAAGATCATACGTGGTCTTAGGTTGTGAAGGCATAGACGGGTCAATGGAAATAGTGTGGCTAGGTTTAGCCTTGGGTGTCTCGCAAATGTCAAAGTGAAAAGGGATGAACTCATCATCGAAAGAAGTAAGGTCGATGTCATTCTGCGAGGTCTCTCCCAGGTTAAAACCAAAACAAATGAACTCATCTGTGGAAGTAGTCGAGTCATGTTCGTCCTCAAAAGTCTCAACCGGATCATCATTCTTATCAAAATGCCTAAATTTATTTATAAAATAAACACGATCAAATTCGACCTTATCAGTCTCATCAATATCTGCCCTCAGGTCTAAGGTGTCGATTGTGTAAATCCTGCCGATGTCATCAACATATCGCCAAGTACCAAAGAAGGAACTCCAAGGTCTAAGCTTTCTGAGTCTTCCTCCTTAGAGAGGAATTCTCGAGTTTCAATCGAATTCAACATACATAAAGAATATCTGATGGTCTCATCAAGGTCATAGTCCTCAGAGTTAGCTAGGATTGGTGTAGTCACATCAGATGCAGGTTTCTGGTTAGTAATGGGTGCAGTGATGACCACATCGCTCTCGTCAGTAGACCGAAAGCGAATCTCTCCTAATCCATAATCTATAACAACTCTCGCAGAGGCATGAAAGGGTTGTTCCAAGATGATTAGAGAGTACTCCCCAGTGGAGTTCTCCATGGGAAATATGATGAAATCAATAATGTAGCTCATTCCCTGAATCGAAATGACAACATTATCTAGAATACCCTTCGTCCTCTTCATTAATCCATTAGCAAACTGAACGATCATCCCGATTTTCTTGAGAGGTCCTAAATAAAGAGACTGTACTAGTGAAGAGCATGATGCTAATCAAAGCACCGCCGCCAAGGAGAGTGTGATCACAAGTGTAGTAAGAGATAATGCAACTAATGAATGGATCAGCCGTGTTCATTTTCCTATAATATGGACGGTGTGTGATGGCATGAGCAGTGGCCATGGTCGAAATATGACGCTCAGATCGGCTCCTCTGCTTTCTCTTCTCGGGTTGAGGAGCAGATAAATGGGCCATGGCCTAGTAAAGTGGGGCTTTAATGATCTCATGAATGGTGGATACCACTCCATGTTTAGTCAACATTTTTTTGAAATTTTGGACCTCCTCCATACAAGGGAGGATATCGGAATCATCATCTACATGAGGACAATGAAGAGCAGTCTGTACAATGTCATCCTCACGGGCAAGGGTGGGACAAGGTGTGAATGGATGTGTGGGCAAGGGATCTGGCATCGGGGCCCTCTCCTTACAGTCTGAGTCAATCATGTGTCTCCTTAACTCATTTTGTATTTCTAAATTTTCTCATTTTTTGTATTTTGGGCGATTACAAACTCTCATGATCATCCTCAAGTGAATTCATATCCTCAAATATTATAGTGTCAATCTGGCTCCTATTTATGCTAAATAGATCATTTATCCTCGAGTTCATATGCTCCATCATCTGGTTCAAGGACTCAAGTGTGGACATCATGAAAGGTGACTCCAACAGATAAGTCTCGGGTGGATGTAAAGGTGAAAAATGTGATGGTGGAGGTGGATAAAAATATGAGGGCTGATACTGTGGCTGGGACAGATATGTACAAAAATCAGGAGCAAATTCTTCCTATAAAAAAGGACGTGGACCGGCTGGAGAGTACGAGGGATCCATAATCCGGATAAAAATAGCTCCAGTCGGTCATCTCGGAACAAGAGAAAATGATCAGGAGAACACGATGGTCAAGTCAAGAGAAATAATAAAAAGGTGCAAATGCGTAGAGAGATCTAGAGTGGACACAAACAAACACGAACAAACTCACACAGGACAATCCCTTCAATTCACCTACTCTACTCGGTGAAGACTACGAAAGTTTGATCTTTTTATCTTGTTTGTTTTATAGTTAGGTGAAAAGTCAAAGATTGTATAAACACTTAGTTTGGCTTGATGGGATTTGGGTGCTTACCTTAGTGTGCACGTGAGCAATGTAAAATGAAGACAACGAGGGGATTACTCGCCCCAAGGCAATGATTTTCTTTTAGATGTATTTTAGGATCAAATAATATTAACAACCTCAATTTTATTTATTATCACTTTTTTGGGAATTTTAATGAGAAATGCATGCATCTATCGAGGAGTCGGGTCTTTTTTACCTAAGTAGTCAAAATCAGAGGGAGAGAACCGGAAAAGCAATGCAAGTGGCAAATCAATGATGAATGCTAAAGCGTAAATGCTCACCTTGCCTCTAGCTTTATACATGCAAGGATGATAAGAAGAATTGAAACCTATCTATATGCAATGCAACCTATGAAATCACCCTAGATGAAAAACTGCTATTATCATGAAGAACCAATGCTAATCACTCAGATATCGTATCCAAAATTCTGATCTTGGGGAGCCATTCGGTGCCCGCCATAATGGGTCTTGCAAGCGCTGTGTAGAGTCCCTCTCGGCGCTCGATTCCAAGTCTAAGTCAAGAGCACTTTAATATTTGACTAGATCCAAACGTATTCTATAGTAGATGAAACAAAATCAGGAAACAAAAATAAAATAGGCAATGAAAACACAAAAAACCCTACAAGGCCCCTAGGGAACAATACCCCGGGCATTGGACCTTGTGAGATGTGAAGTGTCCTGAGAGTCCCGAGTTGTTACAAATTAGAGTCTCTCTCTTACTTTAAATTACAAAAATAAATATAAGAGAATAAAAGCGACCCTGTTTTAAAAATTTCACTCCACCTTCTTTGGTTCTAGGTCAGAAGTCTGAACCTGGCTTCACGTGGGTGTACATGTACTTCGAGTAAGGAGCCTCCCTCGATGCGCGGTACCTTACAACAAAGTCAACAAAGAGAGATTAGATAGATCAACAATTGTATCAAATAAAAGAGAAAATAAATGAAGCAAAAATGTTGACAAATAAATTACAATTAAAATAATGCCAACCTAAGCGTAGTTGCTCCTCGACAACATTGCCATTTGTTTAACCCAAAAATCGAGCGGTCGTATGTTCCACATAAGGTGGGAACATACTCATCGAAGTTGCTGACAAGAAATCCAGATTAAAACGACAGTTAACACACAATTAAAGATCAAGAAATAAAAAGCAAATGTGGAGCTAAATTTATTATAACTGTAGTGTGCAAGCATGTAGAGGTCCATCACATAGAGCACAAAATGATAGATTGGACAAATGAATGCAAAATGTGATTGTGAAACCTTTGTCTATATTTCTTTTTGTAGGTTTTTAACTTTTTAATTTTATTTTTGTTTTATATTTTTGTATTTAGTTTTTAATTTTCTATTTTTAGATTTTTAGATTTCTTTTTCTTTAAGAATATAATATAGCTATATATAGAGTATACATATAATGTAAGAAAATATAGATGTAAATAACAATAAATGACTCAAAACTCAAGAAATAAATTATTTTTGGTTTAAATAAGTTTCTATTACTTTTGTGACTTTTTCAGGATTTTTTGCTATTTTTTTTATATTTTTAAAGTAAAAAATACCCTAAATCAGGGCTCAATAAAATAGACGAAACTGAAATGGAATTTTAAAATATAAAATTAAGTCCAGAATTTTCCAAATTAATCTAGTTAGTAAATAATAATATAAAGAAAATTAGAAAAGAGAAAAATCTATTTGGAGAGTTTTTAGGAATTTTATATTTTTTTATAAAGGTTTTTAGCGTTTTTTAATTTTTAAGCATTTTCTTTTATATCTTATTGATATTTTGTTTGAAGTTTTAAAATAACAAAATAAATAAGAAATGTATTTCTTAGAATTTATAAAAAAACTTTTTGTTTTTCTCTGTATTTTATACTATAGACAGGAAATAAAAGTATTCTATTTAATTTTCAGTAAATAAAAAATGCCAAAAGTTTCAAAATAAATCCGTAGCATGGAAGTGTGTGCAATATGGAGTCGATAAATATTTTGGTGATTTATTTGGAGCCTAATGATTTTTTAAATAGATAAAGAAAACAAATAGAAACTTCAACACTGGCAAGGGAATTTTATAAATAAAACAAAACCTGAGTATCACTCTGCAATTTTCACAAAAATATAATGTAAATAAAAAGTCTCTAGGCTAAATAGCAATAGAATAAAATATAGGGGCACAATTGCAAAATTCCCAACTCACGTGGGCAGCCACGTGAGCTGAGCTGGCGACGACTCATTTGCAATACATAAAACTCAAGGGTCTTTTTGGAAAAGTTCAAAAATATTTAAAACTATTGAGGATTGATTAAGTACTAGTTAATAAATACAAAACGTAGATGGGTCCAGATGCAAAATACCCAATCCAGGGATACGATCGACAGTACTGGCTAATCCACTTGACACATCTCGCCTCAACGGCACACGATGATGCTTTGTGTCGACAATCTTGATTATATCACACAAGGCGATTGAACGGAGGAGGTGCGCTAGAATTTAATGGCCACTAGAATTTAGACGGTGGCCAAGGCTGCTGGAAGAGCATCTTAAGAACTCATCGATGATGAGCTATGATCCCCTCTCCTTAGCATCTTTGACCACCTGGAATACTCGGGCGAGGGGCAAAGTGGAGCAGAATCTCCTCTTCGTCAGATGAAGTCTTCAGGAGGTCCACCAAAGCATCGGCGGCGTCGCACAAACACATGATAGGGATGGAGATCCAGAAAGCTCCGAGGCACAAAATTGGCTCCCTAGGGAGTTCTCTGGACCTCTAGCACTATGAGGAGATGAGCACAACAAAAAAGGGGTGTCGGGGCTTATTGATGAGGGAAAATGGAAGATGAGGCGTGGTGGCGACGACTTCGGCGGATGGCGGAGGAAGGAACGGCAAGGGGTCGATCCACATGGAATTGAGTTGATCTGGAGGTGAAAAGAGATGGAGAAGGCGATAGGGAGGTGACTGAACGTGGTTGTGTGGTCGGAGTACAAGGGGAACAGGTGGAAATGGTCCGTCGGACGTGGACTCTGGTGAACTACAACGAGGATCTTATAACTAAAACTCGTGATTAGATGGAAAAACAAAAGATCAAACAAATCTTAGGGACTAAACTAAGCTAGAAAAATGAGAAATGAAGTAGAGAGCGTCCTCAAGAGGTGCAAGGGGTTCAAAACTCGAAACAAAGTGAGATGGGGGATTGTGTACATGTGGTCAAGATGCTCCAAAGATCGAAGAAGAGCAAGTGAATCCGGGTTGCAATCCTCGAGGCGATCACTGCACGTGATAGAGGGATATTCGAGGAGAAAAAGTCACGAAGACATCGACGTAAAAGGGGGAAAGGATCGAACCCCAAAAAATCGAGAAACGAGTCTAGAACGAGGTCTGACAGGGCACAGGGGGGAGTTAGAGGAGTTGACCGCTGGTCAACGCCAAACTCAACCTGGTTAGTCCACGCGGACCAACCATGAAAGACCTAGCCTAAAAAATATTAAATCAAAAATAATTATTAAGTGATTTTATTATTTTTAGGTTATAAAAACAAAATGCTTATTATTTTATATAATATTTTATTACGATGTTTTTTAGAGATATATAATTAAAAGTTACTTTTTAGGCTTACTATATAGGTAGAATTATCGATATTTTTGTGTCTTTTATTTTTATTTTGTATTTATGATTTTAGGTTTATTTACTTTTTTTGTACTTAAATTTATTTTTTTAAATTTTCCGGTATGTTATTTAAACTTAAATAAATATGTATATTAAATACACAGGTATAAGTATATGTATTTCATCTCTATGTTTTATATATACATTTTATTTTAGTATTTTCTTCATTGTTTTATTATAGTTTTTATATGTACATATACTATAAATAATATTTACAAAATTATAAAAAAAATAAAATTATAAAAAATAATAAATATTAAATAAAATTATTATTTTAATATGGTATAATAACAATAGGGGTCCAAAACTTAGCTTTCACACCTTAAATCCAAAAAATATGAATCTACCTTCATTAAATAGATTATTAAAAGTTATATACAACTAAAGGTGATTTTGATATATTTTGAGTTTTTATTTGAGAAATATGGGTTTGGAAAGTTTGTATTTTAGAATTTTATTTAGACTATACATTTTATTATGTATATTATTTTTATATGAAATCAATTTTACATTTTTTATATTTTATTATCTACAACTTTCATGTACAAAGTTTCTTTATTTGAGGTATAAAAAGCGAAAAATAAAATAGGTCCAAAAAATGGATAATAAATGAATGAATAAAAGGGATTTTTATTGTATAGATGGCCCATATCTCCCCCTACTTTATTCCTTATCAACCTATTCATCAAGATGCCTAAGTCTCGAGTTTTGGGTCATAAAATATCTTCTTATGTACAAGATGAAAAATGATGAATATGTATAAGTGAAAATTTGTTTTCTTGATTTGTATAAGTTATGGACCCTATCTCCCCTTACTTTTTTCGTGGTCGATCAAGTCAGGTATTAACCTTCTCTCGGGGTTAGGGTCAGTCCAATAAATACATCCTTCTTATTTTTTTCTCCTTTCTTTTCTTCTTTATTCTTTATTTTTGTTAAAAAATGATTAATATGATATATAAACAAAATCAACGATGAATGATAAATAGTAATAATTAATGAATATATACAGTGTTTTACCAATGATTTTATCTCAATTAAAGAATAAATATGTTGAATCATGGATTGATCATTCCCCTATACTTTACCTTTGTTAGTCACTTAACAAATACTTATTCAAAGAATACATGAAAAAAATAAAAAAAGAAAAAGGAAATAACTTAGAACTATTTTGATAATTAAAAGTATCTTCATGAAATTGAAGTATCGAGCTTGGTCAGAACTTTGGATAATTAGTTTGGTGAAACCTTATTGGGAAATGGATTTAGGACCTAATAATCCTCAAGTTCCACGAGACTCTTATTCAGGTCACCGCAATAGTCAGGTCAGAACAAGTCTATGTATGCAAACTCTTATGAGTATGAATATTTACTTGTACGATGTAAGTTGAATATAGCTCCTCACCTCAAAAATGACAAAGAAACATCCTCCTCCAACTGGTAACTCTAATTCCCTGATCTAGCTAGAGCGGGGTATTCCCTTTTAAGTTCAAGTACAACCGGCCCAAGAAGAGGGGGTACAGAAGAGAATGGATTTTGACCTGTTTAGTCACATATCCTCGGAGCTTGACCAGTGTAACCAAGTCTCCAGCTGCATGCTTTCATGGTATGAGACTTTGAAACACATGCCTTGCTTATTCATATTTTTCTCTTACAAGAATTTTTATTTATTTAATTTTTGACCGTCTAACTTTTTTGGATATTTACTATTTTTAATATATATACAAATCCATGTACATAAGGAGTTTTTCTTCTTGAGACAGTAGACTATCCCTTTTTTGAAGCATTATTGAAACCCACAACATCCTGTTGTTAAATGTCGGTGCCACTAGACTAGGTTGAGATGTACTACCCTCCCTAGAGGAGGACGGATGTTTCACCCGTGTGCTACTCCAAGCCAAAGAATTCTGCCTTCTCACCACCTCATCCATGAAGAGCTATGTGTAGAGTGCTTGTCCAAGTTAAGTCACTGTCTAGAAGGGTCATGTGTGTGTTGTGAAATATTCTACTTAGACCAATCAAGATGACATGCAGACATATTCTTGTGGACTCAAAGAATTAAGTTGCTAGTATATGAAAAGTCTCAACTTAGGTTCCTATAAGGTTCCTCTGAAATTAATTGGATTAAAGTCTTAACCAAGCTCCATTCTTCAATTTTATTCCAGACTAGTTTAAACATCAATTTCATCTGAAAAATGGAAATGCACATGCAAAAAATATTTACAAAACACATTTTTTTGAAAATAAAAGGAAATAAATACCAAATATTTTTGAAAAAACATTTTCAATTTTTTTTGCAAATTTTTATGGATTTTATCTTTTTCAATTTTTATGGTATTTTTTAATAAGAATTATACATATTTACAACAATTTACAAAGTTTTGATACACATTTTACAAAGAGTTTTTTACAAAAATTATATACAAGATTATACACGTTTTTTACAAAATTTTACAAAGAGAATATTTACAAGTTTCATGTACAACAAGTGGATTTTATCTAAAGAATTTTACATATAAAAGAATTTGAGATACATATATTGATTTATAAAAGAATTTAATTTAAATTTAATTACAAATAACTATATTTTTTATTCACTTGTGGATTTTACAAGTTTACAAAATAATTTTTATACCCATAATTTATATCCCACATGATAAAATATTTTACAAAAGTTTTACAAACCATTTTACAAAAGTTTACAAAATATTTGCAAAACATTTTACAAATAATTTAGAAAACAATTTTACAAATAATTTTACAAAACTTTCAAATCATTTTACAAGAAATTCCAAAACTAATTTTACAAACTTTTTACAAATTATTTTACAAATAGATTTTTGCAAACATTTAATTTAAAATGTTAACAAATATTTATCCAATATAAATAATTTTTTATAAAAAATAAATCACAAACATTTTCCAAAACAAAACAATTTTACAAATGTTTTACAAAAAATGTACATAAATAATATTACAAGGGTTTTTACAAAATATTTTTACAAATAATTTTAGAAAAAAAGTTTACAAAAAATTTACAAACGATTTTACAAAACTTTTCACAGAAGAATTGACAAACGTTTTTACAAATATTTTATAAATAAGTTTTCAAAATATTTTTATTCCAATTTTATAAATATTGGAAATGTTATTAAACAAAAGTATGAGTTATGTCTAAAGTATATATGTAGTTTATAGGACCCCCCCATAGTTAGCTCAAACTATGACATCACGATGACAAATAAGAGACAAAGAAAGACATAACTCGTGCTAAGTATAGATAAAGTGAAAAGAATCCTATGCTACAGTGACTCGAATAATAAAAAATAAAATAAATGGAAGTTGGTGGTCCCCCCATACTTAGGATCAAATAATCCTAAGTATAGAAGATTGTATAAGCGGGGAAGACCGAGGAAGAGAATGTACCCAAACTCAACCACTGGACTTGTTCCCACTATACTTAGGGTAAAGTATCCATAAGTATAGATAAGAATACCAACAATTGAGGGACATGTGAGGGAACAATCAAAGAAGTGAAAAAAAAGATATTACCTCCCATGTACTTAGGATCAGATGTCCCTAAGTATAAGCAACAAAAACTGAGGAATAGAATAAACAAAAGTATGAACAACACATGTTTAACACCCTCTATACTTAGTATAAAGTTCATCCTAAGTATAATAAAAAATCCTAAAGGAGACCTGGGCTATTAAACAAAGAACGGAAGAAAGAAAGAAAATAAAAGAAAACACGGATATATAAAGAGGTTGACTGAAGTGTTACTCAAGTATGAGATGCAAAATATGTGAACTAAAGGATACATCTCATACAAAATGGATCAGGGCAACATCAATGATCAATGCGTCATGATTAAGAAACAGTTTCAAACGTTGACCGTTGACACAAAAGGTGGACTCAAAAGACAATTCAGATATATCAATGCTACTGTTGCCATGTCATGTACCTTTCTGACTATATACGGTCCCTTCCACTTGCTTTGTAATTTCTATGGAAACAATATCAGTCGTGCATCAAATAACTAGACTCCCTGATTCGGCTCAAAGTACTTATGACTGATGTATGAATCATGCCATATCTTCACTCTTTTATAGGCTACTCGAAAAGGTTGTATCTCTAAGCTCCTCCAGGGCAACCAACTATGCTCTCCTTTGATCTCCAACATTCTTTAGATCCAATAATATCTCTGTAACTATCGATAGTGACTTGTGCTCTATCTCAATAGGTAAGTGGCATGGCTTGCCATAAACAAGTCGAAATGGAGATGTACCCAAATGATTCTTGAAGGATGTTCTATAAGCTCGCAAGACTGAGTCCAAAAGCCGTGACTAATCCTTTTGGTATGTGTAAACAACCTTTTGCTGTATCATCTTGATTTCCTAGTTTGAAACATCAACAATACCATTTGTCTGTGGATGATATGGAGTAGCTACTCAACGGCCAATGCTGCACTCGTTAGCAAAGGCCCTTACCTTGTCGTTGATGAAATGAGTACCCCCATTAGAAATCAGAACTCTAGGAACCCCGAACCATGACATTATATTCTTTCTCAAAAATCTGTATATAGTCCTTGCATCAGCAGCTCGGGTGGGGATGACCTCAACCCAATGACTAACATAATCTACAACCAACAGAATATACTCGAATCCCTAATTGTTAGGAAATGGGCCCATACAATTGATTCCCCATGCGTAATAAACCTCAAAGAAGTGAATGGGGTGCATCTGCATCATATATCTATGTTTACTAGTACCCATCCTCTGATAGTCAGTACACCTCTTCACGAATGCATCGGTATCCTTGAAGAGTGTAGGCCACAAAAGGCCTGATTGGAGCATTTGTGGCAATAGGTGAGGACACTATGGTGTTCCTCTCGAGGAATACACCGATGTCAAACACTATCCCCCCCTCATAGTAAAGGGTGAGATCCTCTCAGTGGTACGACTTGGCCTTCACTAGTAAAGTCTCAAGTCGCTACCTGGTCCAACCTTGTGGAACTTTCTTGGAAACAAGATAGTTCACAATGTCAGCATACCACAGGAGTGAGGTGATAGCAAGAATCACCTCATATGGGAATGTCTCTATGATAGATGTAGTAGTCTCATAATCCTCAAGAAATTGTAATCAGGATAGATGATTTGCCACCACATTCTTGACTCTAGGTTTATCCTTAATCTCAATATCAAACTCCTGGAGCAAAAGGATTCATCTAGTAAGATGTGCCTTGTCATCCTTCTTGTCCGTTAAGTACCTGATGGTAGTGTGATCTATGTAGATAGTCACTCTAGATCCAATGATGTACTATTTAAACTTATCCAAAGCAAATACTAGGGCTAGCATCTCTTTCTCCATAATAATTGTTTAACCTGAAAATCGAACACAATTGTCGAGGTGATCAACAAGAAATCCAGATTGATACAACAATTAACCCACAACAAATAATCAAGCAATGAAAATAAATGTAGAGTTAAAATTTATTTTATTTAACTCTACAATAGATGTTTATAGTGTAAGTAGTGTAGAGTATCCAACACAGGGAGCATAATGGAATGATTAGACACTAAATTACAAAAATGTGATTGTGAACTTATGTGTCTATATGTCTAAAATATCATAGATCAAGGTTTAATTAAATATGTTGAATTAAAATGGAGGTGAAAAACACCAAACAATATCAAAATTGCTCCAAATTAATTTAATATATAAATAATAATATAGAGAGAATGATAAAATAGAAAATAGATTTTTTTGAGTTTTAGGGATTTTTTTATATTTGTTATAAAGGTTTGTTCGGTTTTTCATTTTTTAAGAGTTTTCTTCTATCTTTTTAGAGAATTTGGTCTAGAGTTGTAAAATAACTAAATAGATATAATTTTTTTTTGGAATTTTTCAATTTTTTTATATATTTTATTGATTTTATAATCTAAACAAGGAAAAATTGCTTTTTGATTTTTATAAAATAGGATAAATGCCTAAAATGAAATGCAAAATAAGGCCGTGAATCTACTATATCTCAGGTAGTTAGTCCTAATATTTTTTATTTTTTTGAGTAATGTAGATATTTTAAATAAATAGAGACAAGAAGGAGAAACTACATTACTGACTTGGGCTTTTTTGTTATTAAAATAAAGCTTGAGGGCCTCTTTGAATTTTTTCCAAAAATAAATGTAAATAAAAAGTTTCTAGATCAAATCAAAATACATAAACATCTAGGGGTGCACCTGCAAAATTGCCAACTCACATAGGTGATCACGTGAGGTGACGTGACATGGACCTAGATACGAATAAAATAATTATAGGGCTTGATTGCAGTTATTACAAAAAATATAAATGGACTAGGAAAGTTTCAGTACTAATTAGTAAATACAAAAAAGAGCTTGGGCTAATAAGTAAAATACCCAATTTAGGCGTGAATCCAACAGCTCCACTCCTTCACTTATCCATGTGGCAGCAAGAGGGAGGACGATGCCGCTTCGTGAACCGACGGTAAAGATTAGATTTCCGGGCAAGATCCGATGACGGAGGCATGCGATGATCTGACGATTGCTGCTGCACGTGAAGAATAACGGCTCATCCAATGGTGACAGAGAGAGGAGGATGAACTGGGAAGAACCTCCGACAAGGAGAGCTTCTCCGGGCCCAATCTCCCTCCTCTGACGCTCCTTGAAGCTCCAAAATGGCTCTAAATGCTCTTGTGGATGTCCTTCATTTGCTGTGGGCAACAAAAGGCTCCGGTGATGATCGAAGGTCTCCCACGAGGTTGAAGAAACTCGAGAGCTTCAGGATCCTTGAGTGAGCCTTAGAATTGCCTCCTGCTGGTCCATGGGCTTTAGTCCTGCACAGTGGTTAGTTGCAAAAAAACATGGCGGAGCTTGGGAAAAATCCAGAAGGGGGAATGGGCGAGAGAGGTGGCTGGGCGGAGCGCTCCGACATAGGGCGGAGAAAGGAGAGATGAGGTCCAAATTCAATAGGATTTTGGGTGAGTAGGAGTGAGTGTTGTGTTCAGAGGACGAAGAGGAGTGAAATGGAAGTGGTGGCGGGTCGTAGCACAGTCGAAAAGGAGGTGGAGGTGTTCGTTGGAGGCTAGCTCTAGTAAACTACGAAGGTGGCTATTTACAGCTAAGTGCACGATTAAAGATCAAAATAAGCGCAAGACTTTAACCTAGGAACTAAACTAAGATAGAAAATGAAATAAAAAGATTACCTCGACTAGTTGGCAACCAGGAGATGACCTCACGATGGAGCTCCACTGGAGATGGTTGGGACCAACCCCTAGCCCGACCGACCTCGCTACAAAGTAGCTGGAGAGGGATTGTTCATGTCCCTCGATCCAAAGCACACGATGAGGAGGTCAAACATGGCCAAGAGAATATTCAAAATTGAGAAGGAACGTCGGATGGGCATATATACATGTGGTCTAAGGTGGTTGGAAGAACGAGGGAGATCAACCGAATCGAAGTCGCATTGCCCTAGGAGAGGGCTCGGCGTGGATGGAGGATGTACGACAAGCAAGTCTCATGAAGAGTCTACATCTCCTCATGCAACACAACTAGTGTAAAAATCAAGAAAAGAGGTCAGATGCTAGTTGTCAGAGCGACAAGAACTAGGGTCAAATAGTTGACTGGAGTCAACTATCTGAGCCACCGAGTTGGTCCACGTGGACCAACCAGGAAAAACCTTGCATAAAATAAGTAGAAATTTAATAATAATTAGAAAACATTTTTTACTTAATTTTAAGTTACAAAACAAAATGTTTATTATTTTATAAAATATTTTACTATGATATTTATTTATTTTTTAGAGGTATATAATTATGTTACTTTTTAGGGTTAATATACAGGTATATTCATCTATGCTTTTGAGTCTTTTATTTTTATTTTGTATTTTTATTTCATTAATTTAGTTTATTAATTTATATAATTATAACTTATTTTTAGATATTAAAATATAGTTTTATTATATTTTTTGATATAATATACACACTTAAATAAATAGGTGTATTATTTATATAGGTATAATTATAGGTATTTCATCTATGCATTTTATATACATATTTTATTTTAGTATTTTCTTTATGTTTTATTATAATTTTAATATGTACATGTATTATAAATAATATTTACAGTATGAAATTATAAAAATAATAAAGAATGAATAAACTGATTATTTTAATCTGGTATACTATACAATAAGGTCTAAGACCTAACTTTCATACCTTAACTCAAAAAATATGAAACCACCTTCATTAAATAGCTTATTAAAAGTCATATACAATTAAAGGTGATTTTGATATATTTTGAGTTTTCGTTTGAGAGATATGGGTCTGGAAAGTTGGGATTTTGGAATTTTATTAGACTGTACTTTTTATTCTGTATATGATTTTTGTATGAAATATTTTTTTTCTATTTTTTATTATCTAAAATTTTCATGTACAAAGTTTCTTTATTTGAAGTATAAAAAGTAGAAATAAAAATTAATCCCAAAATGCATAAAGAATGAATAAATAAAAGGGATTTTATTGACTTTTGGACCCTTATCTCCCCCTACTTTATTCGTTATCGATCTAGTCATTGAGATGCCTAGGTCTCGGGGTTTATGGTCATAAAATATCTTTGATATTTTATTTTTTTATTTTCTTTTCATTATTCTATAATTTTGGCTTTAAAAATAGTATTTTGTACAATATTTACACAATAATGCATGAATGTTAAATTATGCAAATTAGGGGTATTTACAAGCATTTACTATGGGGTTTTAAGGCAAAAATGATATAATAAAGGTGATAAAATGAAGATTCACCAATAGTGTAGTTCTGTTGGGCAGCATCCAAAGTCCTGCTAGCGTAGTGAATGGCAAAAGGTAAACCATCCTTCTCTGTCCTAAAATAGTCCTTATGACCAAATCTGAGGCATTTGTCATGATCTTGAATAGGAGAGACCAATCGGGTGGTTAAAAGATAGGTGCTTGCACAACTAGATTTTTGATAGTCTCAAATGATGAAAGACTCTCAGTGTCTTTCTTGAAAAGATCAGGAAGCGACTGGGTAATCTGATTGAAGTCCTGAATGAACCATCAAAGAAACCGACATGCCCTAGAAAAGACAGTAACTGCTTTAGATCGGACGACGAATTGAGCTTCTTGATGATGTCCACATCGATCGAATCAACGACGTAGTGAATGGCAAAAGGTAAACCATCCTTCTCTCTCCTAAAATAGCCCTTACGACAAAATCTGAGGCATATGTCATGATCTTGAATGAGAGATCAATCGGGTGGTTAAAAGACAGGTGCTTGCATAACTAGATTTTTGATAGTCTCAAATGATGAAAGACACATATCGTCTACAAGGAACTCAGTGTCTTTCTTGAAAAGATCAGTAAGCGGCTGGGTAATCCGATTGAAGTCCTTAATGAACCATCAGTAGAAACTGACATGCCCTAGAAAAGACAGTAACTGCTTTAGATCGGACGACGGATTGAGCTTCTTGATGATGTCCACCTCGATCGAATCAACCACCATGCCCCTATTGGAGATGATATGACCAAGGCTCGTCCCCTGAGTCATCATGAACTGACTCTTCTCCCAAGATAAGACAAGATTGACTTCCACACTGAATCACACGATTTAAGCTACAAAGGCAAGCATCAAAATCATCACCATAAATTGAGAAGTCATCCATTAAGGCCTCCAATAATTCACCTACCATGTCCGAGAAGATGGAAATCATGCACCTTTGGAATGTATCCAGGGCATTACATAAACCAAAGGACGTCCTTCTAAAAGCATAAGTTCTGAATGGACATGTGAATGCTAATTTGTCATCATATTCGGGAACAATGGCCACCTGATTATATCCCAAATACCCGTCAAGAAAGCAGTAATGACTCTTTCCAACTAATCTCTCAAAAATATGATTAATAAATGGTAGTGGGGAGTGATGCTTCTTGGTCGCCTGATTCAATCATCTGTAGTACATGCATACTCGCCAAGAAGTGGGTACACAGGTAGACATCTCCTCTCTGTCCTCATTTATAAATGTAGTGATACCCATCTTCTTAGGTACCACATGAAGCAGATTGACCCATTTAGATTCTGAGATGGGATAGATAAAATCAGTGCTCCACCATTTAGAAATTTCCTTCAAAACCACCTCTCAAAGATTCAGGTTCAGCCTGTGATGAAACTCGTGAGAGGGTTTGCCATCCTCTTCTAAAAAGATGTGGTGGGAGCATAGGGCCCAACTAATCCAATGGAGATATGCTACTAGCCATCTAATCGCCTTGCAATTTCTTTCAATAACCTCTATTATGCAAGATTCTTGGTCATCAGTTAAATCAACAGATATTATAACTGGAAACATTTTGGACTCACGAACAAGGAATTGGTAGGTCATGCTTGGTAACAGCTTCAGCTCTAGGTGGGTGTGAGTGGGTAAATATGGCTTCCTAAGGGTCTGAGTGAAAGCAACAATATCTGAATGTGAGAAATCTCTCTGATTCTCTAAAACTGATGGATATTTTCCAACTGATAACTGACACAATTGAATTGGCTCGATCAACATACTTGCTGTCGGCTCTACAGAAATCAAAAATGTAATATACTCATCAAACTTACGGCAATCAATATCCATGTCTGAATCAGAAGGATCCGAATCTAAATGACAAGAAATAAAATCAACCTCATACTAGAATATGCATCTCCACCCTCTAAAATATCTCGCTTCACAGGTGTGCTCTCCGAATGCTTATCAAAATTGCGAATCTGAGGACTCTGAAGGTGTGACAAGAGCTCGTGGATTTGGATCTGCCGAAACGAACCCATCTTCTGTAATCACAAAATCACACTCGTGATGGATGTCTCGCTCTGCATATGATGTCTGCTATGATCCCTTCTATGAGCTATTTAAATCTCTAAAAATCAAATCCTCAATCGTATCTATTTGTATACTCTCACTCTCAACGTGAAAGTACACCTCCCGCTACCATGATCAGACACAACCTACTGTCTCCATAAAAGGTCAGTCTAATATGGCCAGTATATCATTCACACACTCAGGGATCTCCATGTCCAACATGACAAAGTCCACGGGGAATTGCAAATCCTGAATGGCGACGACAATATCCAATAGCAACCCCTTCGACCTCTTGACCAATCTATCTACAAACTGAACTACTATTTTGCTCGGTCTAAGAGGGACAAACTCGAAATGGTCAAGTAAGGCTGTCTGAAAAGGTTGATCAAAGAAACACTATCTAATATAGTATAATCGAACTGTTGCTCCTGAATCTGACATCTAACATATGGATCTCCTAAATCTGGGCTCTTGGCTAGTAGACGGTTCTGAGTAGCATAGCCAATGGCATGAGTAAGCACATGGGTCTCAGAACAATGATTGTGCTTGTTCTTCCTATGGACTGTGGTCTTCTCTCTAAGGCACTTCTGGAAGAGAGGGATGTCCTCTAAGGCCTCTACAAGAGTCAGTTGATCTGGAATCCATCAATCATATGCTCGCTGAACTCTAAAACATGCTTATTTTGGGGGTTTTCTTTTTTATTTCCTTTCCCTTAATAGAGTGCTTGGGGAAAAGGAACATGTGGACCCTCCTCAGAAGTACAAGGGTCTATGCCAAGAATAGGTCTCTCCACATGTGAATGACTAGACAAATCATCATCATCATCAACGTAAGATTAACTAGCAGCAGAAGAAGACATCTTTCTCTTATTTCTCTTTTTGGATTTTGTATTCTGTATTTTTTTGTATTTTTCTATCCACATCACTAAATACATGAAAAGGAACATCATCAGCTCTATATATATATAAGTAATCTTGGTGGCATCATGATAATCCCAAAAATTAAGCGGTCTTGTATTCCACGCAAGGCGGGAACACAGTCGAAGTGTTGACCACTCAAAATCCGGATTTAATCAACAATGAACCCACAATCAATAAATCAAGCAATGACAAATAAATGTGGAGTCAAATTTATTTTTAACTCTACAAACAAGATGTATATTGAGCGAGGCGCACCGAAGGAGACGGAGATCCACGAGCAAATAATCAAACCGCATAACAACGACGCTGCGGTGATGAAGAACCTCTCTAGGGCATCCATGGTGGACGACCATGAGAGGGTGAGAGAGGGTTGTCGAGTAGAGAGAAAGAGAGAGAGAGAGAGAGAGTTTGCTCCAATATATTGTATATCCTTAGAGAGCATGGTATGCCTCTCTATTTATAGGGTTTTGGGATCCATGGATCTCAATCCATGGGAAATATAAAATCAATGGATGAGATTAATTTATGTCTAATCCAATGGTCAAGATTGATGTTGGTAAAAACCAACAAATTATGATCTAATTTAGATTAAAATATATATTTGACAAAATCAAATATAAATCAATCCTAAATTACACCAACAAATAAGGAGAGAATATACATGGAGATTACATCTCCATGTACATTCAAAAGTGGACCGCCACCCATTCCAAGTAGGAATTGGGTGCCACCCACACATTCCATATGGGAGGGCAATCTCATGAGATTTCATGAGATTGCATATCTCCATGAAATCTCCATTATTTTTATCCAACAACTTTTTGTTGTGATTTATTCTTAAAAAATAATTCACAATTAATTTTGAGAATATTGCAATCTTGCCATTGAAAAATTGTGGATCACATTCACAACCCAAAACAAAATATAATTTACATTTTCAATTAATTACACAATGTGTATCCAATACACATTAATAATTAATCAACAAATATAAATTATAATTAGCTCTCTCTAATACATTATAAATCACATTTATAATATATTATGAATAATTGGATATTACTATCCACATTATTCACATCCATGATAATTAAATCATATTTAATCATCTTGGATCTCTTTTTCTCATGTGTTCAAATAATATGAATCACATTCACATTATTCACATCTTTGATAATTAAATCACATTCAATTATCTTAGATAACTCTCTTTATAATATGAATCAAATTCATATTACCCATGATAATTAAATCACATTTAATTATCCATTTTCTCAATGCTTGGATACATAATATCAACAATGAAATTATCCTGAACCCTTTCAAGGATAATGCGTTTTCTCCACGAATACTTGGAGATAAGGAGAGGGCGATTGTATTGTTCCACGTATAATAACTTGGATATTGAGATCATATCTCAAATCCAGATCGTGGACCTCCCATAGATGCTTGATTAAATCAAGACCGCAAATCTAATCATCTCATTGCAACTGAATCACATTCAGATCAATGTCCAACATGTGGACCAAGATCAGATTACTTCTCTACTGAGAGGAGTCACTAGAATCCAGACCCGTTTCATCACTCCCTAGGAATGGAAGCGTCATGGTTATACAATCGTTTATGATCACATCACCCTCAGGTATTCCCAATACCTGTACATCCTGCATACTGGAAGACTCAGAATAAATCCAAAGTATTAGATCAACTTTATACTGTCTACTTCATGGTTTTATCAGTAAGTTTCTCATTCGATCATTGGGAGTCGGTATCGATCATATACTTTCCAAAAAAATGTATATCATACCTCGGTATTGATCATATGCTTTCCAAAAGTACATATCAAACCTACAAATTTAGTCAAGCTTCCAAAGCGAGACGACCATGTGCATGGAATTTGATTCTTCTCAATATCTCATGAGTGAGCTCATGCCTTCCGGTTCAATAAATAAACCGGTATGATCCCTTTGATAGATCGTATTACTCATATGCCCTTATATGCACACCAGCGCGTCGGTGTATAGACCTTGGTTAGGTCATCAACCTATAGGTCTGCCAACTGTACATACTTAGACATATAGTAACACATCTGTCTCCGGTCAGAGGATGCATGCCTGTATCGTGACAACATACAATATCGGACTTTGGTTATCTCGATCACGTTAAGTCAACTCTTTGACCTAACTAATCTAGCACCTCCGAATCTCTATTCCAATGTAGAGGACCTGTATCAAGAGGTCCAGTCAGATATCAACCTAAATGAGAAAGGATTGCCATCTCCTACTCAGACTGGAGATCATCACTTAACAATCATTTGACGGTGCTTGATGAGTCCTCAATCTAACTCTTTAGACATTCATCCAAGCACCAGCTTCTATGATTCAACAGTTGAATCAACAGCTGTATGATCATCAAGATGGCCATGGTACATGACCCTAATTGTACTAAGGGACCTATTATGTAAATTATTTATTCTTTATTTCAGATCAGGAAACGATATTTGCAATAACATTTATTGCATAATGGCTCGTCGTGGGCTCGCATGTCCAACAATCTCCCACTAGCCCAAAGAGCCATTAATGGGCTAATCATTTAAACCCACACTCATGTGACAATCATTGGCTATTTAGAAAATAGCTAGGTAAGCTGATCGATCATTCTGTTCCCGCGAGACTATGCCAAGTCCTTTTACGGCACTTGCATATCCCAGTAACGGTGTTCGCATCTAATGTGAATGTTGCATTTTATGAAACCAATACTCAATCTTGTTAGTTACAGTGTCCTTGACACTACAACTTGACAATTATCATAACCAGTATTTCCATAATCCTTATCAGAATACCCTTATTCCTGGAGATCACTATTTCTTAAGGTATCCACAGTTAAGACCTTTTAGATCTCTATCCATAAAGTCTTAAGCTTTTGAAGATAAGACTTTGAGATCACTATCTCAAACAATCTTGTCATCTATGAAGATTTTGTTATTACTGCAACCAAGTGTTTTATTTCCATTGTAGGATTAACAACACTTTACTACTCCCACTGCATGGCAGATATCTGGCTTTTGTATACATCTAGCATACACTCAGCTTCTCGTAACTAATGCACAAATGCACGAAGTTCTAGCATTCACTTCCTCAACTCTTTGAGGTGCTATCCCTTTAGATAGGTCAGTACCATATCTAAAGGGATGGAAGCCTTTCTTGGAATTTTCCATAAAAAATGGAACATGTCCAAGGTGTACTACAAATGTGATAGTCCCAATACCCTTTTCTCTTTGCTCCTGAACACCTTCAGAACTAAGATCCACGAAGTATCCTTGAGATCATATCTCAAGTTATGGAACAACCAGATAATAAAACACTTATTATTATCCTTATATCATTTTAAATGATTAGGATATCATCTACATTTAGCACGATGAACACAAAGGCACTCCCACTAAGCTTCACATGGCTCATCATGATTCTATCTGAAATCATAACATTTATAATTTCACCAAATCTTATGGTCCAACTTCAAGAAGCTTATTTGAGTCCATAGATGAATTCCCTAGCTTGCAAACCTTGCTTTCCTAAACCATGAAGCCCTGGGGCTACGTCATGTGAATATCCTCAGAGAGGTATTCATAGAGGAATGCAATATTGACTTACATCTTGAAGATGCAATAGTCAAGTTGTGTAGCTAAGGTCAGCAATATTCTGATGATTTTAAGCATGGTCACCGAAGAGCAAGTCTCATTGCAAGCAATGTCTTCTCTTCCGGTGTGTAGCTCATGGCTACAAACCGTGCTTAGAAGGTCTCTACCTTCTCATCAGGTTCCCTTTCTCTTGAAGATCCATTTACACCTTTACAGGTCTTATACAACACCATATAGGTGGATCCTCGAGGGTCCATATACAACACTTGTATATGAAGTCAACATTAGACTTTTATTTCTAACATCCATCTATCCATGCTATGATCTTTAGAAGCTTCATTACATGAAGATCGATCATTGTCAGATTTCTATGACACATGGAATCCATCCTCAAACTCACTTGAAGATGTGTTAGTGTTTCATCTTCAATTGTCCTTTTAGTCTCCAATTTCAGGAGCCTCATTATCTTCTCAAGATTAAATGAGTTCCTACACTTCATTTTCATCTTGATTCTCAAGAATCTCAACCTTTAAGAATCACATTCTCAGAGATGAGATATTTTAAGAATCTCAAGGTCATAAAATAGCTATCCAATACCATCCTTTATTTTCCTAATGAAGCAACACTTTCAAGTTCTAGATTCCAGCTTGCATGCTTGGAATCATATTAAGGATATATAATGTAGTCCCTACTATATATATACTAGGAAACTAAGAGGAAATTATGCTAAAATTCATCATTGATCAAATCATGTCACACATGTTCCAATTGTATCTCCCTATAACTCTATTGAGTCAAGGTGTGTTAGGAGGATTGAGATAGAAATGATGTTCATATCTCCATAAGGTATTTTTTAATTCATCTAACAGGTACAGGTTACCTAGATTATATCAAATTCATTTTATCTTCCTTCAAACTTTGGTTGTAAACCAAAATAATGAAATCTTTGAACATTTCAAAGGTTTCTTTAGGTGAAGAGAAGAAATCTCATATCATACATAATCATCAATAGATATCACATATCCATAATGTTTACTATGATATAGATGATCCGCATACATCAATATGTATGAGATCCTGAATACCTTGACATCTTACACCATTCCCAAAGAAGGGTATATTGGATATTTTAATTTGAATACAATATTCATAAGTATGTAAATTTTGAACTTTTAGACATTCTAAAGTTTCATCTCTTACTAGTCTATTGATCACATCAACAAACATATGTCCAAGGCTTGATGCCAGATCATTATCAAATGATCTTCATCCTCCTATTGATCTTAAGGTTTAATTTCAGCATTTAGAAATGTTAATGAACCATTCATTAATTTTCTAATTTGGTGGAGCCCACTAGAGTTTAGATTACTATCTGAAATATCTCCATCATAACTCTTTATGATAGATTTATTACAGAATTTATATTTATTTCCAACATTTAGAAATAAACAATAAGTGTATTCTAATATCTAGGTCATAGAGACATTCTCTAAGACTAAGGGCTCTCCCACTGAAATTATGAAGCCTTTCAATCCAATAGAGATTGTTGCAACAATTGCATCAATATCTATGTGGATGACTATAAGCCATAAGATCAAAATTTTCTAATCTTCTAAAACATATGCAACCCATTGCAAGTGTTGTAGAAGATTGAGATACAATTAAGCAAGTCAATATCAATGATTTACGTAGATTATTTTGATGCTCTATCCGAGTCCTTCTCTAAGGATTCTAGACAGACTTGATAGTCATACTATCAACACATCAACTTATTACAGTATTGGCATTTATCCAAATCTTTGGATGTCATATGGAAGTCACAGAAGTACAGTCAATTCTTTGACTATACTTCTTACTTGGGTCCAACCCATGCTTCCAATGCGCTCCCTTTATCTATAAGCAGCCATTGCTCATGACAGAGGATCTCTTATTTTAAATTCGAAAGAATTCAAAGTAAGAGTATTTCAACATTTATACATGCTTCATTAAATTCATACAATATGAATATTATGAAGCTTCATGAATGACTAGAGTATAGACAGTAGAACAATGACACTCATCATGTCTACATCCATCTAGACTCTTAAAACATTGGTTTAGGTAGGTATTCAAACATTTTGAATGCATCATCTCTTATGGAGCCACCATTCTGTATGATGCAGAGAACCATGTCATTCATGATTAAATGTCAAGAGCACATATGTATGCCAGAATATCTTCTTAGATTTTTATAAGGATTATATGACAATAATGATCATCATCGACATGTCACTTCCAAAGTATATCCTATGAGAGATCAAGACTATAGAGACATACAAACCCTAGGGTTGTAGTCCTATTATCTATTTAATTGTCATTCCTCAATATTATGAGGAAACTTTCACATTGCAACCACATACATTATGTATCCAATGCAAGAACAATATCTGGATCATGAGTCCAATGCATGATATTTTACTGGTTATTATTGAGTATAACAATGAATGGGTATAATGAAGGATTATCTGAAATAAGAAATTTGCATAAATATATAAATACATATATTTTTTTACTTTGATTTAGGAGTTTTCATATCAAAATTGTCTTGCCTTGTCAACACTGAAAGTTCATTCCCTTAATCACTTTCAATGTAAGAGATATACTTACCATCATATCTCAAGCAAGATCTAGGATCTCCTTCCTTATCTTTGTTGTATCCCAATAATATGAGAACCTACAACTCGGATAAAAAGAAGCAGGAACATATTCCGCCTTGCAAATCCAACTTGCATCTCCCAATTCAATCTTTAACACCCGGGCCCACCACCCCTAAGGCGATGTTGACTCGTCATTAATTGAATCAACCATCAACAGGAATATAACTCACTATGCGTAATCCAATATCGCCATAATAATATGAGGACCCGATATTGGGGTCACTACGCATATGTCCTTACTCTTTCGAGAAGCGAAGAGTCCGATCCAGATGCGCTTGCATACAGGAGCTGTCACTTCGGATAGGCGTCTCCCATATACAATCCCGGGCGACGGACCCTTCGCCTTGACGGGAGACCTTGGATGTCACTTACGTGATCCTCCACCTCATATTCAAATGTTAATTAATTATCATGAATCATATTAATATAATTAATTCTTCCAAGGGAAATAACAACTCTATTCATAATAGAGTGTCTCAATTGGACATAATCAATTTAATCATATTAAATTAATTATCAATCCAATTCAATCAGCAAACTTGATTAATTTACTTGAATATATATATGGTAATATCTCAAAGTATGTATTAAATTAAATTTTAATTATTAAAAAATAAACCTTGATTTTCTCCTGCATTATCGAGTCCCTACCCGTTGTCATGGCCAATACCAACGAGAGTGGGACGGATCACATACGTTGCAACCCGCAGCCCCAATGCTCTCCGACTAGACACCATATCCACCTCAGGAAAGGATAATGCCAAATATATCAATTTGTACTTGAGATGACCATCCCTTCTTCAACCGAAATTATACCATATAGTAATAATCAAAACATTTTTGATTATAAGGAAATTTGCTACACAAATTCCCAATCCTATTCAAGCATCAAGTTGGATGATTGTGTTTCCAATTATGATTTAGATCAAATCTAATCAATTAATTGGTTAAGCCAAGTCAATTAAGGAAATAATCATATTCCAATATTTTACAAATATTTTCTATAATTATTTCGTGAAATTAACAATTAATTTCTCTAATTGACAATCACTTGGTTCTTGATTAGGACTGCAATTTTAGTAGTGACCCCTACTCACTAAAATTAACATATCTCAATCAACTTAAATCCAAATTAGACAAACTCAATTTTCAAAGATTGCTAACTTGATTTAGGACAGAACCTATGTGATGTTTCACGCATTTAGAGGTGGATCAAAACAGTAAATAACTCTTTAATCATGTTAAGATATACAGTTCCCGCAACAGTGCATACATGTTCATTAAAACAACCATATCTCGAGCATATGGAATCCGAATTACACAAACTCAGATCCTATGATTTATTTATTTAATGGGGAACAAAATACAAGTGTATAATTTGTGTTCAAGTATTTTAAACATGGCCGAAAGTATTTACTAAACAGATCTGCGAAATCAAATGCGACAAAAACTTTCGCGACCTTAACAAACCCAAGTCGTCCTCGGTTTGCAAATCATATTCGAAACCGTCAACCTAAAGCTCTGATACCACTTAAAGGATATGGTAGAATCCTAAAGAGCATCACGGAAGCGTGAGTGTCGTATCGAATACGACGAAAAATGACTAGTCGAACTAGTTGTTCTATGCAGCGGAAGTTAAAATTTTTTCATGCGATGAAACCACATGATCCAAGAACACTTCTCGGATCATTTCGTCTAAACCACAAACAAGTAATAGGATTACCTCTTCAAGTGTGGTTGTGATCGAGTCTCTAAACGAAGAGACCTCCTGTCTCAAGTCCGATCTAACAGAGGAGATGCTTGCGAGCGCGGGGATGAACCGCGTGCTTCTCGCAATCCATGTTGATGATCCAAGTGGTGGATCTCCTGATCTCAACACACGAGATCCGACGTCTTCTTCACGAGCGAGGCGCACCGAAGGAGACGGAGATCCGCGAGCAAATAATCGGGCAGCATAACGACGATGCTGCGGCGATGAAGAACCTCTCTAGGGCATCCACGGTGGACGGCCATGAGAGGGAGAGAGAGGGTTGTTGTGTAGAGAGAAAGAGAGAGAGAGAGAGAGAGAGAGAGCTTGCTCCAATATATTGTATATCCTTAGAGAGCATGGTATGCCTCTCTATTTATAGGGTTTTGGGATCCATGGATCTCAATCCATGGGACATATAAAATCAATGGATGAGATTGATTTATGTCTAATCCAATGGTCAAGATTGTTGTTGGTAAAAACCAACAAATTATGACCTAATTTAGATTAAAATATATTTGATAAAATAAAATATAAATCAATCTTAAATTACACAAACAAATAAGGAGAGAATATACATGGAGATTACATCTCCGTGTACATTCAAAAGTGGACGGCCACCCATTCCAAGTAGGAATTGGGTGCCGCCCACACATTCCATATGGGAGGGCAGTCTCATGAGATTTCATGAGATTGCATATCTCCATGAAATCTCCATTATTTTTATCCAACAACTTTTCGTTGTGATTTATTCTTAAAAAATAATTCACAATTAATTTTGAGAATATTGCAATCTTGCCATTGAAAAATTGTGGATCATATTCACAACCCAAAATAAAATATAATTTACATTTTCAATTAATTACACAATGTGTATCCAATACACATTAATAATTAATCAACAAATATAAATTATAATTAGCTCTCTCGAATACATTATAAATCACATTTATAAGATATTATGAATAATTGGATATTACTATCCACATTATTCACATCCATGATAATTAAATCATATTTAATCATCTTGGATCTCTTTTTCTCAAGTGTTCAAATAATATGAATCACATTCGCATTATTCACATCTTTGATAATTAGATCACATTCAATTATCTTAAATAACTCTCTTTATAATATTAATCAAATTCATATTACTCATGATAATTAAATCACATTTAATTATGCATTTTCTCAATGCTTAGATACATAATATCAACAATGAAATTATCATGAACCCTTTCAAGGATAATGCGCTTTCTCCGCGAATACTTGGAGATAAGGAGAGGGCGATTGTATTGTTCCATGTATAATAACTTGGATATTGAGATCGTATCTCAAATCCAGATCGTGGACGTCCCATAGATGCTTGATTAAATCAAGACCGCAAATCTAATCTTCTCATTGCAACTGAATCACATTCAGATCAATGTCCAACATATGGACCAAGATCAGATTACTTCTCTACTGAGAGGAGTCACTAAAATCTAGACCCGTTTCATCACTCCCTAGAATGGAAGCGTCATGGTTATACAATCGTTTACGATGTATTCCCAATACATGTACATCTTGCATACTGGAAGACTCAGAATAAACTCGAAGTATTAGATCAACTTTATACTGTCTACTTCACGGTTTTATCAGTAGGTTTCTCATTCGATCATTGGGAGTCGGTATCAATCATATACTTTCCAAAAAAGTGTATATCATACCTAGGTATTGATCATATACTTCTCAAAAGTACATATCAAACCTACAAATTCAGTCAAGCTTCCAAAGCGAAACGACCATGCGCATGGAATTTGATTCTTCCCAATATCTCATGAGTGAGCTCATGCCTTCTGGTTCAATAAATGAACCTGTATGATCCCTTTGAGAGATCGTATTACTCATATGCCCTTATGTGCACACCAGCGTGCCGGTGTATAGACCTTGGTTAGGTCATAAACCTATTAGTCTGCCAAATGTACATACTTAGACATATAGTAACACATCTGTCTCCGTTAGAGGATGCATGCCTGTATCGTGACAGCATACGATATAGGACTTTGGTTATCTTGATCTCGTTAAGTCAACTCTTTGACCTAACTAATCTGACACCCTTGAATCTCTATTCCTATGCAGAAGACCTGCATCAAGAGGTCGGTCAGATATCAACCTAAATGAGAAAGGATTGCCATCTCCTACTCGGGCTGGAGATCATCACTTAACAATCATTTGACGGTGCTTGATGAGTCCTCAATCTAACTCTTTAGACATTCATCCAAGCACCACCCTCTATGATTCAACAGTTGAATTAACAGTTGTATGATCATCAAGATGGCCATGGTACATGACCCTAATTGTACTAAGGGACCTATTATGCAAATTATTTATTCTTCATTTCAGATCAGGGAACGATATTTTCAATAACATTTATTGCATAATGTCTCGTCGTGGGCTCGCATGTCCAACACACACACACACACACACACACACACATATATATATATATATATGATATCTTTCAAATGAGACATTGTCCTTCCATCTCTAAGGAAGGCCATAGATCTAGTGCGTCCATAATTAATCAAATGGTTGTTATTGAAGGCATGTTAATATTATTATTATTTAATTAATCAAAAATCCATTTTGGTCATTATGCATTATATAAATATAGTATGTAGCATCCCAAAATATCTCTTCATTAATCTCTCTCCTACTCTTTCCAAAAAATCCCATACGCATACGTAAAATATCACATTAATCTCTCTCCTAATCCCACAAACACGACGGAGACGCATGAGAGAAGGTTACGGCGGTGGGGCTCCGGAGGCTTGCGCAGGGACGCTACTTCTCCAGGTGGGCAGTCTATGGTGGGCGGAGATCCACCTGCACGGGCCTGATCTGCGAAAAGGAACTCCATCACCGTTTTGGGCGTGTGTCACCCAACCACTATCATAACTCTCCATTAGCGCCATCGTGACCGTCTGGAGGAACGAGGAACCACCGTCCGCCTGGAGTTCGCACAACTGCGTGCCATCCTACACACACCATCTCTACTCACTACCGATCTTCGTTCACGAGCCCGCGCTAGGAACTCCAGCAACGTCCACCGTCAATGCTCAACTACACTATGCACACCATCGTCGCGAAAGGCCTTCATGCAAACAAGGACGACAATACGTAGTCCAAATGGCGATGCATGTACACGGTGTTGCAACCAATCCTGGATGAAGAATGATTCGCAGTTTGATACGATATTGACGTGCATTATACAATATTAATGTGTATTATACATTTTTGATATCTATTATACATATTTGTTATGTATTTTTACAAATCAATGGGATGTGAATGAAAATTGAATATTTTTATGTATCTTGTATATTTGATGTGCATTACACATTTTGGATGGGCATTATACACTTTAGATGTGTTTTATACAAATTTGGTTAGTATATTCGCATCGATTAAGTGTGATTGACTACCCCAACTTTTACAAAAATCTATACAAATATTATTATACAAAGAACCATACAATTGTTACAAAGAACCACACATTAATTACTAACATGAATTCTATTATACAAAGAACCATGCAAAATTTACAAATAACAGACGATTTTTTGAATAAACAACAGATTCTACAAAAAACACAGTCGTTACAAAAGGAATATTGAATTCTACAAAAAAATACGTGAGAATAGAAACATATGCCCTATATAATATCGTCCAGCACAAAACAAGATTTTTTAAAATATGGTATTGCGAAAAATAACAAAAATAAAACTAGCCATATTTAGTATTTCGTAATATTAATTAGCGTATATAATTAATGTAAAATTAGATGACCAAAATGCCCTTTTGGACAACAAAATTGAAGGTGCGGTTAGATTTGAATCCGATGGCCCTGATCGTTGGCTTTCCTTAGGGAAGGAAGGACCACGTCTCATTTGAAAGGCCCCTTATATATATATATATATATATATATATATATATATATATATATATATGAGAAACTTCAAATGAGGTGGGGTCTCACCACTTTTGTGGTGAGCCCTCCATCTCATCCATTTAATTCCAACCACACAGATGTGATAAATGGCACACTAATTACATCATTTTAATGGTAGAAAACCTATTTTGGTCATTTATCACATTCTAAAAATGGTATGTGGCAACCCACAATTTAATAACCCCAAAATAGGTTTCTCTGTTGAAATCAAAAGAGGGTGTCGCCCCTTCCTTCTCCACAGTGGATGTCGCTGGAGCGGTGTTGAGGGTGGCAACGATGATGTGGAGGGCTCGACGCGGAAGTCGGCGAGCGGATGGCCGCCCGCGGTGGAGCATCATTGATAATGGGGATCTGCGGATGCTGCGCGTCGGAGGTGAAGACACTGCTCAAGCGGCGGGTCGGAGGTTATGGGTCGCGCGTTGGAGAGGCAGAGATGAGCGCCGCCTGGAAGGCTGGGTGTCAGAGGTGGCACGCGCGACGCCGTGCATGGACGATGGTATGATTTGGAGACGGACAAGGGCACGACGATCAGGACGCGTGGAAGGTTGTGGCGAACCGCGCCGAGGAGGCAGAATCGAAGGTGTCACAGATTTACATTTTGGTATAATAATTTTACTTAACTGACATTTAGATTTACATATTTATATACCTTTTTTACAAATCTCATTGTTTTTTCTCTATTTTGCAGAACTCGAAAACATATATGGCAAGTGAACTTTAACGCAATGGAAAACATGTGTGAATTTTACAAAGGAGGGAGATTCAGTTACAAAGATTCATGGATTTTTTTACAAAACAAGCATACACAATTATAAAAAAGTTGAAGTTTACAAAGAGGAAAAATACTCTTACAAAAAACTCGCTGGATTTACAAAATGAATGTACCCATTTACAAAATGGATACAACCATTTACAAAATGAAAATACATTAATAAAATGGAATCATTAATGAAATTACAAAGAGTAAAATATATTTTGCAAAAACTCATTTTACTTTACAAATGTATAGTTGAATTCATATCGTTTGGAACAAAATCAGAAATAATCAATAAAGGCATTTGTGAAAATACCAAATCGAGAAAAAGCTTAGAATGGCAATTTGAAATCAATAAATGGAACTCGAAATTAATGAAATCTATATGACGAAAATGCCCTTTTGGATGAGCTTTTTGATGCAACCGTCAGATTGAGATCTGACGAATCTACTCGATGGCTCACCACAATATTGGTGGGACCCTGCCTCATTTGAATGGGTCCCTATATGTGTGTGTGTGTGTGTAATACACACAGACACACACATATATAGGGTAAAATGGGGCCGCACCCTAGAGGGGGAGCTAACTTGGCTCCCCCAGCCTCAAATTCCCTATTTTCTTTTTTGAAAATTTCTTCCGTGAATATTCATCACTATATTCCCATATTATGCCATTCAAATTTCGTGCAGAATAGAGACTCCTACAACCTCCATCCAGAGGAAGTCGTTTTTAGCAATTCTGTTACCATTAAAAAAATGATTGTCTCGACGTAGGTCGTAGGAGTCTCTGTTTCGCATGAAATTTGAATAGCATAATATAAGGATATAGTGATGAATATTCACAAAAGAAATTTTCAAAAAAAAATAAAAAACATAGGAAAAATGGGGAGGGGGAGCGAAGTTAGCACTCATTGAGGGCAGCCCATTAAACCCAGAGAAAGAGGATAGGGAGTATGCACCCAGGTGCATGTAATTCTACATGCACCCGGGCCTATAACTCCTGAATTTTTTTACTTTTCCGAAAAATACCGCCATGTCTATTCATCTATATATCCCTCCTGTATGCCATTCCAATTTCATCAGAAACAGAGACCCCTACATCCTCCATCCAGAACACATTATTTTAATGGTCTAAGAATTGCTGTAATCGACATGTTCTGGATGGAGGATGTAGGGGTCTCTGTTTCTGACGAAATTGGAATGACATACAAGAGGGATATATAGATGAATATACATGGCGGTATTTTTCGGAAAAGTAAAAAAATTTGGGAGTTATAGGCCCGGGTGCATGTAGAATTACATGCACCTGGGTGCATGCTCCCTATCCTCATATATATATATATATATATATATATATATATATATATATATATATCTGTGTGTGTGTGAGAGAGAGAGTGTGTGTGTGTGTTTGTGTCTATGTATGTATATATATGTGTGTATGTATGTATATAGACACACACACATATACATACATACATACATACATACATACATATATATATACAAACACTCATATATACACACACATATATACACACACATATATATACACATATATATACACACATATATATACATACATATACACATCTATATATACATATATATAAACACACACACACACGTATATATACACACATATATTTATATATACATATACATAAACGTGTGTGTGTGTGTCTATATATATATATACATATATATAGAGAGAGAGAGAGAGAGGAAAGGGAGCCTACTTTGTGAAGTAGGTAAGTTACCTACTTCACATTTCATTTTTTGCAAATTTTTTTATTTTTTTTCAAAAATACTACCATGGGTTTTCATAATTATATCCCTCTAATATGTCATTCAAATTTCGTCAGAAACAGAGACTCCTATGGCCTCCATCTAGACAGTCATTTTTAACGGTCACAGATTTACTGTATTTTACAAGTTCTGGACGAAGGGCGTAAGAGTCTCCGTTTCTGATGAAATTTGAATGACATATTTGAGGGATATAATTATGAAAATCCACGATGGCATTTTTCAAAAAAAATAAAAAAATTTGTAAAAATTGGATGTGAAGTAGGTAAGGTTACCTACTTCACAAAGTAGGCTCCCATTCCTCATATACATATATATATATATGGGGTTGAGGAGCATGCACTCAAGTGTATATAATTTCACATGCACCGAGGCCTATATCATCAATGTTCTTTTAGTTTTTTTGGAAAATATCACTACGTATATTCATCTATATATCCCCCCATTATGCTATTCGAATTTCGTCAGAAACAGAGACTCATGTGCCCCCCATATAGAACAGGACGATTACAACAATTCTATGAGCGTTATAATTACATGTTCTAGGTGGAAGGTATATGAGTATCTGTTTCTGACGAAATTTGAATTGCATATAGGAGGGATATAGGGATGATATACATAATGATTTTTTTCCAAAAAGTAAAAAAACGTAGAAGATATAGACCTCGGTGCATGTAAAATTACATGCACCTCGGTGCATACTCCCTAACCCCCCCCCCCCCCTACACACACACAGATATATATATATATATATATATATATATATATATATATATATATATATATATATATATTATGGGATCAATGGCCGCCCCGCCCCATTTTTTGTCAAAATTTTTTACATTTTTTTTGAAAAATATCGTAATGTTTATTCATATCTATATCCCTCCTATATGCCATTCGAATTTCGTCAGAAAGAGAGACTCCTACGACCTCCACTCAGACAAGATAGATTTAAAAAATCCTGCGACCGTTAAAAAATGGCATTTGGATGGAGGCCGTGGCATATAGGAGGGATATAGAGATGAATAAACATGATGATATTTTTCAAAAAAGAAATTGTGAAAAATGGGATGGGGGCAGCCCCATTTCTCTCTCTCTCTCTCTCTCTCTCTCTCTCTATATATATATATATATATATGGTCATATGTGGCTGCCCCCTAGGGGCAGCCAACATGGCTGCCCCCACCTTATTTGGGCAAATTTTTTTATTTTTTTTGAAAAATAACACTATGTATATTCATCCCTATATCCCTCCTATATACCATTCGAATTTCGTCAGAAACAGAGATTCCTACGGCCCCATCCGGACAGTAATTTTTTAACAGTAACAGGATTTTTTTAAATCGATACCATCGAGATGGAGGTCGTAGGAGTATCTGTTTCTGACGAAATTCGAATGGCATATAGGAGGGATATATGGATGAATATACATGGTTTTATTTTTCAAAAAAAATAAATAAACGCCGAAAAATGGGGCGGGGGCAGCCCCATTTTTTCCATATATATATATATATATATAGAAAATATTTCTAATGAGGTGCACCTTTCTTGGGTGCATGGAAAGCCCATCACCCTAACCATAAGCAATCAATCCAATGGTTGTCATTAATAGGCCGTTATTAACATATTTTTAATGTTGAAAAACCCATTATGGTCATTTTAACTTATTCTAAATTTAGAATGCAACAAATATCTCCACAATTATCTCCTTTTTCCTTTCTCTTCCTCTCTCTCCCACCGTCTCTCTCGATCTCGATTGACGCACGAGGTTCCTCTCCTCCATCTCTCTCTCTCTCTCTCTCTCTCTCTCTCGACGACGGCATGAGGGGAGGAGGTTGCTGCTCGTCGGTGATGGCGTGCAATACGGTGGATGCAACGCGCTCCTCTACGGTGGTCGGTGATGACGTTCTCCAAGGTTGTTTTCTTGTATGTAATAAAGGTGGCGTCGTGTGGGGGTGATGGCTACGCGTGGAGGAGAAGGTTGAAGGAGAGCGTGAATGGAGGTGTGTGGGCGGAGGACATGCATGGAGGAGGTGGGTTGTGGAGGAGAAGGGCGGAGGAGGTGCGAGTAGAGTAAGGATGCTGGAGATGGAGGGCGTGCCCAGTTTACAATAAGAGATCCTTTTTTACAATATCGAGTATTTTTTTTACAATCTCAGATCGTATTTTACAATATCATATCATTTTTTACAAGTTTCAGTTTGTTTTTTACATTTATTTATATTCTGTGATATGACAAAAACTATTTATGAGACTCAGATATATATTCGAGAGGGGGATTTTACAATCTCAGACCAGAATTTACAAATACAAAGACATTTCCTACATATATGAGACCTTTTTTTACAAAGACATTACCAAATTTACAATTACAACAATAATGGTATTACTAACTCTTATTCTACAATACAAGATGCAAATTTACAATGTGGATCCGAATTTTACAAAAATACTTGGCATTCTGCAGGGCGCAAAAGTACCGTATATTTTTATGAAAAACGCACATAATTGTTGGTATGGATTTACAATCTTCATACAGATTTTACAAAACGTGCATGAACTTTTACAATAGTGTTATCAAAATTATAATTATAATAATATAACTATTACCAATTGTAATTTTATTTTACAATGCAGGATACAGTTCTACAATATCAACAGGTATTTTACAAAGAGATCTGATATTCTGCATTGCGCGAAAATGCTACCACGTTGGCAAAACTTCATTAACTAAAAGGCAACAAAAATACCAAATCAGACGCGCTAAAAATGGAAAAATACAAGGACGAAATAAATTTCAAATTCAAATTTAAATTCAAATTTAAAATGAAAATGTATGGACTAAAATACCTTTTTGGATGAAGAACCACTAGATCGAGATCTAACGGATCTCGTGTCGGGCTTTCCATGTACCTAGAAAAGGTGCACCTCATTGGAAGGGCCCTCTCTCTCTCTCTCGATATATATATATATATATATATATATATATATATATATATATATATATATAACTATTACTAACTTAGCACCCACCGCCACATTTTACTAATTACTTCTTAAAAAAACAATTCCGTGAAAATTCATCACCATATCTCGATATTTTGTCGCTCAAGTTTCTTGCAAAACGGACAATCCTACAGCCTCCATCCACATAGTCATTTTTTAACGACCGTTGAATAATTGAAATCGATCATGCTTCGATGGAGGCCATATGAGTCTTTGTTTCGTATGAAATTTGAATGACATAAGATAAGGATATATTTATGAAAATTTACGGAAGCATTTTAAAAAATATAAAAAATGGGGGAAATGGGTGGGGGCTTAATTAGCTCTCCCCGTAGAGGCAGCCACAATATTCTCATATATGTATGTATGTATGTATGTTTGTATGTATATATGTACCTATGAACATGCGTACGCATTTATATATGTATGTATGTATGTATGCATGCATGCGTGCATGGATGGATGAATGTATGTATTCTTGCATGCATGCATGTATGTATGTATGAGAAACTTCCAACAAAGTGTGTCTTTACTAGATGCATGCAAAGACACACCAATTTCGATAATTTTCATGCTTATTTTATAATTTATAATATCAAGGATTTAACAATAAATGTTAACATAATATGGATCTAAAGAAAGATTTACGAAAAATGTTATTATATTAGGCAAGATTTTGTTAATTATAATATGGATTCTACATTCTACAAAACAGTGCGGTCATCATTACTTTTCAATATTATGTTATATTTTACAAAATTGTGACATAATTTTCAAATTTGACAGTGTCTTTTAAATTTTAGGAAGGACTTGTCTCGTTGGAAGAGCAACCCACACACGCACATGCACACTCACACACTCACATACACACACATATAGGAAAAAATATGGCTGTCACTTGCAGGAGTTAACTTGGTTCCTTCCCACTCATTTTTCTCCTTTTTTTTGAAAAATGCTTCCTTGGAAATTCATTATTATATCATTATATTATGTCATTCTAATTTCGTGAGAAACCGAGACTCCTAGAGCCTCGTCCTAGACAATTATTTTTTAACGATCGCATAATTATTGAAGTCGACCCCATCTGGATGGAGGCCATATGCATCTCTGTTTCACACAAAATTTGAAGGGCATAATAAAGGTATATATTGATGAAATTCACGGAAGCAATTTTTTAAAAAATAAAAAATAAGGGGAAGAAAATGGGATGGGAGAAGCCAAGTTAGGTCCCCAAAGGGCAGCCCTATTTTTCATCTATATATATGTATGTATATGTATGTACATGAGCTCATCTTCGTGAGAGTGGCAAGAGAATCTCCTCTACATCATGCATGGAAGGGCGATTTTTTGGTTCTCTGGCTAAGCATCTGTTGGCTAGTTGGCAGATTTCAAAAGCAGCTTTCGGAGAATAGTGTTCCCCAAGTCCAGGATCCATTATCTGGGCGAACTTTCTGAAATCTGCAAGGAACGGCTTGGCCCAGGAGATAAGGTTCTCTTGTCCGAACGGCCGCCTTTCATCCAGCACTCGCTGGCCGCTGAGAAGCTCGAGCAACAAAACACCGAAGCCATAGACGTCACTTTTCACATATAAGTGGCCCATGGTGGCGTACTCGGGAGCAAGATAACCGTAGGTGCCAAAAACTCGTGTTGACACGTGCGATTCACCAGGCTGAGGTCCCTCCTTTGCGAGCCCAAAGTCCGTTAGTTTGGCATTATACTCCCAGTCAAGGAGAATGTTGGAAACTTTGAGGTCACGGTAGATAATTTCTCTACCTAAGCTATGCAAAAAGGAGAGACCCTGTGCGACATCCAGTGCGATTTTGAGCCGCACACGCCATGCCAACGCATCCCTAGCCTCCCCTCCTTGAAAGAGGTGGCTTTCCAAGCTTCCTCTAGACATGAACTCATACACCAACATGAGTTCTTCCCCTTCCGAACAATATCCCAACAATTTCACCAAGTTGGGATGTGATAGCCGACCCAAGAATGCGATCTCCGATCGCCATTCTTCCCTCCCTTGCATGCTGCTTGCATTGAGTTTTTTCACAGCAATTTCCTTCCTATTTCCACTTCTTGAGGGGCCAAGGGTCTTCTCATCAACCCATCCTTTGTAAACCTTGCCGAATCCTCCTTCTCCAAGAAAGCTCTCCGGCCTAAAACCTTTTGTAGATTTTTTCAACTCTGCATAAGTAAACGCCTTGAGGTTCGGAGATGCGAGGATTGTCCCTTTTGACAATCTCGAGTCTTCTGATTTGTCAATACTGTGGAGGGATTGGTCTATGTTACCCCTGCTTGTGCCAGGTACGTCCTTTCCAGCTGTTGTTGTGGTCGACTTAGATTGGTCTCGGAAGGTATTCCTCCGATCATTGACAATCTCAGTGGGGTTGCTCTCAGCTGGCGCCTCACTGTCACGAGATGACGAGGTCTTGTGGAAAGGGTTGGATAGGCAAGCCCCCATTTATGCTCGATGGATGGCACTTGACAGATGAAGAACACCAGGGTTTGATGGCCACCTGCAACAATTTTTCACAAAGTCATTCAAACAAACAAACAAACACACATCACGTAGCTAACTATCCAGATATGGTATCTATTTTTCAAAATATTTCAGTAAAGAGAAATATTTATAAAGAATATTGATAATGAAATCCGAAATAGGCAGAAAAATGAGAAAGAAATTGGATGGTTATGAGAGATCCAATCTTTTTTTTTATCAAGGAGCAAAAGTATAAAAAGAACGATCGATTGACAAAGGAGAAGATAATAAAATTACTAGGAACGATCGATCACAAGGGAACATGCTATATACAAGCGGTTGGAGAAATGCAAGACTGGTGTTACTTGAAACACGAAACAAGTTTGAGACCCAGAATATAATTTATACAAACTTGAAATACTAGATACATTATATAAGAGAAACATTAATTAGTTCCGCGAACAAGTGTTACCTGTGACTACGTAATGGCGAATCATGGGATCGTATTTTGTGTGAATGTGCATTACTTCCAAAATATTTCTTACCAACTTGCTTCACCTAAACACCTCCCACCGCGCGCATAAAACTCTTTTCATTGTTACGGTAAGATTCTCAGAAATGATTATTATCGGCAGAGGAAATCAAAAGTTCGATCAATCTGGTGATAAATATGAAACCATATTTACAGCAATACTTGAATTTTTTTAAAGCAACGGTTCATATAACAAAAATGATCGATGTGCCTACTATTCGCTTTAAAACCATACGAATTCCTTTTATAATTTACCAGTTTATAGAAAAAATATTGAGTAATAAAATTGATAATTTCTGCCATACAGTTCACAAGTAATGGTATAAAAATAAATATGTCATTCAACGAAAATCTCAAATTATAATATTGACTTCTGCAACTAATGTTATTTGTTATTATATATTTAACTACGGCAAGTGTACGCATGATTTTTCAAGAAATTATTTGTTTTTGTGTGCCTATTATTGTACTGTGTATAGCAAAAAATGTAGTGTTCTTTCAGTATATACAGTGGTAGCTTGAAAATTTGTTGTTGCTATAGGCCTATTTTGTAAAGGTGACTGCAGAATGAGAAGAGAATATTTCAGTAACTTAAAAATAGTGCGGGGGTAAGAAGTGAACGGAAATAAATAAAATGCAGATGTAATCTGGAGATTATATAACAACATAGCTCTATGACAAGAGAGTGGCTAAAGTTATTGAGGGTTAAAGAACATGCCTTTCGAGTACCACGAGTCCTGTCGTTAACCTGGTTAACTGGAAGCGTAGCAACTGAAATCCGGAAAGAATTAAGATAGGGATGAACAAAGTGTATGTAAAACACTGAAGGAGGCGCATACTTATAGATGTCATAGCACCGTTACATGAGCGACTTAATATAATTAATTATCTCTGTTTAGATGGTCACACTCTTTGCAATTTTAAGTAGTAGGTATTGAACTTAAATTTCAACCTACATTTACAGTACCTGTCCCGCCAGTTAATCCTTCCCATCAGCTATATCCATACACCAATTCCATTAACCCAAACCTCCCATCGTTCTTACTCTCCCGTATGAGGATCACTCTACCATGCATGAGAGAAGGTGGAATCTGTCGGATGAGCTTGAGCTTTTGGATTTGGCATTATTTGTTGCGCAGATTTCCATAAACAATATCAAATTGAAAATGACAAAGATCGATGTCATGCATAGATCAATTATGTTTTAAAAATACTTTTGTTCGAATTACCAAGTCGAAACGTCCTCAAATATATACATAATGATTTTTGATGTAATGTTTTGTTTATCAGTGTTTGCTATAATTTCTTGTTACAGCGGCATCCAGATGAGTCCACATTAGTTCTTATTATCACGCATTTTAACAGTTAAAGGTCATTTCTCTTTCTCAAGGATTTGGATTGTTGTCCCCCACGTACGTTGCTATGTAGAATCTTTACTGGAAATGCTTGCGAAACCAATAAACAAAAAAAATTTTCTGGTCGCAGAAGAGTACGTCAGACTCTTTACACGGGTAAACGGCAACACCAACCAACTCTGGGAAATAGACTCCGGAAGTAGGATCCTCTGCTGTAGATGGTATTGCAGAAGAGGTGCTGTAAACCTCAATAATTTATTTTTGTGATTTAGATTCTAAAATCCAACCTTATAGATTGAATATTAGGTTAATGCTCTATATATCCTACTAATTTCGCTTAAATCCGACATTATTTAATATTTTATCTTAATGGTCAAACAATCGGTCAAGATCTAAGCAACTTGAACTTCATTTAAAAAAGATCATAATCTTGAACTGTTAAGATAAAATAGCAAATAATGTCGGATTTAAACGAAATTTGGAGGATATGTAGAGCATCAACCTAAGATTCAATCTATAAGGTTGGATTTTAGAATCTAAATCACACAAATAAATTATTGGGGTTTACAACACCTCTGCTGCAATAACCTCTACAGCAGAGGATCCTTAAACTCGATCTTTTTTCTATGAACGTAGGAATGTAACTTGCATGTTTTTACTTGCATACGCATATGCATACGCATATGCATGTTTGTTTAAAATATCAAATGAGATGGAGTCTTACAACGATTCAGAAAAGCTATGCATACTGTCAGTGACGGAGAGAGGGGGGCGGGTGGGGGCTTAGCCCCCCCCCCCCGGCTCTCAATCAAAGCCCCAATATATGTTTAATATATAATATTATATTGGATCTAAATACATTATTTAATAATTAAAATTTACATATTATGTATAATAGCCCCCCATATCTCAACAAAAAAATCAATATATATGATCTATTTACAATAATTAACTATTCACATTACATGATGTGCATAATCGGATATTGATCCATCCGTATATGTCCATCATCGTACCCGTTTATAAACCCCACTGATATATAGTTTTTATTTTAGCATATATGTTATAGAAAATGTTTATTATTATTATTTTATCTGGATATATGGATATGGATTTGGATACCTCTTTCATTTTTTAGGATCTTAAAACGGATATGGTTACATATTTTTCTAGTGTATACATATATGGATACAGATACATATTTGTATATGAATGTTTGAAATCTTATTTTTATCTACATTGATTTTAAAATAGTATGCAGATACATGTACACATGTAAGGTGGAACATTGGGCTCGATCTGACCCAACCGGAGAAAATTAAACCCGGCCTGAACACGCTAATTTTATTCGGGCCTTGGCCTAGTCGAGGCCCGAGTTTTTGGGCAAACCAAGGGCTCGTGCCCAGCCCGAGGCCCGTAGGGTCAGGCTCAGGTTCAAGCCGAGCCCGCATCCACTTTGGTTTCATTACACAACATATTTCATGTTAGTTACAAAAAAATAGATGTATTATGGGTCTATGACCACCGCTACGCCTATTAAGCTGCTTTTTATGTTGCATATTGAAACCATGTCGAGAAACTGAATGAGACATATATGTACTTTTGATTAGCATGAATCCATGTATTTTTTACTTAATAAAGAATGCAAAACTCGAAGGAGTCTAGCTATCTAAATAGATAAATGCTCCATGGCATACATCTACAGTACTACACATATACATCCAATAAAATTCAGAACCCTTACACGTAAAATACACAATTTAAAAGAGTTTGATGGATGAGTGCAACCGTTTGCAACTTAGACTTTTAATTCTTAAATCAAGGTTATTGTATTTAAGCTAAATAAATTCTTTACTGTAAAATCCGATGTATTAAAACACTAACCAGCCTTCAATTAGACATGATCTTCAACTTTAAATAAGTCGTTGCCTCTGAAAAGAATTATTCCAGATGATATAGGGGCCAAACTCAAATTAAAAAGTTGATATAACAGTAACATGGAGGAACCATCAGGATGTGGTAGCGGGGATTGGGCGAGAGAGCGAGCGTGAATGTTTAGAAGAGGGGACCGCGGGTGAGAGAGGCACGGCATGCAGAATCAGTGTGAGTGAGGTGGGCCGAGTCGGGCTAACCAGGGTCATAGTGGGATCGGGCTGGGCACATCCCGAGCTTGATATTTTAGAAAAATGAGAACCCGGGCCCGATCCACACACACACACAATGCTCCATCCTATACACATGTCAAAATATGTATAACAATTGCGATAAGGGATTGGTACGCATATCTTTATTTGTTTGCATCATTATAAGTAAAATGTATTGTATAGTGTTACTTGTTTGAACATATTAAATCTAGTTGTATTACTTAATATCACATTAATATATGTGTATTTTAGTGATATGAGGAGTTTTGTAGGGATCTTTTTGTCAATATGATGTTTATAGATAATATTTATGTCTGATTATAAGTTTATATGGGGTTTTTGTAAAAAAATACCTTCAAAATATTAGTTTCAATCAATTACGGAATTATTGAAAGCTCGTCTTATAAATTGAATTCGTTTGCACGCATCCAACCTCATAAATCGAAACTTCTATTAATGTTCTACATAGCCTCCAAATTTCGCTCAAATCTGATGTCATTTCCTATTTTATCTTAGTGGTTAAAAGTTCAATCAATATTTAAGCAACTTAAATCCCATTTAGAAGAGAATTAAACTTTTTACCATTGATATAAAATAGCAAATGAACTTGGATTTGAGCGAAATTTGGAGGATATGTATAACATTAGTCGAAGATTCTATATATAAGGTTGGATTTTAAGAAATAAATTTGAAAAAATAGTTACAACACCTCTTTTGTAACTCACATCACGATAAAGAAAACCTTCCCTAAATATTAAGAACTAAAATGACAAGATAAACTAGATAAATAATATCTAAATACTTTGCCCCATCTAAATAGTTTAGCCCCCTCAAGGTGAATTTTCCGGCTTCGTCCCTGCATACTGTGTATTGACAGAAAGTCTTTGCACATGTTGAGAAGCATATTAACAATAAATATCCTTTTAAGATCGCAATGAATAAACCATAACTATGTTGTCCCATGATAAATAAACCATTGCGATTTACACCGTTGTAAAAAATATAGCAAACACAATATTGTCAGATGTTGAATTGAAATAAAAACAAATAGATATTTTTTTTCTAAACTTGAAATGATAACGGGCATATGTTTGTTGCTAAATTGAAATAGTAATGAATATAATTAATAATCATGCACTTATCATTTACAACTGTGATGTCGTGCCCGTTGGACCTATAGGCCGAACTCGCTCACGATCGATCTCTGATACTCAACAAGTCAACTCATATGATTAGATTAACATTAGAAATATATAATAGCAATAGAAGTAATATGAAATGAATATAGAAAGTGTAACATTCATTCTCACTAATCTCCTCATTAATCTCCTGTGAAGTCTATGTCCAACAATTGATATACAGATATAACTGTAGAATGTACATCAGAAGCTTTCAAGTATCTCACTGCATTCTCTGAAAAAAAACAGAAAAGTATGCTAAATATATAATTCAAATCAATTATGTATGTTGTCTAGTGCAAGTAGATCTGCGGGAGTTCTAAAGTATCCTGACCGTTACTACTGCGACCATTGCTCTGCTATACCCATTGGGTTAACATGAATTTCACAGTAGGAGCAACTGCCCAGAAATGATACACAAGTTAAACACTTATATAACGACAAGCAAGGAAGGTACACCCAAACGACCTAAGGAAACATATGCACGCACTTTGAAATCCAATATGTATGAGCTACTTAAATTTACATTGGATAATGTGTTCATTGATTTCATTAATTTATTTATTTTTTCCTTTTAACACCAGTATGACATTAAGCTTCGATTTGCTTTACATTTATCAGTTTCAACAATGGCATATAATGTAAATATCGATATTTGATCAGGGATCATTCTTTCTTGTATGTGCACACTCAAGTACGAAATACACAGGCCTTGGCATCATAGGAACATTGGTATAGTCTTTCTTGGGTGAATCCTCGTGAACTATTCATAACAAAATAGGAAACTTACACCCGAACCCCCACCTTTGTTAACCACATATTGGAGTACCTCTCACAATGTTAACACTGGAAGTAACATTCAACACAATCACCTCATCTAGTCTTAATATTATGTATAAGTGTGAAGCCAAGAATGTCAATCGTGTAACTGCTGACAACTATCTGATCAACCAACCCAACGAGCCAGGCTGGTGATGAATGCTAAAATTAAGGAGGGATCCTATGGTCCGGTCTTGGAGGGTCTGCAGTGTCTGACATGTCGGGTCTGGCAATCATTATGCCGACCGCTCTCTCGGCTCTCAGATATTCTCAATCAAAGCATCGCAATCAAGAATTAACTCACAACAATAGGGATAGACTACAAAACATGCCATGAAAAATCAATAAGTGTTTTTGTGTTTTAATGGGGATTTTTTGTAGGCTTTCTTTTTTTACTTTTTGCTTTTTAATTTATATTTTATTTTTATTTTAATTTGATGAAATTTTTATTTCTATGTATATATATTTTATTTTTGATGTTCTTTTTAAAAAGACATAGAATCGTTGTATGTATACAAGTATATAGATAATATGTATAATATAATATACTTAAGATATAAATGTATAAATTTATAAAAAAATACCCTAAGTACTGTCTTTTTAATTTTAAGGGTTTTTTATTATATAGAATATTTTTAATAATACCAATATGGATAGTGATATAAGTAAATATGTGGGATTCTTAGATCCATAACCCTTTGTCATTCAGCAATTACAATCATACCCCCATGTAATCATGAATTACACCAGGAATCCCGGATAATGCTTAAATCTTACATGGAATGACCCTGTGTGAACACCCATCCATTTATCTATTAACTTTGACGGAATCCGTCAAATATGGACCATTTTCCCTTTATGTTCATGATAATTACAAATGATGCTACTCCCTTTCATTTTCTTCTCCTCTTCGCATGCAAAAATCAGCAGGAGCACGTGCAGATCACATGCTAAAAAACTGCAGGGACTTGTTTGGGATATATATCAAGAAAACATGGGGGTAATATTGCAAATTCACCCCAAAAAATCTGTTCGCACGTGAACCACACGTGCTGTGTTAGAGTGGTGGGGAGGTAGGACGTTGTGTGGTCGTCGTGTGGTGCGATGATTGACATTGGAGCAAATCTGACGGTTCTTCTTGAATATGGAATTAGAGAACTTTCCCCAAAATATATGAACCGACAGTGATAATGATTCGTTTTCAGGTGATCCTCGAATTGGGATTTCATCTTCAAACATCATATGCTATTTGTTTAGATCCTGGATGTACCGCATGCACGTGCTTCTCGATTCAGACCTCGATTGGACGATGCTCCAATTTGTAAGGATAGGCTCTATCTCATAGTAAAGCTTCCAGAACGGCGATGGATAATTTGAGAAGGAACTATGTTCAATTGTCGCTTCATTTGACTCCAGATTTTGCAGGTGTTTCACCTCCAGATGAGGCGTGAAACGTCAGGAAATTCCAAGCATATCGGATTTCGACTACAAAAGGTGCTCAGTTCACATGCTCCTCGATCGATCGGTTGGATTCCATATTGTGTTACCCTCCACTGTTGATTTTTGATCTATGACATAGATAGAGATCAAAAAGAGGAGATGATCCTTGATGCACTCGATTTCAATTAGAATGCCTACAAGTGAAGAAATCTTCTTGATTCGGTTCGAATCGGAACTAGGATCGGTACATTGAGATTTTAGCCGAGTTAGATATGAAACTCTAACTAATAGATATGACAAATGTCTGAAACCAACACTTGATCAAAGTGATTCCATATGAAAACAAAGAAGCACGTGTACATGAGGGAGAGGAAATGGTCTGGAGAGAATATGCACAAGTAGATTTTGTTTGAGAATCGATGCAATTAGAAATGAGAAGAGATTTTGAGCAGAGATCAAAGAATGAGAATGTGGAAGAAGAGAAGAGGAATCAAAGGATGATTCTAACTAGGAAAATTGAAAACAGAAGAGAATAAAGTGGATGAAGTCTGCCTGTGGAAGTGCTCCAACAAAGGGGCTCCTGGTGATCATTGCCTCGACATGACGATAGTGGATTCCTAGATGCTCCTCTTACAATGACATAGAGCAGCACGTCGGGATGGATCGCACCGGAGTTCTCTTCCCCTCTTCCTCGGTGACGGTGGAAACTGGAGGCTATCGCTACTCCACTCTCCTCTCCGAAACTCGGGATGAAGATGACTCTAATGGCAGATGGATAGAAATGAAGGGTGTATGTGTTCTTTTATAGGCGAGGATTAACAGAAGGAGGAAGGATCGATGAGGAGGTGGTTGGGAAAACGACTAGCAGTGGCCAAATGGCCAAGGCCAAGCTGTTGGGCGGGTGACGGGAAGGAAGAGGAGCTGAAGGAGGAAGAAGTAGAAGAGGAGGAACGACGGGTAGAAGAAGGGAAAGGACGTATGGGGAAGAAGAGGAAATGGGTGGAGAGAGAAAAGAAGATAAAAAATTAAATTAATTAATTAATTAATTAATTAATTAAATTAAATGAATTACTTTAAGAGATAATTAAATACATAATTATAAAATCAAATGAGCAATTAAGTAATTAAATAATGAAATATATAATTAAGTGTATAATTAGTTAAATAATTAAATTAATTAATAAATAATAATTAAATAATATATATATATATATAATTATATATATAAAGAAATAATTTAATTTGATTTAATATATTAGTAAAGTATTAGTAAAGCATATAAATAACATGTAGTAAATAATATAAATTAAGGTAAATTATACAATATATATAACAATATGTTCCCAAAATCGATATTTTGCATACTAACTCTGATTTTTGAGAAATAAACGTAATTTTATATATAATTAAATATAATGAACTTTACTCAATTTGGAGTCCATATAGCTGAGTTATGAGATCTAGAAAATTTAGGTAATAGCTTCGTGGCCTTGGGATTTATTGATATTTTGACTTAATTTGTATTATTCTATTTTTTTATTGATTTTTAGAAAAATTTTAGAAAAGAAATTAAGTTAAACAGAGTTATGAATAATTAACTAAAATTCAGGAAGTTTCTCCATATAATACATATATACAACGAGGTCCAAATGCCAAAACTCACATGTTTTTGTCTAATATTTTTTTAAATATTTTTAATAAATAGTATTGATGATGCGAATTTCGACGAGGTCTAGATGGATTAATTAAGCAATGGTTATTGTTCTCAACCAACCGATTCGGTCAACGAGAAAAAATATTTTAACCACTTAATGAAAGATCAAACAATGACAAGCAATGGAAGCGGTTTCGCTATTCAATTTACCTAGTATAGTGAGCAGGGTCGAACACAAGGAGCAAGATTGAAAAATAAGCAGTCAAATTTCCAAGATGATTTTTTAGTGGTTTTGCATTTTCAATTTTGTTTATTTTCAAATAAAGCACACGAGATAAAATACACACACCACCCTTTTTCTATTTTTCAGAATATCTAAAAATGCTCATAAAATTACAGGGAAAGTGTTTTTGTTTTTATATGCTTCAAAATATTTTTTTATAAGTTTTTCAAAAAATTCTGATGTTTTTGTGATTTTATAAAAATCAAACAGCAGAGAAAAAAGAAAACAAGCACATCTAAGTGTATTTTGAAACTTAATAGTACTTTAAGTTCCCAATACTCGTAGAACTTATTTTTAACTGAAGACTAATAATTATATACACACAGAAACTGAAATCACAATTTTTTTATTTTTCTAGAATTTTATACAATTTTTTAAGATTTTTAATTTTTCACATTTTTTTGGAGTTTTAAAAATGATCTATGCACTAAAACTGAATAGAAATTAAAAGACAATGAAATACACCTACAGTAATTTATTTTGGAATTTTTAAACAAAGTTTCAAATTTTTTATGATTTTTCTGATTTCGGAAAGACAAGAGGACAATGTTTTTTATTTTCTAAAAATATATTAAATAGCAACAAAATGTTACGAAAATTATATACAATGAAAAACACTATAGCAGGAACATACACAATTTTTTTGAGAATTTTTAAAATAAAAAAACATTCATTTGGATGAAAAGAGCATGCAAAGTAAAGTGTGGAATACAGGGAATTAATTGCAAATAGTTGAAGTTTTTTGCATGAAATAAACAACGGAAATAAAATGCGGGGGAAAATGCAATTTATACATATGGAAGTATGCTCTGCATGTGCGTGGCTCGTGCAGGGACTGATTTGCTATTGTTAAAAATACCCGAAGCGTTGTTGTAAGTTTATCAATTCTTTTTCTTAATAAAAACCCCTAGGGTTCATCCTTCGTTCTTTCCTCACAAGGGGGATAGAGGGGTGGTCGACTGCCGCCGCCCTTCTGGAGCACTTGTGGTGAAGGCACCGCAACGGAGAGATGCACAGGAGGAGGACGCCGGCCGCAGCAATAGGCGGTGGGGCTTGCGCTGTTTGCACAGGAGGAGGAGCACTCGCAAACGATGACACTATGGTGCGGGCGGGGCAGACCCGGTGCTGGATTCGGCGGCACGCCACGTTGCAGCAGCTGGGCGGAGGTGACGCGGCGATGCTGCCACGCAGCGAAGGTCGTTGCAGGGGCGAGCGCCGCTCGCGGCGGAGGCAGGGGCGATGTGGCGTCGACGCGGCGAGGGGCCTCGGTCGTTGGCTGAGGTGCAACAGCGCTGCTGTGGTGCATTGGCGTGGGCGACGGACGTTGGAAGGCGTGGCAGCGCCGGCCGCCTTTGGCGGTCTACCCGTGGTCGTTGGCTCCTGGTAGTGTGGGCGCCTTGTCTTTTTTTGTAAATTGAAAACAAATGTAATAAAAATATTTTTTTTAAACAGGAACTGTAAAGTGAAATAATTTTTTTATTTTTTTGTTTTTTATGATCCTGCAAAATAAAATAAATGTTAGGAATAAACAACTATATGTGTTTATTTTATTTATCAATTTTATTTATAAATAAAATAGGAGACGCGAACAGAGATCCGACGGAAAGCGAGGAAATAGATTCAGATCTCTGACCACCGTACGTGGTCGAAGGTGTGTGGTTGCGTGAGATAGAATGTGAATCAGAGAGATTGCGAGATGAGATGGAAAATTCGGTTTCGGATGCGGATTATTGTGGTGGAATTTTTTTTTGAGATTTTCATGTCTAAATATTAATAAAATCGAAGCGAAAATTAGATCTACGATTTACCTAAAAATGACGAGAAAGAAAAATGGATCTCATCTCAGGATCGGATACGCTGTGATGGCCTCGACGAAGGTCGATACGTTGTCACCGGACGGCTCGGAGGCTGGACACCCTTCTTCAACAAGATAACTCTCGGAGATTAGGTTCATCTCCACCAAAGATTGATCAATGAATAACGAAAGAGGAAGAACCCATTAAAAAAAGAAGAAAAATACAAAAGGAAATGATGTATAAAAGAGGAAGGTATTTAGTGGTTAATTAAATAAATGAATTAAATTAATTAATTAAATACAAAAATTGTAATTAAATAAATAAAATAAAATTATTAAATTATAGAAATTAATTAGCCACATTAATGATGGTTATTAAAGGTATGGAATAATATCTTATATATAAGGTATGTTTTTAAAATAAATATTGAATTAAATAATTAAATCTAAATAACAATTTTGTAATTAAATTAATTAATTAATTATTAGATATCTAATTTTTTGTGATTTTTATATAAGGAAATTAGTTGTATACAAATATTATGTACATATAACACAATGGGAGCTGGTAGCCTACACCCTGGGGTGTAGGTAATTACCTACACCCGGCGTGTTTTCTCATTATTTTCGGATTTTTTGAAGGAAATCTTAGGGGGATTTTCTTAATATATTAAGGGGAATATATGTTTCAAGTTTCATACAAAACAAACATTCCTAACACGTTCATCTAGAATAGTTCAATTTCAGCAATTCGGAGACCGCTAAAATTTGGTAGTCTTGATGGAGATGATAAAAGTCTTGAATTAAGTTGATTTTGGAATGACATCATGGTGATATATAGTGATCTGATTCCCCAAAAGTTTCATTTCAAAAATGCCAAAAATTATTGAAAAAAAACCGGGTGTAGGTAATTACCTACACCCCTAGGTGTAGGATCCCTTTTCTCTAATACAATATACACATATACAATTAAGGAAATAATTTTTAAATAATAATTTTTTAATTTATTATTTATTTTAATGAAAATAATATTTACAATTATTTACATTAGTATAAAAATAAATATGAACAAATATATACAATAGGTAAGTGGTAAAACTGCATAAAACACATTAGAAAATCGACTTTTCACTCGTAACTCAAAAAATTATGAAACCATAGCTATTTGAAAAATAATTTAATTTAGAGTATAATGGAAGTGTATTTGATTCAATTTGAGTTCGTATGGAGCCAGAATTGGTATTTCAATTATCGCTTTACAACTTTTTCTGAGTGTGATTATTTACAATATGTACATTATTTTGCTTTACTATTGTTTTTATTATTTACAAGATATTTTTATTTACAACTTTTGTATACAAAAATAATTAATTTGAGTTCAATTTATGTAAAAATAAAATAGTACAAGTTTTATACAAATATATAGGGAAAAGTATTTATAAAATATTTTTGGATTTTTGAATTAATGATCCTATATCCCCCTACTTTATTCCGCATCGATCATGTCAAGTCTTGACCTTCTCTCAGGGTTCGGGTCAGGCTGCATTTATTCCATAAATTCATCCTTCATTTTTATTTTCTTTTTTTCTTCTTTATTCTTTTATTTAAGTATAAAAAGTGTTAAAAATACAAAATTAATAAATATATGCACAATGGTAACTTAATGAAATTAGTGGGTATTTACAGGTGTTTGACTAAGGAAATGAAGCTAAAATAAAAGAATAAAGATGATGAATTGTGGATTCATCACTCCCCTATACTTTACCTTTGCTAGTCCCTTAGCAAACACTTATTTGGAAAATGAGTGAAAATAAAAGTAAAGAAAAGAAAAAGGAAAGAAGCTAGAACATTGTTGACTTTTAAACTTATCTTCATAAAAATGTAGTATGGATCTCTGTCAGGCTTTTGGATTATTAGTGTGTCAGAACCTTAATGGAAATGGATTTAAAACCTAACAGCCCCTAAGTTCGACAAAACTCATATTCGGGTCTCCTCAACAGTCAGATCAGAACAAGTCTACATACACAAATTCTTATGACTATGAATTCTTACTTGTACAGTGTAAGTGAAATATAACTCCTTGATGACAGCCCCAAGCAACTCAGGTTAAGTAATATCTAAGGCCGTTGTGACCCGAATCGCAAGGCACGGTCAATCAAGAAACAATCAGACCACCAATAAAACCTATCAAGCATGAATATCAAGGCAAGCAGTCTTTCTAGTTATTTAACCTGGTATAGCCACCAAGGTCGAACACAAGGAGCACGAGAAAGTCCTACTAAGTAGTCGAGAAATCAAGGAATGTGAGGCATATTTTTGGTGGATTTTAATTGTAAGTTTTTTATATTTTCCAATGGGAAAATGAATGAGAAGATACAAATAAGCACTCTACAACAATTTTAATTAAGATCTAAAATGCTTAAAAATACAGAAAGAAAAGATTCTTATATTTTTAAAATATGCAATTGTTTTTGGTTATTTTATGGATTTTTCATATTTTTTATATTTTTCTAACAATAAAAGAAAGGGAAAATCTGAAAAAAGTGTACATCCAAAGGAACAAGGCAACTTAAAAATATTTAAATTGCCCAAAATTTCCTAATTGCAATTTTATGTAAAAATAGGGAGCACAACCTAACTACAGAACTTGAAAACACATTTTTTTATTTTTAAAAGTTTTTTTAATGATTTTTATAAGATTTTTAGTCTTTTGTGATTTTTTGGTGTTTAATAAAAGCTAATGAAGTGAAAATGCTATACAGATCACAACAAAGCAATACACATAATCAGGAATTTTTGTAAAGTTTTTGGCGGAGTTTTTGTATTTTTTACGGATTTTTTAAATTAGATAGACATTATTTTAAGGTTTTTGATTTTTAGAAAATATCAAAAAAAACTCAAAATGCGTCACAAAAATTACCAAAAATATTACACAGTAGCAGGAGCTACTGGTTATTTTTTGGAATTTTTGGAGTAATTTTGATATTTATTTAATTAAAAACCAAACACACAGGTAGTAGGGACTTAAATACAATTATTTTGAGTTCCTGTACTAAACAATAACAAGCACACAAAGTTAAGGGGTGTCTATGCAAAATATCCAATTAAATCCAGCACATGCATTGATTCAACGCTCACAGGGGCATAAATGCAATTTCAGAAAACATTCATGCAAACATTGATATAGGAAATGTTCAGGAGCAATACAGAAAAAACACCACTGTTCAGATGTCGAAGCACGTGTCTCCAGACAGGGAGGACTCAAACGCAAATACCAGAAACTAGAGGCACTGGAATGCAAATAAGTTCAACTACAACTTTTTATTTTACAGACTAAAACATAAACATAAACAAGTGTAGGGTAAAAAGGGATATATAACATTGCAGGACGTGAGGTGCGCATGAGGGTCCACGTGGCGGTCGTTGATGTGGCGAAGAGGTACGACTCTGATTGCATCATATGTCAGATCTGATGCTCCAAAATGGTCGGGGACGTGGGGCATAGGTGGACGTCAGATCTGACATCCAATGGTCTGGAAAGGCTGTTGTGTCAGCGATCCGGATGAAAACTGGAGGAGCAGGCTGATCCAACGACGTTGAAGCAGCCTGGATGAACAGCTCTAGGGCGAACTTCACCGGAGCATAGGAGGTATTCCTTAGCTCCGATGGTCGATCAGGAAGCACCAGATGGATCGTGGAAGGCTTCCACGTCGACTGAGCGGATTCGATGGAGCAGGCACTGGTCAGATAAGCGTCACGACAGAAGGGACCTGGATCTACTCCGACGAGTCTCAGATGGGTGGAATCGAGGGTCTTCAGCACGTGCTTTTACCTGCAAAGGGTAGCTGGGTGATGAATCCGTGATTCATCATCTCAATATCATGAACTTAGCAAAATCCCCGAGTTAAATCTGAAATAAATGTTCATAAAATCAATAAATTAACAAAATGACTCTTGTAAATAAAACACACTAATTAGCATATGTTAGATTGTACAAAATAAATTAACAATAAAAAGCCATAAAAATTAAAGGAGTTTTTCACCTGTAAATAGCCCAAAATTTCATGTATTTTTAATAAATTCATTTCAACTCATTTTTATCTAATTCTTTTTCTAACTTGTTCATAAAAATGTATATAAAAAATACAGAAATATAAAACAAATTTCAGCTCAAATAAATGCTCCTAGATCCTAAAGAGAAAAAGCCGTAAAGTCCAACTTCCCAGCAAAATTCCCGCTCCGTACGAACTCCAAATTTACCGAACTCACTTTTAAAGTTTAGGTTAGAAAATTATCTATCCAACGGAAGTAGTTTCATTAAAATCATAGCTCATTTGCAAAAATTAGGTTTTGGGACCTAGATGTACATTGTAAATTATGTATATATTCATTCTTTCTTCATTTTTTATCTTTCTTAATTACTAAAAATACAAAAAAATCTTTTTGTATTGTATTTTAATTGCAGTATTTTATTATATTTTCCTGTTGTAAATATCTCCTATTAAAAATATATATACAAATTAGAAAAGCAAAAAAAGTACATGTTGTTTGTCTTCTTTTGTAAATTCTCCACTTTTTCTCTTTTTATTTTTATTCTCCCTTTTTAGTAGCCTACTTTTATTGTATTTTATTTAAATTCACTTTCTCTAAAATAACTTCCATTTTCCTCCATTAACCACCAAATCTTCCTTCAACCTCCATTCTACTCCACCATTATTCTAGCCATTCAACTCCACTAATAACCTAACCTCCCATTCAACTCCACTACATATCTAACTTCCCTTTCTCTTCTCTTTATATTGATTTGTACATCCTCATTTTTCCCATCCGTCATTCTAATAGAAAAAGGAGAGAGATTGAAGTGTTTTGTTGGTGACAGCGGCGAAGCATCTTCCTCAAGCGACGACCTCCTTCAAGCGAGATCCGTGGAGCTCCACTCCACGTCAAGAGTTCCCCATCGAGCTCACGTAGCTTCTCCGATTTTTATTTCGTCAATCGGATTGAAGCGACGACAGGAGTCCAGCGTAGCTGCTCTACAAATCCGGCGAAGATTCAGGTAAGTATTTCTCCTCATTTTTCTTGTTATTTTATTTTATCTAATATTTTGTTTCCTTGTTGTCTCGTAATCATATCATTTTTATCATCTTCCCATGCATTCATCATCACCATCATCCATCTCCATCATCCTCTTCCCCATTCCCTTTTACCACTTATATATATATATATATTTATATATTTGTTTCCAATTTTTTTAAAAAAATCAAAAAGTTAAAAAATAAAAAAATAAAATAAATAACAGGCAGGGGAAGCAACAACTCGTCGTCGCCGCTGCCCGCTTCCTCCCCATCGTGCCTAGCAGTGCAGAAGAAGAAGTCATTTTTTTAATTTTTTTAATTTTTGTAAAAAAATGGAACATTTTCCCTGTATGTTTCCGTAATCACAAAAGTGCCCGTGCAAAGTTTGTGTTGTTTAATTTTAATTTCAGCATTGCATAGACAATCCTATGTTCATCTCTTAATTTGGACCTCAATATCGTATCGTTTCATTTAATGAAAAATACCATATTGTTTAGGAACTAATTCTCTATCCTCTAAATATTTATTTGTATTTTTATGGCCTCTGATTAATTAACTAGAAATATTCAACTGAAATATTGCATTTTTACCCAATTTGAGCTATTAAATTCATATCTCACACACAGTTCCTCTAAAAACTCTTAAAAATTACGAATGATGCCTTGACATGTGTTCTAATTACTGTTCAAATTTCATCTCAATTGGAGTTATCTTGTGCCTAAAATAAATTGTAAAGTAATTTTAGTAAATGATTTTTAATTAAATCCACAAATCTTATTTTTGCGAAATTTCAAGTCTCCTGGATTGCATGTCCAAATAGCTTCTTGAGAAAATTCTCACTCTGGATAATTCGTTAATGTGGATTTATTAGAAATTATTTATGCACTGTCACTCTATTTGCATAAAAAATTCATAAAAATTCATATATTGTCAACAAATTTCAAAAATATTACTGTAGTCTCTTTTCATCATGTTTTCATTCCAGTAAAATTTTGATCATTTTGCATTCTGTTTGTGTGAAAAATTATGAAAAAACCCATAAAAAGTGTGTATTTTAATTATTGCATTTTAACCCTGAAAATTCCAAAAAAATATGTTGCATTCATCATTGGTTTAAGTTTCTTGGAAAATATAATTTGGATAAATTTGATTAATTTCCTACTAAAATTAATTTGGCTAAGTTGTGTGCTTTCTTATTAACTTAATTCATCTGCATTTTACATTTGCATTTGTTTTTGCATTAAAAAATATTAAAAAACCACATTGTAAATATAAATCTTAATTTTCGAATTAACCCCAAAGTTGTTCCTTTGCCTCCCTGTGTTCGATCCCGAACTTGCTTGGGATATAAATTAAAGCCGAGACACTCTTCACATAGATCTTTTCTCAGTTTCGACTGATTCTCTAAGTAGACCTACTACAACGTGTGTAAATTATATCACGTATATAACGACTCGTCAGATGACGCCATTGTCGGGGAGGCAAACGGCTTAGGGATTAATTTAAAAATTAGACTTAGATTTTTCACTTACTTGGGTAGTCTGACCCCAGAGCCACTTGTAATTAATCCATTTTCTTCTCAATTATTTCTCTTCTTATTTTTGTATATATTTTGTTTTTATCTCTTGAACATAATTTTTTTCCTTGCGAGGGCCCGGTGGACTTGGAGTGCATCAGAGGTCGACGGACGTGACGCACGCTGATTACTGAAGATCAAGGAATTTCTAATTTATTTTTGAGAGAATTTTTTGTAATTATTGTAATAATTTAGGTATTTCCTTCTTTACAGCAGCTCTTGTTTGAGAGCTCGCGTGTGCATCCGGACTGGACATTTGACCCTCTCGTGGTCGTGTGGTTGATTGACGTAGAATAGGACTTGCACTCACGGCTCTCAGAGCATATTTTTATTAGATTATTTCATTTCTTGTGCTCGTAATTTTTTGGACGATACATCACTTTAACGAGATGTACTTAGACCGCAGGGCTATTAGTCAAATTTAACTTGTTCACCACTCGCTAATAGAACTGCCTGTTTAGGAACGATTTTCTCATTTGCATTCATATAGCATAAAATTTCAATTTTGCCTTGCATCCCACATGTAGAGTGCGAGGATCAATGTAAGTCTTCTAAACTGGGCATGCATCATTGATTTTGCTATTTGCATAGGTTTTTCTCGATTCCCTCCCCTTGGTTTTTGAAACTTAGGTTAAAAAGAAATCAAGACTGATCGTTAGGCGTGCTTTGTTTAGTGGACTAATCAATTGATAACCAAACTTAAAATCGGGACTGCTAGTCAGAGTTGACCTAAAAAAATTGACCAAAACTAACACCTGTTTTGGGAGAGAAAAACCCTCATTGTATACTTGGTTATTGTGATTGTTGAGAGGTGAGGACGCATCCCTAGGATAGTGCTGATGAATCTACGTTTCATCATCTTTATTCTATCATTTTGGCCTTAAAAACTCTAGTAAATGTGTGTAAATAAGCTTAATTTAGGCTTTTTATCATCCATGCTATTGTCTAAATAGTGTGCAAAATGCGATTTTTAAAGCCAAAATTATAGACTAAAGAAAAGAATAAAATATTGTAAATATTTTATGACCCGAAACCCCGAGACCTAGGCATCTCGATGACTAGGTCGACAAAGAATAAAGTAGGGGAGATAAGGGCCAGAATCTTAAATTCCTTTATTTAATTCCTTTTTTATTCATTTTGGAACCTATTTTTAGTTCCACCTTTTATACTTCAAATAAAGAAACTTTTACATGAAAGTTGTAGATAATTAATTAAAAAATACAAAATTAATTTCATATAAAAATAATGTACATGTCAAAAGTTATGATCTGAATAAGATTCCAAAATCCCGACTTCCCAGACCTATATCTCTCAAATAAAAATTCGAAATGTATAAAAACCACTTTAATTTTATATAATTTTCAATAATCTATTTAATGAAGGTGGTTTCATATTTTTTGGAGTTATGATTTGAAAGTTGAGTTTTGGACCCTTATTGTATAACTATACTGATTAAAATATTCATTTTATTTATTATTCATTATTTTTATTATTTCATATTTTTATTATTTCATAATATTATATATGTACATATTAAAATTGAAATAAATGATAAATAGAATATTAAAAATAAAATTCTTGTATAAAATACATAGATGAATTACCAATGTACAGTGTTAGAACCACATTTTTGGCCGTTTTTGCCGATTTTTGGCGGATGCATCGTGCATCTTTTCACGATGAAGTCTTCTTGACTTTTTTTCCTCTTATATCCACCATACACGCCCAGGGTATATATTGAGGATTAGATCATTGATTTGTCCTATTATCTTCGATCTTTGGAGCATGTTCATCACATTGTCTGACCCCCCCTCTTTTGTGCGTCAGAACATTAATTTTTGCCCATTTTCTCGAATTTTTATAAGCCGATTCTTTCACCAAATCGCTGGTCTTCCTTCTTGACTTTTTCTTCCCATACATACATTATACACGCCCAATCATTATATTGAGGGTTGAGTTGTCTATTCTCTAGATACACACCGATCTTCTTCCCATCTCATCAACTTTCTAACCAGCCTCTGTCACTCCTGTCAGAGTGTCGTTTTTGTCCGTTTTCTAGGATTTTTCAAGGCCGATCCTTTCACCCAATCACTAAGCTTCCTTCACAACTTTTTCTCCTTGATGTAGGCTTATACACGCCCAGAGGTTGCTTGAAGGATTGGATCAACGATTCGCTAGATATCCATCGTTCTTTGGAGCTGCCCACCTCACATGTACAAAAAAAACCCCATCTTCCTCCCATTCATTTTTGAACCCTCTTGGACTCATTTTGGCCAGCCTTCTTAGAGCTCAAGATAGAGTGAAGTGATAGTGATCTCTCTAGCTCCTCGGAGGCATGGTTAGGCGAGTCGAAGGGCGGCTCCACCCCTACCTCCGGCCACCGACCGTTGAGGTTCCATCTTCCTGGTTTCTAGGCCAGTCGCAGTCATTTTTTTTGTTCATTACCTTGCTCTTTATTCACTTGTAGATCATAGATTTATGCTAGCATTTTGTTTACTTGCTTTTTAGTCACTTAATCACTCAGTTCACCCCTCGCCGGAGCAAGCTCCAGCGAGCTTCCAACCCATCATTTCGATTTTCATTCATCCTCCTCGACGCGGCTCACATCTCACCGCCGCCATCCTCCACTATTCTACGTATCCTCATATACAACCCCCTCCATCTCCGGCCACAAACGGTGGTCAGAGCACATCCTTCTTCCCTCACCAAATCGAAGGAAAACCCATTCATATCCCATTTTTTGTGCACCTAACATCTTGGCCGAGTTTTGTACTCGAGCCCTTCTTCTAATTGTAGGTACATCGGAGAACTTTCACGCACATCCCCTTATTATCCAAGAGCAGCTTGACGCCACCTGGATTAGTGACAAGATTTGCGGCCATACAACTGCGTTTTTGGCATATTTCAAGAAGTTTTCGAGTACATTTTTGAACTACAGTTTCGTATTTACTTTTTCATCTGTACCCCTGCACTTAAATGCTCATAACTCATTCTCTGAACTCCATTTGATGTGAAGCTTTTTTGTTAGAAAGATGCTTTAAAGATCTACATTGTATCAAAATTTCAGAATTTTCTGGTGTACGAACTATTTATGGAGAATTTATGAAACCACAGTACTGATTGGGCTTGTTTTGTTGATAAAGCTTTAAATACTCAATATCACTTTCTCATTTTTGGATATGTTGTAGGAATTAATAGGGCAAAATTTGTGTTCAAATTTTAACAGAAGATATTGCAATTTGTGTCCTGCAGAAGTTCTACAATATTTCGAGTCATTGATTTATTTCTGGAGTATCATTTATCTATTTGAAAATCTAAAAATATGTCCGTGTGCCTCTAAGCTCGTTCTATTAGGGATTTTTGTTGTATTTTTATCCTATTGTTTGTTTAGTCAAAAAAATCAAAAACATCATTTCCACCTTCCTGCTGTCTTTTATTTTTAATATGTTCATTAAGTTTTTGAAAAAATCCAAAAAAATTATATTTTGTTTATTTTTGTGTGTTTTAACTTCAGACCAAAAATCATTAAAAATTTTAAAAGAAAACCCCTAAAAATAGCAAAATAGCAAAAATATTCATAAAAATCTTAAAAATTCCATAAAAACCCTAAAAATACAATTCTAATTTCTGAATTTTTCTTATTTTGTTATATTTATTTAAAATTAATTTGACGAAATTTTGATTCTGTTTGATATTTTTCATCCTCATTTTAAATTCAGTTAGTAAGTTTGTTCATTGTTTTTCAGTATTTTTGATCTTAAAAATATCAAAAAATAGGAAAAATCTAAAAAAATCATAAAAATATTAGAAAAATATAAAAATCACAAAAAACATTCCATTTCCTGTATTTTGAGTATTTTCCCCTATTTTTATCCCTCTCTTATCTCTAGTGTACATATATATTTCTTATATACATTATTTCTTTACTAAAAGAAAAAGAAAATATAAAAGTACAAAATATAAAAAGAAAATACAAAATCAGTAAATCAAAAAAATCAAATATAAAAATATAAAATCAAAAATTAAATAAAAAATAAAATTCAGAACCCACAAAAAAATAGCACTTGTAGGCATTTAACCACTTTCACATTTCTGAGCATTATTGTCTTATTCTACCTATTTGCTCCCTATGTTCGACACCCTACACATACTTGCACCTATACACATATTTTGTCGAGTTATAATAAATTTTAACTCCACACTTTGATTTCCATTACTTGATATTATTCGTGGGTTAATTGTTGATTTAATCGGGATTTACCAAGGGTCGCCGCAGCGACTTTGTCTCCGCCTTGTGTGAGACATTTAGACCCTCGTATCTCGCGGTTAATCAAATGGCGTCGTTGTTGGGGAGCAACAGCGCAGAGATCGGCTTTTTGCTTGATTGTGATTATTTGCCTATATTTGTCATTCATTTATTTTCTCTATTTTTGATATATCTTGTTGAGCTGTCTAACCCATCTCTTTGTTGACTTTGTGCGAGGTACCACGGATCGAGGGAGGTGCTCTGCCTAGACGCCTACGCACCCACATGAAGCCGGCGATAGTCTGCTCGCCTTGCACCAAAGGAGACTTAGAGATTTTTGAAGATCGAGCTCCATTTATTTGTATCGTATTTATTTGTGTAATTTTAGTGAGAGAGAGACTCTATTGTTGTAATAATACATGTGTTCCGAACTTTGGACATTCGGGCACAATTTCCATGTGATTGTTCACTTGGGGGCTCACCGTCGGTTTTTCACGGTTTCCGTCGCATTTTTTTCCTTTGTTTTCTCGGTTTTATTTTCTTCATTTTGTGTGATTGAGCCCTTAACTGTAGGATTGCTTGCGATAGATTAAGGCCAAACACCTAATATATTTTCCTGTGCCTATAGATTCGTTTGGACTTATTCAAATTTTGAATTGCTTCTCACTTAATCTCGGAACCACCGCGCTGCGAGAGTCCTCCACATAGCGTGTGCAGGACCCACTGTGGTGGGCACCGAGGAGACTCCAAGACCGGACACTTCGGTTCTATTCTAGGTCATTAGCATCGGTTCTTCATGCTAATAGCAATTTCTGCAACTTAGGACGATTTCATCGGCTTGCATTTGCATATAGTTAGGTTTCAATTATGCTGAGCATCTTTGCATGTAGAGTGATGGAGGCAAGGTGAGCATTTACGCTTTAGAATACATCATTGTTTCTGTCGCTTGCATTGCTTTTCTGACTCTCCCTCTGATTTTGATTACCTAGGTTCTTAAAGGAATTGATTCCCCGATAGGCTCGTGCATTCTCACTAAAAATAAAAAAAGTGATAACCAATAAAATTAGGACTGCTAACATTACTTGACCCTAAAAATCAACTAAAAAGAAAAATCGTGTATTAGGACGAGTAATCCCCTCATTATCCTCGTTTTTACTTGCTCGCAACACTAAGGATAGTGCCCAAATCCCATTTCATCCCCCTAAGTGTTTGTGCAACTTTTTAACTTCTCACCTAAATCTAAAATAGACAAGATTAAAAGACCGACTTTTCAATCTCTACCGAGTTGATTAGGTGAATTGAGGGTTTGTTTTGAAAGTTTGCTTGTGATTGCTTGTGTGTATCCTAGATCGCTTCTGTGCATTTGCGCCTTCTTCTCATCTCTCTTGACTTAACCATCATGCTCTCCTGATCCCCTCCTTTTGTTTCGAGATGGCCGACTGGAGTGATTTTTGTCCGACCTTCACGGATCCCTCGTACCCTCCATTCGATCCACCTCACTTTTATCAGGAGGATCCTCCTCCTATTTTTCTGACTGTTGCATATACCCACCTCAGCGACAATATCAAACCATGAATTTCTACCCACCTCCACCTTCACAACCTCCACCTTCACTTCCACCCGATACTGATATGTGGGAGTCACCTCCCTCGATCCCCATGAGTGATATCTTGAACGTAATGATAGAGCACACTAACTTGATGAACGATTACCTTGCCATTTTGAGAGAAAACCAGATTAACGTTCCATTCATTGAGGTTACATATTCACTTGTAGGTGATCATGGGAGATTACAATCGCCCAAAACACAAAAAAATGAGAAAAATGTACAAACACAAAAAGATTTTGGGAGACACGTGGTTAATTCAGACTGTGAGGAGAGTGCCCACTTTCCATACCCTTTGACCACACATCTATTCACACCCAGTCCCACCTTTGACCCTGAGGATGCTGCTGTACAGACTGCTCTTGGCATGCCTCGTGTACATGATGATTCGGACTTCCTCCCTTGTATGGAGGAGGTCCAAAAATTCAAAAAAATGCTATCTGAACCAGAAGTGGTGGCCACTATTCATGAGATCATCCAAGCGCCACTTCAGCAGGCCATGACCCAATTATCTGCTCCTCTTCCCAAGAAGAGAAAGCAGAGGAGCAGATCTGAGCATCATATTTTGACCATGGACACTGCTCACGCCATCACAGACCGTCCCATTCCTAGAATGAAGAACACAGCTACCCCTTTCATCACTTGTACCATCTCTGACCATATATGTGATCACACTCTCCTAGATGGTGGTGCTTCGATTAACATTCTACCTTTCTCGTTGGTACATTCTCTTCACTTAGGGCCTCTCAAGAAAACCAGGATGATCATTCAGTTTGCTGATGGATCAATAAAGAGGCCGAAGTATATCCTTGAAAACGTCGTCATATCGATTCAGGGCACGAGCTACCATGTTGACTTTGTCGTGCTGCCCATGGAGAACTCCACAAGGGAGCCCTCTCCGATCATCCTGGGATGACCATTCCTCTCCTCTACCAGGGTTGTTATTGATTATGGATCAGGAGAGATTCGCTGCCGTCTAGTTGACGAGAGCGAAGTGTTGACCACCGCACCCCCAGTTGACCAGAGACCTACACCTGATGCGCCTTCACCGATTCTAGCTGACTCCGAGGCCTGTGACCTATCTGACGATATTAGAGGAGTTTGCTTTGCGACCGCTGACGAGACCCAAGAAATCCTCCCAAAGGGGGAAGACTCGGAAAGCACAGACCTTGAGGTTCCTCCTTCTGGTGTGTGACGACCACCATCCTCTGCTATTCTACGTATCCTCATACACAACCCCCTCCATCTTCGACCACATACGGTGGTCGGAGCACATCCTTCTTCCCTCACCAAATCGAAGCAAACCCCATTCATATCCCATTTTTTTGTGCACCTAACATCTTGGCCGAGTTTTGTACTTGAGCCCTTCTTCTAATTGCAGGTATATCGGGGCACTTTCATGCACATCCCCTTATTGTCCAAGAGCAGCTTGACGCCACCTGGATTAGTGGCAAGATTTGCGGCCATACCCCTGCGTTTTTGGCATATTTCAAGAAGTTTTCGAGTACATTTTTGAACTGCAGTTTCGTATTTACTTACTTTTTCATATGTACCCCTGCACTCAAATGCTCATAGCTCATTCATTTGAACTCCATTTGATGTGAGATGTTTTTGTTGGAAAGCTGCTTTAAAGATTCACATTGTATCAAAATTTCAGAATTTTCTGATGTACGAACTATTTATGGAAAATTTATGAAAACACAGTACTAATTGGTTTTTTGGTAACGCTTTAAATACTCAATATCACTTGCTCATTTTTGGACATGTTGTAGAAATTAATAAGGCCAAATTTGTGTTCAAATTTCAACAGAAGATATTGCGATTTCCTTTAGAATTTCTACAATATATTGAGTCATTGATTTATTTCTGGAACATCATTTATCTATTTGAAAATATCTAAATATGTCCTTGTGCCTCTAAGCTTGTTCTATAATCAGGATTTTTTATTTATTTTTATCCTGTTGTTTGTTTAGTCAAAAAATCAAAAACATCATTTCCACCTTCCTGTTGTCTTTTATTTTTAATATATTCATTAAGTTTTTGAAAAATTCCAAAAAATTATATTTTTTTGTGTGTTTTAACTTCAGACCAAAAATCATTAAAAATTTCAAAAGAAAACCCCTAAAAATAACAAAACACCAAAAATATTCATAAAAATCTTAAAAATTCCACAAAAATTCTAAAATACAATTTCACTTTCTGAATTTTTCCTATTTTGTTATCTTTATTTTAAAATTAATTTGAGGAAGTTTTGATTCTGCTTGATATTTTTCATCCTCATTTCAAATTCGGCTAGTAAGTTTGTTCACTGTTTTTCAGTATTTTTGATCTTAAAAATATCAAAAAAATAGGAAAAATCTAAAAAAATCACAAAAATATTATAAAAATATAAAAATCACAAAAATATTCCATTTCCTGTATTTTGAGCATTTCCCCTATTTTTTTCCCTCTCTTATCTATTGTGTACATATATATTCCTTATATACATTATATCTTTATTAAAAGAAAAAGGAAATATAAAAATACAAAATATAAAAAGATAATACAAAATCAGTAAATTAAAAAACCAAATATAAAAATATAAAATCAAAAATTAAATAAAAAATATAAAAAATCAAAACCCACAAAAAATAGCACTTGTAGGCATTTGACCACTTTCACATTTCTGAGCATTATTGTCTTATCTTACATGTTTGCTCCCTGTGTTCGACACTCTACACATTACTTGCACCTATACACATATTTTGTAGAGTTATAAGAAATTTTAACTCCACACTTTGATTTCCATTGCTTGATATTTATTCGTGGGTTAATTGTTGACTTAGATGGGATTTAACGAGGGTCGCCGCAGCGACTTGTCTTCGCCTTGTGTGAGGCATTTAGACCCTCGTATCTCTCAGTTAATCAAGTTCCAAAACCTATTTTTTAAGCCTTGCGTAATTGGACTTATATCTTGATTTATCACCTAATTTAAATTGAAAAGATAAACGGTCTGACTTTTGCGACCATCACTGTGTTGAGTAGGTGAACTCATAGTTTGATCTTGTGTTTGTTTTGTGTGTTATTCAGTGCACTTGCACGCTTCCTTCCTCGATCCGCTTCATTCTCCCATTTCTCCAAGATGTCAGAATATTGGTCATCATATCCACGTCACTCGTCTTCGACCATATTTCGACCTTCTCCACCTTCTTATTCCTCTTCATACCTACACCTCCACACTACCCACTGCTTGCACCAGCACCGCGACAGCTTCTAGAGAGGAATCACAACCAGAAGTTGTCCCTGTGTCGGAAACGGTCATTTCTGATTTCCTTGAAGTTTTAGATGATCCAGCTCATGAGTCGATTAATGTTAAGCCAACTGAGAACACTATGCCTTACCAGAGACGTGTGTTGACCCTACAGAAGTATTAAAATGCATATGGTGACTCATCTGATGATGAACCTCTGGTCAGCACCTCACTACATCCACAACCTACACCAAAAGAGACAACTGGGACCAAATTAACCAATCTTAACCAATCTTGATAAATCGGTTGCTCCATCCTCTAGTCGATCATTTGGTAAGAAGAAGAGTATTGATTCCTCGAGGTGTTCCCCCGAATTCCTCCAGATGTATCACTCTCCTCTTCCTCTTGATCTTTCTGGTTCTAGAAAATCGTCCAAGAAAGTTACCTTCTACATACCAGAGAAGGGAACTTTCTGAGGAGTCCTCATCAGGTCCCGATAAGGTGATATATATGAGTGAGCTCAGTTCGGCTGTTCTGAAGCTATATTTGAGCAAGCAGTCGTGTGTCAACCCTCCTTGGACGTTCCCTACACGTCACTATTATTCTTCAGAGGATAATTCTGACAGCGACACATGTGTATACAAACCCACCCCCTCGCTTCCGTAAGAAGGACCGTCACAAACATTCTTGATCCTTGTATATTCTCACTCCTTCTTGTACATATTTTCCTTCCTTTATTTCCCTCCCTCCCCCGTGATTCGCATCACTCGCCCCAGTTCCGTATCGTTTTTATTTTGTGTCTATACTTAGGATGACTAGATCCTAAGTATGGGGGGTGAGTGAACTGAGTTGCTCCATTTCTTCTTGTATATTCTTTTCCACTCTCATCGGTTCCCCAATCTTGTGTTCTATCCAATACTTAGGCTGACCATAGCCTAAGTATAGAGGGGCCGATGCCCATTGTGTATTCTCCTGTATTCTTATATTCTTTTCACCCACTTATACTTAGTAAGAGTTATGGCTTTTTGTCACCTAGTGCCATGAGGACATAGCACATGCTAAGTATAGGGGGGTGCATATATTACATATATACTTTACCCATAGCCCGTATTTTCATGTATTTTTGTATATATTATAAAAAAATTATTGGGTGGGTACAAAAATCCTTAAAAATACTTTTCACCAAAAGTTGATTTTTTATTTTTCTTTTAAAAAAACTTTTTTACCTTCTTATTTACCTATCTTTTAAAAAAAACTTTTTCTAAAAAATCTCTTGAAAAAAAACTTTTTCTAACAAAAAATCTTTTTTTTTTCCTTTGGTTTTCAAAAAAAAAAACAAAAAAACTAACTAATGAGTTGGTTTAATCCCCTAACACTTACACTTTCACACATGACTAGTGATGTTCAAGAACACTTGGTTTATGAGGTCTTGAGATTTTGAGTTAACCAGCCTTAGTCATTAGGGTCCATAACTTAATTATTCACATTTCCGTAGTTTAAAAGATTTGTGTGCTATATTGCATGCTTAAACTCTACCCTTAAGAATATGATCAGCACCTCATATACACGACTGCAGTTATGATGAGATGAGTTGAAAATTTCACTTGAGGAACTGGGATGAGGATTTGAGGTTGGACTTGATGTGATGATGCTCGAGGATGGGATAAAATCAATGAAGGCTTCATGAAACCTGAGTGTCAGCACCTTTAGCCAGTATGAGAACATGGTTCTTGTACTATCTCTTGACATTTACCTATGTGCCAAGGTGTGATAAAATAAAAAATGTTGATCAGTATGAGCCAACTCTTGGTAAAAGCAGTGGAGCTAGCCAAAATACTACAAAGCAATGAAATGTTAAAGAAAAGCTCTCATTCCACAAAGTCAATTATCAAACGAGCTTCCACCAAGGCGAGCGCTCCCAACCATTTTCAAAAGTGTCCACTTGGACCACCGCTATTAGGACCAGGAGTTGGGCTTACATCAAAAAAGGGCTCTGCATCGTAAATGCTACAAGTATGGGTGTAGAAAGTACGATAGGTACTCAAAAAAGGCACACCCCGGTGTACTCCCAAGAAAACAAGTGCAGGCGGCTCCAACTTCTCTTGACGGACGCACTGATCAACACCAAAAATATGCGTTGAGTAATAAGGCACTTGAGAGGATCCTTGTTCCAATGAGAGGGAGAGAAGAAATGACACAATCCTATGCCCTCCATCAACTGGCCTTCCATCTACACTTTTAAGTCTGACAACTAAAGAGACGATGAATTGGATGCAAGAAATGATTTTTTCCCTAGTTTTGAGGATCGGGTTCTTAGGAGAGTCTCTTAGACTGGAACCTTGGGTGACGTTGTGACTCTACTCTTGTAACTGCAGACAACACTTAAGTCATATCCCTACGATATATGTATACAAAGAGAGTCTGATGATTAGAGAAATTGGATACCTTTTGACTAGAGCTTGATTCAACTTAGAATTTTAGGATTTCTAAAACCAAGGGTTCTTGAACGGATCTAGTCTTATAATCACATGCAAAGTCAGGGGATATTCCAACTTATGCATTCTTTATTTGCTCGTGGACCAGCAAAGTTTAAGTATAGGGGGTGATGAATCCGCGATTCATCATCTCAATATCTTGATCTTAGCAAAATCTACGAGTAAAAATTGAAATAAATGTCCATAAAATCAATAAATTAACAAAACCACTCTTGTAAATAAAACACACTAGTTAGCATATATTAGATTGTACAAAATAAATTAACAATAAAGAACCACAAAAATTAAAGGAGTTTTTCACCTGTAAATAGCCTAAAACTTCATGTATTTTTAGTAAATTTATTTTAACTCCTTTTTAGCTAATTCTTTTTCTAACTTATTCATAAAAACGTATATAAAAATACAAAAATATAAAACAAATTTCAACTCAAATAAATGCTTCTAGATCCCAAAGAGAAAAAGCCGTAAAGTCCAGCTTCCTAGCAAAATTCCCACTCTGTATGAACTCCAAATTCATCAAACTCATTTTTAAAGTTCAAGTTAGAAAATTATCTATCCAACGGAAGTAGTTTCATTAAAATCAGAGCTCATTTGCAAAATTGAGACCTAGATGTACATTAAATTATGTATATATTCATTCTTTCTTCATTTTTTATCTTTCTTAATTACTAAAAATACAGAAAAATCTTTTTTGTGTTGTAATTTAATTGTAGTATTTTATTATATTTTCCTGTTGTAAATATCTTCTATTAAAAAGAAAAAATATATAAATTAGAAATGCAAAAAATGTATATGTTGTTTGTCTTCTTTTGTAATCTCTCCACTTTTTCTCTTTTTATTTTTATTCTCCCCTTTTAGTAGCCTACTTTTATTGTATTTTATTCAAATTCACATTCTCTACAATAACTTCCATTTTCCTTCATTAACCACCAAGTCTTCTTTCAACCTCCATTCCACTCTACCGTTATTCTAACCTCTCATTCAACTCCACCAATAACCTAACCTTCCATTCAACTCCACCACCTATCTAACTTCCCTTTCTCTTCTCTTTATATTCATTTTACATCCTTATTTTTTCCCATCAGCCATTCTAATAGAAAAAGGAGAGAGTTTGGAGTGTTTTGTTGGTGACAGCAACGAAGCATCTTCCTCAAGCGACAACTTCCTTTAGGCGAGATCTGCGAAGCTCTGATCCGCGTCACGAGTTCCCCATCGAACTCGTGTAGCTTCTCTGATTTTTATTTCGCCAATCGGATTGAGGCGACGACAGGAGTCTAGCGTAGCTGCTTCGCAAATTCGGCGAAGATTCAGGTAAGTATTTCTTCTCATATCTCTTGTTATTTTATTTTATCTAATATTTTGTTTCCTTGTTGTCTCGTAATCATATCATTTTTATCATCTTCCCCTACATTCATCATCATCATCATCATCCATCTCCATCATACTCTTCCCCATTGATATCGCTCCCGCACCCTATGTTAATTCGGTCAAATTAATGTCCAAATTAATTAATGTAATTCGTTGCAGTCGGATACGAGAGGTTAATCAAAAACCACTTATGGATTAATCTGAAGTTAATTTTAAGCGGCAATATTTTTTTTTACTTGGTGGAAGTCCAAGGTCGATCTCAGGGAGGCATCTATCTCCTTAGATGAATTTAAGCAATTATTCAAGCGTTGATTTTCAAGGAGTATTTTTTTGGTCTTTTTAATTCTTATGCAGACATGTGCAGACCAATCTTAGCCAATTTAACGTTAAATTTAATTGATGTATCAAATAAAGTCCAAAAATAATGAAAATTGGCCAGACAGTTATTTATGATGAAAATGACCTACACTAATTTTTTTGGAATTTTTCGATTTAAAATGAATTTACTATGAATTAAATAGACAGACAGAGTGATTTTCAGAATTTAATTTTTAATAAATATCAAATCACAATTTTTCCAAGAACTAAAATTATCCTAGGTGGTTCTAATGATAAGGCACCTAGGAAAATTGACAGGACTTAAATTTACTGTGAAATGAATTTACTAAAATTAATTTAAGAAAATCACTAAACAATTTATTTAGGCCTCAATATGTGTGCAAATGCTATGAAATTTTTATGGTGTGTTAAAAATGATGTCCTTAAGCTACTGTGAATTTTTGATAATTTTTGAAGGCACAGATAATTAATTAAAAATCAAAAGGCATCACTGGGCAAAATATGTCAACAATGAACCAATTAATTCATTAATAATTCAAATAAGCCTACAAAAATCATACACGTGTACTGATAGGCAGAGGACAAAATTTCCAACAACATGCAACTTTTAGAATCTCAAAATGATGAACAATGTACTCTAAGGACACGTGCAAACACAAGGGCGTAAATGCAATACTGGAAATTGAAACTTTAAAGATTAAACATGCTGACAGGGACTAAAATGCAATTACCGATAACATGCAGGACTTGTATGCAATTTCTCCACGGAACACGTGCTCCTCACGTGGGGTCTGCTTCACAGGGACCTTTTTGCGATTTCTGAAAGCTCCAGGGGTGTCTGTGCAAATAACCCAGGTCGCACGTGCTCCTCACGTGGGGGGGGGGGACCTAGGTTCGGAGGGCGTCGGAGGCTCGGATCGAGGCTCGGGTCTTCTGGAGGTTCGGCCCCGCCTCGATGCAGCTTCGGGTTGCCCGAGCCTAGGCTTGGGGGCCGAGGCTTGGATAGGGCGACGTGGCGGCCTGAAGACCCTTGGATCAAGATTGGATCCAAGGGATGTCGATGAAGGCGCGTGGCGGCTGGAGAGTCGTCCGATCCGAGGGATGATCAACGGTCGAGGATGAGGGCGACGAAGGGACGCGTGGCGAGGCGAGGACCGTTCGATCAGATGATCGAACGGTGGCTGCTTCTTCTTCTCTAACGGTCCTCCGCCGCCTGCGGAGGAGAGGCCTGTGCTCCGGTGAAGGCAGCCGAGCTCCCCCTCGGTTGCCAAGCTCCGGTGATGAGCTTAGTCAGCTCCCACCTAGCTCGGAAGAAGCGGAAGAGCACGAGGAGGCCTCCGGTGGTCTCTGGATCCCTGGAGGATGGCTGGAGCTCGGTGTCGATGAAGCTCGAGGAGAGTTCCGGCGAGGCTCCGGCCAATGATGAAAGTAGCACCTGCAAGTGTTAAATATAGAGCCGAAGCTCGTGCGTGCGTTTGTGGAGACGTGATGCTGGTTGGCGAGGCCTAAGGCGACGTGAGGTGGTCAGGCGACGTTGCTCCGGCCAAGTGGCGGAGATGGAGATCGATGGACGGTGGAGTGGAGCGTCTGAAGGTGCGGAGGGGTCAGCGAGGATGAGAGCTCCGACGCGGAGCTCGGCGGAGTGAAGGCGAGGCGCGAAGATGATCGTGGTCGTGGAATAAAATCGGAGAAGATAAAGGAAAAAGAAGAGCAAGATCGGAGGAGGAATGGAGGGGGTTACCAGGGGGTTGGAGCTCCGCTGGGAGTTCCAGGGTCGTCGCTCGAGGGATCGGTAGGGTCCCGAGCTCAGGCAGCGGCTCGAGGGAGGCTGCGGCACGGCGGTGGCGGCCGTGGATCTCGCCGGAGTTGGATCTCTGTCTTCGCTCGACAATCCGACCAATTTCTGTCACCAATAGGAAGCTTGGAGCTCGAGGGATCTCTCTGGAGTGGCGGATGGGGGTGAATGTCGCCGTGGGTGGCGTATTTATAAGGTGTAGTTGATGGGTTAGCTGGTGGATTGGCGATGTTGGTGGCTGTCGTGGGGCGTATATGGTGGAGATGGTGGTGTTCGAGGGAGCTGTCGAGGGAGAGGGATGAGTGGGGAGCGTAGTGGGTGGGTCAGCGGCCGGAGGAAGTGACTGACGTGTGCCCAGAAAAGGAAAGGGGGCTCCCCTCCCGCAAGGCAAGGGACGTGGGGGAGAGGGGCGCCTGGAGGTAGGAGACGAAGTCTCCGCCGTAGGATCGTATGATCCAACGGTGGAGATCAGAGCGTGGAGCGACGGGCCAGATTAGATCTGAGGCCCGTGATCGGAGGGATCGGGTGCGGCCACGTGGCGTGATGTGGTCGCGGCGCTGACGGAGGGTCATGATGGAGAGTGGAAGATGATCGAATGGCTGAGGGAGCGAGTGGTTTGAGTGGTTAAGATGCGAGATCCAGGGAAATGATCCAGTGGTGGATGGATGTGCCACGTGTCTGGCTGAGGGAGCGGCGCAAATGGAGGGATCAGATGACGCGCGGGGGGGCGATCTGACGATCGAGGCCAAGGGGCAGCGTGGAAGGCTTTGGACCATTGGATCAAAAACGAGATCCAACGGCGGAGGGCGCGGGCGGATGAGGCGAAGGGCAGCGGGCCGCGTGGCGCAACCAGAGGGCGCCACGTGGCCTACTGTGAATGGCTGGAGAAAGAAACACGTGTAGAGAGAAGAGGAAGCCGAATTTGGAAAAACTCAAAACATGAAAGTTGTAGATCTTGATGAGATCTTCAAGTTTCATGTTGACCACAGACGGAGATGAGGTCAACTATGATACATAAATACAAGGATACATAAATATACATGTGTAGTATACAAAAGGACCCAAAAACCCAAGTTTCTCATACAAGCTCCGATTTCAATGAAATCAGTCTCATTTTGAAGGTCTTTTAATGTGTAGTATTCTAAGAGTGATTAGACCTAATTTGGGGTTTGTATGAGGGCTTTATTTGTGTTTTAATGTACACTGGTTCTCAGGATATTTGGGCTATTTTACAAGGGATTTTTGGCAATCTTCCCTATATTATTAAGGAATATATACATATATTATAGAGAAGAAGTTATTTTGATGAAGAGGTATTTTACAGGGGATTTTTGGCTTCTTAAATGCAAATGAGCTGCTAAACTACATGAGTTATGAATATATGCATGAATGCTATTTATGCAATTTAAAAGGAAATATGCCTCTATTTTCTCGGGAACAAGGATCTATTTTTGACTTTTGGAGTGATGAATAACAGATTCATCAACCCCCTATACTTAAACCTTGCTCGTCCCCGAGCAACTAAATGAAATGCAAGAGTGAAATGAAATTGGGTTCCATACCAAGGTCATGAACAAAAGTTAAAAATATAGCTAGACTTGACCTTTGGATTAATCATGTGTCGGAACCTTTATTGGGATCTGAGTTTAAGACTTAACAGACTTCAAGTTCCACAAGTCTTCTATTCAAGACTCCTCAACTCGCCTAATCAGAACAAGTCTACATACACAAACCCTAATGACCATGAATCTTTTCATGCAGTGTAAGTGATAGATGACTCCCCACCTCAGAAGTAACAAAGAAACAATCTCCCCCAACCTGGTAACTCTAATGCCTCGGTCTAGCAACTCTTTCCTCGAGAAGCGGGGTATTCCCTTCTAAGTTCAAGTTCAACCGACTCAAGAAGAGGAGGAAGAAGTATAGACTTTTGGAAGCTCAGCCAGTGTAGCTAAGTCTCCCGCTGCAAGTAACATGGTGACCATAAGCTTTTGCTTTTCTTGACTACATATACTCCGGTGGGGTTATTAAATTTTCAATCCGACCCACCACTTTTTTGGAGTTCTTTTTGGCAATTTTTTTTTTCAACAAACATGCCTTTGTACATACATGATGCAGCATAGATATAAGAAATTTCCTCTTGAGCCAGTAGACTATCCCTCTTTTGAAGCTTTATTGCAACCCACTGCTTCTGTCTTTAGCCTTCATCACCACTAGTCCAAGTTGAGGCGCACTTCCTTCACTAGAAGAAGAAGAGAGGTTCCGCCTAGAAGTACTACCCTCATATGCTACCCCAAGCTAAAGGAAACTGTCTCCTTATCACCTCATCCGTAGAGAGCCATGTGTAAAGTGCTGGTGCATGTTAAGCCATTGTCTCCAAGAGTCATGTGTGTGTTGTTAAGTGCTCTATTCAGGCTTGTCAAGATGACATATGAACATAGACTTGGAGACTTAAAGAATTAAGTCACCTGACCTGAAAAAATCTTAACTCCAGTTCCTATAAGGTTCCTCTGAAATTAGGTGGATTAAGGTCAAGTTATTTTCATCCCTAATATCTGCTCACAACTTGGTCCAGAACCCACTAGCTTTTCACTTTGCATAAGCAACTTATGCAAATGAGATGAGATGTCATGCTATGAAAATGCAAGACTCTTTTTATTTTTCTATGCAGAGATGATATGCAAGAGTAAATAAGAAGCCTATTTATTAAAGTTTTTTTTTTCCGATTTTTACCCACCCGTAATTATTGTAATATATATACAAAAATACGTGAAAGTACGAGCTATGGGTAAAGTATATATGTAATATATACACACCCCCCTATACTTAGCGTGTGCTATGTCCTCAGAGCACTAAGATCGAGGAAAAGACATAGCTCGTGCTAAGCGTAGGAGAGCCAAAAAGGTATAGAAATCATCTCGCCCCCCCCCCCTATACTTAGGCTATGGAAGCCTAAGTAGAGAAGAAGATCAAAAATGGGGCGGATGCGGGACAGAAGAGAAATGAATGAGTATACAATGCGGGCATCGGTCCCCCCTATACTTAGGCGAAGGTCAGCCTAAGTATAGGTAGGAAATGAGTATGAGGACCAATGTGATCTGGAGAATGTACAGTGAACCGACTTAGGTGACCCTTCCCCCTATACTTAGGATCTGGAACTGAAAGATTTTCATTAGCTGCTGGAACTGAGTTCTGAACAAGACTCTGACTCAGACTTTTACACAGACTCTGACTCGGACTCTGACAAACAGGAAAATGCTTGGGCGAAACCGGTGATGCTTCTTCCGCTTCTTCTGGATGGTCCTCCTCAGATGGAGGTGCGGGCTCATCGGTATCGTCTGACTCAAAGTGGATGCGAGAATGCTGCTTCGAGGACTCAGATGTCCTCTTCTTCTGTTGGGGATGGTGGTGGGGATGCTCCTCCTCTTCTTCCTCCGAATTCTCCTCAGGTAAATTCTCGGAGGTTCCTTCCTTTTGTACCCGTGCCCGATCAGGTATGGTCACGGTCCTTCCGCTCCTGAGGGACATATGATTAACATTATCGTACGAAAGGATCTCATGTTCAGATAGATAATTATCTGAATAATATACCTGATCCCGAGGTCGGTTCTGGCCCTGGTGCATGCTGTTCGGATTGGCCTGAACCTGTGCGGGAATTGGGGTCCTTGGCGCCATTTGTTGGTCCTGGGCACGAGAAACCCGATTGATGTCGGTTCTCATATCCAAGTAGTCATTCTGTATTTGTTGGACCCTATCAGACAGGGTCTGGATCGCCAAGGTGAGTGACTCCAATTCGGTGGGCTGGGCTTGCTGCGGTGTTGATGCCGTCCTATATTGGCCCTGCTGGCCATGCCGATATTGCTGCTGGTGAGACGGTGCTGGCCCCTGCTGGTAGGTGCGTTGCTGCGGCTGGTACCCATGATCTGGCCTGGACTGGTATCGCGGGACTGTGACGGGCCTGGTCTCTTGGTAGACTGGTGCGGGGCGGTGTGCCTGATCCTTCCCCATCTCGATTTGCCGGACTAGCGGGTCCCGGCTATACCAAAGCCCGTTAATCTCGTATACAGGCGGAGACTCCTCATATTCCGTTTCCACTGGTGGGGGTGCATGATGGTTCGGCTGGGTATAAGTCTGATCCCAGCTACTCTGAGACCCCGGTGCCTGTTCCTGTACAAGATGAACTCGGTGTACAGGTACAGGTGGTGCAGAAGGGGTGGGTAGCTTAATCTTAGCTACCTTTTCAGAGAGTTCCTCCACTTTCTTGGGAAGGCTTGAAAGAGACTCCATCTCCGCGACTCTCTTGTGGATCTGCTCGACCATGGTAAGCTTGTCGGCGATCATCCCCATGCTGGGGATGAGGTCCTCAGTCAGATCTGCAACAGTCCTTCTAGTTGTCTCATTGGATAAGATTGAGGGAGACAACTGATAGGCCCTTGTGGCCTGTGACCTGCCGGTTTCTGCCATCTGCTCTAGGATCTTCCATGCAGCATGCTCATTTTTGTTCAGATAGCTTCCTCCACAGGCGGCACTAACTAACCCCTGCATTTCTGGGGTTAAACCACAGATCAAGGTCTGGACTAAGATCGCCTTTGAAATGCCGTGGCAGGGGCATTTCTGTACTAAGTCATTGAACCTGTCCCAAGCCTCATGGAACGGTTCGCAGGCTCCTTGAGCGAAGCTGGCGATCTTTGTTCTCATCTGATTAGTTCTACTGAGAGGGTAGAACTTCTTCAAGAAAAGGTCCTTGAACTGCATCCAAGTGGTACATACCACCCCTAAATTTTTCAGCCAATGAGCAACCTTATCACCTAAGGCAAAAGGGGTGGCCTTCAGCCGAATATAATCTTGGCCAACATTGGGATGGCTAAGATTGTTGCACACCAACTCGAAGTCACGGAGGAAAGTGTATGGTTCTTCATTAAGATTTCCGTTGAACTTCGGAAGCAGACTAAGAAAGTGGGGCTTCAACTCAAATGCCTGGGCGGGAACTGCGGGTGCCAACCAGTTCTGAATCTCGTTCTCCGCCGGGTTATAGGTATCGACCATTGGTCGGTCGATTCCTTCTGCTGCTATGATTTGTCCCATCCGTGCAGTGAGATCTGCATTCCTCTGTTCGGCATCAGCGAGGCGGGCAAGAATCTGTTTAATTTGTTCCTCATCTGGTGGAACTTTTGGCGGCATCTTGTCCTCTAGTTCTGGGAATTGGAAAATAAGACCGGTGTTAGAGGGCAAATCAAGGAAGGGATTACCGAGGCAATGATCTTCCTCGGTAATCTCGGAGGAGATAAAAGGGTTGGTTTGAGAGTAACCACCCTGAGCATGAGGAAACCAGGACTCAAGAGGGTCATGAATCCTGGGTGGTCCAAGGTGCGCTCGGACCGCGGAAGACGAGTTACTTGGGGGATTCATAGAGAGATCAGTGAATAGTGCGTCGAGATCTCCCCAATCACTCATCTTGATGAGGGAAGAAGATAGGATTTTACTCCTACCTGAAGCAAGCAACAAGAACAATCCAAGACCCTAGGTTCACACTCAACACAGTGAAGGGCTCAAAGTTGAGTCCAATTTATCTTGCAGTTTTTAAGTGTGATATTCAAGCCAAAATAGCAAGGATTACGCAGCCTAGAGGAAAGTCGGCTTAGAGCCGGATGCGTCTTCCCTGTCTATCCTGTCGCCTAAGATACCGTCGATCCTCCCTTTCTTTGCTCCTATCCGGAGTGGGGACTCAATGACGTGCCCCTATCTACCTGCACTGAGGCGGAGGCTGACAAAGCTTTGAGGCCTTGTCGCAGAGTACCGCTGGTTCGCCCCTATCTACCTGTGAGGGCGGAGGCTACTTGGTACTTGTCAAAGAGTTTAAAAATATCCCACTCGTGATAATTGCTAAGATCAGTTGGCTCGTGATATGGAAGGCGGGGCTTTGGGCTCTGCCTTAAGGTGTTCACACACACTCAAGTACCCTCACTCAGCCTGAATACAAGGTCGGGGATTAATCTCCCGCAAACAATTTTCAGATTTTATATTTTTTTTGGTCAATACTGTTAGCAGTCCCGATTAAAGTTAAGTTATCACTGCAATTAATCCACCACAAAGCACGCCTATCGGACAGTCCCAATTTCCTTTTAATTTAAGTGACAAAATCAGAGGGGGAAATCGAGAAAAGCCAATGCAAGTTGAAATCGATGATGCTTATGCTGAGTAGAGAATACTTACAGTGATCCCTTCGCTTTTTTATGCAGGATGCAATACAGAATTGAAAACTTTACTCTACATGCAAATGCAAGCGATGAAAAGCCGCTCCTAGACAGGCAGTTCTATTAGCGTGAAGAACAGTTTAATTTGAACTAAGTCCTGCGGTCTAGGTGCGTCTTTTATGTGTAATGTGTGGTCCTATTGATTACGAGCACAAACAAGTCCTAGAGTGGCTCGAGGAGCCGCTAGTGCAAGCTAAATTACAATTCACCCACACAGCACACGGGACACAGTTCCACTATCTTTACACACGCGAGATCCCAAACGGGAACCGCTGGAAATGATTCGAGAAAAAATGTGGAAATACAATGAAATTACAGGTTCTCTCAAATCACTCAAACAAATTCAAATGCGTGTTCCTCGAAGCGTCTTCGACTCCGGTGTCCCTCGCACAAAAACAAGTTGAGGTCAGATCAAGAACGACACAAAAATGCAGAAATTTACAAGACAGAGAAATATTCACAAGAAAAACCGGGGGTCAGACTACCCGGGGAAGGAAAATCAAACACTCAAAATTTTGCTAAAATTTATCCTAAGCCGTGCCTCCCCGGCAACGGCGCCATTTTGATATCGCTCCCGCACCCTATGTTAATTCGGTCAAATTAATGTCCAAATTAATTAATGTAATTCGTTGCAGTCGGATACGAGAGGTTAATCAAAAACCACTTATGGATTAATCTGAAGTTAATTTTAAGCGACAATATTTTTTTTTACTTGGTGGAAGTCCAAGGTCGATCTCAGGGAGGCATCTATCTCCTTAGATGAATTTAAGCAATTATTCAAGCGTTGATTTTCAAGGAGTATTTTTTTGGTCTTTTTAATTCTTATGCAGACATGTGCAGACCAATCTTAGCCAATTTAACGTTAAATTTAATTGATGTATCAAATAAAGTCCAAAAATAATGAAAATTGGCCAGACAGTTATTTATGATGAAAATGACCTACACTAATTTTTTTGGAATTTTTCGATTTAAAATGAATTTACTATGAATTAAATAGACAGACAGAGTGATTTTCAGAATTTAATTTTTAATAAATATCAAATCACAATTTTTCCAAGAACTAAAATTATCCTAGGTGGTTCTAATGATAAGGCACCTAGGAAAATTGACAGGACTTAAATTTACTGTGAAATGAATTTACTAAAATCAATTTAAGAAAATCACTAAACAATTTATTTAGGCCTCAATATGTGTGCAAATGCTATGAAATTTTTATGGTGTGTTAAAAATGATGTCCTTAAGCTACTGTGAATTTTTGATAATTTTTGAAGGCACAGATAATTAATTAAAAATCAAAAGGCATCACTGGGCAAAATATGTCAACAATGAACCAATTAATTCATTAATAATTCAAATAAGCCTACAAAAATCATACACGTGTACTGATAGGCAGAGGACAAAATTTCCAACAACATGCAACTTTTAGAATCTCAAAATGATGAACAATGTACTCTAAGGACACGTGCAAACATAAGGGCGTAAATGCAATACTGGAAATTGAAACTTTAAAGATTAAACATGCTGACAGGGACTAAAATGCAATTACCGATAACATGCAGGACTTGTATGCAATTTCTCCACGGAACACGTGCTCCTCACGTGGGGTCTGCTTCACAGGGACCTTTTTGCGATTTCTGAAAGCTCCAGGGGTGTCTGTGCAAATAACCCAGGTCGCACGTGCTCCTCACGTGGGGGGGGGACCTAGGTTCGGAGGGCGTCGGAGGCTCGGATCGAGGCTCAGGTCTTCTGGAGGTTCGGCCCCGCCTCGATGCAGCTTCGGGTTGCCCGAGCCTAGGCTTGGGGGCCGAGGCTTGGATAGGGCGACGTGGCGGCCTGAAGACCCTTGGATCAAGATTGGATCCAAGGGATGTCGATGAAGGCGCGTGGCGGCTGGAGAGTCGTCCGATCCGAGGGATGATCAACGGTCGAGGATGAGGGCGACGAAGGGACGCGTGGCGAGGCGAGGACCGTTCGATCAGATGATCGAACGGTGGATGCTTCTTCTTCTCTAACGGTCCTCCGCCGCCTGCGGAGGAGAGGCCTGTGCTCCGGTGAAGGCAGCCGAGCTCCCCCTCGGTTGCCAAGCTCCGGTGATGAGCTTAGTCAGCTCCCACCTAGCTCGGAAGAAGCGGAAGAGCACGAGGAGGCCTCCGGTGGTCTCTGGATCCCTGGAGGATGGCTGGAGCTCGGTGTCGATGAAGCTCGAGGAGAGCTCCGGCGAGGCTCCGGCCAATGATGAAAGCAGCACCTGCAAGTGTTAAATATAGAGCTGGAGCTCGTGCGTGCGTTTGTGGAGACGTGATGCTGGTTGGCGAGGCCTAAGGCGACGTGAGGTGGTCAGGCGACGTTGCTCCGGCCAAGTGGCGGAGCTGGAGATCGATAGACGGTGGAGTGGAGCGTCTGAAGGTGCAGAGGGGTCAGCGAGGATGAGAGCTCCGACGCGGAGCTCGGCGGAGTGAAGGCGATGCGCGAAGATGATCGTGGTCGTGGAATAAAATCGGAGAAGATAAAGGAAAAAGAAGAGCAAGATCGGAGGAGGAATGGAGGGTGTTACCTGGGGGTTGGAGCTCCGCTGGGAGTTCCAGGGTCGTCGCTCGAGGGATCGGTAGGGTCCCGAGCTCAGGCAGCGGCTCGAGGGAGGCTGCGGCACGGCGGTGGCGGCCGTGGATCTCGCCGGAGTTGGATCTCTGTCTTCGCTCGACAATCCGACCAATTTCTGTCACCAATAGGAAGCTTGGAGCTCGAGGGATCTCTCTGGAGTGGCGGATGGGGGTGAATGTCGCCGTGGGTGGCGTATTTATAAGGTGTAGTTGATGGGTTAGCTGGTGGATTGGCGATGTTGGTGGCTGTCGTGGGGCGTATATGGTGGAGATGGTGGTGTTCGAGGGAGCTGTCGAGGGAGAGGGATGAGTGGGGAGCGTAGTGGGTGGGTCAGCGGCCGGAGGAAGTGACTGACGTGTGCCCAGAAAAGGAAAGGGGGCGCCCCTCCCGCAAGGCAAGGGACGTGGGGGAGAGGGGCACCTGGAGGTAGGAGACGAAGTCTCCGCCGTAGGATCGTATGATCCAACGGTGGAGATCAAAGCGTGGAGCGACGGGCCAGATTAGATCTGAGGCCCGTGATCGGAGGGATCGGGTGCGGCCACGTGGCGTGATGTGGTCGCGGCACTGACGGAGGGTCATGATGGAGAGTGGAAGATGATCGAATGGCTGAGGGAGCGAGTGGTTTGAGTGGTTAAGATGCGAGATCCAGGGAAATGATCCAGTGGTGGATGGATGTGCCACGTGTCTGGCTGAGGGAGCGGCGCAAATGGAGGGATCAGATGACGCGCGGGGGGGCGATCTGACGATCGAGGCCAAGGGGCAGCGTGGAAGGCTTTGGACCGTCGGATCAAAAACGAGATCCAACGGCGGAGGGCGCGGGCGGATGAGGCGAAGGGCAGCGGGCCGCGTGGCGCAACCAGAGGGCGCCACGTGGCCTACTGTGAATGGCTGGAGAAAGAAACACGTGTAGAGAGAAGAGGAAGCCGAATTTGGAAAAACTCAAAACATGAAAGTTGTAGATCTTGATGAGATCTTCAAGTTTCATGTTGACCACAGATGGAGATGAGGTCAACTATGATACATAAATACAAGGATACATAAATATACATGTGTAGTATACAAAAGGACCCAAAAACCCAAGTTTCTCATACAAGCTCCGATTTCAATGAAATCAGTCTCATTTTGAAGGTCTTTTAATGTGTAGTATTCTAAGAGTGATTAGACCTAATTTGGGGTTTGTATGAGGGCTTTATTTGTGTTTTAATGTACACTGGTTCTCAGGATATTTGGGCTATTTTACAAGGGATTTTTGGCAATCTTCCCTATATTATTAAGGAATATATACATATATTATAGAGAAGAAGTTATTTTGATGAAGAGGTATTTTACAGGGGATTTTTGGCTTCTTAAATGCAAATGAGCTGCTAAACTACATGAGTTATGAATATATGCATGAATGCTATTTATGCAATTTAAAAGGAAATATGCCTCTATTTTCTCGGGAACAAGGATCTATTTTTGACTTTTGGAGTGATGAATAACAGATTCATCACCCATTCCCTTTTACCACATATATATATATATTTATTTATTTCTAATTTTTAAAAAAATATAAAAATAAAAAAAACAAGCAGGGGAACCAACAGCTTGCCGTCGCCCACTTCCTCCCCATCGTGCCTACTTGTGAAGAAGAAGGAGAGGTCATTTTTTAATTTTTTTTATTTTTTGTAAAAATTGCAACATTTTCCATGTATGTTTCCGTAATTACAAAAGTGCCCCCATGCACTGTTTGTGTTGTTTAAGTTTAATTTCAACATTGCATAGACAACCCTGTGTTCATCTCTTTATTTGGACCTTAATATCTCATCATTTCATTAAATGAAAAATACCATATTGTTGAGCAACTAATTCTCCATCTTCTATATATTTATTTGTATTTTTATGGCCTCTGATTAATTAACTAAAAATATTCAACTGAAATATTGCATATTTTATCCAATCTGAGATTTTAAATTCATATCTCACTCACGATTGCTCTAACAATTCTTAAAAAAGCATGAATGATGCCTTGACGTGTGTTCTAATAACTGTTCAAATTTCATCTCAATCAGAGTTGTCTTATACCTGAAATAAATTGTAGAGTGATTTTAGTAAATGATTTTTAATTAAATTCACACATCTTATTTTTGCAAAATTTCAAGTCTCCTGGACATGTCTAAATAGCTTCTTGAGATAATTCGCACTTTGGATAATGCGTTAACGTGGATTTATTAAAATTATTTATTCACTGTCACTCTGTTTGCATAAAAAATTCATAAAAATTTATATATTGTCAAAAAAATCTAAAAATATTATTGTAGTCATTTTCATCATGTTTTCATTCCATTAAAAATTTCATCATTTTTTCATTCTGTTTGTGCGAAAAATTGCGAAGAAAACTGATAAAAAATATGCATTTTTAATTATTGCATTTTAACCCTGATAATTCCAAAAAAATGTTGCTTTCAACAATGGATTACGTTTACTGGAAAAATATAATTTGGATAAATTTGATTAAATTCCTATTAAAATTAATTTGGCTAAGTTGTGTGCTTTCTTATTAACTTAATTCATCTGCATTTTACATTTATATTTGTTTTTGCATTAAAAAAATATATTTAAAACCGCATTGTAAATCTAGATCTTAATTTTCGAATTAACCCCAAAGTTGTTCCTTTGCCTCCCTGTGTTCGACCTCGGACTTGCCCGAGATATAAATTAAAGCCCAGACGCTCTTCACGGAGATCTTCTCTCGGTTTCGACTAATTCGCTAAGTACACTGATGAATCCACGATTCATCGCCTTTATCATTTTATTTTAGCTTCATTTTCTTAGTTAAACACCTGTAAGTACCCAATAATTATAATTTTACCATTTTGCATGCATTTGTTAAGTATGCATTTTTAACACTTTTTGTGCTTAAAATAAAAGAATAAAGAAGAAAAGAAAAAGAAAAGAAATGAAAGAATGTGTTTATGCAATAAATACAGACTGACCCGAACCCCGAGAGAAGGTCAAGACTTGACCTAATCGACCGGGAATAAAGTAGGGGAAGATAGGGTCTTCTATCAAAAATCAAAAAATAATTTGTACATAAATCCCTTGTATATTTGTATAAAACTTGTACTATTTTATTTGTACATAATTTGACCTCAAATTAATTATTTTTGTAAACAAAAGTTGTAAATAAAATGTGTTGTAAATAATAAAAAATAATTGTCAAATAAAATAATGTACATATTACAAGTAATCACCCTCAGAAAAAGCCACAATGCGATTGTTGAAATACCAATTCCGGTTCCATATGAACTCAAATTGAATCAAACCTACTTCCATTGTACTCTAAATTAAATTATCTTTCAAATGGCTATGGTTTCATAATTTTTGGAGTTACGGTTGAAAAGTCGGTTTTCTAGGGTGTGTTGTGCAGTTTCACCATTATTTATTGTATATATTTACTCATATTTATTTATATATATAATGCACATATTTGTAAATATTATTTTTGTTAAAAATAAAAATAAAAATAAAAATATTAAAATATATGTGTTTATAAATTATTTCCCTATGTGTATATATGTATAGTGTATTATATGTCTATAATGTGTGTATACAACTAACTTCCTTAGATAAAAATCATCAAAAAAATATCTCACATTAATTAATTAATTTAATTTAATTACGAAAATTGTATTTAAATTTAATTATTTAATCCATTATTTGATTTTATAACATACCATGTATATTAGATTTGATTTTATATCTTTAATGGCCACCATTAAGGTGGCTAATTGCTTTTTATTAATTATTTAATTAATTTAATTAATTTAATTCCGAATTTCATAATTAATTAATTAATTTAATTATTTTATTAATTTCACCAAAAAAAATTCCTTAAGTGTATATACCTTCCTTTTCGATTTTCCTTCTCTTTTTATTGGGCTCCTCCTCATTTCCTCTTGATCGATCTTTGGTGGAGAGGAGCCCGATCTCCGAGAGGTTTCTTGTTGAAGAAGGGTACCTAGCCTCCGAGCCGTTCGGTGACAGTGCGTTGATAGTCGTCGAGGCCATCATGGCATTTCCGAGCCCCGAGGTGAGATCCGATTTTACTTCTCGTCATTTTTTGTAGGTAGATCGTAGTTTAAATTTTTGCCTCTATTTTATTAACCCTTAGATATCTTAAAATCATCAAAAATATCCATCACACTTTGTTCCGCTTCCGACATCGATTTTCCATACCATTTTCTCGATCTCAACGCATTTCACATTCTTCCTCGTACAACCTATCACCTCCGACCACGCACGGTGGCCGGAGTTAAGGATCTCTCTTCCATATCACCAAGATCCAAATCATTCACCCCTCCTATTCTGTGTATAAATAAAAAAACATATTATTACTTTCCTGTTTATCTCACATTTGTTTTTACAGGAGAAGTAAAAAAAATATTTATTTTTGTCTCTAACTTCTATTTTGCAGGAAAACCAAAATGATAAAAAATATGTATTTGCTTTTCTTGTCTAACATTTATTTTGCATAATAATTAAAAAAATAAAAGGACTAAAAAATATTTATTCTCTTGTTTATTTCTGCTGATTTTAAAAAAATAAAAAAATCATTTACAGTCTTTTCTTATAGTTCTTAAGAAACATAATAAGAAAAATCACTGTTTGTTTACATTTGCTAATGGCAATATCTATCTTGATAACATTTGCTAATGGCAATATCTATCTTGATAACATTTCTAACACCCATCTTGATAACATTTCCTAACGACGGATTTAATTTCCAAATGGCAATATCTATCTCATATTCTCAATAGCTTTAATTATTGACGGATTTCTTTTTAGCATACATTGATAAACAAGGGACGAGGCAATGGCGGCAAGATCTACCTTGGAAGTGGCCGGTGGTGGTGATGGAGGGGAGGCGGTAACAGATGGGTCGGCGGCGAGGGACGCAGCAAAGGCGGCGGCGAGGGACGAAGTGGTTGACAGAGGCAGTGGACGACTCGGCGGCGAGGGACGCAACTGGACGAGTCAACGACGAGGGATGCAACAGGACGAGTCGACGACGGCTACGGACTGGCGGGTGGCGTTGATGGAGGAGCGGCGGCTACGGATGAGTCGTCGGCGAGGGATGCAGCAAGGGATGAGGCGGCGACGAGGGACGAAGTGGGGCTAGGGATTTGGTTCGGGGTTGAGAGGGGCAGGTCGAGAGGGGCAGAGGGGTTTTGGGGTCAATTTGGGATTATTTGGGATTTTCAATTCAACTTGAAATTTGGAACCTTTGAAAGCCAGCAATCAAACCGGTTTGACCCGGGCCGAACCGGTCCGATTGAGCCGGTTCGGACCGGCGGTCGAACCCGGTTTTTTGTTTTTTTTTAAAAAATATATATTCAAAGAACCGGTGGAACCGACCGGCCTAGGACCGGTTCCCGGTCGGACCGGTTCCCGGTCGGACCGGTCCGACCGGCCGGTCCGGTCCAGTTTTTTGTACCCTGAAAAAAATTGTAATGGGCGGCAGCGCCGCCCGCCACGCCACACCTCCAGATCCGTCCCCTCGCCGGCCGCTCCCTCCGCTCACGAGGGGCGGCCCATCCCCGGCCGCGACCTCCACGCGACTCCGCCACTCCACCGCCCCCGCCAGTTGCGACAACACGCCCTGCTGGCCACCCACTTCGTTAGCGCCGCAACGGTGGTACCTGCGCCCGCGCCCCCTAGTGCCGTGCGAACGACCGCCTCCTGCCCCCTTCTCCGCCTGAACCACGGCGGTCCCGCGCCTCCCGCGCCGCCCAGAGCTTCCCCAGGCGCCGCACGAGCGGCTGCGCAGGGCCGCCTCACCGCCTTCCACGCTCCTCCCTCCAGCCTTCCGAGCGGCGCCGCCCGCGCCCTCCAGGTGGCCGCGCCGCCCACTCCTCCCGAGCGCCCCTTGTCGACAGCAACCAACCTCCGCGTCCCTCTGGTCGCCCTCCTCTCTCATCCTCCCGCACCGCCCCCAGCTTCGCCAGGCGTTCGTGCAGTTCGTCCCTATCCGTGCCGTCCGTGCAGCCTCCATCTCCAGCCCGCGACCCCCAAACGCCTCCTTCTCCAACGCCGCCCTTGCCTGTGCGCCATTAGAGAAGGGAGGGCGGCGGCTGTGGTTCCAACAAGAACGAAGACCTAGGGCCTGTTTGGTTGCAGGGTTGGACAGGGTTGGCCCAACCCTGGTTACTATTCACAAGGGTACTTCCTCCTCACAGATTACTATTCACCCACCTCAACCCATCCCAACCCAACCTAGTCCAACCCAGCAACCAAACAGGCCCCTAGGGTTTCGAATTAAAATTTTGACAAATATCAATCAGGCCTGGGTGGTTTCCAAATATCAAAAAGACCTCTGGAGTTTTATCGATATTACAAGTTTGCCCCTGACAGTTTCTACAACTGCTCCAGAAGGTCATGTGCATGGCACATGTTTAGTGGGTAAATTGCATGATTTTCCTCTCATTTTATTTCTGTTGATTATTTCATGCAAAAACTTTAAACAATTGCCATTCAGTCCTTGTGTTTTAGACTATAAATTTGCATGCACTTTTCATTAGAATAAATGTTTTTATGTTTCGAAAAATTCTCAAAAAAATTTTGTATGTTCCTGCTATAGTTCTTATCGTTGTATACATTTTTCATCAATTTTTATTATCATTTGGTATATTTAAAAAAATCATAAACACTAACCTTTTGTCTGCCTGAAATTGCAAAATTCATAAAAATTCGAAAATTTGTTTAAAAATTCTAAAAAAATTACTGTAGGTATCTTTTACTGTCTTTTAATATCTAACCAATTTTTGTGCATTAACTCCTTACAAATCCTAAAAAAATACAAAATACGAAAAATCTTAAAAAATTTGTAGAAAATTCTAGAAAAATCCAAAAATTGTGGTTTTAATTTATGATTGTAGATATTTCTTTGTAGTTTATCTTAAAAATAATTTCCAGAATATTGGGCACTTAAAGTATTTTTAAATTGCAAAATACTCTCGAATGTGCACTGTTTGCTTTGTTTTGCACTGTTTGATTTTTATAAAATCACAAAAACATCAAAAAATTGTGAAAAAATTACCAAAATATTTTAAAACATATAAAACGAAAAACATTTTCTTTTTAATTTTCTGAGTATTTTTGGTCATTCTGAAAAATACAAAAAGATTGTTGTGTGTGTATTTTTTTTGTCCATTGTGTCTTATTCGAAAAATACAAAAAAATGAAAATAGAAACCACTAAAATTCACTTCTGAAAATTGACTGCATAGTTTTAAAATCGTGCTCCTTGTGTTCGACCCTGGTCGCTTTACCAGGTAAAAAGAATAACGAAAGCCGCTTACATTGTTTTTATTGATTTATCTTATCTTAAGTGGTTTAAATTACAAATTTTTCAGATTGACGACGCTTGGTGATTTGGGTCACAACGACCATTGTTTATTATTTACTTAACCGGAGTGCCAGGCGTGTCATTAGAATGGTGCCATTGCCGGTGAGCATGTCTTTGTAGTCATTTTTCATTTTTTATCTCTATTTATTATAACTGTCATCTGACCATCTCTTGTTTCCCTTTTTGTGTGAGGAACCACTTGGATACGACTCGAACTCTTTGGAGGGACCAGCATAGGAAGAGGAGCAGAGGACCGAAAGATTGTTATTTTATTTAGAGATTTTTTCTGAGACATTATTGTAATAATTTAGGACTTTGAACTGTGAACTTGAACTATTTCTCAGGGTCTGTTTTGCCAAGTGCTGGTGCACTTGGGGGACCTCAGGGCTTTTTTCCATGTTTTTGATTTCACGACAAAACTTGTTATTTGATTCTCGTGATTTTAGCCCCTAGACGTAGGAATTTTGATTGATTGTGATGTAAATTACTAAGGCCCAACACCTAATAGAGTATCTGTTCCTATAGAACGTAATTTGACCTTGGATAAAAATTAATTGAAAAAGTTAATTTAATTGAATCTGAGACCAAGTGCCGTGAGGAGTTACATACAGCGCTGGTAGGACCCGTTGTGGCGGGCACCGAGTGAGTCCCAAGATTGGACTCGGGACTCGATTCGGTTAGCTAACTATTGTTCTTCACGATCAATAGAAGCTACTCGTCTTAAGGTCGATTTCCACGTGCATCATATAGCTAGTTTACTTTTTAGTATTTAATTTGATGCACGAATCATATTGCATGTAGAGTGCAAGAGTAAGGTACGCATTTTCTATCTCTGCATGCATCATAGTGTTTGACCGTGCATTGGCTTTTTCGACTTCCTCCCCCTGTTTTTTGACTCAAATTAATCAAAGAGGAAATCAAAAATCTCGGTAGGCGTTATTCTTTGAAAAAATCCAAAAAAATAGAAAATCAAAAATTAAAATAAAATGGGACTACTAATTGAACTTGACTTATAAAATCAAACATAATTGATTCATCATTATATTGGGAGAGCAATCCCCTCGTTGTTTGCACTTTTAATTGCTCACGTACACACTAAGGAGTAGTACCCAAATCCTATTAAAGCCTCCTAAGTGTTTGTACAACTTTTGTTGATCACCTAACTCTTAAAATTGAAAAGATAAAGATCGAACTATCACGGTCAGATTTGTGTTGAGTTGGTAAACTGGGGGTTTGCTTTGCTTTTGTATGTCTTTAGTGTGAGTCGGTTACAATCATTCTTCTATCATTAGCAGTAACCTTCTGTCTTCCTTCTCACCTTTTGTCTCTATCCCACCCTCCCACTCTTCATTTCCCTCTCTTCGTGATGGGTCACATTCCATTCCAGTCGGATTTTACGGCTTCTTATTTTCATACCCATCATTCCCGCCCACTCTCTTGGGAGGTCGGAACTCTGTCCGATTTCCCATCTTCTCCCTACCCACCCTCCCATTCGGGACATGCTGTGAGTGACGCTCGAAGATACTAGATTGACAAGATACAAAACCTGGACGATTACCTTGCTGAGTTGACAGTGCATCCCATAAGCGATCATATGTTGCAGTTGCATGCTTTAGATGACTTTAATCCTGAGATGATGGAAGAGTACACCGATCAAGAAGCGCACTCCGCTTATACATTGAGCCCCTTCGTTCTGGATTTAGAGTTCATTGATCTACTGCCAAAATTTTCAGGGGAAGTGCACGAGGAACCTTATTTGCATATCGATGAATTTGAGGATATTTGTGGACCACGATCATATTCTGATATCACTTCTGAGGACATGATGTTGACCACCTTCCCGTTTACATTTCAGAGTAGATCCAAGAGTTGGCACAGATGTTTGGGAAGGAAGATTGCTATGTGGGGAGATTTACGATCGTTATTTTTGCAAAGATTTTACCCCTAGTGTAGAGCTGATATGATGCGGTCTTGTATTCGTGATTTTTCAGTTGACCCCCAGGAGCCATAGATAGATTCATGGTTGAGGTTACATGATCTTTTGAGGCGATTTCAGATCATGGATTTTCGATGACTGACCTTATCCACATCGCCATGAGGGGGAGGACCGCAGAGCAGATTGCATATGTCATTACCTCGTGAGGTGGCTCACACAAGTGTCCCGACCTGGATTTAGTTGAGACCATCTTGGATATACTTTCAGACATTCCATATTCACAAGATGATTTATTCGGGACAACACACAAGGGAAATATGACATCAGATGAGTATGCGACATATAATGCCGATTTTGATAGTACACAACGATCAGAGAATATGGATGCTCCTACTTTTCATTTGATTGATATGTTGACTACCACTGTGAGTTCCGAGAGTCGGACATTGGTTGAGTTTCCATTGGATTTACAATCACATTTTGAGTCAGTCCTGCACTTCTACATCGAGGATTCTTGGATTCTAGATCTGCTAGTATTCAAGAAATAGAGGAGGAACCCACATATCAGCCATCCTTACAGTCATTTCAGTGTCCATGCCCAATTGATTCAGTGTCTATTCTTCAGAAGATCTTCTCAGATTCGGAGATAGAGATATACTTGGATTCATCTCAGCAGAGAGAGCTTGATGAGGGATCGATTTTTTATTTGACAGACCTTGATAGTCCCATATTTGAGTTTTGTGTCCCCCCATTTGATGATCTCGATACATTTTTGGAGGACAAGATATTTGACAGCATAGATCCCCAATTTCTAGTTGATTTGGCATTACTCCCCGAGGGTTATCTGCAGGAGAATGCCACAGACCCTATGTACTCGGTTTCACTTTCTGTGAGTGCATCCGATCTGTCGGATCACGGGACCGAGTATTTTGATATTTCTAATCACAAGTTTGAGGTTTATCTCCTTGACGACCCTCGCGAGGATGATCCGTCTTTGAGGTATTCGATGATTTCACTGATTTGACTACATTATATGCATCGGATATCAACCTTTCTAGTGATCTCCTGATCATGACCTTCCGAACCTTTTTGAGATTGTGATTAATATGGAGGATTCACTGATAGATCATTCCTTCTCCACGTTCAACTTCTTTGGCTCTGCCCTTTCACTCCATACAGATCTTGAGCCGACGATTTCTTTTGTGCTACCGGAGCCCGATTTCATCTGCCCATATCTTTACCCGGTAGCGGACACCTGTCTGATTGATTACCTGGGTGTCATTACTTATACTGTTGATCTTGTTGTTGTTCTCCCACCGAGACTGCAACAACAATACGGTATTCTCCTTACATATGCCGTCCTGAACCTCGATATTGCGTTATTCTAACATTTGCGTCCTACTAGGGGCATAAACTCTAGCGCTTGTTGAGAGGCACCTCAACATTGATCACATTTGTGTAGATCCATCTGTCCATATCGCACATTCTTTTGTCTCACACCACATCTCCATCTCATGATCATTCCATACTTAGGGTGTACTTTACCCTAAGTATAGGGGGGGTGCCAGACTTGTGATCATTCTTTTGATTCTTTTTTTACCTTTGTTTTGCTGCCCATACTTAGGGATATTTTACCCTTAGTATAGGGGGGTAAACCCAGTACATTCTACTCCTCGGGTTTTCCCTTGTGTACAATCTTCTATACATAGGATTACTTGATCCTAAGTATAGGGGGATCACCGACTTCTATTGATTATATTATTTTATTCGTCACTGTAGTATACTATTTTTTTACTTTTCTATACATAGCATTAGTTATGTCTTTCTTTCCAGCTCTTTGATCACTATGAGGACATAGTTCGAGCTAAGTATAGGGGGTATCGTATATATTGTATATATACTTTAGCCATAACTCGTACTTTCATATTTTTAATATGGCTAACTTACTGTGTAAATATTCGTAGAATAAAGATGCAGAAATTTCCTCAATTTTTTTCTTGTACATACTGACTAATAAGTCATGTTAAAATATTTTGGTTAATATTTTGAAAGTAGTTTGAAAATTTATTTGAAAAATCTTTTGAAAACTATTTGAAAAATGTTTGAAAAATATTTTCAACCTTTGTAAAAAATATTGTGGATTGTAAAAATTTTCTCTTTGTGTGAAAAAAAGATTTTTGTAAAACTATTTGCAAATGTTTGGAAAAATGGTTGAAAAATTATTTTGAAAATCTATATATAGTGTTTGAGAAATGTTTGCAAAATGTTTTCAAATGATTGTAAATGATTGTAAAATTGTGTGAAAAATTATTTTGGACTATAGTTTTTAAATTTTTTGGTAAAATTATTTTCAAATAAATTTGAGGAATATGCATCACAAAAAAATTTATTAAAAAAATAAAAAATTAAAAAATCCAACTATATATATATATATACCTGTATAAATCACTCAAGTTGTAAATCCTTTCTCATCACTCTTGTAAATAATTGACTCATTTCTTTGTAAATATGTGTATATAATCTCTAACCCTTATGTATATACTTGTATATATTACTAACTATTTGCATTAAAAAAACTTTTGCATGTGCATCATTTTCAAAAATCCATAAAAATTTCAAAATTTTGAAAATTATTTCACAAAAAGGTTTTGTTTTCTTTGCATCGTACATATTTTTCTTGCATTGGCATGTGCATTTTCAGGATAGTTTTGACAATTAAACTAAGTCTGGAATAAATTTGAAGAATGGAGCTTAGTTGGACCTTAATCCACTTAATTTCAGAGGAACCTTATAAGATTTGGAGTTAAGATTTTCAGGTCCTAGTGACTTAATTCTTTGAGTCCATGAGCCTATGTTCACATGTCATCTTGATAAGTCTAAGTAGAATATTTAACAACACACACATGATTCTTTTAGACCGTGGCTTACCTTGGACAAAGCACTCTACACGTAGCTCTTCATGGAGGAGGTAGTGAGGGGACAGAATATTTTGGCTTGGGGTAGCATACGAGGGTAGTACATTTAGGCGGAACCTCTCATCCTCCTCTAGGGAGGGAAGTGCATCTCAACCTGGTTTGGTGATGTTGAGGTCTAAAGACAGGAGGTGTGGGGTTGCAATAGTGCTTCAAAAGAGGGATAGTCTACTGGCTCAAGAGGGAAAACTCCTTATGTACATGATGCACCTTGTATATATTTTCAAAAAAATAAAAAATGCAAAATATCCAAAAGTGGACAGGCCTGATTGAAAAGTAAAATGCATGCCGGAGTGTATATACAAGTGGGGAAAAAAAGAATAAGAGCTTCAAAGTCATACATTTGTGAGCTTGCAGCGGGTGACATGGCTACACTGGTCATGCATCCAAGGATAGGTAACTACACTGGTTACCGTCCATTCTCTTCTCCATCCCCTCTTTTTGAGCTGGTTGTACTTGAACTTAGAAGGAAATATCTCCGCTCCTGGAGGAAAGAGGTGCTAGACCGGGGGATTAGAGTTACCTTATTGAGAAAGGATGTTTCTTTTCTACTTCTGAGATGGGGAGCTATATTTCACTTACATCGTACAAGTAAGAATTCATAGTCATAAGAATTTGTGTATGTAGACTTGTTCTGATCTGACTGTTGAGGAGAACTAAATAGGAGTCTCGTGGAACTTAGAGGCTGTTAAGTTTTAAATCCATATCCCATTATGGTTCCGACGCACTAATAATCCAAAGGTCCGACAGAGGCCCACACTACATTTTTATGAAGATAAGTTTAAAAGCCAACATTGTTCTAACTTCTTTCCTTTTTCTTTTCTTTATTTGTGTTTTCACTTATTTTCAAAATAAGTGTTTGCTAAGGGACTAACAAAGGTAAAATATAGGGGAATGATGAATCCACGATTCATCTCCTTTATTCTTTTATTTTAGCTTTATTTTCTTAGTCAAACACCTGTAAATACCCACTAATTCCATAATTTTACCATTTTGCATGCATTTGTTAATATATGCATTTTTAACACTTTTAGTGCTTAAATAAAAGAATAAAGAAGAAACGAAAAAGAAAAGAAGGGATGTGTTTATGCAATAAATACAGACTGAGCTGAACCCCGAGAGAAGGTCAAGACTTGACCTGATCGATCAGGAATAAAGTAGGGGGAGATAGGGTCTTCTGTCAAAAATCCAAAAATAATTTGTACATAAATCCCTTGTATATTTGTATAAAACTTGTACTATTTTATTTGTATATAATTTGATCTCAAATTAATTATTTTTGTCAACAAAAGTTGTAAATAAAAATGTGTTTTAAATAATAAAAAATAATTGTTAAATAAAATAATGCACATATTATAATTAATCGCGCTCAGAATAACCACAATGCGATTATTGAAATACCAATTCCGGCTCCATATGAATTCAAATTGAACTAAGCTTACTTCCATTGTACTCCAAATTAAATTATCTTTCAAATGGCTATGGTTTCATAATTTTTGAAGTTACGTTGAAAAGTCGGTTTTTCTGGGTGTGTTGTGTAGTTTCACCATTATTTATTGTACATATTTACTCATATATATAATGTACATATTTGTAAATATAATATTTGTTAAAAATAAAAATAAACAATAGAAATAATAAAATTAAAAAATATGTGTTTATAAATTATTTCCCTATGTGTATATATGTATAGTGTATTACATGTATATAATGTGTGTATACAACTAACTTCCTTAAATAAAAATGATCAAAACATAAAATATCTCACATTAATTAATTAATTTAATTTAATTATGAAAATTATATTTAATTTAATTATTTAATTCATTATTTGATTTTATATCATACCATGTATATTAGATTTGATTTTATGCCTTTAATGGCCACCATTAAGGTGGTTAATTGCTTTTCATTAATTATTTAATTTATTTAATTAATTTAATTCCGAATTTCATAATTAATTAATTAATTTAATTATTAATTACTTTATTAATTTCACCAATAAAAACATTCCTTATGTGTATTTACCTTCCTTTTCGATTTTCCTTCTCTTTTTATTGAGCTCCTCCTCCTCATTTCCTCTTGATCGATCTTTGATGGAGAGGAGCCCGATCTCCAAGAGGTTTTTTGTTGAAGAAGGGTGCCTAGCCTACGAGTCATCCGATAATAGCTCGTCGACACTCGTCGAGGCCATCATGGCATTTTCGAACCCCGAGGTGAGATCCAATTTTACTTCTCATCATTTTTTGTAGGTAGATCGTAGTTTAAATTTTTGCCTCTATTTCATTAACCCTTGGGTATCATAAAATCATCAAAAAAATCCATCACACTTTGTTCCGCTTCCGACACTGATTTTCCATACCATTTTCTCGATCTCAATGCATTTCACATTCTTCCACTCATAACCTATCACCTTCGACCACGCACGGTGGTCGGAGTTAAGGATCTCTCTTCCATATCACTAAGATCCAAAATCATTAACCTCTCCTATTTTTTGTATAAATAAAAAAACAAATAATTATTTTCCTATTTATCTCACATTTGTTTTTGCAGGAAAAGTAAAAAATATATTTGTTTTTGTCTCTACCTTCTGTTTTGCAGGAAAACCAAAATGATAAAAAAATATGTATTTGCTTTTCATGTTGAATATTTGTTTTGCAGAATAATTCAAAAAATAAAAGGACTTAAACAATATTTATTCTCTTTTTTATTTCTGCTGATTTAAAAAAATAAAAATAATAATTTTCATTTATAGTCTTTTCTTACAGTTCTTAAAAAAATAATAAAAAAATCATTGTTTGTTTACATAATTTTTTTTAAAAAAAAACTACAGTGGGCGGCAGCGCTGCCCACCACACCACACCTCCAGATTCGTTTGCTCAATGGTCGCTCCCTCCGCTCATGTGAGGCGACTAATCCTCGGCCACAACCTCCACATGACTCCGTCACTCCAGAGCCCTCGCCAGTTGCGGCAACAAGCCCTGCGGGCAGCCCCCTCCGTCGGCGCCGCAACGGCGGTACCTCCGCCCGCGCCCCCTGGCGCCGCGTGAACGACCGCCTCCTGCCCCATTCTCCGCCTGAACCGCAGTAGGCCCGTGCCTCTTATGCCGCCCCAAGATTCCACAAGCACCGCCGCACGAGTGGCCGCATGGGGACACCTCACCGCCCTTCTGCGCTCCTCCCTCAAGCCTTCTGAGCGACCCCGCCCGCACCCTCCAGGCTGCCGCACCGCCCGCTCCTCCCGAGCGCCCCTTGCCGACGACAACCAACCTCCGTGTCCCTCCGGCCACCCTCCTCGCTCATCCTCCCGTGCCGCCCCGAGCTTCCCCAAGCGTCCGTGCAGTCCGTCTCTATCCGCGTCGTCCGTGCAACCTCCATCTCCAGCGCCTCCCTTGCCCGTGCGCCGTTAGAGAAGAGGGGGAGGGTGGCGGCTGTGCCCCTTGCCCCCCCTTTTTGGTTCCAACAAGAACGAAGACCTAGGGTTTCGAATTAAAAATTTGACAAATATCAGTCGGCCTGGTGGTTTCCAAATATCAAAAAGACCCCTGAAGTTTATCGATATTACAAGTTTGTCCCTGATAGTTTCTACAATTGCGAAAAGACCCCTGCTCCAGAAGGTCATGTGCATGGCACATGTTTAGTGGGTAAATTACACGATTTTCCTCTCATTTTATTTCTGTTGTTTATTTCATGCAAAAACTTTAAACAATTGCCATTCAGTCCCTGTGTTTCAGACTATAAATTTGCAAGCACTGTTCATTAGAACAATTGTTTTTATGTTTCGAAAAATTCTCAAAAAAATTTATTATGTTCCTTCTATAATTCTTGTCAATGTATAATGTTTTCATCAATTTTTATTGTCATTTGGTATATTTAAAAAATCATAAACACTAACCTTTTGTCTGCCCCGAAATTGCAAAATTCATAAAAATTAGAAAATTTGTTTAAAAATATTAAAAACATTATTGTAGGTGTCTTTTAGTGTCTTTTAATATCTGCCAATTGTTGTGCATTAACTCCTTATAAAACTCCAAAAAATTACAAAATACGAAAATGTTTAAAAAATTTGTAGAAAATTCTAGAAAAATCCAAAAATTATGGTTTCAGTTTTTTATTGTAGATATTTCTTTGTTCTTAAAAACAATTCCCAGGAGTTTTGGGTACTTACAGTATTTTTAAGTTGCAAAATAGTCTCGATTGTGCACTGTTTGCTTTGTTTTGCACTGTTTGATTTTTATAAAATTACAAAAACAACAGAAAATTGCAAAAAATTACCAAAAATATTTTCAAACATATAAAACAAAAAAACATTTTCTTTTAAATTTTTTGAGTATTTTTTTGTCATTTTGAAAAATACAAAAAAAGTGTTGTGTGTGTGTGTTTTTATCCTTTGTGTCTTATTCGAAAAAAATAAAAAAAATAAAAATAAAAACCACTAAATTTACTTCTGAAAATTGACTGCATAGTTTTTAAATCATTCTCCTTGTGTTCGACCCTGGTTGCTATACCAGGTAAAAAGAATAGCAAAAGCCGCTTACATTGTTTTTATTGATTTATCTTTGTCTTAAGTTGTTTAAATTACAAATTTTTCAAATTGACTGCGCTAGGTGATTTGGGTCACAACAACCATGGTTTATTATTTACTTAACCAAAGTGCCAGGCATGTCATCATACACCTACTATAACGTGTGCAAAGTATATCACGTATTTAGCGACTCCTCACTTGACGAATCCCCATTCATCACTCTTTATTCCTTTATTTTAGCTAGAAATCTTGATGAATCCCCATTCATACATATATTTCCCCCTTTTTGTATATATTTTATTTTCATAAAATAAAAATAATTATGTGTTTCTTATAATGTGTATATATTTATAAAAATAAAAAATATGAGAAAAATAAAATAAAACATAAATAAATTCTCTCTCTCACTCTTGTATATACTATGTAAATATGTACACATACCAATTTATTTTCCCTCGTAAATACATAATAAAAATTAGATAAAAATTATTTAATATCCTAAATTTTATATTCTAAATAAATAAAATATAAAATAGGTATAATTATACAAAATAAATAAATAATTATAAAAATAAAAAAATACCCAAGTATTTTATCTATATATAATAATATCCTATGTAAAATAAATTAAATTTTTTTAAAAAAATAAATAAATATCACAAAAAAATAATTTGAAAAATAATAAACATTTTTCAGTTAAATTTTTTTAAATAAAATTATTTACTATTTTAAAATAAATTTACAAATAATTAATAAAAGAATTAATCTGATTGGTCCACGGGGGATGTTGACCCCATGTCAACTTCCCCCCTATGATCACAAGCCCCGCGGATCTTAGGTTAACCCGATTTCTCTGATTTTTCGCACCTCGATCCACCACCCATTTCCTTAAACCTCGGGCCCCGATTATCCACGATACATCCATGATCCACCCCCGACCTCCTTCCTTGGTATCCATGCACCGATTTGCTCACCCGACTCCCATTTTCCCGGACCCCTACAAGTATATAGCTTCGCTTCCTTCTGCCATTCCACGCACCTTCGGCCTCCATCTTCGATCCCTGTGACCTCCACCTTCTTCCTCGAGTGACAGCGAGTGCAGAGGGTGTTGCAGAGAGTGATTGGAGGTGTCTACCCTAGGTTCGGCGACTTCCACTGCCGTGCTCCGCAGTGAGGCGATCCAGAGCCTCTGGACCTGTCAATCCATCGAGGCGACGACCCTCAGAGATCCAACATCACCCCCACAGATGATTCCATCCATCAGGTACCCCTGTTAGTGTCTAGATTAACAAGTAGATTCGATCTTTCATTTTTCGCTCCGCCAGCTCCGCCCTAGTGGCCGGAGCCCCGTCACCTAACCCTATCCGTACAGATAGACCCCTCGACTCATCGTCACCCTCCTTCCACGATCTGATGACCTCGATCTTAGCTATCCGAGCCAAGATCGGGCTCGGTCCCTTCCGCCGCCTCCGTCGGGACCCCCTTCGCCAAACCACCCCTCTTCCCTTGGCTTTTTCTCAAATAACCCATGTCGGAGATGTCCTCCGAGCACGAGATTTCTCTTGCAAATGAATAAGCGCGAGACACCCCCCTTAGCTGCATTTCGCACCCCTTGCCGGATTCGCCCAGGTCTCCCCTCCCTCACCGGAGGATCAGACCGTTGGGACATCCATCGGACACCACCACCACCAGACGCAGAGGGATGAGGCGCGTCGAAGCCCTCTTTCCGATCATCCATCGGACGCGCACATCAACGCCAGCTCGCCGACGAAGTTAGCCGGGGAGGAGTTCCTCCAGACCCCCTCCCCACCGTTGGATCACGCCGCACTTCTAGTTGCCATCTGAGCCGTTCGTCGCCTGCCTCTGACAGGCCGTTAGATCCACGATCTAACGGCCACGTGCACCCCATGTTTACCTCCTCGTCCGGACCATCAGATCCTCCAGGAGGCATCATCAGAGCCACACGTTCACTGCCACTCATTGCCTGACACCTGGCCCTCATGTGTCCCGCACGTGCTTTGGCTGGGTAACTTGCGCCCGACACCCTGCATTTTATTTACGTTTCTTTTTAGTCTATCAAATAACTTAGTACACTTGGATATTTTGCATATCAGGACCTGTAGTTTCTTGTATTTCCACTTTAGTCCCTGCTTTGTGGATGCACGTGCTTCTACACGTGATTTTGTGGGCTTTTTGCATGTTTAGGACTTAGCTTTATGAGTGTTATGAAATGATCTTTATGTTTTGAATATTGCATATATGCCCCTATGTGTACAGTATTTGAACATGTGTTGAAATTTATGCGCATTTTGCATTAAACCCCTTATACTTTCTTCACGTGTTCTAGTTTAGCCCTTAAAACTTTGTTTCTTTGCACTTTGGTCCTTGTGTATTGTGGCTTGTTTATTTGTTGAATAAAATATCAAACCAACTCCAAATTTGGTGAAATTTGGAAACGTGGCTCCAGTCACTGTGTAAAAGTTTCATAATTTTTGGGATATTTTTGTTGCTTTTTGATATTTTTAAAAATTCAAAAACACCCATTTTTGCTACTATTTGAATTAAAAATCAATTAAAATATAAAAACTCAACCAATAATTATAAAAAAGTTAGTATTTGTTTTAGTGTTTTCTTTCTTCGTACCAATTTTTGCTGCATTTGGATATATAAAACACCTAAAAATTGAAAAACCCTAAAAATCTTATAAAAATCATTAAAAATTCTAAAAAAATCAAAAAATTGCAATTTCTTCCCCTGTAGCTTAGTCTTTATTTCTAGTTTTCATAAAAATTGTGTCCAGATTTTTGTAGGTTATTTGTCTATTTTAAGATAACCTTTTAAATCTGGCTGCACATTAATTCCCTGATTTTGCCTTCTTCTATTTTTATAAATTAAATAAAAAATATAAAAATATGAGAAAATTACCAAAACCACATAAAAATATAAAACCCAAAAATAATTTTATTTAATTTTTGGATTCATTGTGTTGTGTTGAATAATTAGTTGAGTGTGATTCTTTTTTGCCTCTTCATTGATTTTCTTCATAATTAAAATACAAAAAATTTAAAAAATATAAATCCACCAAAAAATATTTTATTCTTTTATTTCATTTTCTGACTACTTCGTAGGCCACTTGGCCTATCCATGCTCCTTGAGTTCGACCCTGGTCGCTATACCAGGTTCAATAAATTGCGAGACCGTTTATTCAGCTTTTGACTGATTATTCTCTGTTGGTGGTCTATTTTTTTTCTTGTTTATCGATTTCTGAGATCTGGGTTACAACGACCCTTATTTTTACCTTTACCCAGATTTTGTGGGATTTTTTGGTCATCAGAATGGCACCGTTGCTGGGGAGCACGGCTTAGTAGCCGTTTTTTATTTTTCACGGTTTTCTTTTTTGCGGCTTTTCTGTAGATACTTGTAGATATTTTTTTGTCTAATTTCATTTGCATATATTTATAATAATCTGGTCTGACACATTCCTGTCTTGTTTTCTTGCGAGGGCCCGATGATCGAGGTGGTTTTTTCGGAAGCCGACGTAACAACGGGAATCAGAGGCGGCTCTTTTCTGCATAGAGCCGTAGGAGGGAACGAGGAGCCAAGCAGGAGTGCACGAGCTGCGCGAGGAGCCGCACAAAGAACCATAGTTTAGCGTAAAATAGCTGTAGAATAGATGTAGTTTATTTTATTTTCAGCAAACTTTTATTATTGTAATAATACAGGGACTTGGACTAAGACTTGGATTGCGGTGATACCGGGGTCTGTTTTGTCGAGCACCGATGTGCTCGGGATACCTCACTGTGTTTCGCCGGTTTTAATTTTCTCGCATTTTATTATAACTGCTTATCTGATTTACACAGTTTTGGCCTTAGCTTAGGATTTTCTATTGATTGTGACGTAATTGATTAAGATCCAATCCCTAATTATCTGCCTATTCCTATTAGATCGTAATTGGACCTAATAAATTGATTCACAAGAAAAAGTCAGATTACTTAAACTCTAGTCCACGTGCCTTGATGAGTCACATACATCGCGTGCAGGATCCATTGTGGCGGACACCAAGTGGCTCCCAAGATAGGACTCCGGGCTTAGGTTTGAGTACCCGGCTACTGTGCTTTTCATGTAGAAATTGCTTCATCTAGGGCTGGTTTCTCGTGCATCATATAGGTAGTTTAATTTCTTCCTTTACTTTTATGCACGGATCACTTTGCATGTAGACTGCTGGAGTCAGGTACACATCTCTTACTCTACATGCATCATTGATTTCATAACACATCAGCTTTTTCGTCTTCTCCCCCTGTTTTTTGATTAAAATAACCAGGAGAACCAAAAAATTCGTTAGGCGTTGTCTGTTTGAAAAATATTAAAAAAGAAAAACTATAAAATTAGGACTGCTAAACACACTTGACCCTAAAAGACGTTTCACCTAAAATTTGTCTTGGGGAGAGCAACCCCCTCTTTGTCTGGTTTGGATGATCGAGAGAGCGACCCGTACACTAGGCTAGAGCCATATCCAATCTCCGATCAGACTACCGGCCTTTTATACGGGACAGTCTGTTGGGAGGATTGGATTCCCATCAACTCGCGTAACCGCTCTAATGGACTGACATTATCACCTAAAATAAAATTGACAAGATAATCGATTGATCTCTTATGGTCATCATCTCTGTGTTGTGTAGGTGAACCTGGGATTTGTTTGCTCATCTTGTGTGTTTCCAGATCTCATCCGCCCGACTCGCCAGATAAAGATGATGGGCAGGAGGTCCCTTAGGCAACCTTTGGCTACACCGCTTGACCGCACTCCGACCCGTTCATCTTGGTTGGTTCGTGAGAGACGAGAACCGCTCTTCGAACCAGAGTTCGATTCCACCCTGTTCCCCCTCGACCACCCTTCTATTACCATTTCTGAGATACGAGTACCAGAGCAGAGAGAGAAGCAGTCAACTGATTTTTCGGCACCTGACTTTCGGTCTTTTGCCTTTGCAGAGACCATGGCCAGCAGTGAGGAGCACGCTGAGGGTCCGAGAGTAGAAACATATGTGTTGGACCAGGTGATGAATACTCATTCATCACTCTTTATTCTTATATTTTAGCTACAAAAACCTTTGCAAATGCATTTAGATGTGTGTAAATACAAATAATTATCAAAAGCATGCATTGTGTAAAAACCTATAATTAGCAAGTTTTTGTGCAAAAATAAAAGAATAAATATTAAAAAGAAAAAGAGGGAAATATTTAGAATAAATATTGAGCAACCTAACCCAAGGGAGGGCTCAGCATGGGCCTGACCGCATAAAAGCCAAAGTAGAGGGAGATAGGGGCTCATGTGTGTACATATTTATGTAAATAAATAAAAATATTTTCCTCAACAAAAATAGCTTCAATTATGCTTGTAAATACTTGTGTATATCTATAAGTATAAAAACAAAAGAAAAAGATAAAAATCAAAAAGACCAAAAATATCACCTTCACCATGTATATAAACCACTCTTATATATTTATTTAGTCTTGTAAATAAATAAAATTAACTTTTCTAATTTTTGTAAATAATCTATATTCTATAATAAAATAAAAACAATCAAAACAAAAACAAAATAAAAATAACAAAAATTAAAAATACAAAAATACATTGTACATATACCATGTATATAAATGTACATACATATTTATTTTACCTATGTATATAAATAATAAAAATTAAATAAAAATATCTTTTTATTCCTTATTTTATAATGTAAATAAATAAAATATAAAAAGGGAATAAAATTGTACAAAAATAACAATTAAAAATCAAAAATCAAAACCCTATATATTGTATATATACCTATGTATAGTACTATATTGTATATAGCTTATTTTTATTTCGAAAAAATTATTAAAAATCACAAAAAAATAGAAAAAAATAAAATAAAAATATTTCATGTTTTAAGTTTTTAGTAATTCGACCTTTTTCTACCCTAAAATAAAGAAATAAAATTGGTGTGCTTGGCGGGCTCTGATTGGTCCACGGGGGATTGTTGACCCCCGGTCAACTCTCCCCCCAGGACCACCAGAGACGGATCCAGCGCGGCTGACCCGATTTCTCCACCTTTTACCCGCTCGACCCGATCGCCATTCCACTTAACCCTGGGTCCTAATCCGAGATTGATCGTCCCTGATCCACGCCCGGGGTGGGTTATGGGGATCCGTGCTCCGACAAGCACGCCCGGACCTCTCTTAGCCGGACCCCTAGCCATATGTAGCCGTTGCTCCGCCACCCTAATGCTCCATCTTTGGCCATTTGTTTCCTCCTCCTGTGAGCTCCAGAGAGTGCGTGAGAGTGACAGCTCGCGTCTGAGCCTGTTGAAGCGAGGAGAGGAGGCGAGTCCATCGATCCGGCGAGCTACACCGCCGTCGCTCCACCATCGGCTGGAGCTTGAGCCTCGGAGGGAGACGCTCCGCGAGGCGACGACTAGGAGCTTCCCCAGCTCCTCCCCAGTCTCTTCGACCACCCAGGTAACCTTGTAGGTCCTTATCTTTCTTCGATTTCCATTTACGCCCAATTCGCGCCGCCGCCGTCCTTAGCTGATTCCGACCATCCCCTCACTCCGTTCGATCATCGGAATCGACCATCGCCTTCGCCATCTTTCTGCGCACCTTCATCACCCCTCCATCCAACCCAGCTCGCAAAGGAGCTGGGAGTCGAGCTCCTCCGTCCACCCCCTTCGCCGGAGCTCCCCATTCCGACCCACAGTTCACCGTCGCTACGCCTAACCGGGTCGAGGCAAATTGCCCTCGACCCGCGAGTCTCTTGGTGGTCTTTGCAGGTGCTACCAAGCCCATCTGTGGGCTTTGGTCATTCAGGCCAGGAGACCCAGCTCCGCTGACCTCGCCCGAGCTCCTCGGAGCTCGGCTCAATCATCGGAGCCCACCACCAGACGTGGGAGCACTCCACGACTCTTCTCCGACCTTCAGAGTGCCCCTAGGAGGAGCTTAGCGCACGCCCGAGGCCGCTGAGTCTCGCCGGTGACCTGTTCTTCCAGCATCCTCCATTGCCGTTCGATCAGCCTCCTGCTCCAGAGTACATCGTGGTCGTTCGTTTGTGGAGCTGCAGAGAGCGTCAGATCAGAGGAGGTCTGATCCCAGCCGTCAGATCTACACGTGGCTCGGCCCCGACCGTTGGATCAGCCCGAGAACCCCAGCGCTGGAGTGCCACCTGATCCAGACCGTCAGATCCAACACGTGGCAACCATCCAGCGGTGCACCTTAATAAAGGGTAATTTACCCTTAGGCCCTCTTAGTTATTTTATTTCGCTTTAGTCCTGTAAATATTTAGCGTAGTTGTTTAAATTTTGGTACATTTGCATAGAGGACCCCGCACTTTATTTTCATTGCATTTATGCCCCTGTGCGTTGTATGACACATGCTTCGTCACGTGCTTTTCTGGTTTATTTGCAACTCATGCCCATGTAGTTCTGACTGTTATCAATGGAATGAATGTTTTAGTTTATTTGCATTTATACCCCTGTGCGTGATTTATTTCGACATGTGCGTGATATTTTTGGGTTATTTGCAGATAAACCCTTGGACTTTTGGTACTTGTTACCAATAAGCCCTCGGAACTTATTTTTCTTACATTTGGGTCCTTGAGTGCCCCAGACACGCGCATTGCACGTGTTTTGCTGGGTTAATTGCACCAGACCCCCCAGACTCTTGGGTATTTGCACTTTGGTCTCTGTGCACAGTGCCCCCTCTTTATTTTTGAATAAAATAGCAAATCACCTCCAAATTTAATGAAAATTGGAAACATGGCTCCTGCCATGATGTAAAATTTTCTGTAAATTTTGGAGACATTTTCGTCACTGTTTGATATTTTTAGAAAATCAAAAACATCTCTTTTTGCTACTGTTTGACTTTAAAAATCACAAAAAATATTAAATAGTGTCCAAAAATTACAAAAATATTTTCCAATGTCTAGTTTGTTGTGTTTGATTTTCTAGCCAATTTTGGCTATTTTTCATTACTGAAAACCACTAAAAATTGAAAAACATACAAAATCTTATAAAAATTCCAGTAAATCCATTAAAAATCCAAAAACAATAAAGTAGGTACCTAAATTTTCCTTGATTAATTCTCTTTACAGGAAAATTATTTCTCAGCTAGTTTAGGGCTTTTAGATATTTTATCTAGGCCTTTTTAGCTTGGCTGGACAGTACTTTTGCTTTCAGCTACTGTTTGATTTTTAGAAAATTAAATAAAGATCAGAAAATTCTCAAAAATTTACCAAAACATTAAAAATTATAAAACACATAAAAACATTTTTGTTAGAATTTTTTATTGACTTTTAATACATTTAATAATTTCTTGAAGTGTGAGTTTGTTTACTTTTCTTATTTTCTTAATTCATTAAAAATCCAAAAAAAACTTAAATAATTAAAAACCACCAAAAACATTTTCTCCTTTTATTTTATCTCTTTTTTTACTACTTCGTAGGCCGAGAGGCCAACTCGTGCTCCTTGAGTTCGACCCTGGTCGCTATACCAGGTTAATCCAATAGCAGGACCGCTATTTTGTGTTTTATCTGTTTTATCTCTATTAGTGGTTCAATTTTTTCTTGATTGTCCGCGCTTGATCGCTTGGGTCACAACGACCTGTTTAGTACCTTATACCCGAGTGCTTAGGCGTGACATCAGAATGGTACCGTTGCCGGGGAGCACGGCTTAGTAGTCGCTTTTTGAGTTTCTCCGCGGTTTTTTCTGTTCGCGGCTTTTTGTATAGATTTCTGTAGATATATTTTTCTGATATTTTCTTACAATAATTTGGTCTGACCACTCTGTTCTTTCTTGCGAGGGCCCGAGGACCGAGGCGGCCGATTTCGAGAAGCCGACACAACCGCGAGACTCGGAGGCGGCTCCTTTCTTTACGGAGCCGCAAGAGAGAGCAAGAGAGAGAGTTGAGTAGGTGAGGTTTAGATTAGACATTTGAACTTATTATAATAATAAAAGGACTCAGACTGGACCTTTAGACTGTGATTGGACTTAGCGAGTCTGTTTCGCCGAGCACCGGTGTGCTCGGGGGACCCTTAGGAGTTTTTCGCGGCTTTTTACGCGGTTTTGTTTTCTTCTCTTTTTACTGCCTTTTCCGGTGTTTACGCGGTTTTTGATCGAGCCCCTAGCCGTAGGATTTTCTGCTTGATTGTGACGTAACTCATAGGATCCAAACACCCTAATATAATTGCATGTTCCTATAGTGCGGTAATTGGACCTATAATAAAAATAATAATCAAATAGCCGTTCCATCACCTCCGAGCCTACGTGCCGCGAGCCCACCCCGTCAAGCGCTACTCCTGAACTCGACCTGTCGAGAAGAGGAGGGGTGGGTCTAGACCAGACCCTTTGGATTGGAGGCTGGTGGTCGACTAGCCGTTCTTTCGGTTTTCCGCCTGCATCATTTAGGTAGTTTATTTCCTGTCTTTACATTTATGCGCGGATCATATTGCATGTAGAGTGCTGGAGTCAGGTACGCCTTCCTTACTTTGCATGCATCATTGATTTATCGTGCATCGGCTTTTTCGTCTTCTCCCCCTGTTTTGGACTTAATAACCAGGAGAACCGAAAAATTCGTTAGGCGTTTGTTTTCTATTTGAAAAATATTAAAAAGAAAAATCATAAAATTGGGACTGCATAAAACTATTGACCCTAAAAGACACTCACCTTAAAAATTTGTCTTAGGGAGAGCAACCCCCTCATTGTATGGTGTGGATGCGCGAGAGAGTGACCCGCACCCTAGGTAGAGCCCTCCGGTGCTAGTTCTAGCTGACTACCGACTCTTCCGTACGGGCCAGTCGGTTGGGGTAGCATCGGGTATCCTAACAGGTCACGTAAGCGCTCTGATATCTTGTGTGTTCACCTAATAAAAATTGACAAGATAATTTGACCGAGCTTTTACGGTCTTCAGCTCGCGTTGCGTTGGTGAACCGGGGGTTTGCATTCTGATCATAGTTTCTCCAGATCTCATCCGCACTACTCGCCAGATCAAGATGATGGGTAGACGCTCTCTTAGGAAGCCTCTGGCTGCACCGCTTTCGGGCACGTCTACCCGATCATCTAGGTTGGCCCGCGAGAGCCAAGACCAGCTCTCCGAGCCCGAGTACGACTCCGCCCTGTTCCCCCTCGATCCCCTTTCTTTCAGACCTGAGAGACATGAGCCCGAGGAGTGATTAGCAGATTTGACAGCACCTGAGTTGGGCTCATTTGATTTTGCAGACGTCATGGCCGGCAGTTCTGAGGATCACCCTGGAGGACCACGAGGAGATCAGCATTTTGTCCTGGACCAGGGAGCGATCAACTCCACCCTGATCGCCTCTTTAGAGACCGTTCAGCAGCAGTTGAGAGATCAGGGAGCTTTCATGATTGAGATGAGGAGAGAGTTGGAGCGACTCAGAGCAGAGAGAGATCAGAGCGAGCCTGAGGATGGACCAGATGCAGAGGCACGAGCCACAGCAGCAGCAGCAGCAGCCGCCGCCGCAGCGGCAGCCGCTGCGGCAGGAGGACCACCGAGACCGATGCGGGAGTTGCACAACCCCGGATCTACACTGATGCATCATTGGGTAGTGGTGCCTGCTATCGTGGGGGACTTCAAGTTCCCCCCGAACACCCTGCAGATGCTCCCCCGTTTTCACGGACTTGCCACCGAGGAGCCACATCTCCACCTCCAGGAGTTCTTGATGATCTGCAGTACTGTCCACGACCGCCATGTGGACCAGGATATGATTCGTATGATCGCCTTCCCCTTCTCCTTAGCAGATAGAGCAGCCACCTGTCTGAAGCATTTGGGGAAGTTTGTTTACACCTGGGAGCAGCTCCACACCGAGTACTTGAATAAGTACTATCCACTCGGGCGGACGAATGCAGCGAGGGCCCTGATCAGCAACTTCTCCATGCTCCCCAACGAGCAATTCCATGAGGCATGGGAGAGGTTCCGAGAGCTCACAGACCGATGCCCGCACCACGACATTTCAAAGCCGAACCTTGTGCAGAGCTTCTTTAGCGGGTTGACACCAGAGCTCCAGGGCCTGGTGAATGCTTCTTGCGGCGGGTCCTATTTCGCCAAGGATCACGACCAGCTCTGGGCCATCTTCGAGGAGATGGCCGAGAATTATATGGTGATGTCCCAGACCCGGTTGTACACACAGGGGAGACCCCAGCAGCAGCCAGGATCCGTGCAGTACCAGAGGATAGCACGGGTCGATGCCGGTCCATCCAGTTCATCCGCAGTTGCAGCAGCACAGGCAGAGTCGTCCGCTGCGGATATGGGTATTATCAGCGAGAAGTTGGATCGGATAGAGCTGATCGAGAAGAAGCAGTGCCAGGGTATCACGCAGATGGATCAGATGGTACAGACTCTGAGCGACATGAAGACCCAGCTCATGTGTCTCCATGAGGCACAGACGGCTTCACAACCCCGTCTTCTGTCGCGAGGCGATACCGGCGGCAGTAGCAGCTCGTCCCAGCCCTCCAGCTCCTTTCATCAGCCTAGACAGGTTCACCTTGTACAGGCGGAGCCGTACCAGCCGCAGCAGCCCTCCTACCAGTCGCCACCATCTCCAGACATGCAGATGGTGGTATACCAGCCGGATCAGCCTCTGGCAGTACTCCCTCGAGCCCAGTACGACGCCGAGCCGTTGATGGATGTCAACGGGATTTGGTATGACCGCCCCCAGCCTGGGATCCGACGAGACCATTTCAGGTAGGGGAGTGGAGGTACCCAACCCCAGCAGCAGTCATCCGGTCAGGGTGGGCAGTATAGCCAGCAGAGAGATCACCAGCAGAAGCAGCCCCCAGCCTACCAGCCACAGCAGCAGTCATCCTTCGTTCCTCGTCCCTATCAGCAGCAGGGACAGTCTGGGAGACGTGAGCAGCAGGCTCACCAGCCACACCAACAGCAGCATCCTTCCTCCTACCCCTCTCAGCAGCAGCAGCACCAGTTCCAGCAGCCTCATTACCAGAGAGGCTACCCGTCGGGCCACCATGAGAGCTCCACCTTGGATGACATAGCCCGCCTCCTCACGGACCAGCAGGCTACATTTAGACGGGAGATGGACGAGTTCCGCCAGGAGATGCGGGACCTGATGAGAGGGAAGGCCGCCATCCCTGCACAGATAGAGCCGAATCCGAATAGCCTAAAGCGGAAGTCTGAGCAGGTAGTTGACACCGAGCATACCACTCCTAGTGATCCATTTGATGATATGTCTTCAGATCTGTTTGATGCTTATTTTGTTACACTTAGGAGCGGTAGAGCACCAGCAGGTGGCGCCTCATCTGAGCGACGACTCGAGGATCCACCCAGGGCACCAGATGAGGAGGAGGAAAGCGGTACTGAGGCCGCACATGATGATGACGGTGGTACTCATGCCACCAAGGATGCTGATTCCACCGGCGGTACTGAGGCCGCTGCTTCACTAGTTCGAGGAGGTGGTGCTGATGCCACCAGAGGAGCCGAGCCAGCCCGCGGTACTGAGGCCGCGAGACGTCCGGTAGCAGAGCCAGCCCGTGGTGGTACTGAGGCCACCGGTGTTTGTGTAGAGAGATCAGATGTTTTCCCTCATTCTCATGTATCTCAGAACACTGTTGTGAATAAAGGAAAAGGTTTAGTTTCTTCTGGTCCCACTGTGGTGCTTGATGTATGTGCGGATCCGGCCGTCGAGCCGTCTAGGCCTTTTCCTAGTCCTTCATCTGCGAAGGACCCTGTGATCCCCTTCCCTAGAGCCCTCAAATGGGGAAGGGGAAGAAAAAAGAAAAAGGCCCAAAAAAAGAGAGCAGGAGGAATTCAGCCAGAGCATGATCGACAGATTTCACATCCAGCTGACCCTCCAGGAGGCTTTGCAGCACATCCCCCTTCTTCAGCGATCTTTGAGAGACAGGACCACAGTCAGGAGAAGGAGGAGGAACCACACTTCAGAGATTCATGTGCTGACGAAAGCCACGTGTTTCGCGATCCAGAACCGTCTGCCAGCCAAGAGGCCAGAGTTCAGGGGCCCGTATGTCAGATGCCAGATTAAGCAGAGGTTCGACCGGACTCTATTGGATAGCGGATCGTCGATCAACCTCCTTCCGGCATCCCTTCTCGACCGCTTCGAGTTGGGCACTCTTAGAAAGAGCAGGAAATTCCCTTCAGTTTGCTGATCGATCTGTCAAAGAGGCCGAAGGGGTTGTTGCGAGACGTTATCGTCACGATTCAGGCCTGGAATTCCTTGTGGACTTCGTAGTGTTGGACATGGAATCCCTGAGTCAGTGGCCGATACCCCCAATCCTCAGTCCCGTTTCTTGGCCACACCAAGGCAGGACTGATCATGTTAGCGGGAAGGTATACTTTCGCGCCGAGGGCGAGAGTATAAAAATAGAGACGGTCGAGGACTACAGAGCCAGAGAGAGAGCACGCTCAGAGGCCAGCACAGATTCATAGCAGCTGATAGACGACGGGCCAGACATCCACCATGACTGTGATTTTGTGATCACAGACGATGAGGCAGCATGGGCAGACCCTTCCGCACAGGCCATCCTCTCATTTCCAGACACCACTGATTCAGAGATGACAACAGAGGAGAGCTTGGAGAGCACAGCCCTGGTCCAGGATACAGCAGAGGCAGCAGAGCCGGTTCTCGACCGCGACACGGTTTCTAGTGACGGTGGTACTGATGTCAACTTGTTCGATGCAGATCCCTCGGATTCAGAGTCTGATTGGGTAGATTGTGATGATCAGATGCCAGACCTGAGTCCACCTGAGCCTACAGATGAGGAGGAGGTAGAGGCAGAGCAGATCAGAGACAACACAGTTGAGCAACCTCCTCCAGATCCAGTTTGTGAGAGTTTGTTTTCTTTCTCCCAGACAGATTTGGTAGACTTAGCAGCATTGACACATTTTCTTCCGAAGCCAGAATTGCCAGCGCCCAGCTGTCCAGAGCTGAAGCCGCTCCCTACTTCGCTGAAGTATCGGTTCCTTGCGGGCGAGCCTGAGAGAGGTTGTGATGAAGGAAATATCAAAATGGTGGAGTGCAGATTTCATTTATCCCATTTTCGACTCCAAGTGGGTCAGCCCCTTGCATGTGGTGCCCAAGAAGACGGGCATCACGACTGTGATCAGTGAGTCGGGAGAGGAGATTGCTACACGAGTACCCACCTCTTGGAGGGTCTGTGTTGACTACAGGAGACTCAACCAGGCCACCAAGAAGGACCATTTCCCCTGCCTTTTATTGACCAGATTATTGAGAGACTGGCAGGGAAGAGCCATTATTGTTTCCTGGATGGGTATTCGGGCTACAACCAAGTGGCCATCGCTCCTGAGGATCAGGAGAAGACCACCTTTACCTGTCCCTTTGGTACATATGCCTTTCGAGGCATGCCATTTGGGCTATGCAATGCCCCTGCGACTTTTCAGAGGTGCATGCTGTCGATCTTTTCGGACATGGTAGGGGAGTGTTTGGAGGTCTTCATGGATGATTTCTCAGTCTACGGTGACGGATTCGACTCCTGTCTTGACTGCCTAGACCGAGTACTCCAGCGATGTATTGAGTACCATTTGGTTCTATCTTGGGAGAAGAGTCACTTCATGGTGACTCAAGGGACGGTGCTTGGCCACATCATCTCCAACAGGGGCATGGAGGTTGATCCGGCCAAGGTTGATGTCATTAGAAAACTCGCACCACCGTCCAATTTGAGGCAGCTACGGTCATTCATGGGGCACGTTGGATTTTATAGGAGATTTATTCAGGATTTCAGCAGGATTTCCCGGCTGTTGACTGACCTCTTGACGAAAGACACCGAGTTCCTTGTCGATGACAAGTGTCTTTTGTCCTTTGCGACTCTTCAGCAGTGTGTGATTGAGGCTCCTGTCCTCCAACCGCCTGATTGGTCTCTCCCATTCGAGATCATGACGGACGCCTCCGATTTTGCCGTGGGGGCAGTGCTGGGACAGAGGAGGGATGGAGTCCCGTTTGCTATCCACTACGCTAGCCGCACATTGGATTCTGCCCAGCGGAATTACACGGTTACAGAGAAAGAGATGCTAGCCGTAGTGTTCGCCCTAGATAAGTTTCGATCTTATATCATTGGATCTAGAGTGACTTTGTACACAGATCACACCGCCATCAGGTACCTCATGGCAAAGAAGGATGCCAAGGCCAGACTTACTAGATGGATCCTTCTACTCCAGGAGTTTGACATTGAGATTAAGGATAAGCCCTGAAGTCAAGAATGTGTGGCGGATCACCTCTCCCGTTTAGAGCAGCCTGAGGAGTCTGAGCAGATTGATCCCATTCGAGATACCTTCCCAGATGAGGCGATCCTTGCTATCGCCTCACTCCCCGTGGGTATGCCGATATTGTGAACTTTCTCGTTGCTGGGAAAGTCCCACAGATTGGCCCAGGCAGAGGCTTGAGACCTTCCTTGCGAAGGCCAAGTCCTACCACTGGGAGGATCCCATCCCTTTACCACGTAGGAGGGATAGCGTCTGGCGTCGGTGCATTCCTCAGAGGAACACCATAGCGTCCTCACTTACTGCCACAAGCTTGAGGCAGGAGGACATCATTCTGGGAGGAGAACGGCACAGAAAGTGCTCCAATCCGGCTTGTGGTGGCCTACCCTCTTCAAGGACTCTGATGAGTTCGTGAAGAGGTGTACTGACTGTCAGAGGATGGGCCCTGTGGACAGCGTGATATGATGCCGATGCAGCCCATTCATTTCTGGTGAGGTTTTTGACGCATGGGGCATCGATTTCATGGGTCCATTCCCTAAGAGTCAGGTTTTGAGTACATTCTGTTGGCCGTTGATTATGTTTAGTCGTTGGGGTGAGGCCATCCCCGCCCGAGCCGCTGATGCGAGGACAGTTTGCAGATTTTTGAGGAAGCATATCATCACGCGGTTCGGGGTTCCACGAGTTTTGATTTCCTGATGGGGGTCTCATTTCCATCAACGACCAGGTAAAGGCCTTGCTAGCGAGTTCAGTATAGACCATCGTGTTGCTACAACCTTACCTCCACAGACGAATGGTCTAGTCGAGGTCTCAAACAAGGAGATCAAGACTATTTTGCAGAAAGTCGTCCGCCCTGACCGAAAGGATTGGTCACAGCTTTTGGACTCGGTCTTGTGGGCATATAGGACTTATTTCAAGACACCTTGGGCACATCTCCCTTTCGCCTCGTATATGCCAAGCCATGCCATTTACCTGTTGAGCTGAGGCACAAGTCACTTTGGGCAGTTACAGATATTCTTATGGATCCAGATGGTGTAGGAGACTAGAAGGAGGGCAGAGTTAGCTGCCCTGGAAGGAGCTTAGAGATACAGCTTTCTCAAACAGGCCTACAGTATAAGGAGAGAGTGAAGGAGTGACATGATTCCCATATCAGCCACAAGCATTTTGAGATTGGACAGAGAGTATGGCTGTTTGATGTGAGGCTTCGTTTGTTTCCAGGGAAGCTGCAGAGCAAATGGAAGGGACCCTACTTGGTCAGAAAGGTACACGACAACGGTAGCGTTGATATATCCAGGTTGTCTTCTGAGAGTACCTTTGGAGTGAACGGCCAACGGCTCAAGCCATTTCTAGATCATGAGCCGCGGACGTTGTTGTTGCCCCTATTCATTTTACGTGAGATGGGTCTCTTGACTCACATCTTATGCATCTCACGCCTGAGTTTCACTATTCCTCCGCCTTGTATAGATCCAGATGTCCATATCATTCTATTCTTTAGTCCCACATCCCTTTTCCTCATCTTATGATTATGCTATACTTAGGGTGTACTTTACCCTAAGTATAGGGGGGATGTAGGACCTGCGGGTATTCTTTTCATTCTTTCTGCTCATGTTTTGCTGCCTATACTTAGGGATATTTTACCCTAAGTATAGGGGGGGCAGACTCTGTATCTCTTCACTCGATTTCCCTTCATGTACAGCTTGCTATACTTAGGATTAGTTAATCCTAAGTATAGGGGGAAACCACCGAGTTTCTCTCATTCTATTCATTTATTCATTTCTGTACTTAGCCAGTCCTTTTCACTTCCCTTTTACTAAGCACGAGTTATGTCTTCTTCATCGCTTTGATCACTCTGAGGACATCGTTCGAGCTAAGTATAGGGGGGTGTGTATATATTTCATATATACTTTAGCCATAACTCGTACTTTGTGTGAGTGTGTTAATAAATAAATTGGCTAAAAACCTTAAAAATCACAAAAATTAAAATTTTTTCATGTACATAATCATTCTTTTATTGCATATAAATAGCTAGTGTACAAAGTATTTTTGTAAAAATGATTTCAAAAATCTTTTGTGTAAATCTTGTGTAAATATTTTTGTATCAAAATTATGTATATAGTACAAATTTTCCAAAATGTTTTGAAAATCAAAAGTTTGCAAAAATCTTGTGAAAATATGTGTAAATATCTTTTTGCAAAACTTGCACCTCATGCATCATTCATCCATGATTTCAAAACATTTTTCAAAAATTTTGCATGATGTAAACATTTATTGTAAATAAGCATCTTCGTATATATATGTATATATAGTTTTTCCTGGATGAGAGTTGACATTTAAACTAAGCCTGGAAATTAAATTGAGAAATGGAGCTTGAGTAAGATCTTAATCCACCTAACTCTAAGAGGAACCTTATAGGGCTTAGGGTTAAGGCTTTTTCAGGTCCATAAGGACTTAATTCTTTGAGTCCACTAGGCTATGAGCAGATGTCATCTTGATGAGCCTAAGTAGAGCACTTAACAACACACGCATGACTCTTAGAGACAATGGCTTGACTTGCACTAGCACTTTACACATGGCTCTCCACGGATGAGGTGGTAAGGAGGCAGTTTCCTTTGGCTTGGGGTAGCATATGAGGGTAGTACTTCTAGGCGGAACCTCTCTTCTTCTTCTAGTGAAGGAAGTGCGTCTCAACTTGGGCTAGAGGTGATGAAGGCTAAAGACAGAAGCCGTGGGTTGCAATAAAGCTTCAAAGAGGGATAGTCTACTGGCTCAAGAGAAATTTCTTGTATATATGGTTGTACCATGTAGATATGTTGTACAGAAGCACTTGAAAAAAAATTGCAAAATGCAAAAAGAACTCCAAAAAAAAAGTGATGGGTCGGATTGAAAATTTAGTAACCCCACCGGAGTGTATATAGTCAAATAAAGCAAAAGCTTATGGTATCCATGTTACATCTCATGAAGCTTGCAGCGGAGACTTTAGCTACACTGGCTGAGCTTCCAAAAGTCTATACTTCTTCCCCTCTTCTTGAGCCGGTTGCACTTGAACTTAGAAGGGAATACCCCGCTTCTCGAGGAAAGAGTTGCTAGACCGAGGCATTAGAGTTACCAGGTTGAGGGAGGTTGTTTCTTTGTTACTTCTGAGGTGGGGATCTACATACCACTTGCACTGCATGGAAAGATTCATAGTCATTAGAGTTTGTGTATGTAGACTTGTTCTGATCTGGTTTATTGAGGAGTCTTGTCCATAGATTGGTGGAACTTAGAGGTTGTTGAGTTTTAAGCTTAAGTCTAAATAAGGTTCCGACACATTAATAATCCAAAGATCTGATCGAGCTCCATAATTCAATTTAATGAAGGAAAGTTAAATATTCAACATTGCTCCATGTACATTCCCCTCTTTTTCTTTCTTTCTTTTTTTTCACTTCTTTTTCAAATAAGTGTTTGCTAAGGGACTAGCAAAGTTAAGCATAGGGGGGTGATGAAATACTCATTCATCACTCTTTATTCTTATATTTTAGCTACAAAAACCTTTGCAAATGCCTTTAGATGTGTGTAAATACAAATAACTATCAGAAGCATGCATTGTGTAAAAAACCTATAATTAGCCATGTTTTTTGTGCAAAAAATAAAAGAATAAAGATTAAAAAGAAAAAGAGGGACATATTTTAGAATAAATATTGAGCAACCTACCCAAGGGAGGGCTCAGCATGGGCCTGACCGCATAAAAGCCAAAGTAGAGGGAGATATGGCTCATGTGTGTACATATTTATGTAAATAAATAAAAATATTTTCCTCAACAAAAATAGCTTAAATTATGCTTGTAAATACTTGTGTATATCTACAAGTATAAAAACAAAAGAAAAAGATAAAAATCAAAAAGACCAAAAATACCACCTTCACCATGTATATTAAACCACTCTTATATATTTATTTAGTCTTGTAAATAAATAAAATTAACTTTTCTAATTTTTGTAAATAATCTATATTCTATAATAAAATAAAAACAATCAAAACAAAAACAAAATAAAAATAACAAAAATTAAAAATACAAAAATACATTGTACATATACCATGTATATAAATGTACATACATATTTTACCTATGTATATAAATAATAAAAATTAAATAAAAATATCTTTTATTCCTTATTTTATAATGTAAATAAATAAAATATAAAAAGGGAATAAAATTGTACAAAAATAACAATTAAAAATCAAAAATCAAAACCCATATATTGTATATATACCTATGTATAGTACTATATTGTATATAGCTTATTTTTATTTCGAAAAAATTATTAACAATCAGAAAAAATAGAAAAAAATAAAATAAAAATATTTCATGTTTTAAGTTTTTAGTAATTCGACCTTTTTCTACCCTAAAATAAAGAAATAAAATTGGTGTCTTGGCGGGCTCTGATTGGTCCACGGGGGATGTTGACCCCCGGTCAACTCTCCCCCCAGGACCACCAAAGCCGGATCCAGCGCGGCTGACCCGATTTCTCCACCCTTTACCCCGCTCGACCCGATCGCCATTCCACTTAACCTCGGGTCCTAATCCGAGATTGATCGTCCCTGATCCACGCCCGGGGTGGTTATGGGGATCCGTGCTCCGACAAGCATGCCCGGACCTCTCTTAGCCGGACCCCTAGCCATATATAGCCGTTGCTCCACCACCCTAATGCTCCATCTTTCGCCATTTGTTTCCTCCCCTGTGAGCTCCAGAGAGTGCGTGAGAGTGACAGCTCGCGTCTGAGCCTGTTGAAGCGAGGAGAGGAGGCGAGTCCATCGATCCGGCGTGCTACGCCGTCAGTCGCTCCGCCATCGGCTGGAGCTTGAGCCTCGGAGGGAGACGCTCCGCGAGGCGACGACCTAGGAGCTTCCCCAGCTCCTCCCCAGTCTCTTCGACCACCGAGGTTACCTTGTAGGTCCTTATCTTTCTTCGAGTTCCATTTACGCCCAATTCGCGGCCGCCGTCGTCCTTTGCTGATTCCGACCATCCCCTCACTCCGTTCGATCATCGGAATCGACCATCGCCTTCGCCATCTTCCCGCGCACCTTCTTCACCCCTCCATCCAACCCAGCTCGCAAAGGAGCTGGGAGTCGAGCTCCTCCGTCCACCCCCTTCGCCGGAGCTCACCATTCCGACCCACAGTTCACCGTCGCTACGCCTAACCGGGTCGAGGCAAATGCCCTCGACCCGCGAGTCTCTTGGTGGTCTTTTCAGGTGCTACCAAGCCCATCTGAGGGCTTTGTCATTCAGGCCAGGAGACCCAGCTCCGTTGACCTCGCCCGAGCTCCTCGGAGCTCGGCTCGATCATCGGAGCCCACCACCAGACGCGGGAGCACTCCAACGACTCTTCTCCGACCTTCAGAGTGCCCCCAGGAGGAGCTTAGCGCACGCCCGAGGCCGGCGAGTCTCGCCGGTGACCTGTTCTTCCAGCATCCTCTATCGCCGTTCGATCAGCCTCCTGCTCTAGAGTACATCGTGGCCGTTCGTTTGTGGAGCTGCAGAGAGCGTCAGATCAGAGGAGGTCTGATCCAGCCGTCAGATCTACACGTGGCTCGGCCCCGATCGTTGGATCAGCCCGAGAACCCCAGCGCTGGAGTGCCACCTGATCCAGACCGTCAGATCCAACACGTGGCAACCATCCAGCGGTGCACCTTAATAAAGGGTAATTTACCCTTAGGCCCTCTTAGTTATTTTATTTCGCTTTTGCCCTGTAAATATTTAGCGTAGTTGTTTAAGTTTTGGTACATTTGCATAGAGGACCCCGCACTTTATTTTCATTGCATTTATGCCCCTGTGCGTTGTGTGACACGTGCTTCGTCACGTGCTTTTCTGGTTTATTTTGCAACTCATGCCCCTGTAGTTCTGACTGTTATCAATGGAATGAATGTTTTAGTTTATTTGCATTTATACCCATGTGCGTGATTTATTTCGACATGTGCGTGATATTTTTGGGTTATTTGCAGATAAGCCCTTGGACTTTTGGTACTTGTTACCAATAAGCCCTCGAAACTTATTTTTCTTACATTTGGGTCCCTGAGTGCCCCAGACACGGCATTGCACGTGTTTTGCTGGGTTATTGCACCAGACCCCCAGACTCTTGGGTATTTGCACTTTGGTCCTGTGCACAGTGCCCCCTCTTTATTTTTGAATAAAATAACAAATCACCTCCAAATTTAATGAAAATTGGACACATGGCTCCTGCAATGATGTAAATTTTCTATAAATTTTGGAGACATTTTCGTCACTGTTTGATATTTTTAGAAAATCAAAAACATCTCTTTTTGCTACTGTCTGACTTTAAAAATCACAAAAATATTAAATAGTGTCCAAAAATTGCAAAAATTTGTCCAATGTCTATTTTGTTGTGTTTGATTTTCTAGCCAATTTTGGCTATTTTTCATTACTGAAAACCACTAAAAATTGAAAAACATTCGAAATCTTATAAATTCCAGTAAATCCATTAAAAATCCAAAAACAATAAAGTAGGTGCCTAAATTTTCCTTGATTAATTCTCTTTAGAGAAAAATTACCTCCCAGCTAATTTACGGCCTTTAGATATTTTATCTAGGCCTTTTTAGCTCGGCTGGACAGTACTTTTGCTTTCAGCTACTGTTTGATTTTTTAGAAAATTAAATAAAGATCAGAAAATTCTCAAAAATTCATCAAAAACATTAAAAATTATAAAACACATAAAAACATTTTTGTTAGAATTTTTGATTGACTTTTAGTACATTTAATAATTTGTTGAAGTGTGAGTTTGTTTACTTTTCTTATTTTCTTAATTCATTAAAAATCCAAAAAAATCTTAAATTATTAAAAACCACCAAAAACATTTTCTCCTTTTATTTTATCTCTTTTTTTGACTACTTCGTAGGCCGAGAGGCCAACCCGTGCTCCTTGAGTACGACCCTGCTCGCTATACCAGGTTAATCCAATAGCAGGACCGCTATTTTGTGTTTTATCTCTATTAGTGGTTCAATTTTTTCTTGATTGTCCACGCTTGATCGCTTGGGTCACAACGACCTGTTTAGTACCTTATACCCGAGTGCTTAGACGTGACATCACTAGGGTGCTATCAACAACACCCTGTTAGCTTCCCTCAAGACTATGCAGCGACAGATACGTGATCAGGGAGCTTTCATGGTGGAGATGAGGAGAGCGATGGAGAGGTTGAGGACAGCGAGAGATCAGCCGAGAGCCGCAGGAGCGAGAGACACAGATCAACCAGAGGAGCCAGTCCAGCCGGCAATAGCAGATCAGCCGAGACCGATGCGGGAGTTGCACAACCCCGGATCGACACTTACGCACCGGTGGATCGTCCTTCTGGCGATCGTGGGGGACTTCAAGTTCCCCCACAGACACTTCAGCTTCTTCCCCGGGCTCACCACTGAGGAGCCCCATCTTCATCTCCAGGAGTTTGAGATGATCTGCAGCATCGTCCAGGATCGACAGGTGGACGAGGACATCATTCGGATGATTGCCTTTCCTTTCTCCCTTATTGACAGAGCATCCAACTAGCTGAAGCATTTGGGGATATTTGTTTACACCTTGGAGCAGCTCCACACCGAGTACTTGAACAAGTACTATCCACTCAGGCGGACGAATGCAGCGAGGGCCCTGATCAGCAACTTCTCCATGCTACTCAACGGGCAGTTTCACGAGGCATGGGAGAGGTTCAGAGAGCTTACCGACAGATGTCCGCACCACGATATCACGAAGTCGAACCTAGTTCAGAGCTTCTTTTGCGGGCTGACACCAGAGCTGCAGGGCCTGGTGAATGCTTCTTGTGGCAGTTCCTACTTCGCCAAGGATGAGGATCAGGTCTGGGCCATCTACGAGGAGATGATCGAGAACTATATAGTGATGTCCCAGACTCGCCTCTACACTCAGGGACGTCCCCAGCCACAGGCCGTGCAGTTTCACAGGATAGCACGGGTCGATGCCGGTCCTTCCACTTCGTTCGCAGCATCCGCGTAGGCAGAGTCTACAACGGCAGACATGGGCATCATCAGCGAGAAGCTGGACCGGATCGAGTTGCTTGAGAAGAAGCAGTGCTAGGGCATATCGCAGATGGATCAGATGGCACAGACGCTGAGTGACTTGAAGACACAGCTCATGTGTCTCCAGGAGGCACAAACGGCTTCTCAGCCCCGTCTCAGGTCATGAGGAGATCCGAGCAACAGTGGCAGTTCGTCCCAGCACTCCAGTCAGTCTAGACTGGTTCACCTTGTACAGACGGAGTCGTACCAACAACCACCGCAATTTTACCCGTCACCACCATCTCAGGACACTCATATGGTGGTCTACCAACCGGATCAGCCCCTGGCAGTACTCCCTGCACCCACCTACGAGCAGGAGCCATTGATGGACGTCAACGGGATTTGGTATGACCGACCCCAGCCCAGTATCCGACGAGACCATCACGGATTCCGTTGGTTGGCCGGAGGCACCAGTTCCTAGCAGCAACCTCCAGTTCAGGGTGGCCAGTACGGTCAGCAGCATGAGCAGCACCAGTAGCCCCAGCCCTCAGTACAACAATAGCAGTCATCCCACCAGCAGCAGTATGGTTCCCGTCCCTATCAGCAGGGACAGCCTTGGAGGCGAGAGCAGCCTCAGCAGCAGTATCATCAGCAGTATCCCTCTCACCCTCACCAGCATCCACAACCTCACTACCAGCGAGGCCACCCGTCAGGTTCTCATGGGTCGACCTATGAGAACCCCGCACTTGATGATCTAGCGCCTCATGTCCGAGCAGTAGGCTACCTTTCGACGAGAGATGGATGAGTTCCATTAGGAGATGAGGGAGATTGTGAGAGGGAAGGCCGCCATCCCTGCCCAGATCGAGCCAAACCCGAACAACCTCAAGAGGAAGTCTGAGCAGGTAGAGTTCACTGAGATTACTACTTCTAGTGCTTTACTTGGTGATATGTCTGCATACATGTTTGATGCTGATTTTGTTACACTTAGGAGCGGTAGGATGCCAGCAGGCGGCGCCTCGTCTGAGCGACTGATGAAACCCGATTTCATCATCATAATTTCCCATTATTAACCCCCTTGCTCAAATATGTGTCAATAAAAACCAGATAAAGTCCTGTAATTATCTGAGTCTTGATTAAATTAAAAATCACAAAAAATGGCAAAAGTAAAATTCGTGGTATTTTTAGCCTTAAAAAATACTCTAAAAATATTTTGGATCTTCAGATACCCTCATCTCCATTTTTGGTCAACATGAAACTTGTAGATCTCATCGAGATCTACAACTTTCATGTTTTGAGATTTCTCAAATTCGGCCATTGGTCCTTCATATTTCAATTTTTCTTTCCTAATAATCTGACTGGGCCACGTGGCCCTTTCTGGTGGAGCCATGTGGCCCGACGCCCTTTACACTATCTGCCCTCGCCCAGGGCTGTCGGATCCCTTCTTGATCTAACGGCCAGAGAATCTCCACGCATACACTTTCTCCACCGCCGTCAGATCAATCGCTGGATTTCATCTACACCGCCCGTTCGCGCCTTTATCCCCTTCCGCCATGTGGCACGTTAATCGCCATTCGATTTCGCATGAGAGTTCAAATCTCCACCATTCAAACTCGTAACTATCCTCGACCTTCCGATCGTCCTCTAAAGGTGATCTGGACCGCCTGCTAGCGTTGCGTCTGTAGCACGACGCGTGGCAGCGCCGCGACCCTTCGATCGCGTCGCCTCAAATTACAGCCCTACCGTCCCTTAGCGCCTCACTCTCCGTCGTTGGATCTCCAGATCCAATGGCCACTATGTCATCGTCAACCTCCCGAATCCTTCTCTCTCCCACGATCACATCTAGCAAACCGCTTCCCCCTTTCCCATTTTTCCGACGTCTCCAGCCACCACCTCCACTACCCGAAGACCCCACTATCTTCACCAGTAATCCCTCACCTTCGCGAGCCCTCCATCAACCCACGAACCCCTCTCCACTCACGCCAAATCACTGCACAAACCACGTCGCCCTCGACCCAGACTACCAACTTCCGCTCCTTAAATAGACAATCTCCTTCACCGGTCGACTTTGTCCACCTTTACGCGAGGGACCTCCCAGCAAGCCTCCGCCCCCCGGTGACAGCGAGGGGGCGGCAAGGAGCGCAAAGACGAAGGCTTCCTCCGGTGTTGACCCCTGGCCATGGAAGGCCAGGTCCGCGACGGCTCCACCTCTGCCAAGCTGCTACCCGTAGCCGGGGGAGTTCAGCGATGACCCCAAGGTCCTTCAAGAACCTCGAGCCCAGGCCTCCGCTCCGCCCGACCTCAGGTAAGCCCTCCGACCTCCTTTGCAAATTTTTTTGACTTTTTACTTAATTTCTTAGGTTATTATACTCAACCCCGTGCTCCATCGTTCACCCACTGAGCTCCATCTCTCATCCACCATTCACGCGCCGCCTTCAGACCATCCTCTTCTTCCACCAGCCCTCAGGTCGCCTCCAACCCATCTCCTCCGCCCTCGCGGCGGAGGAGCTCAGAGCTCCCGCCTTCTTCGCTCACCGAGCTTCCATCCCACTCACGCACACACGGTTTTTCTTGCTTCGGCTATGTGCTTAACTTTACAGGTCTACAAATCCTTCAATGATCGAACCTTCACCGGAGCGATCTTCATCAACTCCGTCGCCGACACCTGAGCCTTGACGACCTTATTCCGAAGCCTTGGGGTTTCTCCGAGCTCCCAATTACCTCGATGACCATTCAAGGAGCTCTAGGGAGGTCCGCCGTGTCAGAGAACGAGCGGCGGAGCTTGGGCTCCTTCGCCGGAGTTCGATTGTCGTCGCCAGCTACAAACGAGGAAGATGCTACATGCACCATTGGATGCTCCTCCTCGGAGCTCATCCAACGGTGCCAGAGCGGCCACGTCGCCTACAACAGAGCTTTCATGTACCGTCCGATCATACTGATCTGACGGCTCACACCCATCCACGTATCTACTCCGAGCCGCAGCGATCGAACCATTAGGTTCAGAGCTCCCGAGCCTTTGCAGAGACTGCCAAAGCTTCGTTCTACTCCAATCCTGATCCGGACCTCGCCAAAGCTTTCGAAGCTGCTTCCGAGCCTCCGAGCCATCCCGAGCCTAGAGAGCACGTGCACTGCATGTGTCTTCTGGGAAACCTTCACAGAGGCCCTCGGACGTTTCCCAAATTGCATACATGTCCTGATATCACGTGCAGACCACGTGTGCGTGGGTATTTTGCAGTTTCGCCCTCGCAGGTTTCAGTAATTGCAAAAATGCCCCTGTATGCGTGGGTTATTTACAGGGAAGGCTTTGTACTTTATTTTTATTGCATTTTAGTCCCTCCCAGGGACTTGTTTGTATTTATCTTTTCATGTTTTCTTGCGTTTATGCCCTTGTCTTCTTTATTGCCTATCTTGAGCATCGTATGTCAGTTTTAGTTGATTTCAGTCTCATTTCAAAGCTTGCTTGATGTACTTTTTATTGGCATATTTAACTTCTTATTTTGGACACATGAATTTTGACGTCTTATTTTGTTAGCCATGTGTCTCTTATTACTCAACTTATGCCTTGTTTAACTTGTCAACCAAGTCTGTCACCTTGATTAAACCTGAAATCGACCCATGTTAAAATTTGCTCACCGTATCGATTCTGATCTAGGGCATATTATTTGTTTATTTGCATTTCATCACATTTATTTGCATGATAAAATAAAAATAAAAAATGCATGTTTTGCTTTAATGCATTGTCTTGTCTCATCCTTTAATATTGTTTGACCTATGTCCTCTCACTCAATACTTAGTTAGAAAGATAAAAATCTGGATAATCACGAGAGAGGCTCGTGTCCCAGAGTTCGACCTTGGTTTCTTGCCAAGTAAAATAAAATACGACCATCCGATTTCTTTGACATATCAATTAGATGGTCTTTGATAGACCTAGTTCGGCCCAACTGCAATGACATATTCAGTGCTAATTCCACACTATTAGAGGGGCGAATTTGCGGTTTATCGAATGGCATCGTTGCCGAGGACACGACTCATTTCTTGTATTATTTGGATTTTTCATTTATTTAATTAAGTGTTTCTTTTTTATAGGTCAAGTTGTCAATTTTTCTTGCATTATAAAATTTTCTTCTTGATAGATCTCTGACCGTTGCTTTTTTGACAGGGCCCTTGATGATTCAAGGAGGCGAGAAGCAGGAGCTACCCATTGAGAGGAGCCGCAGAAGCACGCTTGGAGCACAAGAAGAAGAAAAAATGTGTCATTTTGCATATCATTGTCTCATGTAATAATCGTCTTTTACAACGGTCTTCGATCGAAGACTCGCGAGTGTAAAAGAACGAATATATGTGGTTATGCGGGGAGCATCCCCACTTGAGTGTCGACCTAGGACCAGGCACGCGGCTCTTTGAGCGTATTTTATTTTCCAATTTTTACATGCTTGAAGGTAGGACACACTAAAAATATAGACGCACATAATCTCGATTCACTTAGCCAAATTTAATAGACTTCTCCCCGCTAATAGAAGTATGATTAGGTGCGGCTTTTGAATGACTTGCATACATGATTTTTGGTTTTTAAAACAGCCCAAATATTCACTTATTTTTGCTAAGTCACTGCATGTTTTATCGCTTAGCCTAGATCATGGTTTTTATCGGTTACATGGTTTTTCTCGGTCTCCCGTCCTACCTTGATCACCTAGGTTAAACGGAAAATGGGAATGAACGGTAGACGATGATTGCTTGATTTTGTGCTCACCTTAATTCAATGACAACATCAAATAATAACTGGGACTGTTAATTGCAAGTCAACCAAAAATGGAGTAAAATTTTGTTTTGAGAGAGCAACACCCTCGTTTACGCATTGATTTTTACTTGACACTTTTTCTGTGTAAAGATCTAATGTTTTGATCACCAATAAAACCGACAAGATAATAAACCAACTTCGGTTGATTTCATGTGTGAGTTGGTGAAATTGAGGGTCTTGCATGCTTGATTGAGCCATGTTTGCTTCGATACACTCCCGAGAGCCTTAGATACTCCATTCATCTCCGCAGATCCATCCGCTCACTGGTAAATCCATCCTTCTTCTTTCACCTCGGGTCTCTTCCATCATCAAATCTCTATCTTTATACTTAGGCTACTCGCAGCCTAAGTATAGGGGGGACCCGAGTCCCCGTGATTTTCTCCACTCATCTTTCCTTCCCTTTATACTTAGGTTATTTCTAACCTAAGTATAGGGGGAGCCCTCCTTGGTTTCCGTATATTTCTTTATATTTAAATGGACCTATGGACTTGTATCATCTAGTGCTATGAGGACATAGCAAAGTTTAAGTATGGGGGGTATACCATATATACAGTATACTTACTTTAGCTATAATTTGAAAATTTTGAAAAATTTAAAACTTTTTGGCTAAAGTAAAATCATTTGAACTAAGAAGACTCCAATGTTTTCACAGCTTTTTCTATATTATGTTAAACTATTTTTATAAAAATATTTTCGAAAATGATTTGAAAAATGAGTTTTCTTGTTTTTAAAAATCTTTTGAAAATGTTTTGAATTTTTTTGTGACATGATATTGAAATCTCTTTTCAAGGAAAGTTGAGTCTAACAATTGTTTTAACCTTCAGATAAAATCCATAAAAATGAGAAAACCCAAAAATCCTTTAGGAGTCATTAGTGACTACTAAGCCCAATTAAGAAGCCGCGTTCAGTGAGGGTTCGCCCTTAGCAGAGTGGATGGTTTAGAGGACATCGCGCAAGGCCCCGTCCTCAAGCAACGGGCTCCGGCTTGTACTTACATCTATACTGGCTGAATGTAGATGCATCTACTTAATTGAGTTTAGGCAGTCTTAATATCTTGTTTTTTGAATGAAGGAGTTGGATTAATCCTCTACTTTTACACTTTCACCCAGGATCTGAAATGTTCAAGGAAACTCGGTTTATGAGGTCTTGAGATTTTAGGTTAACCAACCCTAGCCAGCAGGGTCTTAAACTTAATCATCCATATTCCCCTAACTTTCTAGATTTGCATGCTATATTTCATGTTGTCTCAGACCATTAAGAATATGATCGGCACATCACATGCACGACTGCGGTTTTGATGAGATGAGTTGACTTTTCACCTGAGGGATTGGGATGAGGGATTCGAGTCGGGTCTTGATCTAATGATGCTCGAGGATGGGATAAAATCTTTAAAGCTTCATGAAACCTGAGTGTCAGCAATTTTAGCCAGTATGAGAACTTGGTTCTATACTAATATCTTGACATTGACCTAAGTGCCAGGGTGTGAAATAAATAAAAAATTTTTGATTAGTGTGCGCCAACTCTTGGCAAAAGCAGAGGAGCTAGCCAAAAATTATACAAATCAATGAAATGTCAAAGAAGAGTCTCATTCCACAAAGTCAAATATCAAAAGAGCTTCCACCAAAGGCGAGCGCTCCCAACCATTTCAAAGTGTCCACTTGGACCACTGCTATTAGGACCAGGAGTCGTACTTGCACCAAAAAAGGGCTCTGCATCGTAAATGCTATAAGTCTGGGTATCGAAGGTACGATAGGTACTCAAAAAAAGACACACCCCGGTGTATTCCTAGGAAAACAAGTGCAAACGACTCCAACTTATCTTGACGGATGCACTGATCAACACCAAAAAAAATGTGTTGCGTAAAAGGCACTAGAAAGAATCCTTGTTCCAATGAGAGGGAGAGAAGAAATGACACAATCCCATGCCCTCCATTACTAGCCTTCCATCTACATTTTCTAAGTCTGACAACTAAAGAGACAGTGGATTGGACGCAAGATTTGATTTATTCCCTAGTGCTGAGGATTGGGTCCTTATGAGAATTTCTTGGACCAAGACTTTGGGTGATGATTTGACTCTACTCTCGGAATTGCAGTCAACACTAAAATTCATATCCTTAGTGTATATGTATATCAGAGAGAGTCTGGAGAATTAGAGGAATTGGGTGCCTCTTGATTAAGGCTGGATTGAGCTCTAGAATTTTGGACCTCTAAAGTTGAGTGGACTTGAACAGATTGGATCATGTATTCCCATGCACAAGGGAGTTAATCTAATTCATTCATTTTCATGATGCTCGGGGACGAGCATAGTTTAAGTATAGGGGGGGTGATGAAACCCGATTTCATCATCATAATTTCCCATTATTAACCCCCTTGCTTAAATATGTGTCAATAAAAACCAGATAAAGTCCTGTAATTATCTGAGTCTTGATTAAATTAAAAATCACAAAAAATGGAAAAAGTAAAATTCGTGGTATTTTTAGCCATAAAAAATACCCTAAAAAATATGTTGAATCTTCAAATGACCTCCTCCATTTTTGGTCAACATGAAACTTGTAGAGCTCATTGAGATCTACAACTTTCATGTTTTGAGTTTTCTCAAATTCGGCCATTTGATCTCTCATATTTCAATTTTTCTTTCCTAATAATCTGATTGGGCCACACGGCCCTTTCTGGTGGAGCCACGTGGCCTGACGCCCTTTACACTATCCGCCCTCGCCAAGGGTCATTGGATCCCTTCTTGATCCAACGTCCAGAGAATCTCCACGCATACACTTTCTCCACCGATGTTAGATCAATCCCTGGACTTCATCTACACCGCCCGTTCGCGCCTTTATCCCCTTCCGCCACGTGGCGCGTTAACCGCCATTCGATTTCACCTGAGAGTTCAAATCTCCACCATCCAAACTCGCAACTATCCTCAACCTTCCGATCGTCCTCTAAAGGCGATCTGGACCGCCTGCTAGCGCTGCGTCTGCAGCACAACGCATGGCAGCGCCGCCACCCTTCGATCGTGTCGCCTCAGATTACATCCCTACCATCCCTTAGCGCCTCACTTTCTGCCGTTGGTATGTCGTCATCAAACTCTCGACTCCTTCTCTCTCCCACGATCACATCTAGCAAATGCTTCCCCCCTTCCCATTTTTCCGACGTCTCTAGCCACCACCTCCACTACCCGAAGACCCCACTATCTTCACCAGTAATCCCTCACCTTCGCGAGCCCTCCATCAACCCACGAACCCCTCTCCACTCACGCCAAATCACTGCACAAACCACGTCGCCCTCGACCCGGACTACCAACTTCCGCTTCTTAAATAGACAATCTCCTCCATCGGTCGACTTTGTCCACCTTTACGCGAGGGACCTCCCAGCAAGCCTCCGCCCCCCGGTGACAGCGAGGGGGTGACAAGGAGCGCAAAGACAAAGGATTACTCCGATGTCGACCCCTGGCCATTGTAGGACAGGCCCGCAGCGGCTCCGCCTCCGCCAAGCTGCTCCCCGTAGCCGGGGGAGTTCAGCGATGACCCCGAGGTCTTTCACGAACCTCGAGCCCAGGCCTCCGCTCCGCCCGACCTCAGGTAAGCCCACCTACCTCCTTTGCAATTTTTTTGACTTTTTACTTAATTTCTTAGGTCATTATACTCAACCCCGTGCTCCGTCGTTCACCCACTGAGCTCCATCTCTCATTCACCATTCACGCGCCGCCTTTAGACCGTCCTCTTCTTCCTCCAGCCCTCAGGTCCCCTCCAACCCATCTCCTCCGCCTTCGCGATGGAGGAGCTCAGAGCTCCCGCCTTCTTCGCTCACCGAGCTTCCATCCCACTCACGCACACACGGTTTTTCTTGCTTCGGCTATGTGCTTAACTTTGCAGGTCGACAAATCCTTCAATGATCGGACCTTCACCGGAGCGATCTTCATCAACTCCGTCACCGACACCTGAGCCTTGACGACCTTATTCCAAAGCGTTGGCGGTTTCTCCGAGCTCCCAGTTACCTCGACGACCGTTCAAGGAGCTCTGGGGAGGTCCGTCGTGTCAGAGAACGAGCGACGGAGCTTGGGCTCCTTCGCCGGAGCTCGATCGCTGCCGCCAGCTACAACGGAGGAAGATGCTACATGCACCGTTGGATGCTACTCCTCGGAGCTCATCCAATGGTGCCAGAGCGGGCATGTCGCCTACAATGGAGCTTTCATGTACCGTCGGATCATACTGATCTGACGGCTCACACCCATCCACATATCTACTCCGAGCCGCAGTGACTGAACCATTAGGTTCAGAGCTCCCGAGCCTTTGCTGAGACTCCTAGAGCTTCGTTCTACTCCAACCCTGATCCGGACCTCGCCAAAGCTTCTGAAGTTGCTTCCGAGCCTCCGAGCCGTCTCGAGCCTAGAGAGCACGTGCACATCACGTGTTTTCTGGGAAACTTTCACATAGGCCCTCGGACGTTTCCCAAATTGCATACATGTCATGATATCACGTGCAGACCACGGGCGCGTGGGTATTTTGCTGTTTCACCCTCGCAGGTCTCTGTAATGGCAAAAATGCCCTGTACGCATGGGTAATTTACAGGGAAGGCCTCCCACTTTATTTTTATTGCATTTTAGTACCTCCTAGGGACCTGTTTGTATTTATCTTTTCATGTTTTCTTGCGTTTATGCCCTTGTCTTATTGATTTCGTATCTTGAGCATCGTATGTCAGTTTTAGTTTATATTAGTCTCATTTCAAAGCTTGCTTGATGTACTTTTTATTGGCATATTTAACTTCTTATTTTGGACACATGAATTTTGACATCTTATTTTGTTAGCCATGTGTCTCTTATTACTCAACTTATGCCTTGTTCAACTTGTCAACCAAGTCTGTCACCTTGATTAAACCTGAAATCGACCCATGTTAAAATTTGCTCACCGTATCGATTCGGATCTAGGGCATATTATTTGTTGATTTGCATTTCATCTTATTTATTTGCATGATAAAATAAAAATAAAAAAATGCATGTTTTGCTTTAATGCATTGTCTTGTCTCTTCCTTTAGTATTGTTTGACCTATGTTCTCTCACTCAACACTTAGTTAGATAGAAAAAAATCTGGATAATCATGAGAGAGGCTCGTGTCCCTGAGTTCGACCTTGGTTTCTTGCCAAGTAAAATAAAATACGACCATCCGATTTCCTTGACATATCAATTAGATGGTCTTTGATAGGCCTAGTTCGGCCCGACTGCAATGACATATTCAGTGCTAATTCCACACTATTAGAGGGCCGAATTTACGGTTTATCAGCGACGATCCGATGCCACTTCAGGAGCACCAAGCGAGGAGGAGAGCGGTGCTGATGACGGTCGTGCTAACGCCACCACGGATGTCGATCTAGCCGACGGTGCTGAGGCCGTCGCTTCACCAGATGGAGGAGGTGGTACTGACGCCACTAGACCAGTTGCTGAGCTAGAGCACGGTACTGATGCCGTGAATCCAGATATCGAGGGTGGTATTGAGGCCACCATTTCCAGTTCTGCTAGTACTGTTATTTTTCCTTCTGTGCCTATATCTCAGGACATTTCTGCAAATAAAGGAAAGGGTTTATTGTTTTTGGATCCACATGTGTTGCTTGATGATGTTTGTGTGGATTCTATTGTTCATGAGCATTCCAGACCCTCTCCTAGTCCTTCGTCTGAGAACGACCCTGTAGTCCCCTTTCCCCGAGCACTCCACTTGGCTAAGGGGCAGAGAAAAGAAAATCCCAACAGAACCATCAGATAGAGTTCAACCATCAGATGATAGACAGATTTCACATACAACTGACTCTACAGGAGCCTTGGAGCACATATCTCTCCTCCAGAGATCCCTCAGAGACAGGAGCACAATTAGGAGGAAGAGGCGGAACCATCAGTTAGAGATCCATGTGCTCACTCGCGCCACGTGTTTTGTGATCTAGAACCGTCTGCCAGCCAAGAGGCCAGGTGCTGGAGCCCCGTATGTCAGATGCCACATCCATGAGCAGAGGTTCGACCGCACTCTATCAGACAGCGGTTCTTCGATCAACCTACTTTCGGCAGCCTTTCTTGACCGCTTCGAGTTGGGCCCTCTACGACAGAGCAGGACGGCCCTTCAGTTTGCTGATCGTTGTGGTAAAAGGCCGAAGGGGTTGCTGAAAGATGTTGTCATCACGATTCAGGGCCTGAAATTCCTCGTGGACTTCGTTATGTTGGATATGGACATCCCTGAGTCCGTGACCAATACCCCCATCATTTTAGGACGCCCTTTCTTGGCCACAACCAAGGCAGTGTCCGATCATGATAGCAGGAAGGTGTACTTTCACGTTGAGGGCGAGAGTATACAAATAGAGACGGTCGAGGAGACTAGAGCCAGAGATTTAGCTTGCTCAGAGCCGACTTCAGATTTAGAGCAGATGACAAAGGCAGGGCGAGACATCCACCAGGACTATGATTTTGTGATCACAGATGACAGAGGCAGAGCGAGACATCCACCAGGACTGTGATTTTGTGATCACAGATGACGAGGCAGTTTGGGTAGATACAGTAGCACATGCTATCCTCTCACCTTCTGAGTTTGCTGACTCAGAGACGCTAGCGGAGGAGAGCTTGGAGAGCGCATTCCTGGTCCAGGATACATCTCAGGCAACAGAGCCGATTCCAGATTGTGAGGCATATTTTTGTTGTGATTCTGATACAGATCCCTTGGGGTCAGATATCGACTGGGCATAGTTTGATGATGTGATACCGTATCTGACTTCTACTGAGCCTACAGCTAGGGAGGAGGTTGATTCCATACAGAGCAAAGACAGTCCAGCAGAGCAGGCTTCACCAAATTCATATTGCGAGCAAGAGTTCTCATTCTCCCATGCAGATTTGGGTGCATTCACGTAGTCTTTTCAGAGGCCAGATCCACCAACACCTACTTGTCCAGAGCTGAAGCCGCTACCGTCATCGCTGAAGTATAGGTTCCTTGCGGGTGAGCATGAGATGTACCTAGTCATTATCTCCGCTGATTTGACTAGAGAGCAGGAATCCCGTCTGATGAATGTTCTTAAAAAGAACCGCAAAGCGATAGGATGGAGTGTAGCCGATCTCCAGGGGATAAGTCCAGTCCTGTGCTCCCACCATATCTATCTCGAGGAGGACGCGAAGATGAATCTTCGAGATGTAGTCATGAAGGAAATCTCGAAATGGTGGAGCGCCGATTTTATCTACCCCATTTCCGACTCCAAATGGGTCAGTCCGTTGCATGTGGTGCCCAAGAAGACGGGCATCACCACAGTTGCTAGTGAGTCTGGAGAGGAGATCGCTACCCGGGTACCCACTTCTTGGCGGGTTTGTGTGGACTACAGACGATTGAACCAGGCCACCAAGAAGGATCATTTCCCCTTGCCATTTATTGATCATATTAAAGAGAGGCTGGCAGGGAAGAGCCATTATTGTTTCTTGGACGGGTACTCTGGATATAATCAGGTGGTCATTGCACCGAGGACCAAGACAAGACCACCTTTACCTGTCCCTTCGGGACATATGCTTTCAGATGCATGCCATTTGGATTGTGCAACGCTCCAACAACATTTCAGAGATGCATGTTGTCCATCTTTTCGGACATGGTGGGGGAGTGCTTGGAGGTCTTCATGGATGATTTCTCGGTCTACGGTGACGGATTAAATTCTTGTCTTGACTACCTAGATCGAGTCCTTCAGCGATGCATAGAGGTTCACCTTGTGTTGTCTTGGGAGAAGAGTCACTTCATGGTGACTCAGGGGATGGTGCTTGGCCATATCATCTCCAACAGGGGTATGGAGGTTGATCTGGCCAAGGTGGATGTCATTAGAAAACTCAATCCACCATCCAACTTGTGACAGTTATGGTCTTTTCTGGGGTACGTCGGTTTCTACCGGTGCTTCATTCATGATTTCACTAGGATTGCCCGATCATTGACTGATCTGTTGACGAAAGACACCAAGTTCCTTGTAGATGATAAGTGTCTATCATCATTTGAGATTCTCAAGAGTCGTGTTGTAGAGGCTCCTGTTCTCCAGCGCCTAATTGGTCTCTCCCATTCGAGATCATGACGATGCCTCCGATTTTGCCATGGGGGACGTGCTGGGACAGAGGAGGGATGGAGTCCCCTTTGCTATTCACTACGCTAGCCATACTTTGGATGCCACTCAGCGGAACTACACAGTCATAGAGAAGGAGATGCTAGCAGTAGTTTTCGCCCTAGGTAAGTTCAGATCTTACATCATTGGATCTAGAGTGACCATCTATACTGATCATACCTCCATCAGGTACCTTGTGTCAAAGAAGGATGCCAAATCCAGATTAAGCAGATGGATCCTTCTACTCCAAGAGTTTCATATAGAGATTAAGGATAAGCCTAGAGTCAAGACTGTGGTGGCGGATCATCTCTCCCGATTGGAGTATCTTGAGGATTCTGAGCAGACTGAGCCTATATGTGAGACCTTCCCAGATGAGGTGATCCTTGATGTCTCCTCTCTCCTGTGGTATGCCTATATTGTGAACTATCTTGTCGCCAAGAAAGTTCCACAAGATTGGCCCAGGCAGAAACTTGAGACCTTCCTCGCGAAGGCCAAGTTTTACCATTGGGAGGATCCCATCCTTCATCATGAAGGAGGGATAGCATCTGGCATCGGTGCATTCCTCAAGAGGAGCACCATAGCGTCCTTACTTACTGCCATAAGCTTGAGGCAGAAGAACATCACTCTGGGAGAAGAACGACACAGAAAGTGCTCCAATCCGGCCTATGGTGGCCTACTCTCTTCAAGGACTCTGATGACTTCGTGAAGAGGTGTACTGACTGTCAGAGGATGGGCACTTGTAGACAGCGTGATATCATGCCGATGCAGCCCATACACTTCTGTCAGGTTTTTGACGCATGGGGCATCGATTTCATGGGTCCATTCCCTAAGAGTCAGGGATTCGAGTACATTCTGTTGGTCGTTGATTATGTGAGTCGTTGGGTTGAGGCCATCCCCGCCCGAACCGTAGATGCTAGGATTGTTTGCAGATTTTTTAGGAAGAATATTATTTCACGGTTCGGGGTACCTCCAGTGTTGATTTCTGATGGGGGGTCTCATTTCGTCAAGGACAAGGTAAAGGCCCTTGCTAGCGACTTCAGCATAGACCATCGAGTAGCCACTCCATACCACCCTTAGACGAATGGTCTTGCTGAAGTGTCGAACAGGGAGATCGAGACTATATTGCAGAAAGTCGTCCGCCATGATCGAAAGGATTGGTCACGACTTTTGGAGTCGGTCTTGTATGCATATAGGACGTCTTTCAAGACGCCTTTGGGTACATCTCCCTTTCGCCTCGTTTATGGCAAGCCCTGCCACTTACCTATTGAGCTGAGACATAGGTCACTTTGGGCTGTTACTGATATACTTTTGGATCCAATGAGTGTAGGAGATCAGAGGAGGGCAGAGATAGCATCCCTGGAGGAGATTCGTTATACAACCTTTTCGAGAAGCCTACAATATAAGGAGAGAGTGAAGGAGTGGCATGATTCTCATATCAGCCACAAGCAGTTTGAGCCAGGATAGAGAGTATGGTTGTTTGATGCTAGGCTACGTCTATATTTCCAGGGAAGTTATAGAGCAAATGGAAGGGACCCTATTTGGTTCGAGAGGTACATGACAATGGGAGTATTGACATATTTGAGTTGTCTTCTGATGTTACCTTTCGAGTTAACGGTCAACGGCTCCAGCCATATCTAGATCATGAGTCGCAGGTCATTGACGTTGCCCTGATTCACTTTGCGTGAGATGTGGCCTCTTGACTCACATCTATTGCATCTTACGCCTGATTATCACTGTTCTTCCGACTTGTATAGATCCAGTTGTCAATATCACTCTATTCTTTAGTTCCACACCCCATTTTCATCTTATGATTTTGCCATACTTAGGGTGTACTTTACCCTAAGTATAGGGGGGTATAGGACTCTCGGGTTTTCTATTAATTCTTTCTACCCCTGTTTTGCTGCCTATACTTAGGGATATTTTACCCTAAGTATTGGGGGGGTAGACCCTATACATCCTTCCACTCGGATTTCCCTTCATGTACATATTGCTATACTTAGGATGACTTTATCCTAAGTATAGGGGTGACGAGTCGCTAAATACGATATTTAATTCGTGTTCGTTGTAATACGTGTACCTAGCGATTCGGTCAGAACCGAGAAAAGAATCTCCGTGAAGAGTGTCTCGGCTTAATTTATATCCCGGGCAAGTCCGGGGTCGAACACAAGGAGGCAAAGGAACAACTTTGGGTTAATTTGAAAATTAGATTTTAGATTTCCAGTGCGGTTTTTTTTATAATTTTTCTATGCAAAAACCAAAGCAAATGCAAAATGCGGGTGAATTAAGTACTAAGAAATCACACAACTTAGCCAAATTAATTTTAATGTCAAATTAATCCAATTCAGTCAAATTATATTTTTCCTAGAGTCCTAATCCAGAGATGAATGCAAGGTATTGGAATTTTAGGGGTTAAAATGCAACAAGGAAAAATGCACACTTTTTATGGGTTTTTTTCGCAATTTCTCAGACAAACAGTAAGCAAAAATCATGAAAATTTTACTGGAATTAAAACATGATGCAAGGAAGCTACATTAATATTTTTGAAATTTTTTGGCAAAATGATTTTTTTATGGATGTTTTAGTAAAAATAGAGTGACAGTGAGTAAATAGTTCCTAATATATCCACAATAGCAAGTTAATCCGATTGCGAATTATCCCAAAAAGATATTTTCATGCAAAATCCAGCAGACTTGAAATTTCGCAAAAAGGATATACGTGGATTTAATTAAAAATCAAATACTAGAAAACACTCTACAATTTATTTCAGGCAAAAGAAAAATCCAATGGACGTGAAATTTGGACTATAACTTTATCACATTTCAAGGCATCATATATAATTTTTGTGGAATTTTTAGAGCAACTTCATGTGAGATATAAATTTAAGATCACCGATTGGGTAAAATATGAAATATTTCAGTTGAACATTTTTAATTAATTACCCAACTATCACAAAAATAGGAATAAATATTCAAATGATAGAGATTAAGTTGCTCAACACAATGATATTTTTCTTCAATGAAAAGATGCAAAAGAGAGGTCCAAATTAACAGACAAAGACAAGGGTATCCGTGCAAACTGTAAATGACTTAAACTACACAATAAAAACACAGGGACTATTTTGTAATTACATAAACATAAAGAGAAACATATGAAATATTTACAATAATAATAATAAAAAAAGAACCTTCGTTCTTCCTCTTTCTTGGGCCGTGGGATGAGAACCCAAAAAAGGGGGGAGTCGACGGCGGGCGCCGCGGCCGCGAGCTGCCGTGAGAAGGCGGCGGGTAGGTGGCGGCGACGTCTCGGCCGTGCGTGGCCGCGAGAACGGCGAGGCGGGGCGGAGGAGCGGAGGGGTGCGTCGAAGGTACGGCGGCAGGCGGAACCGCTGACTGCGGCCTGGAGGGCTGCGGAGAGGAGCGGCCGGCGGTGGCGTGGCCGGCCGCGCGGGGCTGCGCGGAGGAGGGCTGGGGGGCGGAGAGCTGTGGCGGTGGAGCGGCACCGTGGCCGCTGGGGGCTGCGGCGATGGGTGGCGGCGGTGGGTGTTCCCACCACTGCTACTGCTTTTTTAATTTTTTTTAATTTTTTTTAATTTTTTTAATTTCTTTTTTTCTGCTGTAATAAAACAAAATGTTTTTTGTTTTAATTTTTTTATTTTTTTAAAAACAAGAAGCAAATATGGATATATACAAAATGGGAAGAGGACAAATTGGTGGTGATAATTATATGGTGAATAGAAAATACGATTGTGGTGAACTAAACAAAATGTGAGATAAAATGAATAACAAGGAAAAGTAGAGAGATAACTTACCTGGTGTTCGCCAGATTTTCGGAGCAGCTACGCTGGACTCCTGTCGTCGCTTCGATCCAATTGGCGAAATAAAATCGGAGAAGCTAAGCGAGCTCGACGGGGAACTCGTGACGCGAAGCGGAGCTCCGCGGATCTCACCTGAAGGAGGTCGTCGCTTGAGGAAGATGCCTCGCCGCTGTCACCAACAAAACCCTCCAAGCTCTCTCCTTATTCTATAAGAATGGTGGATGATCAAAAAAATGAGGATGTACAAAAGAATATAAAGAGAAGAGAAAGGGAAGTTAGAATGGTGGTGGTGTTGAATGGGAGGTTAAATTAGTGATGGGGTTGAATGGGAAGTTAGATGAATAATGGTGTTGAATGGAGGTTGATGAAGACTTGGAGGTTATTGTAGAGAATGGGAAAATAATAAATAATGATATAAAGTATGATACTTTAAATACAACAAAATTAAAGAGGGGAAAAATGGTGAATTTACAAGTGAATACATACAACATGTACAATTTTTTTGTTTGCTTTTCTAATATGTATTTTTTTGTCTTTTTAGTAAGAGATATTTACAACGGAAAAAATACAATAAAATAGTATAATCAAATCTAACACAAGTATGATTTTTTTGTATTTTTACTAATTAAGAAAGATAAAAAAATGAACAAAGAAATGAATATATACATAATATACAATATACATCTAGGTCCCAAAACCCAACTTTTGCAAATGAGCTCCGATTTTAATGAAATCACTTTCATTGGATAGATAATTTTCTAACTTGAACTTTAAAAGTGAGTTTGGTGAATTTGGAGTTCATACGGAGCGGGAATTTGGCTTGGAAGTTGGTCTTTACGGCTTTTTCCCTTTGGGATCTAGGAGCATTTGTTTGAGGTAAATTTTGTTTTATATTTTTGTATTTTTATATACATTGATATGAAGATGTTGGAGAAAGAATTAGCCAAAAAGGAGTTGAAATGAAATTATTAAAAATACATGAAGTTTTGGGCTATTTACATGTGAAAAACTCCCTTGATTTTGCGGCTTTTTTTATTGTTAGTTTATTATATACAATCTAATATACAATAATTAATGTATTTTATTTACAAGAGTCATTTTGTTAATTTATGGATTTTATATACATTTATTAGGTAATTTACTCGTGGATTTTGCTAAGATCAAGATATTGAGATGATGAATCGTGGATTCATCACCCCCCTATACTTAAACTTTGCTAGTCCTCGAGCAAATAAAGAATGAATAAGTTGGATTAACCCCTGGCTGTGCATGTGAATACAAGTCTTGATCCGTTCAAGAACTCTCGATTTTAGAGATCCTAAAATTCTAAGTTGAACCAAGCTCTAGTCAAAAGGTATCCAATTTCCCTAATCATCAGACTCTCTTTGTATACATATATAGTAGGGATATGACTTTAAGTGTTAACCGCAGTTACAAGAGTAGAGTCACAACGTCACCCAAGGTTCCAGTCCAAGAGACTCTCCTAAGGACCTGATCCTCAACACTAGGGAATAAATCATTTCTTGCATCCAATCCACCTTCTCTTTAGTTGTCAGACTTGAAAGTGTAGATGGAAGGCCAGTTGATGGAGGGCATAGGATTGTGTCATTTCTTCTCTCCCTTTCATTGGAACAAGGATCCTCTCGAGTGCCTTATTACTCAACACATTTTTTTGGTGTTGATCAGTGCGTCCGTCAAGAGAAGTTGGAGCCGTCTGCACTTGTTTTCCTGGGAGTACACCGGGGTGTGTCTTTTTTGAGTATCTATTATACCTTCTACACCCAGACTTGTTGCATTTACGATGCAGAGCCCTTTTTTGGTGCAAGCCCGACTCCTGGTCCTAATAGTGGTGGTCCAAGTGGACACTTTGAAATGGTTGGGAGCGCTCGCCGTTGGTGGAAGCTCTTTTGATAATTGACTTTGTGGAATGAGAGCTTTTCTTTGACATTTCATTACTTTGTAGTATTTTTGGCTAGCTCCACTGCTTTTACCAAGAGTTGGAGCACACTGATCAACAATTTTTTTTATTTTATCACACCCTGGCACATAGGTAGATGTCAAGAGATAGTACAAGAACCATGTTCTCATACTGGCTAAAGATGCTGACACTCAGGTTTCATGAAGCCTTCATTGATTTTATCCCATCCTCGAGCATCATCAAATCAAGTCCAAACTCAAATCCCTCATCCCAGATCCTCAAGTGAAATTTCAACTCATCTCATCATAACTGCAGTCGTGTATGTGAGGTGCTGATCATATTCTTAAGATAGAGACTAAGAATGCAATATAGCATACAAATCTTTCAAACTAGGGAAATGTGAATAATTAAGTCAAGGACCCTAATGACCTAAGGCTGGTTAACTCAAAATCTCAAGAGCTCATAAACCAAGTGTTCTTGAACATCACTAGTCTTGTGTGAAAGTGAATGTGTCAGGGGTTAAACCAACTTATTAGTTAGTTTTTTTTAGTTGTTTTTTAATGATATTTTTAAGTTTTACAAAAAGTTTTTTTTACAAACAAAAGCATAGAAGAGATTTTTTTTGAAAAAGTTTTGCTCTTTTTTTTCAAAAGTTTTTTTTTGAAAAACAAAGGAAAAGAAGAAAGTTTTTTTTGAAAGATAGGTAGATAAGAAAGGATTTTTTTAAAGAGGATTTTGTTTGAAAAGTTTTTTTTGAAAGGTTTTTTTTCTTTATCTCTTTTTTTTTGAAAAATATAGATAAATAAGAAAAGATACATTTTTTTTGAAAATTTTTTTAGAGCAAATAAGAAAAGAGAACAAAAAACATTTTTTTTGAAAAGTTTTTTTTGAAAAGTTTTTTTAAGAGTTTTTTTTGAAATTTTTTTACCCACCCCGTAATTATTGTATAATATATACAAAAATATGTGAAAGTACGAGTTATGGGTAAAGTATATATGTAATATATACACGCCCCCCTATACTTAGCATGTGCTATGTCCTCATGGCACAAGAAGCGAGAAAAAGATATAGCTCGTGCTAAGCGTAGGATGGCTAAAATAATAAATAGTATAGAAGTCGATCCGCCCCCCTATACTTAGGCTCTGGACAGCCTAAGTGTAGAAGAAGAGCAAAAATGGGACGGACGAGGTCAAGAGGAGAAATTGATAAGTATATACACATGGAGGGCATCGGCTCCCCCTATACTTAGGCTCTTGGTAAGCCTAAGTATAGGACAAGAGTAAGTGTGAGAACCGATGTGATATGGAGAATATACAAAGAAGAGAGAATGTACAAGAGGAGTGAATCTATACAAGGATCAAGAAGGTTTGTGATGACCTTCTTGCGGGAGCGAGGGGGTGGGTAGTATACATATGTGTCGTTGTCAGAATCGTTCGTAGAGGAATAATAGTGAGGTGTGGGGAACGTCCAACGAGGGTCAACACACGGCTGCTTGCTCAAATATGGCTTCAGAACAGCTGAACTGAGCTCACTCATATAGATCACCTCATCCAGACCTGATGAGACTCCTTAGAAAGTTCCTTCTCTGGAACATCGAAGGTAACCTTCTTAGTCAGTTTTCTAGAACCTGAAGCAACAAGAGGAAGAGGAGAATGATACGTCTTAAGAAGTTCGGGGGAACACCTCAAGGAATCAACACTCGTCTTCTTCTTACCAGATGACCGACTAGAGAATGGAGCAACCGATTTATCAAGATTGGTCAATTTGGTCCCAGTTGTCTCCTTTGGTGTATGTCCCGGATGAGGTGTGTGTGAGGTTCTGACCAGAGGTTCATCATCAGATGAGTCACCATATGCATTGTAATACTCCTGCAGGGTCAGCACACGTCTCTGATAAGGCACAGTGTTCTCAGTTGGCTTGACATTGTTGGGTTCTTGTGTCGGATCATCGAAATGATCAAGGCAATCCACAAAGGTCATGTCCGACTCAATGATAGCTTCTGGTCGTGAGTCCTCTCTAGAAGCTGTCGCGGTGGTGGTGCAAGCAGTAGGCGGTGTGTGGTTGTAGGGAGTCTCTAAACCAATGGTCGTCTGGACAGTCGGTATCTCAGGTGTAGTAGAGAGACGGGACTCAACTGTCTCTCGAAGGTCACGACTGTCTACAACTTTATGGGTTACCTTGGAATATCGTGTGTCCTCGAAGATCGGGTGAGGTCGGAGTGCTCCCAATGCAGAGAAATCCATCTCCCGAGTCTCACAATCTATAGTTGCCTTAGCCAAAGCTAAGAACGGCTTCCCAAGAATGATCGGAGACTGGGTGAACTTTCCTCGGTGATCAATGTCAATGATCGTGAAGTCTATCTCCAGTAGAGCACCTTGGAAAGTGACGATGACTGAAATGGTTCCTCTCGACCGTTTAATGGTCCGATCTGCCAACTGAATGATCTCTCTTGACTTCTTAGCAGATCCGAGTTTGAGCTTGGCAAACACGGAGGTCGGGAGGATATTAATCGGTAAGTCATCATCGATTCTTGCATGGGTGAATGTGGTATCTTTGATTTCACAATCAAACCTAGGCAATCGCTTTACTCTGCGGCTCTTGGTTTTTCTCCCTATCATCAAAGATGTGGCCATAGACACTATATGTATCTCAGTCCTTGTTCTCTTATTGCCCAACCTTTTAGGCATTAATTTACTTCTCACAAATCTTTTAAGGTCGGGAAAGTGCTCAATGGCCATTATTAAGGGAAGCTCAAAAATCAACTTTCTATCCAATGCTTCCCTAACCGCAGGATCCAATTTTTTTAGATCTTTTCCTTTTTCAATTTTTATGGTATTTTCTGAGTTTTCAATTTTTTTGGTCTTTTTGGTAGGTGAAGGAGGACTAGGAGAATGTACAGACTCTGGTTTGGAGAGAAAGTGGTTAGTAGAAGAGGGAGGTAGAAGGGACTCCAGCTGTACATGATGTGTGGTCAATCCGGTGTCTTCCAGGTTTTCAACATTCAATCCGCGAAATCCATGATCCACATTTCTACCTGGACTCTTGATCGGTCTACAAATGTCATCCTCCAATAAGTTCTCATGACACTTCATGAGAGAAGTCGACGCAATTGGAGAATACGACTGAGAACTCGGGCTCTTATACTCAACACATCTTGACTTGGGTGTGCAATACTGGGTTGAGTATGGCCCATATGTGTGGCAGTTGTTGGTCGGAGCCTCATCAGGAGGAGTTAGTAGACAAGGGGTCTGTAAATCGATCGCATGAATCCCATCCCCTATATATGTCGGCTCTCCGAATGGGTGATATGAAGGTTGGTCAATGTGGTCTGTATCACTCAGGTCAATCAAGTCAGGAAGATTGTACGGTGCAGACCTCTCCATTCGGTTTGTCTTGTCGACCATGTTGTACCCTAAGGTTAAGTCGGGATGTGTATATGGCAATCGTTGTTCTGTTCCAACTCGAGGTGAAAGTGAGGTATGTGGGGTCAACTGATTATGCCAATCATTCATCTCAGCAGTCGCTTGCTCTTCGATTTGTTCCTTGATTCTATCAAGCGGACGAGAATATAGTGAGTCAATACAGGGTGGTTGTGGGTTATGGGAGTAAGAATGTGGGGTAGGTGAGAAGGACGAAGAAGTGCGGAAGTCAGTCGGAGTTCTGACTTCGCGGTTGGGGTGTGGGTATGAAGAGGAATGAGAGGGTGGAGATGATCAAAATATGGTCGAAGAAGAATGAAGTGGATATGATGACCAATATTCTGACATCTTGGAGGGAAAATGGGAGAATGAAGCGGATCGAGGAAGAAAGCGTGCAAGTGCACTGAATAACACACAAAACAAACAAACACAAGAGCAAACCCTGAGTTCACCTACTCAACACAGTGATGGTCACAAAAGTCCGACCGCTTATCTTTTCAGTTTTAATTAGGTGATAAATCAAGATATCAATCCAATTACTCAAGGCTCAAAAGTAGGCTTTGGGCACTATCCTAGGGATACGTCCTCACCTCTCAACAATCACAATTAGCCAAGCATACAATGAGGGTTTTGCTCTCCCAAAACAAGTGTTAGTTTTAGTCAATTTTTTTAATCAACTCTGATTAGCAGTCCCGATTTTAAGTTTGGTTATCACTTAATTAATCCACCAAACAAAGCACGCCTAACAATCAGTCCCGATTTCCTTTTAACCTAAGTTTCAAAAACCAAGGGGAGGGAATCGAGAAAAGCCGATGCAAATAATGAAATCAATGATGCATGCCCAGTTCAGAAGACTTACAGTGATCCTCGCGCTCTACATGCGGGATGCAAGGCAGAATTGAAATTTTATACTATATGGATGCAAATGAGAAAACCGTTCCTAGACAGGCAGTTCTATTAGCGAGTGATGAACAAGTTAAATTTGACTAATAGCCCTGCGGTATAAGTGCGTCTCGTTAAATGTGATGTGTGGTCCAAAAATTTACGAGCACAAGCAATAAAATATTCTAATAAAAATATGCTCTAAGAGCCGCAAGTGCAGGTCCTATTCTACGTCAAGCAACCACACGACCACGAACGGGTCCAAAGTCCAGTCCGGATACAAACGCAAGCTCTCAAACAAGAGCCGCTGGAAAGTGCGAGTTATCTAAATAATTACAAAAATTTACAAAATTTCTCTCGAAGATAAATTAATTCTCTTGCTCTTCAGCAGTCGGCGCGCGTCGCGTCCGTCGACCTCCGATGCACTCCAAGTCCACCGGGCCCTCGCAAGGAAAATAAGATTTATATTAGAGAGATAAAAACAAAATATATACAAGAATATGGAGAGAAATAATTGAAAGAAAATGGACTACATACAAGGTGGCTCGGGGGTCAGACTACCCGAGTAAATGGAAAACTAAATCCAAATTTTTAAATTAGTCCCTAAGCCGTTTGCCTCCACGGCAACGGCGCCATCTAACGAGTCTCTAAATACGATATTTAATTCGTGTTCGTTGTAATACGTGTACCTAGCGATTTGGTCAGAACCGAGAAAAGAATCTCCGTGAAGAGTGTTTTGGCTTAATTTATATCCCGGGCAAGTCTGGGGTCGAACACAGGGAGGCAAAGGAACAACTTTGGGTTAATTTGAAAATTAGGTTTTAGATTTCCAGTGCGGTTTTTTTTTTATAATTTTTCTATGCAAAAACCAAAGCAAATGCAAAATGCGGGTGAATTAAGTACTAAGAAATCACACAACTTAGCCAAATTAATTTTAATGTCAAATTAATCCAATTCAGCCAAATTATATTTTTCCTAGAGTCCTAATCCAGAGATGAATGCAAGGTACTTTTTTTTGGAATTTTAGGGATTAAAATGCAACAAGGAAAAATGCACACTTTTTATGGGTTTTTTCGTAATTTCTCACACAAACAGTAAGCAAAAATCATGAAAATTTTACTGGAATTAAAACATGATGCAAGGAAGCTACATTAATATTTTTGAAATTTTTTAACAATATATGAATTTTTTATGGATGTTTTAGTAAAAATAGAGCGACAGTGAGTAAATAATTCCTAATAAATCCACAATAGCAATTTAATCCGATTGTGAATTATCCCAAAAAGATATTTTCATGTAGAATCCAGTAGACTTGAAATTTCGCAAAAAGGATATACGTGGATTTAATTAAAAATCAAATACTAAAAAAACTCTACAATTTATTTTAGGCACAAGACAACTCTAATGGATGTGAAATTTGGACTATAACTTTATTAAATTTCAAGGCATCATATGTAATTTTTGTGGAATTTTTAGAGCAACTTCGTGTGAGATATAAATTTAAGATCACCGATTGGGTAAAATATGAAATATTTCAGTTGAACATTTTTAATTAATTACCCAACTATCACAAAAATAGGAATAAATATTCAAATGATAGAGATTAAGTTGCTCAACACAATGATATTTTTCTTCAATGAAAAGATGCAAAAGAGAGGTCCAAATTAACAGACAAAGACAAGGGTATCCGTGCAAACTGTAAATGACTTAAACTACACAATAAAAACACAGGGACTATTTTGTAATTACATAAACATAAAGAGAAACATATGCAATATTTACAATAATAATAATTATAAAAAAGAACCTTCGTTCTTCCTCTTGCTTGGGTCGTGGGATGAGAACCCAAAAAAGGGGGGAGTCGACGGCGGGCGCCGCGGCCGCGCGCGGCCGTGAGAAGGCGGTGGGTTGGTGGCGGCGACGTCTCGGCCGTGCGCGACCGCGAGAACGGCGAGGCGGGGCGGAGGAGCGGAGGGGTGCGTCGAAGGTACGGCGGCAGGCGGAACCGCTGACTGCGGCCTAGAGGGCTGCGGAGAGGAGCGGTCGGCGGTGGCGTGGCCGGCCACGCGGGGCTGCGCAGAGGAGGGCTGGGCGGAGAGCTGTGGCGGTGGAGCGGCGCCGTGGCCGCTGGGGGCTACGACGATGGGTGGCGGCGGTGGGTGTTCCCACCGCTGCTACTACTTTTTTATTTTTTTTTTTGATTTTTTTTAATTTCTTTTTTTCTGTTGTAATAAAACAAAATGTTTTTTTGTTTTAATTTTGTTTTAATTTTTTTATTTTTTTAAAAACAAGAAGCAAATATGGATATATATACAAAATGGGAAGAGGAAAATTGGTGGTGGTAATTATATGGTGAATAGAAAATACGATTGTGGTGAACTAAACAAAATGAGAGATAAAATGAATAACAAGGAAAAGTAGAGAGATAACTTACCTGGTGTTCGCCAGATTTTCGGAGCAGCTACGCTGGACTCCTGTCGTCGCTTCGATCCGATTGGCGAAATAAAATCGAAGAAGCTAAGCGAGCTCGACGGGGAACTCGTGACGTGAAGCGGAGCTCCGCGGATCTCACCTGAAGGAGGTCGTCGCTTGATGAAGATGCCTCACCGCTGTCACCAACAAAACACTCCAAGCTCTCTCCTTATTCTATAAGAATGGTGGATGATCAAAAAAATGAGGATGTACAAAATAATATAAAGAGAAGAGAAAGGGAAGTTAGAATGGTGGTGGTGTTGAATGGGAGGTTAAATTAGTGATGGGGTTGAATGGGAAGTTAGATGAATAATGGTGTTGAATGGAGCTTGATGAAGACTTGGAGGTTATTGTAGAGAATGGGAAAATAATAAATAATGATATAAAGTATGCTACTTTAAATACAACAAAATTAAAGAGGGGAAAAATGGTGAATTTACAAGTGAATACATACAACATGTACAATTTTTTTGTTTGCTTTTCTAATATGTATTTTTTTGTCTTTTTAGTAAGAGATATTTACAACAGAAAAAATACAATAAAAAAGTATAATCAAAATCTAACACAAGTATGATTTTTTGTATTTTTAATAATTAAGAAAGATAAAAAAATGAACAAAGAAATGAATATATACATAATATACAATATACATCTAGGTCCCAAAACCCAACTTTTGCAAATGAGCTCCGATTTTAATGAAATCACTTTCATTGGATAGATAATTTTCTAACTTGAACTTTAAAAGTGAGTTTGGTGAATTTGGAGTTCATACGGAGCGGGAATTTGGCTTGGAAGTTGGTCTTTACGGCTTTTTCCCTTTGGGATCTAGGAGCATTTGTTTGAGGTAAATTTTGTTTTATATTTTTGTATTTTTATATACATTGATATGAACATGTTGGAGAAAGAATTAGCCAAAAAGGAGTTGGAATTAAATTATTATAAATACATGAAGTTTTGGGCTATTTACATGTGAAAAACTCCCTTGATTTTGCGGCTTTTTTTATTGTTAGTTTATTTTATACAATCTAATATACAATAATTAATGTATTTTATTTACAAGAGTCATTTTGTTAATTTATGGATTTTATATACATTTATTAGGTAATTTACTCGTGTATTTTGCTAAGATCAAGATATTGAGATGATGAATCGTGGATTCATCAAGGGGGAAACACCGAGTCCTCTTCATTCTGTTCTTTGATTCGTCTTTATATATACCATTCATTTTCACTTCCCTATACTAAGCACGAGTTATGTCTTCTCCATCGCTCTTGATCACTCCGAGGACATCGTTCGAGCTAAGTATAGGGGGAGTCGTATATATTTCATATATACTTTAGACAACATTCATACTTTGTGTGAGTGTGTTAATAAATAAAATGGCAAAAAATCCATAAAAATTTAAAAACTTTCCCTTGTACATAAAATTCTTCTTGCACATACTTATACCTATCTATTTATAAAAATTATTTTTGTACAAAGATTTGTAAAAAGGATTTGTGTAAATAGTTTGTAAATATTTTCATATCAAAATTATGTATATAGTACAAAATTTTTGTAAAATGTTTGAAAAAACAAAAAGTTTGCAAAAATCTTGTGTAAATGTTTGTAAATATTTTGCAAAACTTCGCATTCATGCATATATCGAAGTTTTCAAACATTTTTCAAAAATTTTGCACATTTGTAAAATTTTGTAAAATTTGCATCTTTGTAAATATTTGTACAGTTTTTCCAAATCTTGGTTGACATTTAAACTAGCTTGGAATTAAATTGGAAAATGGAGCTTAGTTAGGACCTTAATCCACCTAATTCTAAGAGGAACCTTATAGGGCATAGGATTAAGACTTTTCAGGTCCATTGGGACTTAACTCTTTGAGTCCGCTAGGATATGAGCATATGTCATCTTAATGAGCCTAAGTAGAGCATTTAACAGCGCACACATGACTCTCAGAGACAATGGCTTTACTTGCACGAGCACTTTACACATAGCTCTCCACGGATGAGGTGGTGAGGAGGCAGTTTCCTTTGGCTTGGGGTAGCATATGAGGGTAGTACTTCTAGGCGGAACCTCTCTTCTTCTTATAGTGAAGGAAGTGCGTCTCAACTTGGTCTGGTGGTGATGAAGTCTAAAGACAGAAGTTGTGGGTTGCAATAAAGCTTCAAAAGAGGGATAGTCTACTGGCTCAAGAGGAAAACTCCTTATGTATATATGATGCACCATGTAGATATGTTGTACATATGCACATCAAAAAAATGTGCAAAGAAAGAAAAACTCTAAAAAAGTGGTGGGTCGGATTGAAAATTTAATAATCCCACAGAGTGTATATAGCCAAATAAGGCAAAGCTTATGTTACACATGACCATCTCATGAAGCTTGCAGCGGGAGACAGCTACACTGGTTAGAGCTCCCAAGGATACATGGCTACACTGATCATGGTCCATTCTCTTCTTCCCCCTCTTCTTGAGCCGGTTGTACTTGAACTTAGAAGGGAATACCCTGCTCCTCGAGGAAAGAGTTGCTAGACCGAGGCATTAGAGTTACCAGGTTGAGGGAGGTTGTCTCTTTGTCATTTCTGAGGTGGGGAGCTACATTTCACGTACACAGTACAAGGAAAGATTCATGGTCATTAGAGTTTGTATATGTAGACTTGTTCTGATCTGGTTTATTGAGGAGTCTTGACCATAGATTGGTGGAACTTAGAGGCTGTTAAGTTTTAAGCTTAAGTCCAAATAAGGTTCCAACAAATTAATAAGCCGAAGATCTGACTGAGCTCCATATTTCAACTTAATGAAGGAAAGTTTAGTAATCAACCTTGATTTCCTCTCTTATTCTTTTTCTTTTTCACTTCTTTTTCAAATAAGTGTTTGCTAAGGGACTAGCAAAAGTAAAGTATAGGGGGGTGATGAATCCCCATTCATCACTATTTATTCTTTTATTTTAGCTAGAAATCTTGGCAAAATACCATGTAGTTACTTGTAAATACAATAAATTGTCAAAATACATGCTTCATGTAAATAACTATAATTAGTACGTTTTTGCAAAAAAAATAAAGGAATGAAGGAATAAAGAAAAAGAGGGAAATATTTAGAATAAATATTGATTTACCCGAACCCAAGGGAGGGCCAATTATTGGCCTGACCGCAAAATAAAACAAGTAGAGAGAGTTAGGGCCATTCTCCATCATACATATATTTCCCCCTTTTGTATATATTTTATTTTCATAAAATAAAAATAATTATGTGTTCCTCATAATGTGTATATATTTTTAAAAATAAAATAAAAATGAGAAAAATAAAAAAATAAATTCTCTCTCTCACTCTTGTATATACTATGTTAATATATACATATACCTATTTATTTTCCCTTGTAAATACATAATAAAAATTAGATAAAAATTATTTAATATCCCAAATTTTATGTTGTAAATAAATAAAATATAAAATAGGGATAATTATACAAAATAAACAAATAAAAATAAAAAATACCCAGGTATTTATCTATATATATTAATATCCTATGTAAAATACATTAATTTATTTTCAAAAAATAAATAAAAATCACAAAAATATAATTTGAAAAATAATAAACATTTTTCATGTTGAATTTTTTCAAAATAAAATCATTTACTATTTTAAATTGAATTTACAAATAATTAATAAAAGAATTAATCTGATTGGTCCACGGGGGATGTTGACCCTCGGTCAACTTCCTACCCAGGACCACAAGCCCTGCGGATCTTAGCGCCAACCCGATTTCTCTGATTTTTCGCTCCTCGATCCGCCATCCTTAAACCTCGAGCCCCGATTATCAACGATACATCCATGATCCACGCCCGACCTCCTTCTTGGGGATCCGTGCACCGATTTTCTCACCCGACTCCCATTTTCCCGGACCCCTATCAGTATATAGCTTCGCCTCCTTCTACCATTCCACGCACCTTCGGCCTCCATCTTCGATCCCTGTGACCTCCACCTTCTTCCTCGAGTGACAGCGACTGCGGAGGGTGTTGCAGAGAGTGATTGGAGGTGTCTACCCTAGGTCCGGCGACTTCCACCGCCGTGCTCCGCCATGAGGCGAGCCAGAGCCTCTAAACCCATCAATCCATCGAGGCGACGACCCTCGGAGATCCAACAACTCCCTCACAGACGATTCCATCCATCACGTACCCATGTTAGTGTCTAGATTAACAAGTAGATTCGGTCTTCCATTTTTTTCTCTGCCAGCTCTGCCCTAGTGGCCGGAGCCCCGTCACCTCACCCTATCCGTACAGATAGACCCCTCCACTCATTGCCACCCTCCTTCTACGATCTGATCACCTCGATCTTGGCTATCTGAGCCAAGATCGGGCTCGGTCCCTTCCACCGCCTCCGTCGGGATCCCCCTTCGCCAAACCACCCCGCTTCTCTTGGCTTTTTCTCAAATAACCCATGCCGGAGACGTCCTCCGAGCACGAGCTTTCTCTTGTAGGTGAATAAGCGCGATACACCCCCTTAGACGCATTTCGCACCCCTCGCCGGAGTCGCCCAGGTCTCCCCTCCCTCACCGGAGGATCGGACCGTTGGGACATCCATCAGACACCACCACTAGACGCAGAGAGACGAGGCGCGTCGAAGCCCTCTTGACGATCATCCATCGGACGCGCACAGCCACGCCAGCTCGCCGACGAAGTTCGTCGGGGAGGAATTCCTCCAGACCCCCTCCCCACCGATGGATCACGCCGCACTTCCAGTTGCCATCTGAGCCGTTCGTCGCCTGCCTCTGACAGGCCGTTAGATCCACGATCTAACGGCCACCTGCACCCCACGTTCGCCTCCTCGTCCGGACCATCAGATATTCCAAGAGGCATCATCAGAGCCGCACGTTCACCGCCACTCATCGCCTGACACCTGGCCCTCACGTGCCCCGCACGCGCTTTGGCTGGGTAAATTGTGCCTGACCCCCGCATTTTATTTCCGTTTCTGTTTAGTCTATCAAATAAATTAGTACACTTGGATATTTTGCATATCAGGACCTGTAGTTTCTTGTATTTGCACTTTAGTTCCTGCTTTGTGGATGCATGTGCTTCGACACGTGATTTTGTGGTCTTTTTGCATGTTTAGGGCTAAGCTTTATGAATGTATTGAAATGATCTTTATGTTTTGAATATTGCATATATGCCCCTGTGCGTATAGTACTTGAACATGTGTTGAAACTTATGCGTATTTTGCACTAAACCCCTTATACTTTCTACACGTGTTCCAGTTTAGCCCTTAAAACTTTGTTTCTTTACACTTTGGTCCTTGTATGATGTGGCTTGTTTATTTGTTGAATAAAATATCAAATCAACTCCAAATTTGGTGAAATTTGGACACGTGGCTCCGCCACTGTGTATAAATTTCACTATTTTTTTGGGATATTTTTGTTTCTTTTTGCTATTTTTAAAAATTCAATCACCCATGTTTTCTGCCGTTTGAATTGAAAACTCAATTACAATATAAAAACTCAACCAAAAATTATAAAAAAATTAGGTACTGTTTGTTTTAGTGTTTTCTTGCTTCATACAATGTTTATTGCATTTGGATATATAAAACACCTAAAAATTGAAAAACCCTAAAAATCTTATAGAAATCGTTAAAAATTCTATAAAAATCAAAAATTGTAATTTCTTCCCCTGTAGATTATTCTTTATTTCTAGTTTTCATAAAAATTGTCTCTAGATTTTTATAGGTTATTTATCTATTTTTAGATAACCTTTCAAATCTGGCTGCACATTTGTTCCATGATTTTGCATTCTTCTATTTTTATAAAATTAACAAAAAAAATATAAAAATCTGAGAAAATTACCAAAAACACATAAAAAAATATAAAACCCAAAAATATTTTTTTTAAATTTTTGGATTCATTTTGATGTGTTGAATAATTAGTTGAGTGTGATTCTTTTCGCTTTTTATTGATTTTCTTCATAATTAAAAATACAAAAAAATTTAAAAAATATAAAATCCACCAAAAAATATTTTATTCTTTTATTTCATTTTCTGACTACTTCGTAGGCCACTTGGCCAATCCGTGCTCCTTGAGTTTGACCCTGGTCGCGATACCAGGTTAAATAAATAGGGAGACTGCTTATTCGACTTTTGACTGATTATTCTCTTTTGGTAGTCTATTTTTCTTTCTTGTTGATCGATTTCCGAGATCCGGGTCACAACAACCCTTGTTTTTACCTTTACCCAGATTTTTGGGGATTTTTCGATCATCATCACTGAGACTCAGGGCAGTGCTCCGGTCCAGGTTATTGAGACTCAAAGCCAAAGAAGTAGAGGGAGGCGAGCATCGATCTCCGACGAAGGTGAGGGGGAGATCTAGATCCTAATCTCGACCTAATGGATGAGTGTCAGGGTGATCAGGGTGCGGAGCGAGATGGGGGATGAGCGTGAGGTAAGATCGGAGCAGCTATAAGTGGGTGACAAAGCTTCGACCAGCTGTTCGTAGTAAATGAGTGAGAGGCGACACAGAATGAAAAGATCAAATCGAATGGACGAATGCGGAGGATAAAGGGGGTACCTGAAAGTCGGGATGTGCTCCTGAGTTCCAAGCGAAGATGGTAGTCGGGGTGATGGCCTCGACCGAGTTGTGGAAGGCAATGGAGGCTACTTGTGGCGGAACTCCAACCACGAAGGGGGAGCGTCAGCTCTACTACACCAAATCGACCGCCAGGCGGCGCTCCAGGTAGCTGTCACTCAGCTAGAGTGGCTAGGGATTCAAATGGGAGCGAGGCACGAGCTGTCGTCCTGGGGGAGCGGATGAGAGGTTTTATAACATTTGCAGGAGGTTGGAATAAATGGTTGAGGGCACACGAACCGAAGAGGATCCGCACCATCTTAGGGATCTGCGAAGGTCGTGGATCCCCTGAGAGGGTGCGGGCGAAGAATCGGGGCAGCAGGTTGTGTGATCCACCCGGGAGAACTGGGAGAAGGTCCAGCAAAGACAACCGGGTCGGGTCAAGCTTGGAAGATGGCCTTGGCCCGAGTCAATATGCGGATGTGGACCAATCAAGAGTGGCATAGGAAAGAGACAAAAATCGCTACAGGATAAAATAACAAGGAAAATGAAAGATAAATAAATTAAAAATAATAAATGAATTGAAATTAAAAAATGAATAAAATGAAAAATGTTTATTATTTTGCAAAGAATTTTTCTGTGATTTTTATTTATTTTTTTGAAAAATAAATTAGTTTATATACATAGTAGATTATTATATACAAGTATAATGTACCTATGTATTTTGTACAATTATTTTTATTTTATTTTTTTAATAAATACACCAATTTTATATTATATTTATTTATAACATAATTTTTGGAGTACCAAATAATTTTTAATTTATTTTTATTGTTTATTTATAGGTATATTATAAATAGAGAAGGAATCTCATATACATGTATTATGTACAAGGTAGAGAGGACTTTATTTCATTTTTATTTTGATTTTTATAATTTTTGTTTTATTTTTAGAAATATATACAAGGAGATAAGGCATATTTTTAGTTTTATTTTGGCAGAAATAATTATTTATTTACACACATGGTATATACACTATAGAGTAGGTCCTATCTCTCTCTACTTGTTTTATTTAGCGATCAAGCCAATGCTTGGCCCTCTGTTGGGGTTCAGGTCACTCTGTGTTTATTCTAAATACCTCCTTTATTTTTCTTTTTTCTTTATTCTTTTATTTTTGCACAAATACATGCCAATTATTTATATTTAACACATGCATGCATAATGCTAACTTATTGTATTTACATCTATTTACCTGATGCTTTGCCAAGATAAATAGCTAAAATAAAAGAATAAAGAGTGATGATCAGGGATTCATCACCCCATGTACTTTACCTTTGCTAGTCCCTTAGCAAACACTTATTTAAAAAAGAAGTGAAAGAGGAAAGAAAAGAAAAAGAAGGAGAATCAAGGTTGATTATTAAACTTGTCTTCATTGAATTGGAGTATGGAGCTCAGTCAGACCTTTTGGATTAATGGTCTGTCGGGACCTTATTTGGACCAAGGTTTAAGACTCGACAGCTTCTAAGTTCCACCAATCAATGGTCAGGAGTCCTCAATAATACAAATCAGAACAAGTCGACATACACAAACTCAAATGATCATGAATCGTTTCTTTTACAGTGTAAGTGATATGTAGCTCCCCACCTTAGAAATGGTAAAGAAGCAACCCCCCTTAACAAGGTAACTCTAATGTCCTAGTCCAGCAGCTCTTTCCTTGAGGAGAGAGGCATTCCCTTCTGAGTTCAAGTTCAACCAGCTCAAGAAAAGGGTAAAGAAGAGAATGGACCATGACCAGTGTAGCCATGTATCCCTAGGAGCCTAACCAGTGTCGCTAAGTCTCCCGCTACAAGCTTCACGAGATGAGAATGGGTAACATAAGCTTTGCTTTATTTGGCTATATATAGTCCAGCAAGCATTTTATTTTCGATCAGGCATGTCCACTATTTTGGAGTTTCTCTTTCTTTTGCGTATTTTTTTTCGATGTGCATATATACAACATATCGACATGGTGCAACATATATACATAAGGACTTTTTCCTCTTGAGACGATAGACTATCCCTCTTTTTAAGCGTTATTGCAACCTACAACTCCTGTCTTTAGACCTCAACACCACCAGACCAAGTTGAGACACACTTTCTTCACTAAAAGAAGACGAGAGGTTCCACCTAGAAGTACCGCCCTCGTATGCTACCCCAAGCCAAAGGAAACTGTCTCCTCACCACCTCATCCGTAGTGAGTTATGTGTAAGGTGTTGGTGCAAGTAAAGCCACTGTCTGTGAGAGTAACGTGTGTGTTGTTAAGTGTTCTACTTAGGCTCATCAAGATGACATGTGATCATAGCCTAGTGGACTTAAAGAATTAAGTCTCTAATGGACTTGAAGAGTCTTAACCCTTAATTCTATAAGGTTCTCTTAAAATTAAGTGGATTAAGGTCTTAACCAAGCTCTATTTTCCAATTTAATTCCAGGCTAGTTTAAATGTCATCTGTGATTCAGAAAAGTGTACGAGTATAAAAAGAGCTCTTTATGCAAAAATTTTTGAAAATGTGCAAAATTTTAAGAAAATGTTTGAATGAATGCATGAATGTATAAGTTCTGCAAAACTATTTACAAATATTTACATAAGGGTTTTTGCAAATTTTTATTTTTCAAACATTTTACAAAAAAATTGTACTATATACATAGTTTTTATACCAAACTATTTACAAACTTTTTACAATCAAAATATTTTTGCAAACATTTATACGAAAATAATTTTCATAAATAACTATGTATGTGCAGGAAAGAATTTTATGTACAAGAAAAAATTTAATTTTTTTACGGTTTTTAATTAAAGTGTTTTAGCCATTTTATTTATTAACATACTTACACAAAGTACGAGTTATGGCTAAAGTATATATGTAATATATACGACACCCCCCATACTTAGCTCGAACGATGTCCTCAGAGTGGATCAAGAGCTATGAAGAAGACATAACTCGTACTTAGTATAGGGAAGTGAAAAGGAATGTCATACTATAACGATGAATCAAAGAATAAAATGTCAAGGTCTCGATGTCTCCCTATATACTTAGGATCAAGTCATCCTAAGTATAGAAGATTGTACATAAAGGGAAAACCGAGTGATATAATGTATAGGGTCTACCTCCCCATACTTAATGTAAAATACCCCTAAGTATAGGTAGTAAAACAGAGGTAAAAAGAATGAAACGAATAATCAAGAGTCTGACACCCCCATATACTTAGGGTAAAGTGCACCCTAAGTATAGCATAATCACAAGATGCAGATGGGGTGTAAGACTAAAGAATGGGATGATATGGACATCTGGATCCATACAAGACGGAAGACAGTGATAATCAGGCATGAGATGCAACTGATGTGAGTCAAGAGACCACATCTCATGCAAAATGAATCGGGGCGACATCAACGACCAGCGGCTCATGATCTAGATATGGTTTGAGTTGTTGACCGTTAACACGAAAGGTTGACTCAGATGACATATCTGATATGTCGATACTACCATTGTCATGCACCTTTCCAACCAGGTATGGTCCCTTCCACTTAATCTATAATTTCCCTAGAAATAACCTAAGCCTGGCATCAAACAATCATACTTTACGATCTGGCTCAAACTGCTTACGATAGATATGAGAATCATGTCATATCTTTACTCGCTCCTTATAATGTAGGCTACTCGAAAAGGTTGTACCTCTAAGCTCCTCCAGTGCTGCCAATTCTGCCTTCCTTTGGTCTCTTATACTCTCTGGATCCAATAATATCTCAGTGACAACCCATAGTGACTTGTGCTTAATCTCAACAGGTAAATGCCATGGCTTGCCATAAATGAGATGATAGGGAGGTGTATCCAAAGGAGTCTTGAAGGAAGTCCTATGTGCCCACAAGACTGAGTCCAAAAGCTGTGACCAATCCTTTCGTTCTGGGCGGACCATCTTCTGCAATATCGTCTTGATCTCCATGTTCGATACTTCAGCAAGACCATTGGTCTGAGGGTGATATGGAGTGGAAACTCTATGGTCTATGCTGAACTCGTTAGCAAGGGACTTTACCTTGTCGTTGATAAAGTGAGACCCCCATCAAATATAAATACTCTAGTCAGCATAAATCGTGAAATGATATTCTTTCTCAAAAATCTGCAAACAGTCCTAGCATCTGCGTTTCGGGCAGGAATGGCCTCAACCAATGACTCACCGAATCCACGACCAACAGAATGTACTCAAATCCCTGACTCTTAGGGAATGGACCCATGAAATCGATGCCCCATGCGTCAAAAACCTCACAGAAGTGAATGGGATGCATCGGCATCATATCACGCTATCCACAAGTGCCTATCCTCTCACAGCCAGTACATCTCTTCATGAATCCATCAGAATCCTTGAAGAGAGTAGGCCACCATAGGCCAGATTGGATCACTTTTTATGTCGTTCCCTGATGAATCCTCATTCATCACTCTTTATTCCTTTATTTTAGCTAAAAATCTTTGTAAAACACCATGTAAATACTTGTAATTATAATAAATTGTCAAAATGCATGCTTTGTGTAAATAGCAATAATTAGCATGTTTTTGTGCAAAAATAAAGGAATAAAGAAATAAATAAAAAGAGGAAATATTTGGAATAAATATTGAGTGACCCGAACCAAAAGGAGGGCCAATCATTGGCCTGACCGCAAAATAAAACAAGTAGAGAGAAATAAGGCCATTCATCATTGTACATATATTCCCTCTTCATGTATATATTTTATTTTCATAAAATAAAATCATACATGTGTTCCTCATAATTTGTAAATATTCCTAAAATAAAATAGAATGAGAAAAATAAAATAAAAATAAAATCATTTCTCTCTCACCCTTGTATATACCATGTATATATGTACATTCACCTATTTATTTAACCCTTGTAAATAAATAATAAAAATCAAATAAAAATGATTTTATATCCCAAATTTTATGTTGTAAATAAATAAAATATAAAAGGAGGATAATTGTACAAAAATAAACTAATAAAAATAAAAATGTAAAATACATAGGTATAGGTAATAAACATATTATGTATTTACATACAATAATATATTATGTATATACAATAATTTATTTTTCAAAAAAATAAATAAAAATCACTAAAAAATACTTTGAAAAGTAATAAACATTTTTCATTTTGAAAATATTTTAAAACAAAATTATTTACTATTTTTAATCTAATTTATAAATAATTTCGAAATGGTGAATTCTGATTGGTCCATGGGGATTGTTGACCCCCGGTGAACTCCCCCCTAGACCACATGGCCCGCGGATCTTGGCACTGACCCGACTTCACCGATTTTCCGTGTCATGATCCGACCTCCATATCCTCAAACCCCGGGCTCCGATTGTCGAGAAAATATCTGAGATTCACGCCCGATCGTTTCCTAAGGGGTCCGCTCCTCATAGTACGTTCCCGACTCCCATCTTCCCGGACCTTCACTCCTATATAGCTTCACATCCAGCCACCTTTTCCCGGACCTTTGGCCATCGTCTTCAACCCCAGTGACCTCCATCTTCCTCCTCGAGTGACAGCGAGCGCGGGAGCGTGTTACAGCACCCGATTGGAGGCCAAAGCCCTAGGTCCGGCGACCATCATTGCCGAGCTCCGCCACCGGCGAAGCCCGAGCCTCTAGAGGCGTCTCTCCATCGAGGCAAAGACCCTGGGAGGTTGCTGACCTCCATCTCAGACGATTCCCGTCACCAGGTAGACTCGGTATCCAGTAGCTTAGTTTAATTTCCCAATTTTAGGTTTCAGGTCGTCGGCCTTCGCAGGCCAATCCACATCGCTCCGATTACCCATTCACCCATCCGACCACACCTACACCTTCATGAGACTTCTCCACACCTTCTTCACCCCTCCGATCACCCTGGTTCGCCACGGAACAGGGAACTCGGGTCTTCTCCGCCGTCGTTCACCGGGGACCCACGCACTGACTCCCCCGATCACCCATTTCGCCCGCTAACGGGTCGAGACAGTTTGCCATCGACCCCTCTTTCTTTCAGTGCAGGTTAGAAGGCTAAGGAGGCCTCATATGGAGGCCCGACCATCAAAGCACATGTGCTCTCACTTCCCTTCGTCGCCGCAGCAATCCAGCTGCTCCCGGCACTATCGGAGCATTCCAATTGCTGCGGGCGACCATCAGCTTCCTTTTCCCCATCTCAGCAGCCTCGAGGAGCCCTCTAGCAAGCACAGTGGCTGGGCGAACCTTACCGACGATCAGTTCCTCGAGGACCCTTCAGAGCCGTTTGATTGAGCGCCTCGCGCCAGTTTAGATCTTAGCCATCCATCTGTAGGAGGCTCTTGACCATTCGATCAAGCTGCGGATCAGATCCAGGATGTTTATCGCCAAAGGGGTACCAAGGATCCTCCACCGTCCGATCTGAAGTGGACCCCTTACAGCCGTTGGATCATAATAAAAGGGTAAATATTACTTAGGCCCTCCTTAGTTTCGCATTTCTGTTTGAGTCCTGTAAATATTTTTAGTAGTTGTTTTTAATTTTTAATAATTGCACTTTGAACTTGGCAGTTTTAGTATTTGCATTTTAGTCCCTCTATGTGTGGTGCACGTGCTTTGACACGTGATATTTTGGGCTTTTTGCATGTATTGGGTTGGGTTTCTGGAATGTTATGAAATGAAAGTTTAGTTTATATAATTTCATTTATGCTCCTGTACGTACTGTATTTGAGCATGTGCTGGCTATAATGCAAATTTTGCACTAAGCCCCTTATAGTTCTCGCACGTGTTTCTTTTAAGCCCTTAGAACTTGTTTTCTTTACATTAAGGTCCTTGTGTGTTGTGTCTCTCTTATTGGTTGAATAAAATATCAAATCAACTCCAAATCCACTGAAATTTGGACACGTGGCCCCTGCCACTGTAAAAATTCAGTAATTTTTTGGGACTTTTTTTTTGATTTTCTATTTTTAAGAATTCAAAAATCTTCATTTTTCCTACTATTTGAAATATAAAATCCACTAAAAATATTAAAAAACCTTAAAAAAATCTAAAAAAATTTATGGTGTATTTGTTTGTATGCCTTGTTGCTTTTGTACAAATTTCATTCTGGACTTATAAAACCCCTAAAAATTGAAAAACCCTAAAAATCTTATCAAAATCCGTAAAAATTCTAAAAAATTCCAAAAAATGCAATTTCTTTTCATGTAGTTTAGTTTTATTTGTAGTTTGTCATAAAATTGTCTCCAGATTTTTAGACCTATTTATATATTTTTAAGGGATTTTATCACTTGTGCCCCTCTGAGATCTCACAATTTCAGTTATGCCCTATCTTTTTGGTAATATCAATTGTGCCCCTCACTTCTTACTATTTTATCACCTGTGCCCCTCGGGTTAGTGACCGTCCATCCACAGTGCAAACGGACGTTAACTTTGAGGACATAAGCGGTATTAATTTTAAAAAAAAGGGTTATATGGTCATTTTATACCCTCTTCCTCATCCTCTTCAGTCTACTTCATCCCTTCTCTTCCTCCTCCACAGCTCCTCCCTCCTCCTCGAGGTCTCGTGCAGCCTCCCCCGAGCCTCCGGCTCCGCCCACGTGCCTCACCTCCGTCTCCGTCCTCCTCTTCCTCCGCCCCCGCACCTCCCCCTCTGCCCCCCGCACTGCCCCCTGCACCTCCCCTCCGTCGTTGCACTGCCACTGCCACTGCACCTCTCCTCCGTGCCCAGCCCCAGCCCCGCACCTCCCCTCTGCGCTCAGCCCCAGCCCGCACTGCCCCGCACCTCCTCCCCGCGCCCCCGCGCCCATCCCGCGCCCCCGAGCCCCCACGCCCCCTGCCCTGCCTCCCCACGGCCCTCCAGGCCCTGCGACCCTGCGACACTGCCTCCTTCCGCGCCCCAGTGCCCCATGCCCTGCCTCCCCACGCGCCCTCCAGGCCCCGCGCCCCCGCGACCCTGCCTTCCCCACGTCGTCGCGCCCCCGTGCTCCATGCCCTGCCTCCCCACGCGCCCTCCAGGCCCCGCGCCCCCGCGACCCTACCTCCCCCGCGACCCCGCGCCCCCTGCCCTGCCTCCCCACGCGCCCCTTGCCCTGCCTCCCTACGCGCCCCCCAGGCCCCGTGCCCCCACGACTCTGCCTCCCCTCGCGCCCCCGCGGCTCTGCACCTCCTGCCTTGCCTCCCCGGCGACCCCGCGGCCCTGCCTCCCCACGCACCACCCTAGCCTCGCTGCCCCCCCCCCTCCAGGTCGTCCTCTAGTCCGTCGCCCCTAAGTCAACTCCAGGACTTTCAGTATTTTTTAATTTGAGATAAATTTTTGATTAATTGATTCATGAAAATTCATCGAAAAATTCAATAAAATTCATCGTTTGATCCGTAATGAGTGATATATCCGTGAAAATGCAAAAAAAATAAAGATTCAATGGATGCATGAAGTGTAATTAAGAGAGAGAAATTATGAAGAGAAAAGAAGAAAGACAAATGGAGGAGGAAAAAGATCAAGAAGAAGTCTGGACACTAATACCCTTCTTAACTACATCAAGGTTTAAAAAAACTATGGTTATGTCAACTCATTGACGGTCAATCTGACGGAAGGGCACAACTGATGACGGAGCAAGAAGTAAGGGGCACAACTGATATTACCAAAAAGATAGGGGCATAAATGAAATTGCGAGATCTCGGAGGGGCACAAGTGATAAAATCCCTATTTTTAAAGAGCCTTTCAAATCTGGCTGCATCGTAGCTTCCTGTTTTTACCTTCTTTCATTTTTGTAAAATCAACAAAAAATATAAAAATCTGAGAAAATTACCAAAAACACCTGAAAAAGTGTAAAACCTGAAAATATTTTTATTATAATTTTCTGACATGTTTTGATGCAATAAATAATTTGTTGAGTGTGCTCTTTTTAGCCCTTTTCTATATTTTCTTCATAATTAAAAATCACAAAAAAAGTTAAAAAACCCATAAAATCCACCAAAAACATTTTCTATCCTTTATTTGATTTTTCGACTACTTCGTAGGCCTTTGGCCAACCCGTGCTCCTTGTGTTCGACTCTGGTCGCTATACCAGGTTAAATAAATAGCAAGACCGCTATTCAGCTTTTTGACTGATTATTTTATTTTGGAGGTCTTATTTTCTTGATTGATCGATCTCCGAGATTCGGGTCGCAACGACCCTTATTTTTTACACCTTTACCCGGATCTCGTGAGAGACTTTTCGGTCATCGGAATGGCGTCGATGCCGGGGAGCACGACTTAGTAGTCACTTTATTTTCACGGCTTTTTCACAGCTTTTCTGTCCATAGTTGTATATATTTTTCTTCTTATTTCATTTGCATATTTTTATAATAATTGTGTCTGATACACTTCTGTTTCACTTTCTTGTGAGGGCATGAGGACCAAGGCGGCTTCTTCGGAAGCCGACACAACCGCGGGAGGGAGCCAGAGGTAGCTCTTTCCTGCATAGAGCCACATGAGAGCGTGAGGAGGCCAACAGAAGTTCGGGAGCCGTAAATAGCCGCAAAATAACTGTAGTTTAGTCGTAGCCGTAGTTAGATTAGTTTACTTTTTCAGCAGACTTTATTATTATTGTAATAATACAGGACTCACAGACTTGGAATTTGGTGATTTATCGGGATCTGTTTTGCTGAGTACCAGTGTGCTCAGGGGACCTCACTGCGGTTTTTCGTCGGATTTTATTTTCTCGCATTTTTATTACTGCTTATCTGATTTGCGCGGATTTAGCCTTAGCTTAAGAATTTTCTTGATTGTGTTGTAATTACTTAAGGCCCAATCCCTAATTATCTGCCTGCTCCTATAGATCGTTAATTGGACCTTAATAATTAAATCACAAGAAAAAGTCGGATTAGTTAGACTCGAGTCCACGTGCCGTGAGGAGTCACATACAACGCGTGCAGGATCCGTTGTGGCGGACACCGAGTGGATCCCAAGATCGGACTCCGGACTTTAGTTTGATTACCCGGCTACTATTCTTCGCGTGTAGAATTGCTCTGTCTAAGGTCGGTTTCCTCGTGCATCATATAGGTAGTTTATTTCTGTCTTTACATTTATGCGCAGATCATTTTGCATGTAGAGAGCTGGAGGAAAGGTGCGCATTTTTACTCAGCATGCATCATTGATTTCATCGTGCATCAGCTTTTTCGTCTTCTCCCCCCATTTTCGGACTTAAATAACCATTAGAACCGAAAAATTTTTTAGGGGTTGTTTGCTTGAAAAATACATAAAAAAAGAAAAACAGTAAAATTGGGACTGCTAAACACACTTGACCCTAAAAGACACCTAACCTAAAAATCTGTCTTGGGGAGAGCAACCCCCTCCTTGTTAGGTTTGGATGAGCGAGAGAGCGACCCACACACTAGGCTAGAGCCATATCCGATTTCCTCTCAGACTACCGGCCTTTTATACGGGACAATCTGTTGGGAGTATTGGATTCCCATCCACTCTGATAGACTGACTTGATTACCTAAATAAAATTGATAAAATAATCGACCTAACCTTTACAGTCTTCAACTCTGCGTGCGTAGGTGATTTGGGGGTATTGCTTGACCGATCTGGTTTGTGTTTTCAGATCCCATTCACTCTCTTCTTCACCTATATTCTCCTCCAGTCATCTATCTTTCTCCCTCCCACCCTCCCTTCAGTTTTCTCTTCCCCTTCTTTACCCAAGGATGATGGATCGCACTACTTTCATGCCTGCTCTTGCGGCTTCTTCTTCTCATATCCATCATTCCAGTCCACCTCCGTGGGAGGTCGGATCTCCAACCGATCTCCCATTCTCTACCACCCTTATCCATCCTTCTAGGCATGTTGTGCTAGACGCCCGTGGAGATCAGACCGATCAGATGCGACACACGGGTGATTTCATTGCTGGGATACGAGTGCACCCTAGAGGCGATCACAAAGAGCAGATGCGAGTTGCAGATACCTCCCGCACGATGATAATGGATGAGCATACCGATCATGAAGCACAGTCAGCTTCTACATACAATCCCTTCATTCTAGATGTGGAGTTCATTCAGAGTCTGTCGACATTCTCAGGGGAGGTGCACGAGGAGCCCTATCTTCATCTATCCAAGTTCGAGAAGTTCTGTAGGACCCAGACATATTCAAATATCACTGCTGAGGAGTTGATGATGAAGACCTTCCCATTCTCACTTCAAGATAGAGACATGAGATGGCACAGACGATTAGGAAGGAGATTCGCTACGTGGGGAGAACTACGCTTACAGTTTTTACAGAGATATTATCCCCAACGTAGAGCAGATATGATGCGGTCTTTGATCATAGATTTTTCAGTATACCCCCAGGATCCAGTACACGATTCATGGCTGAGGTTTCTTGAGCTCTTGAGGAGATTTCCAGATCATGGACTTTTACATACTGACCTTATTGAGATCTCCATGAGGGGGATGACCGATCAGATTGTACTGGTAGTTACCTCGTGTGGTGGTTTACACCACAGTTCCTACATCGATTTACTTAATGCCATCTCGAGAGCATTTTCATAGAAGTCATCTTTACGAGACACACTAGTCGGGACAACACACGAAGATGATGCAGTACCAATAGGGTGTGCCGCACTTGTTGAGCGTGATTTTTCAGGTGTCGGAAAAATTGATGGAAATTGTCGTTGTTTTTATCCCCAAAATCCCGCGTCAACAAAATATTTTTTTAAATTTTGCTACTTATTAACATGTATAACGGACATGGTCAAACTCAGGGAGGCTACAATTCCTGAGGGTTATTCAATCAATCAGAAACTAATTAAAAGAAAATAGGAATCTCAAAGGGCAACTATCCTAGGTTTTTTGTGACTTTTTTTAATCTTTTTTAAAAATTTTTTATTTATAATTTTTTTATATTTTCTGATTTTCAAATTTTTAGTGATTTCGATTTTGCAATTTTTTTATTTTAAAAAATAACGAACAATGTGAATAAACTCAAGAAATATGCACAGCAACTCTTTTTGCAATTTTTCAATTAGTCAAAAATACTCAAAAAAATTAAAAGAAAATGTTTTTGAGTTTTAAAAGTTTTGAAATATTTTTGATAATTTTTCTGGAATTTTTCGAATGTTTTTAGATTTTTCTAAAAATCAAACAGTGAGAAAATAAGAAAATGTGCTCATCCTGGAGTAATTTGCAATTTAAAAATCTTTTAAATACCCAAAACTCCTGGCAATTATTTTTAAGACAAACTAGAAACAAATATCTACAAACAGGAACTAAAATCACGATTTTTGGATTTTTGTAGAATTTTTTTATGATTTTTAGAAGATTTTTATATTTTTTAATTTTTTAGGTTTTTTAAAATTTAATGCACCAAAAGTGGTCAGAAATTAAAGCCCAACAAAATACACCTACAGTAATTGTTTTTAGAATTTTTAAGCAATATTTGAATTTTTATGAATTTTGGAATTTCAAATAAGGAAAAATGACACTATTTTTATTTTTAAATAAGAATAAATGAAAGAAAATGCAATAAAAAATTAATGCTAAGAAAATTATCACATCAGGAGCATAGCATAATTTTTGCGAAATTTTTGGATCTTGAATAACATTTATTTCAATGAAAAGACAATGCAAATTATTGTTCTTCCATTCAGGGACCAAAATGTAAATAAGCAAAAGTTTTGGACTCAAATATAATTTGTTCAAAGTTTTTTGCAAAAATTAGAACAATAAATAAAATCAAGAGGAATTTCGCAATTTACCCAGTAAGGAGCATGCAAAACATGTGACTTGAGGCTCTGGCAAGGTCTCTTTGCAAATTCTGAAATATCCGTAGGGCTTTAGATGCAATTGTCCAAATAGTATTTTTTTAATCAAAAGCCACAACCCTAAGGCTCCTTCGTTGCTTTCTTTCCAAGCCAAGAGGGACTTCACAGGGGAGCGCCGCCGCCTATCTTCTTCAACAAGGCGGAGGGCGTCGGCTATGGAGGGGCGGCGCGGGACGGCGGTGGTGGAGCGGCGTCGAAGGATCGCGGGGAATCTCCGGTATGGAGGAGAGTTGCGTGGGCGGAGCGTTGTGTCGCGCGCGACCGCATTGAGGAGGTCGGTGGTGAAGGGACGCAGGTCGCACGGTGGGAGCGCGCGCGTCTGGAGGCGGTGGGCCACCGCGCAGGTGGCTGGCGTTGCGGTGGAGGGCGTGGCCGCGTGGAGGGGCGTGGAGAAGGAAGGAGGCAGGGCGGTCGTAGGTGGTGCGCCGCCGTTGATGGAAGAGGGCGGCTGTAGGGGTCGACGTCGAAGGATGTGCAGGCGGACTTCGCCGGGATCTGGAGGACGCCGCCTCGCGTCGGCGGTGTACAACGGCACCGCCTCGTGCGACTGGAAGGCAGAGGATCGGCGGCGGGCCGACTCCTTGTTTTTTTTATTTATTTTGTAAGTAGTAAATGAAAACAGAGAAAACTTTTTTTTTGTAAATCTGAAATATGAAAGAAAATAGAAAATGAGTTTTTTTTATTTTTGTTTTTTTAATGTTCCTGCAAAATAAACGTTAGAAGAAAAGAAACAAATCTTTTTTCTTATTATTTTTATTTATTTACAAATAGGAACACGAACGAGGATCCGACGAACATGAGGGTTTCGAATCCGATTCTCCGGCCACCATGCGTGGTCGGAGTTGGTAGATCGTGGGAGATAGAAATCGAAGGCGGAGAGATCGCGAAGATGAGATGAAATTTTGAGTCGACGGCAGATCAAAAATGATGACGAATTTTTTTATGATCTAGAAGAACAAAATGATGATGGAAAAATGCGACAAAATAAACTACGATTAAACAAAGATAAAAATGCGAACAAAAATGCGGATCTCACCTTAGGAGTGGAAAATGAACCGTGATCGCCTCGCCAAGGCTGACTCGCTGTCACCGGATGGCTTGGTGGCTAGGCAACTTTCTCAACAAAATTGTTCTCTCGGAGATCGGGCTCCTCTCTCTAAAGATTGATCCAGTTGGAATGAGGGAGAAGGAGCCATATAAATAGAAAATAGATGAAATTTGAATTTTGAATTTTTAAATAAAGAGATAAGGGAGATGAAAAATTGAAATGAAGTTTTGAATTTTTTTTGGATGGAAGGGATAAGAGAGATAAAATGAGAGAAGAGATAAAATAGAAGAGAGATAAAATTATTTACAAAATTAACTAATTTTTTTTATTTTCGTCACTTTATTTGTTGGAATTAAAAAATGTTATTTTTTATTTTTTTATGATGTTTAGTTAAAAATAGCAACTATATACATATATTATATACATATATGACATTATATACAAGGGTAAATGAGTAAATTAGCTTTTTTGTGTTTTATTTTTTAATTAATTTTTTTATTTTAAATAATTAGTAAAAATATTTACAAATATATACAAATACAATATGCACAAAATACATGGGAAAATTGCACAAACCACTTCAGAAAACCAACTTTTCAACTGTAACTCCAAAAATTATGAAATCACAGCCATTTTGAATATAACTTAATTTAGAATTCAATGGAAGTGATATTGGTTCAATTTGAGATCATATGGAGCCGGAATTGATCTTTCAATTAGTGCTTAGTGGCTTTTTCCAAGTGTGGCTACTTTTATTATGTATATGATTTAATTGTGCAATCATTTTTATTAATTAGGACACATTTTTATTTACAACTTTTGTTTTGAAAGTTATTTGATTTGGGTCAATTAAGGCACAAATAAATTAGTGTCAGTTTTATACAGATATACACAAAATAAGTGAGAAATATTTACAACAACACACACAATTTTTTGATTTTCTACTTAAGGACCCTTATCTCCCCCTATTTTATTCCTGATCGATCAGGTCAAGTCTTGACCTTCTCTCGGGGTTCGGGTCAGCATGTATACAGTCTTCCTTTTTTCTTTTCTTTATTTTTCCTTTCTTTATTTATTTATTTATTTTAGGTTAAAATTAGTAAGAAGTGTACAATTTACATACAGATGCAAGTTAGTAAGAATATGGAGTTAGTGTTATATGCAGGTGTTTTGTAAGGGATTTTAAGCTAAAATAAATGAATAAAGATGACGAATTGCAGATTCATCATCCCCCTATGATTTACCTTTGCTAGTCCCTTATCAAACACTTATTTGAAAGAATAAGTGAAGAAGAAAAAGAAAGGGAAAATAAAGAAAGTAGGACAATATTGAGTATTAAACTTATCTTCATAAAATTGTAGTTTGGAGCTCTGTCGGACCTTTGGATTATTGGTGTGTCGGAACTTCTGTGAGACTTAGAATTTTAAAACCAACAGCCTTCAAGTTCTACACATCATTGTCATAGTTTTGGCCCAGAAGTCATCTTAGATCAATCCTCTTCCCAAAGCATACCCTATGAACATTGAACAATCGACTCATGTGTGTGAAAAGTTTTAGCTCTTCCCATCCAGAATGCCGGACTACCATGCAAATCTCCTCTCCAATAACGCGTCATCGGGGAGTCAGGTATTTCCTTCTAAGGTCTGTCGCGTTGTGTTCACAATCCAAAATGGGGGAGAAGTTAGAAGAATGAAAAAAGAACAGGAGGATGGCCAGTGTAGTCACCTCTCCTTGTGAAGCTGGCCAGTGTAGCCGAGTCTCCACCAAGATCTGCAGGTTTCTGTTGAAGCTTGGACATTTTTGGTCAGATATTTATTTGGTAGTAGCTTCTTTGTATTTGGATTTTTGGTGGCTCTGCTTGGATCTTGTTGTGCCCCTACGGATATAGAATCTTTTTTTCCGTACATGTTTTGGGGTCTTAGAAAAAATCGTGCCCAGTCGTCCATCCCTTTTCAGAAGCTTTATTTCAACCTGTACTCCAGTCTTTAGATTTCCACGCTACCAGAAAAGAAACTCACATAGTCTTCCAACATCTCGTCTGAGTTGAGTTAAGTGCATAGTGCGGGAGTACAAATTAATTCCCTATTCCAGAGTTGTATCCAGAATGAAGAGACCAGGTTAGACACTAAGAGTCAAACGCTGCACATTGTCATGTGGAACTCAAAGAATTAAGTCAAAGACCTGGAGCTTCTTAAAATCCTATTTCTCGGTGAAGTTCCTTTGAGAATTAGGTGGATTGAGGTCCAACTAAGCTCCATTCTTCAATTTTATTCTAGACATAGTTTAAATATCAATACTATCCTGAAAAATGCACATGCAAATGCAACATATGAACAATGCAGAGAGTTTTTTTAAAGAGGAATGATGCACATGTGAAAAGAACATATTTTTAGAGAAATTTTCTAATTTTGAACTTTTTATGGATTTTTGGAGGAAAAATGCAAATGTGAAAGAAAGTTTTTTTCAATTTTTTATAAACTTTTGGTTTTGTAATTTTTTTAAGGAAAAAGGGTTAGTAAAATATATACAAGTATCCACAAGACCTTTTTTTGTTTTTGTTGTTTTTTTGTTTTATAATTAGTTATTATTTTTTTGTTTTTTGTTGTTTTTTTGTTTGTGTTTTTTTGTTTTTATTTTTTTATGTGTTTTTTGTTGTTTTTTCCATACGTGGATTTTACAAAATTATACACATAACCCCCCAAATAAGCGTATTTAAAAGTACGAGTTATGTCTAAAGTATATATACAATATATACGACACCCCCTTATACTTAGCTCGAACTATGTCCTCATAGTGATCAGAGAGCGACAAAGGAAGACATAACTCGTGCTAAATATAGAAAGGTGAAAAAAACTCCTATGCTACAACGACTCAAAGAAAAGATAAAAAGAAGAGAAGTTGGTGATCCCCCCTATACTTAGGATCAAGTAATCCTAAGTATAGTAGAATGTACAAAGGGGAAAATCGATGAAAAGAATGTACAGACTCACAAAGACACGATATGAACAACATCACCCCCCCTATATTTAGGGTAGAGTATCCCTAAGTATAGGCAACAACAACAAGGGTGATAAACAGGACAATTATGAACAACACAAATCCTTCACCCCTACTTACGATAAAGCACATCCTAAGTATAGCATATATACACACACACGGGAAAAGGGGTGAATGATAAAACGGGAGAAGAAAGAGTGAAACGAAAGGATATACAAGAGGAATGGATGTACAAAGGTTAAGAAGGTCGAAAGCGAACCTTCTTGCGGGACCGCTAAGGTATGGATTTGACAAGATGCAGGTCGATATTAGGATCATCATTAGACATAAACTGAGTAGGATCGACCAAGATTGTATCCTCAGCGGTTTCAGATTGTGCAGGACTAAACCGATTATTGGAAGTAGTGTGATCATGTCCTGCATGGGAAGTCTTGCAAACCTCAAAGTAAAATGGCTCGTAATCATTATCAGAAAAAGTAGGATTAGTTTCAGTCTGGCAAGCCTCTACCGGATCATCATCTTTATCAAAAGGCCATAATTCCTTTATAAAAGCAATCAAATCAAATTTGGCATGATCGGTCTCATCTGAATCAGCATGAATAGGAACGGACTCATCAGTGAAAGTAGTCGAATCATGTCTGTCCTGTCTAGTCTCAGGGTCTGTCTTCCGCTCTAGGGTGTTTATCGTGTAAATTCCACGGATGTCATCAATACATCGCCACATACCAGAAGAAGGAACTCCAAGGTCTATGCTTTCCGATTCATCCTCCTTGAAGAGGAATTCTCGGGTCTCAGTATCATCCATCATATAGAAAAATCTCTGGTAGTATCATCATGGTCAAATTCCTTGGGGTTGGCTAACACGGGAGGGCTCTCATGGGATGCGGGTCTCTGGACAGTAGTGGGTGTAGTGATTAACACATCGCTCCCTACATCAGAACGGAAGCGAATCTCTCCTGAACCATAATCAATAACGGCTCCCGCAGAGGCGAGGAAAGGCCGTCCCAGGATGATTGGAGGGTGCTCCACAGGGGTGGAGGTCTCCATGGGCATTACAACAAAATCCGAAGTGAAATTCATGGCCTGAATGAGAATGACAGCGTTTTCTAGAATACCCTTCAGCCTCTTGATAGATCCATAAGCAAATTGAACTATCATCCTAGTTTTCTTGAGAGGCCCAAGATGAAAAGACTGTACCATAGAGAAGGGTATTATATGGATTGACGAACCGCCGTCAAAGAGAATGTTATCACAAGAATAGTCAGATATGGGGCAACTCACAAGAGGTGTGGTCGTGTTCCCTTTCTTAAAATACAGACGGTGAGAGATGGCGTAGGCAGTGGCCATGGTCAGGATGTGACGCTCAGATCTTATCCTTCGCTTTCTTTTCTTGTGTTGAGGAGCAGATAAATTTGTCATGGCCTGTTGAAGTGGTGTTTTAATAATCTCATGAAGGGTTTCCACCACTTCGGGTTTAGTCAGCATTTTTTTTTTGAATTTTTGGTCCTCATCCATACAAGGGAGGAGGTCGGAATCAGCATATACATGAGGATTGTCAAGAGCAGTCTGTACAGTGGCATCCTCGGGGTCAAGGTTGGGACATGGTTGTGTGGGTAATTGATCGAGCATTTGGGTCCTCTCCTCACAAAATGAATCAATAACGTGTCTCCCGAATTCTTTTTTGATTTTTTAAAATTTTTCATTTTTTTTGTATTTTGGGTGATTTCAAGCTCTCATGATTATCCTCAAATGAATCAATATCCTCAAATACTGGAGCAGCATTTTGGCTCTCATTCATGTTAATTAGATTGGAAATCCTCGGATTCATATGCTCCATCATCTGGTTCAATTTCTTAAGTGTGGAAACCATGAAAGGTGACTCCAAAATCCCAGGATCGGGTGGGTTGAATGAGGGTGGGTGAAAATTAAAGTCCTCTGTCTCCTGAAATAATGGGTTAGGCGGATATGCACAAACATCAGGAGGAAGATCCTCCTGGAAAAGGAAAGGTGGATCGTATGGAGAGTATGAGATATCTGCGAAGATCGGATTAAAATAACTCCAGTCAGCCATCTTCGAAACAAAAGATGAGAGAGCACGAGGGTCAAGTCAAAAGATATGGAGAAAAAGGTGCAAATGCACAGAAGGATCTGGTATGCACACAAGCAATCAAACACAATACAAACCCCCAATTCAACAACTCAGCGCAATGTGAAGACCGTGAAGGTTCGGTCTCTTAATCTTGTCTGTTTTAGAGTTAGGTGATAATCACAAAGTTGTACAAACACTTTGGTTGAATTATGGGATTTGGGCACTAACCTTAGTGTGTACGCGGGCAAGTTAAAACGAATACAATGAGGGGGTTACTCTCCCCAAACACAATGATTTTTCCTTATTTTTTTAGGGTCGAGTTTTCTTTAGCAGTCCCAAATTTTAGGCAGTTATCACTTGGTTACAATATTTTCAAAGAATCGCCTACCGAGTGTCCAATTTCCTTTTTAACTTACGTGAGCAAAAACAAGGAAGGAGATCGGAAATACCAATGCACGATTAAAAACGATGATGCATGCAGGGGTTAGAGATGCGTACCTTATCGCCAACACTCTACATGCAAGTGATCCGCGCAGAATTTAAGTACAGAAAAATAAACTAACTATATGATGCAAGTGCACCGTCCTAGATGATAACTTCTATTAACGGGCAAGAACAAGTTAGTTTAACTAAGTCCAAATTACGCTCTACTCTATAGGCACATAAATTCTTGTTTAGAGTGTTTGGACCTAATTAATTACCTAGCTCAAGCAAATTAATTAAAGCAATCAATAGGTGGCTCTCGAAATCCGCGGAAAACAAAGAAAAATAAAGGCGATTAAAACAAAATTGGTGAGGTCCCCCAAGTGCACCGGCACTTGGCGAAACAGACCCGCAACAAATAAATGTCCATTTTATAAAGTTCAAATGCTATAAAAAAATCTCTCTTTTTTCTCTCTCTCTCTCTTTTCTTTTTCTCTTTTTTTCCGTCTCCTTCACTTCTTCTTTTTTTCTTTTTTCGTCTCCACTTCTTCTTCTCGTCTTCTCACGCTATCCTGCGGCTTGGTGAAGAATCAAGCCGCCTCCACATCTCTTGGGTGCTTCGGCTCTCCTAGGATCGCCTCCTTCGGTCCGCGTGCCCTTGCAAGAAAAAGAAAAGAGAATGGGTAAGAAACACAATTATCAAATATGAGAAAATGATGAAATGAATGCAATGGATATGAACAATGGAATAATATGGTAAATTATGCACAGATATTTACAACCAAGTATAGCAGGTCAAAAGAGAAACCTAACTATCCTCGTCGTGCCTCCCCGGCAACGGCACCATTTTGTTGAGCGTGAAATTCGTGGGATGGAAAGATAAATTATTGATAAAAAGGTGTGGTTGTGGTCGTTGCTTTTCCCACAAGACAGGGGGAGAGGCAAGATGGGTCGCCGCCCCTTGCTTCTTCTCCACGCAAGGGGGCGGCGCGGATCGGCGGTGGAGGTGCGGGCAGCAATGGAAGTGATATTGCTTCAATTTGAGATCATATGGAGCCGGAATTGATCTTTCAATTAGTGCTTAGTGGCTTTTTCCAAGTGTGGCTACTTTTATTATGTATATGATTTAATTGTGCAATCATTTTTATTAATTAGGACACATTTTTATTTACAACTTTTGTTTTGAAAGTTATTTGATTTGGGGTCAGTTAAGGCACAAATAAATTAGTGTCAGTTTTATACAGATATACACAAAATAAGTGAGAAATATTTACAACAACACACACAATTTTTTGATTTTCTGCTTAAGGACCCTTATCTCCCCCTACTTTATTCCTGGTCGATCAGGTCAAGTCTTGACCTTCTCTCGGGGTTCGGGTCAGCCTGTATACAGTCTTCCTTTTTTTCTTTTCTTTATTTTTCCTTTCTTTCTTTCTTTATTTATTTTAGGTTAAAATTAGTAAGAAGTGTACAATATTTACATACAGATGCAAGTTAGTAAGAATTTAGAGTTAGTGTTATATGCAGGTGTTTTGTAACGGATTTTAAGCTAAAATAAATGAATAAAGATGACGAATCGCAGATTCATCAGCACTTCATGAGGATACAGCTTCTATACACCAGACTGAGGACATGGATTCTGATGCAGCACAGATGATGGATGACATGACTGCCGTAGTGGAGGTTCTGACCCAGAGACTGCTCGAGTTTCCGTTGGTCTTCCAGCTTGAGTTCGAGTCAGTCCCGGACTTTTAAGTTGACGAGTCTTGGATATCAGATCTTCTGATATTCCAAGAAATGGAGAAGCCCACACTAATACAGCCATCAGTCCAGACATTTCAGTACCCATTTCCAGACGACTCAGCTTCTATTCTACAAAGGTACTTCTCGGATTTAGATAGACATCCTGATGCAGTCCAGCAGCCAGAGCTAGATATGGGACACCACTTTGAGATGACCGATAGAGATAGTCCCATGTTTGAGCCATTTGTCCTTTAATTTGATGAGAGAGATATATTGTAGGAGGACCAGACGATAGCCAACACTACCATAGCTCGAGGATCAGTTTCAGATACTTCAACAGCCACCGCGTTGTTGACCAGCACTGTTTCATGTTTCCAGATTTTTCAGAGGCCAACTTCAACTGATGAAACATCTTGGTGCGAGGAGTTAGTGATAGACAATAACACAGATTCCTATTTAGATTCTGATCTTCTCCTTCTCACTGATAATCTTGCATTTCTCCCCGAGGATTATCTGCGGGAGAATGCCACATACTCTGTGTACTCAGTTTCCCCTTCTGAGACTGTATCCAATCTGGAGGATCACGAAACCGAGTCTTCTGATATTTCTGATCTTTCTGAGTCTGAGCTTTCCCTCCTCGATGACCCTCGAGGATGAGGTGATCTTTGAGATATTCGACGATCTATCTGATTTTTCTCCATTATGTGCATCTGATATCAGTTTTCTTAGTGAGTCTCCTGATCTTGACTTTTCGCACCTTTCTGAGACGATGATTGACGTGGAGGATTCTATTACTGATCCATCTTTCTCCACGTTTTATCCCTTCGGCTCTCCACTTACATTCCATTCAGATCTTGAGCCGATGATTTCTTTGTGTTACCGGATCCCGATCCCATCTTCCCATATCCCTGCCCGGTAGCAGACACCCACCTGACTTCCTACTTGGGTGTCTTCCTTTACACTGTTGATTTTGTCGTAGTTCATCTATCGAGACCGCGATGATAGTACGGCATTCGCCTTACAAATGTCGTCCTGAACCTTGACACTGCTTTGTCGTAGCCTTTGCGCCCAGCTAGGGGCGTAAAACCTAGCGCTTGTTGAGAGGCACCTCAACGTTGTACTCTTTGCATATACTTGTTTCGTCATGATTTAATCCATGTCTCTTCCGCTTTGTTTACACCCCAGGTCTTGTTTAGGCTTATCTTTGCTATACTTAGGATATACTTTACCCTAAGTATAGGGGGTGTAGGACTCTCGGGTATTCTATTGATTCTTTCTACCTTTGTTTTGCTGCCTATACTTAGGGATATTTACCCTAAGTATAGGGGGTAGACCCTGCACATCCTTCCACTCGGATTTCCCTTCATGTACAGCTTGCTATACTTAGGATTACTTGATCCTAAGTATAGGGAGAAACACCGAGTCATCCTCATTCTATTCTTTGATTCGTCGTTGTAGTATACCATTCCTTTTCACTTCCCTATACTAAGCATGAGCTATGTCTTCTTCATCGCTCTAGATTCACTCCGAGGACATCGTTCGAGCTAAGTATAGGGGGGTGTCGTATATATTTCATATATACTTTAGCCATAACTCGTACTTTGTGTGAGTGTGTTAATAAATAAAATGGCTAAAAATCCATAAAAATTTAAAATTTTTCCTTTGTACATAAAATTCTTCTTGCACATACATAGCTATTTATAAAAATTATTTTAGTACTAATGATTGTAAAAATGATTTGTGTAAATAGTTTGTAAATATCTTGATATCAAAATTATGTATATAGTACAAAATTTTTGTAAAATGTTTGAAAAACAAAATATTTGCAAAAACCTCGTGTAAATTTATGTAAACATTTTGCAAAACTTCGCACTCATGCATACATCCATGTTTTCAAACATTTTTCAAAAATTTTTCATATTTTCAAAAAACTTGTAAAGATTGCATATTTGTAAATATTTGTATAGTTTTTCCAATTCATAGTTGACATTTAAACTAGCCTAGAATTAAATTGGAATATGGAGCTTGGTTAAGACCTAAATCCACCTAATTCTAAGAGGAACCTTATAGGGCTTAGGATTAAGACTTTTCAGGTCCATTTGGGACATAATTCTTTGAGTCCAATAGGCTATGAGCATATGTCATCTTGATGAGCCTAAGTAGAGCACTTAACAATGCACACATGACTCTCAGAGACAATAGCTTTACTTGCACTAGCACTTTACACATAGATCTCCACAGATGAGGTGGTGAGGAGGCAATTTCCTTTGGCTTGGGGTAGCATATGAGGGTAGTACTTCTAGGCGGAACATCTCTTCTTCTTATAGTGAAGGAAGTGCGTCTCAACTTGGTCTGGTGGTGATGAAGTCTAAAGACAGGAGTTGTGGGTTGCAATAAAGCTTCAAAAGAGGGATAATCTACTAGCTCAAGAGGAAAAACTCCTTATGTATATATGATGCACCATGTAGATATGTTGTACATATGCACATCAAAAAAATGTGCAAAGGAAGAAAAAACTCCAAAAAAGTGGTGGGTCTGATTAAAAATAAAATACACACCGGAGTGTATATAGCCAAATAAAGCAAAGCTTATGTTACACATGACCATCTCATGAAGCTTGCAGCAGGAGACTCAACTACATTGGTTAGAGCTCCCAAGGATACATGGCTACACTGGTCATGGTCCATTCTCTTCTTCCCCCTCTTCTTGAGCCGATTGTACTTGAACTTAGAAGGGAATACCCCGCTCCTCGAGGAAAGAGTTGCTAGACTGAGGCATTAGAGTTACCTTGTTAAGGGGGGTTGTTTCTTTGTCATTTCTGAGGTGGGGAGCAACATATCACTTACACAGTACAAGGAAAGATTCATGGTCATTAGAAATTGTGTATGTAGACTTGTTCTGATCTGGTTTATTGAGGAGTCTTAACCATAGATTGGTGGGAACATTGAGGTTATTGAGTTTTAAGCTTAAGTCCAAATAAGGTTCTGACAAATTAATAATCCAAAGGTCTGAATGAGCTCCATATTTCAATTTAATGAAGGAAAGTTTACTAATCAACCTTGATTCCCCTTCCTTTTTCTTTCTCTTTTTCACTTCTTTTCCAAATAAGTGTTTACTAAGGGACTAGTAAAAGTAAAGTATGGGGGGTGATGAATCCTCATTCATCACTCTTTATTCCTTTATAGCTAAAAATCTTTGGAAAGCACCATGTAAATACTTGTAAATATAATAAATTGTCCAACTGCATGCTTTGTGTAAATAGCAATAATTAGCATGTTTTTGTGCAAAAAAAAGGAATAAAGAAATAAAGAAAAAGAAGGAAATATTTAGAATAAATATTGAGTGACCCACACCCAAGGGAGGGCCAATCATTGGCCTGACTGCAACATAAAACAAGTAGAGAGAGATAGGGCCATTCATTATTGTACATATATTCCATCTTCATGTATATATTTTATTTTCATAAAATAAAATCATACATGTGTTCCTCATAATTTGTACATATTCCTAAAAATAAAATAAAAATAAGAAAAATAAAGTAAAAATAAAAATAAAATCATTTCTCTCTCACCCATGTATATACCATGTATATATGTACATTCACCTATTTATTTAACCCTTGTAAATAAATAATAAAAATCAAATAAAAATGATTTTTTATCCCAAATTTGATGTTGTAAATAAATAAAATATAAAATAGGGATAATTATACAAAAATAAACTAATAAAAATAAAAATGTAAAATACATAGGTATAGGTAACTGTATATAATAATATATTATGCATATACAATAAATTGTTTTTCGAAAAAATAAATAAAAATCATTAAAAAATACTTTGAAAAATAATAAACATTTTTCATTTTGAAAATATTTTAAAATAAAATCATTTGCTATTTTTAACCTATGTTTGGTCAACGGGGGATTGTTGACCCCTGATCAACTCCCCCCTGGACCACATGGCTCGCGGATCTTGGCGCCGACTTGACCATCGATTTTTCACGTCATGATCCGACCTCCATATCCTCAAACCCCTGGCTCCGATTGTCGAGCAAATATTCGAGATTCACGCCCGGTCGTTTCCTTAGGGGTTCGCTCCTTGGAGTGCGCGCCCGACTCCCATCTTCCCGGACCTTCACTCCTATATAGCTTCACCTCCAGCCACCTTTTCCCGGACCTTTGGCCATCGTCTTCGACCCCAGTGACCTCCACCTTCCTCCTCGAGTGACAGAGAGCACGGGAGCGTGTTGCAGTGAGCAATTGGAGGCTGTAGCCCTATGTCCGGCGACCATCATCGCCGAGCTCCGCCACCGGCGAAGCCCGAGCCTCTGGAGGCGTCGCTCCATCGAGGCAAAGACCCTGGGAGGTTGCTGACCTCCATTCCCCGATCACCAGGTAGACTCGATACCCAGTAGCATAGTTTAATTTCCCAATTTTAGGTTTTCAGGCCACCGGCCTTCGCAGGCCAATCCACGTCGCTCCGATTACCCATTCACCAATCTGACCACACCTACACCTTCACGAGACTTCTCTGCACCTTCTTTACCCCTCTGATCACCCTGGTTCTCAACAGAACAGGGAACTCAGGTCTCCTCCACCGCCGCTCGCTGGAGACCCACGCACCGACTCCCTCGATCACCCATTTCGCCCGCTAACGGGTCGGGGCAGTTTGCCCTCGACCCCTTTTTCTTTCTGTGTAGGTTAGAAGGCTAAGGAGCCTCATCTGGAGACCCGACCATCAGAGCACAAGTGCTCCAGCTTCCCTTCATCGCCGGAGCGCTCCAGCTGCTCTCGGCACTATCGGAGCATTCCAATCGTCGCGGACGACCAACTGCTTCCTTTTCCCCATCTCACCAGCCTTGGAGGAGCCCCTAGCGTGCATAGTGGTCGGGCGAACCTCAACAACGATCGGTTCCTCAAGGACCCTCCAGAGCCGTTCGATCGAGCCCCTCGCGCTAGTTTAGATCTCACTCATCCATCTGTGGGAGGCTCTTGACCGTTCGATCCATCTGCGGATAAGATCCAGGACGTTTATCGTCGAAGGGGTACCAACGATCCTCCACCGTCCGATATGAGACCCCCTTGCAGTCGTTAGATCATAATAAAAGGGTAAATATCACTTAGACCCTCCTTAATTTTGCATTTCTGTTTGAGTCCTGTAAATATTTTTAGTAGTTGTTTTTAATTTGAAATAATTGCACTTTGGACATGTTAGTTTTAGTATTTGCATTTTAGTCCCTCTGTGTGTGGTGCACGTTCTTCGACACGTGATATTTTGGGTTTTTGCATGTATTGGGTTGGGTTTCTGGAATGTTATGAAATGAAAGTTTAGTTTATATAATTGCATTTATGCCCCTATGCATACTGTATTTGAGCATGTGCTGGATATAATGCAAATTTTGCACTAAGACCCTTATAGTTCTTGCACGTGTTTCTTTTAAGCCCTTAGAACTTGTTTTCTTTACATTAAGGTCCCTGTGTGTTGTGCCTCTCTTATTGGTTGAATAAAATATCAAATCAACTCCAAATCCACTGAAATTTGGATACGTGGCCCTTGCCACTGTATAAAAATTTCAATAATTTTTTGGGACATTTTTGTTTTGATTTTCTATTTTTAAAAATTTAAAAACCTTCATCTTTGCTACTATTTGAAATATAAAATCCACTAAAAATATTAAAAAGCCTTCAAAATTTCTTAAAAAATTGTTGTGTGTTTGCCTTTGTGTGCCTTATTGCTTCTGTACAAATTTCATTTGATTTGGACTTATAAATCCCCTAAAAATTAAAAAACTCTAAAATTCTTATAAAAAACAGTAAAAATTCTAAAAAATTCAAAAAATGTAATTTCATTTCTTGTAGTTTAGTTTTTATTTGTAGTTTGTCATAAAATTGTCTCCAGATTCTTAAAGGCTATTTATATATTTTTAAATAGCCTTTCAAATCTTGCTGCACAGTAGCTTCTTATTTTTGCCTTATTTCATTTTTATAAAATCAACAAAAAATATAAAAATCTAAGAAAATTGCCCAAAACACCTGAAAAATTATAAAACCCAAATTTTTTATTATAATTTTCTGACGTGTTTTGATGCATTAAATAATTTGTTGAGTGTGTTCTTTTATGCTATTTTCCATATTTTCTTCATAATTAAAAATCACAAAAAATTTAAAAACCCATAAAATCCACTAAAAACATTTTCTCTCCTTTATTTGATTTTTCGACTACTTCGTAGGCCTTTGGCCAACCCGTGCTCCTTTTGTTCGACCCTGGTCGCTATACCAGGTTAAATAAATAGCGAGACCGCTATTCGGCTTTTTGACTTATTATTTTATTTTGGTGGTCTTATTTTCTTGATTGATCGATCTCCGAGATTCGGGTCAGAACGACCCTTATTTTACACCTTTTCTTGGATCTCGTGAGAGACTTTTCGGTCATCATTCTCCTCCTAGAGTGATGTCCTCCTACCTCAAGCTAATATGTGAGGATGCTATGGTGCTCCTCTCGAGGAATGAATCGACGCCAGACGCTATCCCTTCCTTCATGATAAAGGATGGGATCCTCCCAATGGTAAGATCTGGCCTTCGCAGGGAAGGTCTCAAGTCACTGCCTGGGCCAACCTTGTGGAACTTTCTTGGCGACAAGATAGTTCACAATATTAGCCTATCATATGAGCGAGGTGATAGCAAGGATCCCCTCATCTGGGAAGGCCTCTGTAATAGGATCAATATGCTCAGATTCCTCAAGATGCTCTAGTCGGGAGAGATGATCTACCACCACATTCTTGACTCCAATTTTATCCTTAATCTCAATATCAAACTCCAGGAGTAGAAGGATCCATCTAGTTAGTCTCGCCTTGGTATCCTTCTTTGCCATGAGGTACTTGATGGCGGTATGATTGGTAAAGATAGTCACTTTGGATCCAAGAATCTAAGATATGAACTTATCCAAGGCAACTACGGCTAGCATCTCTTTCTCTATGACAATGTAGTTCTGTTGTGCGGCATCCAATGTACGGCTAGCGTAGTGAATGGAAAAAGGCACTCCATCCCTCCTCTATCCTAGCACGGCCCCTACGATAAAATCGGAGGCATCCGTCATGATCTCGAATGGGAGAGACCAATCAGGTGGCTGAAGGATAGGAGCCTCAACAACTAGACTCTTGAGAGTCTCAAATGATGCAAGACACTTATCATCTATAATGAACTCGGTGCCTTTAGTCAGCAAATCAGTCAACAGCCGGGTAATCCTGCCGAAATCATGAATGAATCGTTGGTAGAAACCAACGTACCCCAGAAAAGATTGTAACTGTCGTAGGTTGGACGGTGGATTGAGTTTCCTAATGATATCAACCTTAGTTGGATCAACCTCCAACCCCCTATTGGAGATGATATTGCCAAGCATCGTCCCTTGAGTCACCATGAAGTGACTCTTCTCCCAAGAAAAAATAAGGTGAACCTCGATGCAACGTTGATGGATGCGGCCTAAGCAGTCAAGAAAAGCATCAAACCCATCACCATAGACCGAAAAGTCATCCATGAAGACCTCTAAACAGTCACCCACCATATCCGAAAAGATGGACAACATGCACCTTTGAAATGTCGCCGAGTGTTACATAGACCAAAGGGCATCTGTCTGAAAGCATAAGTCCCAAACGGACAAGTGAATGTCATCTTGTCCTGATCTTCAGGCGCAATGTCCACCTGATTGTATCGGAATACCCATTAGGGAAGCAGTAATGACTCTTCTCAGCTAGCCTCTCTATAATCTAATCAATAAAAGGCATCGGGAAATGATCCTTCTTAGTAGCATGATTCAATCATCTGTAGTCCACAAAAACCCTCCAAGAAGTGGGTACCCGGTTAGCTATCTCCTCTCCGGACTCGCTCACAACTGTAGTGATGCTCGTCTTCTTAGTCACCACATGTAACGGACTAACCCACTTGGAATCGGAGATGGGGTAGATAAAATCGGCGCTCCACTATTTGAAAATTTCCTTCATGACTACCTCTCGAAGATTCGGGTTCAACCGTCGCTGGAACTCATGCGATGACCTAGCGTCTTCTTTGAGATAGATATGGTGGGAGCACAGGGGCCGGACTTATCCCCTGAAGACCAACTACACTCCATCATATTGCCTTGCGATTCTTTTCAAGAACATCCGTCAAACAAGATTCTTGTTCTCCAGTCAAATATGCTGAGATAATGACTGGGTTCATCTCATGCTCACCCGTAAGGAATCTATGCTTCAGCGACTGTGGCAAAGGCTTCAGTTCTGACAACTAGGAGATGGCAAATCTGGCTTCTGAAATGTCTAAGTGAATGCAACCAAATCTACGTGGGAGAACCCTTGCTGATCATGACAAACTGTTGTCGACTGCCCTGCCGGTGTATCTGTGATCGGTGGTGGCATGGTCTCCACCCTAGCCTGCTGGCTCTGCTGGAATTAGACAAGGCAACAATTCATTAAATTCAGCCCAATCTATGTCTGAATTCGAGGGATCTGAATCTAAGTCAAAAGAAATGAACTCTACCTCGCTATCATGAACACGACCTGCAACCTCGAATGTGTTCTCTACCAAGAGTGTGCTCTCCAAGCTCTCCTCTGCTGGGATCTGTAAATCTGGAGCATCTGAAGGTGAGAGGAGGGCTCCGGAAATGGGATCGGACCAAGCGACCTCATCATCAGTAATCACAAAGTTGCACTCCTGGTGGATGTCTCGCTCCACCTCTGTCATCTGCTCTGAATCACTGTACGGCTCTGAGCAAGCTGAATCTCATGCTCTAGTCTCGTTGATCGTCTCTATTTGCATACTCTCACCCTTAATGCGAAAGTACACCTTCCCGCTATCATGATCGGACATCACCTTGGCTGTGGCCAAGAATGGAGGTCCTAAAATGATGGGGGTATTGGTCACAGATTCACGGATTTCCATGTCCAACACAACGAATTCCACGGGGAATTTCAGGCCCTAAATTGCGACGACCATATCCTTCAACAGCCCCTTTGGCCTCTTGACAGATCTATCAGCAAATTGAATGACTGTCCTGCTCTGTCGGAGAGGGACAAACTCGATTCGGTCGAGTAAGGTTGCCGGAAGGAGGTTGATGGAAGAGTCGTTGTCTAATAGATTATGGTCGAATCTTTTCTCATGAATGTGGCATCTGATATAGGGAGCTCCTGCATCTGGGCTTTTGGCTGGCAGACGATTCCGAAAGGCGAAGCAGGTGGAAGGAGTGAGCACATGGATCCCTGCATGATGGTTCCTCTTCTTTCTGCGAATCGTGGTCTTCTCTCTCGGGTTCCTCTGGAGAGGGATGTGCTCAAGGGCCTCCTATAGAGTCAGCTGAATCTAAAATCGATTGATCATCTGTTGGCTGAACTCTAACTGCTGGTTCTTTTTTGGATTTTCTTTTTTATTCCCCTTAGCCAAGCAAAGTGCTTGAGGGAAGGGGATAACTGGGCCCTCCTAAGCTAGAGGGCTAGGAATAGGTTCCTAATGCTGCGAAGGAGTCGAATCCACACAAGTATCGTCATGCATCACATGTGGATTCGAAGATAAAGAATCTTTTCCTTTATTAATTTTTTGGTATTTTCTCTAAAGTACCAAGATACATAAACTAAAGGAAATACATCTAGAATAGAAGGGGTGGTCTTAGTACCACCCACAACATCACGAACTGCGACATTAGTACCGCTCTCTAGCTCAGCATCCTTACATCTGGTGGCATCAGTACCACCCTCTGCAACTAGAGGTGTGACTGCCTCAGTATCGTTGGTCGGATCATTATCTTTGGTGGCATCAATACCACCGTCATCATCATCCTCGTGAGCGGTATCAACACCTCTATCCTCCTCATCCGGCACTCATGCATCCTCGTGGTGTCGTCTCTCAGACAAGGTGTCGTCGGTTGGCATCCTACAGCTCCTAAGTGTAACAAAGTCAGCATCAAATGTATATAAAGCAATATCACCCAATGAGTCACTAGGAGTGGTAACCTCTGTGTATTGTACCTGCTCAGACTTTCTCTTCAGGTTGTTTGGGTTCGGCTCGATCTGAGCAGGTATGGTAGCCTTTCCTTTGATGATCTCCCTCATCTCCTAGCGGAACTCGTCCATCTCCCGCCTGAATGTGGCCTGCTTCTCAGAAAGAAGGCAAGACAAATCATCGAGTGTTAGGTTCTCGTAGGCTGGCCCAGGAGAACCTGACAGGTTGCCTCTCTGGAAGTGAGGCTGCTGTTGGGAAGGATGAGGGGGATACTGAGAGAACTGATGAGGCTGTTGCTGGTGCTGCCTCCATAGTTGTCCCTGCTGATAGGGATGAGGAACCTGCTGGTAATGTTGTTGCTGCTGAGATGGATGGTGTGGGAATTGGGGCTGTTGCTGCTTGGATTGGTTGTACTGCCCACCCTGAGCTGGAGGCTACTGTTGAGATGAGGTACCTCCGGTCGACCACCGGAATCCGGGATGGTCTCGGTGGATCCCTGGCTGTTGTAGGTCGTACCAAATCTCGTTAACTTCCATCAACGATTCCTGCTCGAAGAGGGGTGGAGGAAGGACTGCTAGGGGTTGATCCTGCTGGTACACCACCATCTGAGTGTCCTAAGACGGTGGTGGTTGAAGGTACTATTGCTGCGGCTGCTGGAATGACTCCGCCTGAACATGATGAACATGTCTATACTGGGCCGGGTGCTGGGTCGAGCGGCTACTGCTAGGATCTGCCCGTGACCTAAGACTAGGCTGAGGAGCCGTTTGCGCCTCCTGTATACACAAAATCTGGGTCTTCAGGTCACTCAAATTCTGTGCCAACTGATCGATCTGAGTCATGCCCTGGCACTGCTTCTTCTCGATGATCTTGATACGGTCCAACTTCTCGCTGATAATGCCCATATCAGAAGCTGGCTACTCTGCCTGTGTTACGGCTGCTGAAGAAGTAGATGGACCTGCATCAATCCGTGCTATCCTCTGGTAGGCATGGGGTGAGGGCGTCCCTTGAGTGTAGAGGCAGGTATGGGACATAACAGTGTAGTTTTCGGCCATCTCCTCATATATGGCCCCATACTTGATCCTCATCCTTGGCAAAATAGGACCCCCACAAGATGCGTTCACGAGCCCCTACATTTCCAGTGTCAGCCCACAAAAGAAACTCTTCACTAAGTTGGGCTTGGATATATCATGGTGTGGACACCGGTCAATGAGCTCACGGAAGTGGTCCCATGCTTCATGAAATTGCTTGTTTGGAAGCATGGAGAAGCTGTTGATGAGGGATGTCCGGCCGAGTGGGTAGTACTTGTTCAAGTACTCGGTTCGGAGTTGTTCCCATGAAGTGATAAGTCTCCCCAAATGCTTCATCCAATAGGCTACTCTATTGAACAAGGAGAACGGAAATGCCATCGTCTTGATGGTGTCCTCGTCCACGAATCCGTCATGGACCGTGTTGCCGATCATCTCGAATTCTTGCAGATGGAGGTGCGACTCCTCGGTGGCTAGCCCATGTAACTTGGGAAACAGCTGGATGGTCTGAGGGGGGAGTTTGAAATCTCCCAGAATCCTCAGAAGCTGAATCCAACGATGAGTCAGGGTCGCACAAGGGTTATGCAACTCACGCATTGGTCTAGCTGGTCGGACTGGCTCATGCGGCTGCTCTGGCTGTGGTCCCTCTCCATCCCTATGATCTGGTATCTCTCTATCAGGTCTGTGTTGCTCGCCTCAGTGTGCTTGCATCTGCTCCATCTCTCTACGCATCTCTACAATAAATGCTCCCTGGTCTCTGATCTGACACTGCATCATCTCTAGGGAGGCTAACAGTGTGTTGTTGATGGTGCTCTGATCCAAAATGTAGGTGGTAGTCTAGGGCTACCCATCGGTGCGCTCCTCGCTGTTGACCATCTCTTGGGTCTCTGCAAAGGCAAAAGACCCCAACTCAAGTGTCATCAAATGAATGAATATCTGCTCCGATCTCTATTCGAGCACCTCAGGATTGGAAGAAGGGTGGTTGAAAGGGAACATGGCATAATCGAACTCGGGTTCGGAGAGCGAGTCTAGGCTCTCACGAACCGACCTAGATGAATGGGTCGGAGTGCTCGAAAGAAGTGCAACCAAAGGCTGCCTAAGGGACCTTCAGCCCATCATCGTGATCTGGCAAAGTGCGGATGGGATCTAGAAACAAACAATATCAACAAGAAAACCCAATTCACCTACTCAACACTAAGAGATGATGACCGTAAAAGTTCGGTCTTTTATCTTGTCGATTTTATTTAGGTGATAATTCAGTCTAACAGAGCGATTAAGCGAGCTGGTAGGAATCTGATGCTCTCAGGAGACTGGCCCAATCCTAAAGCTAGATCTTTCCCAGCTAGTACAAGTTGCGGACTGTTTACTGGATATCCGATCAACTCGCTCTGTTAAAGATATCGTGGCCCGCTTTACCAGATACCGGAGCAATCCTCACTAGAGAACAACTAACCCCAAGACCAGTAGTCTGATGAAAGTTTAGGTGTTGCACTAGCCTAGTGTATGGGTCACTCTCTCGCACAATCAAACCAAACAAGGAGGGGATTGCTCTCGCAAATCATATTTTTGAAATGAATTGTATTTTATGGTCAAGATTGTTTAGAAGTCCCAATTTTATGAATATAACTTTCTATGTGTTTTTCAATAATCAAACATTGTGTAACGATTTTTTCCAATTCTCCTGGTTATTTATAGTCCAAAAATAGGGCGAGAAGTCGAAAAAGCTGATGCACGATCAAACACAATGATGAATGCAAAGTAAGAGATGCGTAATTATCGCCAGCACTCTACATGCAGGGTGATGCGCACATAAATTAAAAGACAGGAATAAAAATTACCTATATGATGAAAGAAGAAAACAACCTTAGACAAAGCAATTTCTACACGAGAAGAACGGTAGTGATGACACGAAAATCGACCGGTTAAGATGTAAAATAATATCACAAAGTTGTCATTGTTCTCAACCACTTGAATCGGTCAATCAAGAAAAATATTTATTTAAACTACTTAAAAGATATCAATCAATCAAAGTACATACAAGCGGTTCTCGCTATTCTTTTTACCTGGTATAGCGACCAAGGTCGAATACAAGGAGCATGATTTAAAAACTAAATAGTCAAATTTCAGAAATGATTTTTAGTAGTTTTTATTTTTTATTTTTTTTCTTTTTCAAAACAAGCATAAATGAATAAAAACACACACACACACACAACACACTTTTTGTATTTTTCAAAATACTCAAATATGTACAAAAAAGTCCAAAGAAAATATCTTGTATTTTATATATTTAAAAGGGAAAAAGGAGTATAGCTAACTTACATGCTCCCACCTCTTTTCCCCTGTATTTTTTTTATTTTTCTGAAATGAAACCTATTGGAATTTAGATCACAATATGTCACCATGATGTCATTCAAATTTCGACTTAATTCGGTACTTGTATCCCCTCCATCAAGACTGTCAAATTTTAACGGTCTCAGAATTGCTCAAAATGACCCCCTTCAGATGGAGGGCATAGGAGTCTCTGTTTCTGACGAAATTTGAATGACATGTTAGACGGATATAGTGATGAATATACATATTTTTTATTTTCCAAAAAAATAAAAAAATGGGAGAAAATGAGGGTGGGAGTAGCCAATTGGCTACACCCAGGGTGTAGCCTCATTTAACCCTATTTAAAAATATTTTTGATAATTTTTTCGTAATTTTCTGATGTTTTTGTGATTTTATAAAAATCAAACAGTGCAAAACAAAGCAAACAGTGCACGACCGAGAGTATTTTACAATAAAAAACTTTAAGTAACCAATACTCCTGGAGATTATTTTTAATATAAACTATAAAGAAATATCTACAATTAGAGACCAAGATCAGATTTTTTATTTTTTCTAAAAATTCTCTACATTTTTTAAAGATTTTTAGTATTTAACTATTTTTAAAGTTTTATAAAATGATCTAAGCACAAAAATTGATCAGAAATTAATTGAAACCAAAATACACCAATAGAAAGTTTTCTGGAATTTTTAAACAATTTTTAGAATTTTTATGAATTTTTAAAGTTCGGGCAGACAAAATATCACTGTTTTTTATTTTTTAAATATATCAATGATCACAAAAATCTATGAAAAAATTATACCATGTTTACACGAATAGCAGGAGCTTACATAAATTTTTATCAAATTTTCAGAGCACAAATAATATTTATTCTGATGAAAATAGCAAGAAATTCAATGTCTAGAATAAGGGGACCTCAATGCAAATATTCAAAGTTGTTGCACCATAGAATAATAAGAAATAAATACTGAGCGAGAAGTTGCAAATTACCCAAGATGATATGTGAGTGGCACATGAGCTGGACTGACGGGGTTTTTCTGCAATTTAAGAAACCTTGGAGAATAACTTTGCTAAATTTCCAAAGATATTTTTTATTCAAAAACCCAACTTAGGGCTTCTTCGTAGGGACCAAGAGGGTCTTGGCCGCCGCCGCCCCTTTCCAGATCTGGGACTGCGCGCGGAGGATGCGGATGGCAAGGGGCGGACGCCGCGGCCGGCGGTCTAAAGGCGGTGAGGCGGCGTTGGAGGATGGGCGAGGCGGCACGTGGAGCTGCCCGCCGGGAGCGCGGGGGTCGGAATCGCGCGAGGAAGGCACGGGAGATCTGATCGGCGGGCCGCAACGTCGCACCGCGCGCGGAGCCGCGCACGTGCTGGGTCGAGACGCTGGAAAGTGTGCCGCATACGGCGTTGTTGGCAGGCGCCGCACGCGGCGTCGTTCGGGAGATGTTGGCCTGCGGTGGTGGCGGAAGAGGCACCCCGCGGCGGGGCTGTAGCAGAGGGTGGTGCGATGGGTGTCGACGGTGGAGCGGGGGTGGCGAGAGGGAACAGGGCCGCGCGCGGCTGGGGCGGCGCGGGCGTCTGGTTTTTTTAATTATTTTTTTACCTATAAACATAATAGTAAAAAAATCACCTTTTGTTTGTTTTTTTTATTTTTTTAAAAACTGTAAGCAGAATAAAGAGTATATTTTTTTAATTCTTTTTAACAAGGAAAGTAAACAGAAACACATTTTTTATTTTTTTATGAACCTACATAACAAAGGTTAGAGAGATAAAAACAATTATATGATTTTTTATTTTTATTTATAAACAAAAGATGATGTGCATGGATTCGGAATTGCGAAATGAGAGATAGATCTGTGACTATGGTCACCGTGCGTGATCGGAGGTGGAAGATTGCGTGAGGTAGAATGTGAAGATGAAGGGATACGGAAATGAGATGAAAAATCGATGTCGGACGCGGATTAGAGAGTGATGGAAATTTTTGTGGTTTTGGGCTCTAAATTCTAATCACTACATCTACGCAAAAAATAAAGCTATGGTTTATCTAGGCAAAAAGACGAAAATGAAGGTGGATCTCACCTTGGGGTAGGACAAGTCGTGATGGCCTCGACGATAACCGAATCGTTGTCACCGACCGGATCGGAGGCTGGTCACCCTTCTGCGATGAGTAGCTCTCGGAGATCGGGCTCCTATCTCCAAAGATTGATCAAAGAATGAAAGAAGGAGGAGTCCATTAAAAAAGAGAAGAAAAAATGAAAAAGGAAGGTATGCACAAATGAGGAAAGTTTTTATTGATGAAATTAATAAAATAATTAAATTAGTTAATTAATTAATTAATTAAAAAATTCGGAATTAAATTAATAAAATAAATTAAATAATTACCAAAAATTAATTAGCCACCATAATGGTGGTCATTAAAGGTGTGGAATAAAATCTTATATACATGGTAAGTATATAAATTAATTAAATAATTAAATCTACATACAATTTTCGTAATTAAATTAATTTTTTTAATTAATTTGAGATACTTTTTTGGTGATTTTTATTTAAGGAACTTAGTTGTATACAAATATTATATACATATAATACACTATACATTTATACACATAGGGAGGTAATTTATAAACACTCTTTTTAAATTTTATTATTTATAATTTTCTTTCTTCTTTTTATTTTTTCGGAAAATAATATTTACAAATATGTACATTATGTATAAAAATAAATATGAATAAAACATATACAACAAGTATATGGGAAAACTGCACAAAACACCCCAGAAAATCATCTTTTTAACCGTAACTCCAAAAATTATGAAATCACAGCCATTTGAAAGATAATTTAATTTAGAGTATAATGGAAGTGAGTTTGGTTCAATTTGAGTTCGTATGGAGCCGGAATTGGTATTTCAATGATCGCATTATGGCTTTTTCTCAGGGTGATTATTAGTAATATGTACAATATTTTAGTTGACAATTATTTTTATTATTTGCAACACATTTTTATTTACAACTTTTGTTTACAAAAATAATTACTTTGAGATCAAATTATGTACATACAAAATAGTACAAGTTTTATAAAAATATACAGGGAATTTATGTACAAATTATTTTTGGATTTTTGACAGAAGACCCTATCCCCCCCTACTTTATTCCTGATGGATCAGGTCAAATCTTGACCTTCTCTCAGGGTTCGGATGAGTCTGTATTTACTTTGTAAACACATCCTTTATTTCTCTTTTCTTTTTCTTTTCTTTTTATTCTTTTATTTAAGCACAAAAAGTGTTAAAAATGCATAATTAACAAATGCATGTAAAATGATAATTACATGAAATTAGTGATTATTTACAGGTGTTTGACTAAGAAAATGAAACTAAAATAAAAGAATAAAGGTGATGAATCATGGATTCATCATTCCCCTATACTTTACCTTTCCTAGTCCCTTAGCAAACACTTGTTAGGAAAATAAGTGAAAACAAAAATAAAGAAAAGAAAAAGGAAAGAAGTTAAAACAATGTTGACTTTTAAACTTATCTTCATAAAAATGTAGTCTGGAGCTCTGTCGGACCATTGGATTATTAGTGTGTCAGAACCTTAATGGGAAATGGATTTAAAACCTAACAGCCTCTAAGTTCCACTAGACTCCTATTCAGGTCTCCTCAACAGTCAGATCAGAACAAGTTTACATACACAAATTCTTATGACTATGAATTCTCACTTGTACGTTGTAAGTGAAATATAGCTCCTCATCTCAGATGTAGCAAAGAAACAACCTCTCTCAAAACGGTAACTCTAATACCCCGGTCTAGCAACTCTTTCCTCGAGGAGCAGGGATATTCCCTTCTAAGTTCAAGTACAAACAACTCAAGAAGAGGGGGATAGAGAAGAGAATAGATGATAACCAGTGTAGTTACCTATCCTTGGATGCATTACCAGTGTAGCCATGTCACCCGCTGCAAGCTCACAAATATTTGACTTTGAAGCTCTTATTCTTTTTTTTCACTTGTATATACACTACGACAAACATTTTACTTTTCAATCAGGCCTGTCCACTTTTGGAGATTTTGCATTTTTTTCTTTTTTTCCTTTTAATTTTTTTTGAAAATATATACAAGGTGCAGCATGTACATAAGGAGTTTTTTCTCTTGAGCCAGTAGACTATCCCTCTTTTAAAGCATTATTGCAACCCCACAGCTCCTGTCTTTAGAACTCAACATCACCAAACTAGGTTGAGATACACTTCCCTCCCTAGAGGAGGATGAGAGGTTCCTCCTAGATGTACTACCCTCGTATGCTACCCCCAGTCAAAAGATTCTGCTCCCTCACTACCTCCTCCTGAAGAGCTACATGTAGAGTGCTTTGTCCTAGGAAAGCCACAATCTAAAAGAATCATGTGTGTGTTGTTAAATATTCTACTTAAACTTATCAAGATGACATGTGAACATAGTCTTATGGACTCAAAGAATCAAGTCACAAGGACCTGAAAAGTCCTAACTCCAAATCTTATAAGGTTCCTCTGAAATTAAGTGGATCAAGGTCCAACTAAGCTCCATTCTTCAAATTTATTCCAAACTTAGTTTAATTGTTAAAACTATCCTGAAAAATGCTCATGCCAATGCAACAAAATATGTACAATGCAAAGAAAACAAAATCTTTTTGTGAAATAGTTTCAAAATTTTGAAATTTTTATAGATTTTTGAAAAATGATGCACATGCAAAAGTTTTTTTAATGCAAAAGTTAGAAATATATACAAGTATATACAATTTTTTAGATAAGGTTAGGGATTATATACACATATTTACAAAGAAGTGAGTCAATTATTTACAAGAGTCATAAGAAAGAATTTACAACTTGAGTAAATTATATAAGTATATACATAGTTGGATTTTTTAATCTTTGGACCTTTTTTTTTGAATTTTTGCGATGCATATATTCCTCAATTTTATTTGAAAATAATTTTACAAATAATTTTGAAAACTATAGTCCAAAATAATTTTTCGCACAATTTTACAATCATTTACAATCATTTGAAAACATTTTGCAAACATTTTTCAAACAGTATATATAGATTTTCAAAATAAGTTTTTCAACCATTTTCCAAACATTTGCAAATAGTTTTACAAAGTCTTCTTCTTTTTTTCACACAAAGATAAAAATTTTTACAAGCCATAATATTTTTACAAAGGTTGAAAATATTTTTCAAACATTTTTCAAACATTTTTCAAATAGTTTTCAAAATATTTTTTAAAAAGATTTTCAAACCACTTTCAAAATATTTTTCAAAATATTTTAACCAGACTTATTAGTCAGTATGTACAAGAAAATTTTTTGAGGAACTTTCTGCAACTTTTTTTACGAATATTTACAAAGTAATTTAGCCATATTAAAAATATGAAAGTACGAGTTATGGCTAAAGTATATATATAATATATACGACACCCCCCTATACTTAGCTCGAACTTTGTCCTCATAGTGATCAAAGAGCTAGAAAGAAAGACATAACTTGTGCTAAGTATAGAAAAGTGAAAAGAATAGTATACTACAACGATCAATTAAAGAATAAAATCAATAGTAGTCGGTGATCCCCCTATATTTAGGATCAAGTAATCCTAAGTATAGAAGACTGTACACAAGGGGAAAACCGAGGAGTAGAATGTATTGGGTTTATCCCCCCCCCCCATACTTTGGGTAAAATATCCCTAAGTACAGGCATCAAAATAGAGGTAAAAAGAATCAAAAGAATAAACAAGTCTGACACCCCCCTATACATAGGGTAAATTACACCCTAAGTATGGAATGATCATGAGATGGAAATGGGGTATGAGACAGAAAGAATGTATGATATGGACAGTTGGATTTAGACAATGGAACAATGTTAAGGTGCCTCTCAACAAGCGCTAGAGCTTACATCCCTAGCTGGATGCAAATGTTAGGATAATGTAGTATCGAGGTTCAGGACGACATCTGTAAGGCGAATACCATACTGTCGTTGCAGTCTCGATGGGAGAACAACAACGAGATCAACAGTGTAAGTGATGACACCCATGTAATCAATCAGACGGGTGTCTGCTACCAGGTAAAGATATGGGCAGATGAAATTGGGCTCTGGTAGCACAAAAGAAATCGGGCTCTGGTAGCACAAAAGAAATCGGGTAAAGATATGGGCAGATGAAATCGGGCTCAAGATCTATATGGAGTGAAAGGGCAAAACTGAAGAAGTCGAACGTGGAGAAGGAAGAATTTGTTAGTGAATCCTCCACGTTAATCACAGTCTCAAAAAGATACGGAAGGTCATGATCAGGAGGCAAACTAAAAAGGCTGATATCCGATGCATATAATGTAGCCAAATCAGTGAAATCATCGAATACCTCAAAGATCGTATCATCCTCGCGAGGGTCGTCGAGGAGAGAAGCATCAAACTCATTATCAGAAATATCAAAATACTCGATCTCGTGATCTGACAGATCAGATGCACTCTCGGAAAGTGAAACCGAGTGCACAGGGTCCATGGCATCCTCCCACAGATAACCCTCGGGGAGTAATGCCAAATCATCAGGGAACTTGGGATCTATGTTGTCAAATATCATGTCCTCCAAAAATGTATCGACTCATCAAATGGGAGGACACAAGAGTCAAATATGGGACTACCAAGATCTGTCAAATGAACAATCGGTCCCTCATCAAGCTCTCTATGGTGAGATGAATCCAAATATATCTCTGAATCTGAGAAGATCTCTTGAAGAAAGGATATTGAATCAACTGTATATGGACATTAGAATGACTCAAAGGATGGTTGAGATCTGGGCTCCTCCTCTATTTCTTGGGATACTAGCAGATCTAGAATCCAAGAATCATCAATGTGGAAGTACGAGACTGGCTCAAAATCTGGTTGTAAATCTAATGTAAACTCGACCAATGTCCGGCTCTGAGAACTCTCAGTGGTAGTCAACACATCCTTCAAATGAGAAGTAGTAGCATCCATATCCTCTGATCGGTGTGTGTTGTCAAGATTGGCATGATATGTCACACACTCATCTGGTGTCATCTCTCCTTCATGTGTTGTCCCGAATATTCATGTGAATATGGAATGTATGAAAGTGTATCCAAGATGGTCTCAACTAAATCCAGATCGGGACAGTGGTGTGAACCACGATACGAGGTAATGGCATATGTAATATGCTCTACGGTCCTCCCCCTCATGGCAATGTGGATAAGGTCACTAATCGAAAATCCATGATCCGGAAATTGCCTCAAAAGACCACATAACCTCAACCATGAATCTATCAATGGATCCTGGGGGTTAACTAAAAAATCACGAATAAAAGACCGTGTCATCTCTCCTCTACGTTGGGGGTAAAATCTCTGCAAAAACAATGATCGTAAATCTCCTCATGTATCAATCTTCCTTCCTAATCGTCTGTGCCAACTCTTGACTTTACTCTGAAGTGTAAATGGGAAGGTAATTAGCATCATGTCCTCAGAAGTGATATCCAAATATGCTCGTGATCCACAAATATCCTTAAACTCATCGATATGCAAATAGGGTTCCTCATGTACTTCCCCTGAAAATTTCGGCAGTATATCAATGAACTCTAAATCCAGAATGAAGGGGCTCAATGTAGAAGCGGTGTGCGCTTCTTGATCGGTACTCATCCATCATCTCAGGAATAAAGTCATCTAAAGCTTGCAACTGCCCCATTTGATCGCCTATGGAATGCACTCTCATCTCAACAAAGTGATCGCCTGGGTCTCGTAATTGGTCAATCTGGTCTCCTCGGGCTTTATTCACAGCATGTCCCGAATGAGAGGGTTGGTAGGGAGAATATGGGAAATCAGACGGAGTTCCGACCTCCCAAGAGAGTGGGCAAGAATGATGGGCATGGAGATAAGAAGTCGCAAAATCCGACTAGAATGGAATGCGACCCATCATAAAGAGAGGGAAATGAAGGGGGAGGGTGGGGTAGAGACAAAAGGTGACTGCTAATGATTCAAAGAATGATCATAGCCGACTCACACCAAAGAAATACAAAACACAAAGCAAACCCCCAGTTCACCAACTCAACGTAATGTGAAGACCGTGCGATCTGGTCTTTTATCTTTTCAATTTTAGAGTTTAGTGATAAGATAAAGTTGTACAAACACTTAGGAGACTTTAATGGGATTTGGGCAATACTCCTTAGTGTGTACGTGAGCAATTGAAAATGCAAACAATGAGGGGATTGCTCTCCCAAAAATATGAAGTGATCAATTACGTTTAATTTTAGAGGTCAAGTTCAATTAGCAGTCCCATTTTTTTATTTTTGATTTTCACTTTTTTATTTTTTAAAGACAACGTCTAACGAATATTCTGATTCCCTCTTTGATTAATTTGAGTCCGAAAACAGGGAGAGCAAGTCGAAAAAGCCAATGCACGGTCAAACACGATGATGCATGCAGAGATAGAAAATGCGTACCTTTATCCAACACTCTACATGCAATATGATCCACGCATAAAATTAAATACTGAAAGTAAACTAGCTAGATGATGCACGAGGAAATCAGCCTTAGACGAGCAGCTTTTATTGATCGTGAAGAACAATAGTTAGCTAACCGAATCGAGTCTGGAGTCTGATCTTGAGAGTCACTCGATGCCCGCCACAACGAGTCCTGCCAGCGTTGTATGTGACTCCCTCACGGCACGTGATCTCAAATTCAATTAAACTAACTTTTTCAATTAATTTTAGTAAGGTCCAATATAGGAACAAATATTTTATTAGGTACTGGGCCTTAGCAATTTACATAACAATCAATCAAAATTCCTACGTATAGGGGCTAAAACCCTGAGAATCAAAATAGCAAGTTATGGCGTGAAATCAAAACACAGAAAACGATGGTGAGGTCTCCCAAGTGCACCAGCACTTGACGAAACAGACCTCGAATAACGTCCAAGTCCACAAGTTTAGAGTCCTAAATTATTACAATAACTATTGTTCTCTCAACTATAATAAAAATCTTCTCCTCCTCCCTGCTCTTCCTCCTGTGTGGGTCCTCTAAAAGGAAACTCCAAGTCGCCAAAGCAGTACCTCGCACAAAAATCAAAGAGAGAAGGTCAGAAAAAAATTATAATATTTAGAGACAAAATTGAGCAAAAATAAAAAATGACTACAAAGCCGTGCTCCCCAGCAACAACGCCATTCTAATGACACGAAAATCGACCGGTTAAGAAGTAAAATAATATAACAAAGTTGTCGTTGTTTTCAACCATTCGAATCGGTCAATCAAGAAAAATATTTATTTAAACCACTTAAAAGATATCAATCAATCAAAGTACATACAAGCGGTTCTCGTTATTCTTTTCACCTGGTATATCGACCAGGGTCGAACACAAGGAACACGATTTAAAATTAAGTAGTCAAATTTCAGAAATGATTTTTAGTAGTTTTTATTTTTTTTATTTTTTTCTTTTTCAAAATAAGTACAAATAAATAAAAACACACACACAACATTGTTTTTGTATTTTTCATAATATTAAAAAATGTACAAAAAAAGTCCAAAGAAAATGTTTTTGTGTTTTGTATATTTTAAAATATTTTTTGTTCTTTCTTTTCACAATTTTCTGATTTTTTTATGATTTTATAAAAATCAAACAGTGCAAAACAAAGCAAACAGTGCACAACCAAGAGTATTTTACAATTTAAAAATACTTTAAGTGCCCAATACTCCTGGAGATAATTTTTAGTATAATACAATGAAATATCTACAATCACAAGCCAAGATCAGATTTTTTTGATTTTTCTTGAACTTTCTACAATTTTTTTAAGAGTTTTAGTATTTAGCAAATTTTTGAAGTTTTATAAATGATCTTAGCACAAAAATTAGATAAAATCTAATTGACACAAAAATACACCTACACAAATGTTTTTGGAATTTTTAAGCAATATTTCAAAATTTTATGAATTTTCAAAGTTCGGGCAGACAAAATATCACTATTTTTATTTTTTTAAATATATCAAATGTCCACAAAATGCTATGAAAAATTTATACCATGTTCACACAAATAGCAGGAGATTACACAAATTTTTATCAAATTTTCAGAACACAAATAATATTTATTCTGTTAAAAATGGAAAAAATTCAATGTCAAGAATAAAGGGACCTCAATGCAAATATTCAAAGTTGTTGTACCATAGAATAACAAGAAGTAAATGCAGGGTGAGAAGTTGCAAATTACCCAAGATGGACGTTGGCGGTACATGATCTGGACCGGTGGGGGTGTTTCTGCAATTTAAGAAATCTTGGAGGATAACTTTACAAAATTTCCAAATATATTTTTTATTCAAAAACCCAACTTATGGCTTCTTTGTAAGGGCCAAAGAGGGTCTTCGCCGCCGCCGCCCCTCTCCAAATCTGGGACTGCGTGCGGAGGACGCAGATGGCAAGGTGCGGACGCCGCGACCTGCTCTGAAGGCGGTGAGGCGGTGTTGAAGGCTGGACGAGGCGGCACGCGGAGCCACGCGCCTGGAGCGTGGGGGTCGGAATCGCGTGGGGGAGGCGCGGGGGATCTAACCAGCGGGCCGCAGCGCCGGCCGCGCAAGGCGCCACGCACGTGCTGGGCCGAGAGAGCTGGGCGGCTGGAAAGTACGTCGCGCGCAGCATTGTTGGCTGGTGCTGCACGCGACGTCGTTCTGGATATGCAGGCCCGTGGCGGTGGTGGAGTAGGTACCCCGCGGAGGGGCTGTCGTAGAGGGTGGCGTGATGGGTATCGACGGCGGAGCGGGGGTGGCGAGAGAGAACGGGGCCGCGCGCGGCTGGGGCGGCGTGGGCGTATGGTTTTATTCATTATTTTCTTACCTGAAATAGAGTAGTAAAAAGAATACCTTTTTTGTTTTTTTAACTGTAATCAGAATAAAGAGTATATAAATTTTTTATTTTTTTAAAACAGGGAAAGTAAACAGAAGCACATTTTTTTATTTTTGTTATGAACATGCGAAACAAAGATTAGAGAGATAAAAACAATTGTATGATTTTTTATTTTTATCTATAAAGAAAAGATGATGTGCATGGATTCAGATCCGCGAAATGAGAGATAAATCCGTGACTCTGGTTACCGTGCGTGACTAGAGGTGGAAGATTGCGTGAGGTAGAATGTGAAGATGGAGGGATACAGAAATGAGATGAAAAATCAATGTCGGACGCGGATCAAATATTGATGGAATTTTTTTGGGTTTTGGGCTCTAAATTCTAATCACTACATTTACGCAAAAATTGAAACTATGGTTTATCTAGGCAAAAGGAAGAAAATAAAGTTGGATCTCACCTTGAGGTCGGACACGCCGTGATGGCCTCGACGACAACCGAATCGCTGTCACCGACCGGATCGGAGGTTGGGCACCCTTCTGCGATGAGTAGCTCTCGGAGATCGGGCTCCTATCTCCAAAGATTGATCAAAGAATGAAAGAAGGAGGAGTCCATTAAAAAAGAGAAGAAAAAATGAAAAAGGAAGGTATGCACAAATGAGGAAAGTTTTTATTGATGAAATTAATAAAATAATTAAATTAGTTAATTAATTAATTAATTAAAAAATTCGGAATTAAATTAATAAAATAAATTAAATAATTACCAAAAATTAATTAGCCACCATAATGGTGGTCATTAAAGGTGTGGAATAAAATCTTATATACATGGTAAGTATATAAATTAATTAAATAATTAAATCTACATACAATTTTCGTAATTAAATTAATTTTTTTAATTAATTTGAGATACTTTTTTGGTGATTTTTATTTAAGGAACTTAGTTGTATACAAATATTATATACATATAATACACTATACATTTATACACATAGGGAGGTAATTTATAAACACTCTTTTTAAATTTTATTATTTATAATTTTCTTTCTTCTTTTTATTTTTTCGGAAAATAATATTTACAAATATGTACATTATGTATAAAAATAAATATGAATAAAACATATACAACAAGTATATGGGAAAACTGCACAAAACACCCCAGAAAATCATCTTTTTAACCGTAACTCCAAAAATTATGAAATCACAGCCATTTGAAAGATAATTTAATTTAGAGTATAATGGAAGTGAGTTTGGTTCAATTTGAGTTCGTATGGAGCCGGAATTGGTATTTCAATGATCGCATTATGGCTTTTTCTCAGGGTGATTATTAGTAATATGTACAATATTTTAGTTGACAATTATTTTTATTATTTGCAACACATTTTTATTTACAACTTTTGTTTACAAAAATAATTACTTTGAGATCAAATTATGTACATACAAAATAGTACAAGTTTTATAAAAATATACAGGGAATTTATGTACAAATTATTTTTGGATTTTTGACAGAAGACCCTATCCCCCCCTACTTTATTCCTGATGGATCAGGTCAAATCTTGACCTTCTCTCAGGGTTCGGATGAGTCTGTATTTACTTTGTAAACACATCCTTTATTTCTCTTTTCTTTTTCTTTTCTTTTTATTCTTTTATTTAAGCACAAAAAGTGTTAAAAATGCATAATTAACAAATGCATGTAAAATGATAATTACATGAAATTAGTAATTATTTACAGGTGTTTGACTAAGAAAATGAAACTAAAATAAAAGAATAAAGGTGATGAATCATGGATTCATCATTCCCCTATACTTTACCTTTCCTAGTCCCTTAGCAAACACTTGTTAGGAAAATAAGTGAAAACAAAAATAAAGAAAAGAAAAAGGAAAGAAGTTAAAACAATGTTGACTTTTAAACTTATCTTCATAAAAATGTAGTCTGGAGCTCTGTCGGACCATTGGATTATTAGTGTGTCAGAACCTTAATGGGAAATGGATTTAAAACCTAACAGCCTCTAAGTTCCACTAGACTCCTATTCAGGTCTCCTCAACAGTCAGATCAGAACAAGTTTACATACACAAATTCTTATGACTATGAATTCTCACTTGTACGTTGTAAGTGAAATATAGCTCCTCATCTCAGATGTAGCAAAGAAACAACCTCTCTCAAAACGGTAACTCTAATACCCCGGTCTAGCAACTCTTTCCTCGAGGAGCAGGGATATTCCCTTCTAAGTTCAAGTACAAACAACTCAAGAAGAGGGGGATAGAGAAGAGAATAGATGATAACCAGTGTAGTTACCTATCCTTGGATGCATTACCAGTGTAGCCATGTCACCCGCTGCAAGCTCACAAATATTTGACTTTGAAGCTCTTATTCTTTTTTTTCACTTGTATATACACTACGACAAACATTTTACTTTTCAATCAGGCCTGTCCACTTTTGGAGATTTTGCATTTTTTTCTTTTTTTCCTTTTAATTTTTTTTGAAAATATATACAAGGTGCAGCATGTACATAAGGAGTTTTTTCTCTTGAGCCAGTAGACTATCCCTCTTTTAAAGCATTATTGCAACCCCACAGCTCCTGTCTTTAGAACTCAACATCACCAAACTAGGTTGAGATACACTTCCCTCCCTAGAGGAGGATGAGAGGTTCCTCCTAGATGTACTACCCTCGTATGCTACCCCCAGTCAAAAGATTCTGCTCCCTCACTACCTCCTCCTGAAGAGCTACATGTAGAGTGCTTTGTCCTAGGAAAGCCACAATCTAAAAGAATCATGTGTGTGTTGTTAAATATTCTACTTAAACTTATCAAGATGACATGTGAACATAGTCTTATGGACTCAAAGAATCAAGTCACAAGGACCTGAAAAGTCCTAACTCCAAATCTTATAAGGTTCCTCTGAAATTAAGTGGATCAAGGTCCAACTAAGCTCCATTCTTCAAATTTATTCCAAACTTAGTTTAATTGTTAAAACTATCCTGAAAAATGCTCATGCCAATGCAACAAAATATGTACAATGCAAAGAAAACAAAATCTTTTTGTGAAATAGTTTTCAAAATTTTGAAATTTTTATAGATTTTTGAAAAATGATGCACATGCAAAAGTTTTTTTAATGCAAAAGTTAGAAATATATACAAGTATATACAATTTTTTAGATAAGGTTAGGGATTATATACACATATTTACAAAGAAGTGAGTCAATTATTTACAAGAGTCATAAGAAAGAATTTACAACTTGAGTAAATTATATAAGTATATACATAGTTGGATTTTTTAATCTTTGGACCTTTTTTTTTGAATTTTTGCGATGCATATATTCCTCAATTTTATTTGAAAATAATTTTACAAATAATTTTGAAAACTATAGTCCAAAATAATTTTTCGCACAATTTTACAATCATTTACAATCATTTGAAAACATTTTGCAAACATTTTTCAAACAGTATATATAGATTTTCAAAATAAGTTTTTCAACCATTTTCCAAACATTTGCAAATAGTTTTACAAAGTCTTCTTCTTTTTTTCACACAAAGATAAAAATTTTTACAAGCCATAATATTTTTACAAAGGTTGAAAATATTTTTCAAACATTTTTCAAACATTTTTCAAATAGTTTTCAAAATATTTTTTAAAAAGATTTTCAAACCACTTTCAAAATATTTTTCAAAATATTTTAACCAGACTTATTAGTCAGTATGTACAAGAAAATTTTTTGAGGAACTTTCTGCAACTTTTTTTACGAATATTTACAAAGTAATTTAGCCATATTAAAAATATGAAAGTACGAGTTATGGCTAAAGTATATATATAATATATACGACACCCCCCTATACTTAGCTCTAACTTTGTCCTCATAGTGATCAAAGAGCTAGAAAGAAAGACATAACTTGTGCTAAGTATAGAAAAGTGAAAAGAATAGTATACTACAACGATCAATTAAAGAATAAAATCAATAGTAGTCGGTGATCCCCCTATATTTAGGATCAAGTAATCCTAAGTATAGAAGACTGTACACAAGGGGAAAACCGAGGAGTAGAATGTATTGGGTTTATCCCCCCCCCCCATACTTTGGGTAAAATATCCCTAAGTACAGGCATCAAAATAGAGGTAAAAAGAATCAAAAGAATAAACAAGTCTGACACCCCCCTATACATAGGGTAAATTACACCCTAAGTATGGAATGATCATGAGATGGAAATGGGGTATGAGACAGAAAGAATGTATGATATGGACAGTTGGATTTAGACAATGGAACAATGTTAAGGTGCCTCTCAACAAGCGCTAGAGCTTACATCCCTAGCTGGATGCAAATGTTAGGATAATGTAGTATCGAGGTTCAGGACGACATCTGTAAGGCGAATACCATACTGTCGTTGCAGTCTCGATGGGAGAACAACAACGAGATCAACAGTGTAAGTGATGACACCCATGTAATCAATCAGACGGGTGTCTGCTACCAGGTAAAGATATGGGCAGATGAAATTGGGCTCTGGTAGCACAAAAGAAATCGGGCTCTGGTAGCACAAAAGAAATCGGGTAAAGATATGGGCAGATGAAATCGGGCTCAAGATCTATATGGAGTGAAAGGGCAAAACTGAAGAAGTCGAACGTGGAGAAGGAAGAATTTGTTAGTGAATCCTCCACGTTAATCACAGTCTCAAAAAGGTACGGAAGGTCATGATCAGGAGGCAAACTAAAAAGGCTGATATCCGATGCATATAATGTAGCCAAATCAGTGAAATCATCGAATACCTCAAAGATCGTATCATCCTCGCGAGGGTCGTCGAGGAGAGAAGCATCAAACTCATTATCAGAAATATCAAAATACTCGATCTCGTGATCTGACAGATCAGATGCACTCTCGGAAAGTGAAACCGAGTGCACAGGGTCCATGGCATCCTCCCACAGATAACCCTCGGGGAGTAATGCCAAATCATCAGGGAACTTGGGATCTATGTTGTCAAATATCATGTCCTCCAAAAATGTATCGACTCATCAAATGGGAGGACACAAGAGTCAAATATGGGACTACCAAGATCTGTCAAATGAACAATCGGTCCCTCATCAAGCTCTCTATGGTGAGATGAATCCAAATATATCTCTGAATCTGAGAAGATCTCTTGAAGAAAGGATATTGAATCAACTGTATATGGACATTAGAATGACTCAAAGGATGGTTGAGATCTGGGCTCCTCCTCTATTTCTTGGGATACTAGCAGATCTAGAATCCAAGAATCATCAATGTGGAAGTACGAGACTGGCTCAAAATCTGGTTGTAAATCTAATGTAAACTCGACCAATGTCCGGCTCTGAGAACTCTCAGTGGTAGTCAACACATCCTTCAAATGAGAAGTAGTAGCATCCATATCCTCTGATCGGTGTGTGTTGTCAAGATTGGCATGATATGCCACACACTCATCTGGTGTCATCTCTCCTTCATGTGTTGTCCCGAATATTCATGTGAATATGGAATGTATGAAAGTGTATCCAAGATGGTCTCAACTAAATCCAGATCGGGACAGTGGTGTGAACCACGATACGAGGTAATGGCATATGTAATATGCTCTACGGTCCTCCCCCTCATGGCAATGTGGATAAGGTCACTAATCGAAAATCCATGATCCGGAAATTGCCTCAAAAGACCACATAACCTCAACCATGAATCTATCAATGGATCCTGGGGGTTAACTAAAAAATCACGAATAAAAGACCGTGTCATCTCTCCTCTACGTTGGGGGTAAAATCTCTGCAAAAACAATGATCGTAAATCTCCTCATGTATCAATCTTCCTTCCTAATCGTCTGTGCCAACTCTTGGCTTTACTCTGAAGTGTAAATGGGAAGGTAATTAGCATCATGTCCTCAGAAGTGATATCCAAATATGCTCGTGATCCACAAATATCCTTAAACTCATCGATATGCAAATAGGGTTCCTCATGTACTTCCCCTGAAAATTTCGGCAGTATATCAATGAACTCTAAATCCAGAATGAAGGGGCTCAATGTAGAAGCGGTGTGCGCTTCTTGATCGGTACTCATCCATCATCTCAGGAATAAAGTCATCTAAAGCTTGCAACTGCCCCATTTGATCGCCTATGGAATGCACTCTCATCTCAACAAAGTGATCGCCTGGGTCTCGTAATTGGTCAATCTGGTCTCCTCAGGCTTTATTCACAGCATGTCCCGAATGAGAGGGTTGGTAGGGAGAATATGGGAAATCAGACGGAGTTCCGACCTCCCAAGAGAGTGGGCAAGAATGATGGGCATGGAGATAAGAAGTCGCAAAATCCGACTAGAATGGAATGCGACCCATCATAAAGAGAGGGAAATGAAGGGGGAGGGTGGGGTAGAGACAAAAGGTGACTGCTAATGATTCAAAGAATGATCATAGCCGACTCACACCAAAGAAATACAAAACACAAAGCAAACCCCCAGTTCACCAACTCAACGTAATGTGAAGACCGTGCGATCTGGTCTTTTATCTTTTCAATTTTAGAGTTTAGTGATAAGATAAAGTTGTACAAACACTTAGGAGACTTTAATGGGATTTGGGCAATACTCCTTAGTGTGTACGTGAGCAATTGAAAATGCAAACAATGAGGGGATTGCTCTCCCAAAAATATGAAGTGATCAATTACGTTTAATTTTAGAGGTCAAGTTCAATTAGCAGTCCCATTTTTTTATTTTTGATTTTCACTTTTTTATTTTTTAAAGACAACGTCTAACGAATATTCTGATTCCCTCTTTGATTAATTTGAGTCCGAAAACAGGGAGAGCAAGTCGAAAAAGCCAATGCACGGTCAAACACGATGATGCATGCAGAGATAGAAAATGCGTACCTTTATCCAACACTCTACATGCAATATGATCCACGCATAAAATTAAATACTGAAAGTAAACTAGCTAGATGATGCACGAGGAAATCAGCCTTAGACGAGCAGCTTTTATTGATCGTGAAGAACAATAGTTAGCTAACCGAATCGAGTCTGGAGTCTGATCTTGAGAGTCACTCGATGCCCGCCACAACGAGTCCTGCCAGCGTTGTATGTGACTCCCTCACGGCACGTGATCTCAAATTCAATTAAACTAACTTTTTCAATTAATTTTAGTAAGGTCCAATATAGGAACAAATATTTTATTAGGTACTGGGCCTTAGCAATTTACATAACAATCAATCAAAATTCCTACGTATAGGGGCTAAAACCCTGAGAATCAAAATAGCAAGTTATGGCGTGAAATCAAAACACAGAAAACGATGGTGAGGTCTCCCAAGTGCACCAGCACTTGACGAAACAGACCTCGAATAACGTCCAAGTCCACAAGTTTAGAGTCCTAAATTATTACAATAACTATTGTTCTCTCAACTATAATAAAAATCTTCTCCTCCTCCCTGCTCTTCCTCCTGTGTGGGTCCTCTAAAAGGAAACTCCAAGTCGCCAAAGCAGTACCTCGCACAAAAATCAAAGAGAGAAGGTCAGAAAAAAATTATAATATTTAGAGACAAAATTGAGCAAAAATAAAAAATGACTACAAAGTCGTGCTCCCCAGCAACAACGCCATTCTAATGACACGAAAATCGACCGGTTAAGAAGTAAAATAATATAACAAAGTTGTCGTTGTTTTCAACCATTCGAATCGGTCAATCAAGAAAAATATTTATTTAAACCACTTAAAAGATATCAATCAATCAAAGTACATACAAGCGGTTCTCGTTATTCTTTTCACCTGGTATATCGACCAGGGTCGAACACAAGGAACACGATTTAAAATTAAGTAGTCAAATTTCAGAAATGATTTTTAGTAGTTTTTATTTTTTTTATTTTTTTCTTTTTCAAAATAAGTACAAATAAATAAAAACACACACACAACATTGTTTTTGTATTTTTCATAATATTAAAAAATGTACAAAAAAAGTCCAAAGAAAATGTTTTTGTGTTTTGTATATTTTAAAATATTTTTTGTTCTTTCTTTTCACAATTTTCTGATTTTTTTATGATTTTATAAAAATCAAACAGTGCAAAACAAAGCAAACAGTGCACAACCAAGAGTATTTTACAATTTAAAAATACTTTAAGTGCCCAATACTCCTGGAGATAATTTTTAGTATAATACAATGAAATATCTACAATCACAAGCCAAGATCAGATTTTTTTGATTTTTCTTGAACTTTCTACAATTTTTTTAAGAGTTTTAGTATTTAGCAAATTTTTGAAGTTTTATAAATGATCTTAGCACAAAAATTAGATAAAATCTAATTGACACAAAAATACACCTACACAAATGTTTTTGGAATTTTTAAGCAATATTTCAAAATTTTATGAATTTTCAAAGTTCGGGCAGACAAAATATCACTATTTTTATTTTTTTAAATATATCAAATGTCCACAAAATGCTATGAAAAATTTATACCATGTTCACACAAATAGCAGGAGATTACACAAATTTTTATCAAATTTTCAGAACACAAATAATATTTATTCTGTTAAAAATGGAAAAAATTCAATGTCAAGAATAAAGGGACCTCAATGCAAATATTCAAAGTTGTTGTACCATAGAATAACAAGAAGTAAATGCAGGGTGAGAAGTTGCAAATTACCCAAGATGGACGTTGGCGGTACATGATCTGGACCGGTGGGGGTGTTTCTGCAATTTAAGAAATCTTGGAGGATAACTTTACAAAATTTCCAAATATATTTTTTATTCAAAAACCCAACTTATGGCTTCTTTGTAAGGGCCAAAGAGGGTCTTCGCCGCCGCCGCCCCTCTCCAAATCTGGGACTGCGTGCGGAGGACGCAGATGGCAAGGTGCGGACGCCGCGACCTGCTCTGAAGGCAGTGAGGCGGTGTTGAAGGCTGGACGAGGCGGCACGCGGAGCCACGCGCCTGGAGCGTGGGGGTCGGAATCGCGTGGGGGAGGCGCGGGGGATCTAACCAGCGGGCCGCAGCGCCGGCCGCGCAAGGCGCCACGCACGTGCTGGGCCGAGAGAGCTGGGCGGCTGGAAAGTACGTCGCGCGCAGCATTGTTGGCTGGTGCTGCACGCGACGTCGTTCTGGATATGCAGGCCCGTGGCGGTGGTGGAGTAGGTACCCCGCGGAGGGGCTGTCGTAGAGGGTGGCGTGATGGGTATCGACGGCGGAGCGGGGGTGGCGAGAGAGAACGGGGCCGCGCGCGGCTGGGGCGGCGTGGGCGTATGGTTTTATTCATTATTTTCTTACCTGAAATAGAGTAGTAAAAAGAATACCTTTTTTGTTTTTTTAACTGTAATCAGAATAAAGAGTATATAAATTTTTTATTTTTTTAAAACAGGGAAAGTAAACAGAAGCACATTTTTTTATTTTTGTTATGAACATGCGAAACAAAGATTAGAGAGATAAAAACAATTGTATGATTTTTTATTTTTATCTATAAAGAAAAGATGATGTGCATGGATTCAGATCCGCGAAATGAGAGATAAATCCGTGACTCTGGTTACCGTGCGTGACTAGAGGTGGAAGATTGCGTGAGGTAGAATGTGAAGATGGAGGGATACAGAAATGAGATGAAAAATCAATGTCGGACGCGGATCAAATATTGATGGAATTTTTTTGGGTTTTGGGCTCTAAATTCTAATCACTACATTTACGCAAAAATTGAAACTATGGTTTATCTAGGCAAAAGGAAGAAAATAAAGTTGGATCTCACCTTGAGGTCGGACACGCCGTGATGGCCTCGACGACAACCGAATCGCTGTCACCGACCGGATCGGAGGTTGGGCACCCTTCTGCGATGAGTAGCTCTCGGAGATCGGGTTCTTCTCTCCAAAGATTGATCAAAGAATAAAAGGAGGAGCCCATTAAAAAGAGAAGAAAAAATAAAAAAGGAAGGTATGTGCAAATGGGAAAAGTTTTTATTGGTGAAATTAATAAAATAATTTAATTAACTAACTAATTAATTACGAAATTCGAAATTAAATTAATTAAATAAGATAAATACTAAAAATTAATTAGCCACCATAATGGTGGTCATTAAAGGTATGGAATAAAATCTTACATACATGGTAAGTATATAAATCAATTAAATAATTAAATCTACAAACATTTTTTGTAATTAAATTAAATTAATTAATTTGAGATATTTTATTTTTTGGTGATTTTTATTTAAGGAAGTTAGTTGTATACGCATATTATATACACATAATACACTATACATATATACACATAGGGAAGTAATTTATAAACACTTTTTTAATTTTATTATTTATAATTTTTTTATTCCTTTTATTTTTAAGGAAAATAATATTTACAAATATGCACATTATGTATAAAAAATATGAAAAAATATGTACAACAACTATATGGGAAAACTGCACAAAACACCCCAGAAAATCAACTTTTTAACCGTAACTCCAAAAATATGAAATTATAGTCATTTAAAAGATAATTTAATTCAGAGTACAATGGAAGTGAGTTTGATTCAATTTGAGTTTGTATGGAGCCGGAATTGGTATTTCAATGATTGCATTGTGGCTTTTTCTCAGAGTGATTATTAGTAATATGTACAATATTTTAGTTGACCATTATTTTTATTATTTGCAACACATTTTTATTTACAACTTGTGTTTACAAAAATAATTACTTTGAGATCAAATTATCTACAAATAAAATAGTACAAGTTTTATACAAATATACAGGGTATTTATGTTCAACTTATTTTTAGATTTTTGACAGAAGACCCTATCTCCCCCTACTTTTTTCCTGATCGATCAGGTCAAGTCTTGACCATCTCTCGAGGTTCGGGTCAGTCTGTATTTACTTTGTAAACACATCCTTAATTTCTCTTTTCTTTTCTTTTCTTTTCCTCTTTATTCTTTTATTTAAGCACAAAAAATGTTAAAAATGCATAATTAAAAAATGCATGCAAAATGGTAATTACATGAAATTAGTGGGTATTACAAGAAAATGAAGCTAAAATAAAAGAATAAAGGCCATGAATCGTGGATTTGTCATGTAGTCAGCTAATCAGACTAAATCTGGAGTCTGATCTTGAGAACCACTCAGTGCCCACCAGAACGGGTCCTGCTAGTGTTGTATGTGATTCCTCACGATGCATGAACGCGAGTCTAATTAAACTAACTTTTTTTAATTTCATTAATCATGTCCAATTATGAACTATATGCACATGCAAATAGTTAGGGATTGGGTCCTAATTAATTACGTTACAATCAAGAGAAATTCCTAAGTCTAGGGGCCAAATTCTTCGAGAATCAAAATAAAATAAAAGCGAGAAAATAAAACCGACAAAAAACATGGTGAGGTCCCCCGAGCACACCGGTGTTCGATGAAATAGATCCGATATAAGCCAAGTCCAATGTCCAAAGTACGAGTCCATGTATTATTACAACAATAATCAAATAAAATGTTCTAACTATTCTCTGTCTACTATAACTACTCTCCTCCTATCCTTCTGCTCCTCCTCAGGCGTGGGACCTCCAACTAAAAGTTGCGAAGCCCTTCAGGCGATCCCTCACACAGAAAATGAAATAGAAAACTGGTCAGAAGAATATTTGTATGAAATAGAGCTAGAATAAGTAAAATAAGAAGGAAACAAAGATGAAAACCGACTACTAAGCCGTGCTCCCCGGCAACGACGCCATTTTGATGATGGCCCCAGGCAACTCGGGTTAAGTAATATATAAGGTCGTTGCGATCCAAATCGTAAGGCACGATCGATCAAGAAACAATCAGACCACCAATAAAATCCATCAAGCATGAATATCAAGGCAAGCGATCTTGCTAGTTATTTAACCTAATATATCCACCAAGGTCGAACACAAGGAGCACGAGAAAGTCCTACGAAGTAGTCGAGAAATCAAGGAATGAAAGGAATATTTTTAGTGGTTTTAAATTTGCAATTTTTTATATTTTCCAATGAGAATGTGAATGAGAAGATACAAACAAGCACTCTACAATAATTTTTATTAATGTCTAAAATGCTCAAAAATACAGAATGAAAATATTTTTATATTTTTAAAATATGCTATTGTTTTTTGGTTATTTTACAGATTTTTCAGATTTTTATATATTTTTATAACAATAAAAGAAAGGGAAAATCTGAAAACAGTGGACATCCAAAAGAACAAGGCAACTTAAAAATATTTAAATTGCCCAAAATTTCCTGATTGCAATTTTATATGAAAATAGGGACACGACCTAATTACAAAACTTGAAAACACATTTTTTCATTTTTAAAGAATTTTTAATGACTTTTATAAGGTTTTTAGTCTTTTGTGATTTACATGTGTTTTATAAAAGCTAATGAAGTGAAAATCTACAGAAATCACAACAAAGAAACATACACAATCAAGAATTTTTGGGGGAGTTTTTGTATTTTTTAAAGATTTTCTAAATTAGACAAACACTATTTTTAGGGTTTTTGATTTTTAGAAAATAAAAAATAAACTCAAAATGTGTCACAAAAATTACCAAAAATATTACACAGGAGAAGCTACTGGTAATTTTTTGGAATTTTTGGAGTAGTTTTGATTTTTATTTAATTAAAAACCAAACACACAGGTAGTAGGGACTTAAATGCAATTATTTTAAGTTTCTGTAGTAAACTATAACAAGCATGCAAAGCCCAGGGGTGTCAATGTAAAATGTCCCCTTAAATCTAGCACATGCATTAATTCAACGCTCACAGGGGTATATATGTAATTTCAGAAAACATTCATGCAAACATTGACATAAGAAATGTTCAGGAGCAATACAACAAAAACACCATTGTTCACGTGACGAAGCACGTGTCTCAACACAGGGAGGACTCAAACGCAAATACCAGAAACAATAGGGACTGGAATGCAAATAAGTTCAACTACAACTTTTATTTTACAGATTAAAACATAAACATGAACAAGTGCAGGGTAAAAGGAATATATATATCCTTGCAGCACGTGAAGCGTGCATGAGGGTCCACGTGACGGCCGCTGATGTGGTGAAGACGTACAACTCTGATTACGTTATATACCATATTTGACGCTCCAGAATGGTCGGGGACGTGGTGAAGGATATGGGAATCCTCAAGCACATCACGGAAGCGTGACGATCACATCTTATACGATCGGGGCGACTAGTCGTGCTAGTCGCTAGGTGTAGAGGAATTTAAAAATTTTTAAAACATGAGATGAAACCACATGATCCCAAGAATATTTTTTGGATCGTTTCATCTAACCACAAAGTATTGGGAATACCTCTCGAAGCGTGGTTGCGATCACTAGATCTCGAAAGCAAGAGATCCTCCGGATTCAAGTCCGATCTACAGAGATGACACTTGCGGGCGCGATGACGAGACATGTACTTCCCGCAATCCTCGATGAAGATCCAAGCCTTGAATCTCCGGATTTCGTCCAACGAAATTTGACGTTTCCTTCCAAAGCAAGAAGCTTCAAAGAAGATGGAGATCCACAAGCAGTCGAAGCGACAACACGACGATGAAGATGCGATTGCTATTCCCTCAAGATGTTAAGGTGGACGACCACCTTTAGAAAGAGAGAGAGAGAGATGGGCGAGAATGAGAGTTGAGAGAGAGAGAGAGAGAGTAGACGCGCATAATACATATCTTTCAAAGGGCTAGGGTTGCCCTCTTTATATACTAGTTTGGGAGTCCATGGATCATAATCCATGGCATACACAAAATCAATGGTTGGATTGATATGTGTTTTTAATCAATGACCATGATCATTGTTGTTCAAAAGAACAATTTATTAATTTATTTAAATTAAATATATGTTGCATCATCATCAACATAATTTAATTCAATACAATCAATTATCAGCAGATATTAAGATAATAATCAAAAGAGATAATAATCCATCCCTAAAAATATGGGGCGTCACCCATGACCAATTCATGGGTGATGCCACCTCATATTTTACTGGATTATCTCCTTTTTTATTTTATCTCATTATCTCTTAATTATTTGCAACAACATTTATTGCAAATATATCCAGTAAATTAAATCCAAATTAATTAGTGAATATTTCAATCATGCCATTGAAAATATGTGAATCATATTCACAACCCAAACAAAATTGTAATTTACATTTCCAATTAATTGCTTAATGTGAATCCAATTCACATTAACAATTAATAAATGCTATTTATAAAAAGTGCTCTTTCTCTAATATATTATAAATCATATTTATAATATACACACATACTATGGATAGCATGGATAACACTATATTGATAATTAAATCTCATTTAATTATCTTGGATAATCATTCTTACAATATAAATCTTATTCATATTTTACTTGATAATTAAATCTCAGTTAATTACCAACATCTTGTTGCTTGGATACATAATTCGTCAAAGGAATTATTCTTGAACTCCTTCAAGAATAATATGCTTTCTCCGCAGATACATGGAGATAAGGACATGGCGATTGTATTGTTCCATGTATAGTGACTTGGATGTTGAGATCTCATCCCAAATCCAGATCTCACGGACCTCCCATAGATATGGTGCGAACATAGAGAGGGATTTATCCCGTGGAGATCGGAGATGCTCCAGCCTATCACCTTGCAGTTTTTCTCCAGGATCTCTAGCAAGCGAGATTCCTGCTCCTCGGTCAATCTCGAACTGATGATGATCGGAAATTTCCTGTCTTGTCCTGCAATGAAGGCGTACTTAAGGGTTGTGGGTAATGGTTTGAGCTCAGGTAATGTCTAATCATCAACGAAATCTGGCTCAATCAATTCTGGCTCAGTACTGGTAGTGGTTGGGTCTGTCTTTGAAATAACTGCCACCAACTCATTCAGCTCTGGAGTCGGATCGTCAAAACTATCCAAGCAATCGGCGAAAGCCACATTCGACTCATCATCCTCATCTTCTGATTGTCCTAAGGAAGGAAGGACTGACAAGCTCAGTTGGGCTTCTATGTCATCAAAGATGTAGGGAGATGCATTTTCTAAGTGATCTGCATTGTACTCGCTCCTAAGGATCTCGCAAACTGTCTCATGTACAAGATTCTCTCCAGAGGAGAGGGGCTCATCGGTGTTGGATGGGTTCTATCTCCATGGCCCAACATTGTCTACATGAATGCAACCTGCTTCGGACGAAGTGTACTCGGTGCTTGATTTGGAATCAGGCCTCTGCCACCTTGTCTGCTTCATCTCAAGTTCCTCATCTCCGCTTGGAGTTTGGAACTGAAATTTTCCAATCTTATAATCAAATAAAACCCTGATGTTCTCAGGAAGGGCCTTCCTAGAATGATATGGGAATCTCTCTAATTTCTAGGGGTCTCCATATCAAGGACTGTATAGTCCATCATATAATCCCGACCCTCGACTTTGATGATACTATTCCTCAATTCTCCCTTTGACCTATTGGTTGATTTGTCTGCGAACTGGAGTAAGGCTTTGGATTTCCTAAGAGGTCCCAGATTTAGCTGCTCATAGAGGGGTTGTGGGAATTAGGTTAATTGAGGACCTAATGTCAAGGAGAGTGCGTGAAAATGCGGTGTCATCGACATGATTCACTAAATAATGGGCACCCATGTCCCTTCGCTTCCTTGGAAACACATTCTTGATGGCGCAAGTAGTGGGTACTAACAAAATGTGCTTATCAACATGGCTTTTGGTTTTCCTGCTGACCCTAGTAGGTGTGCATCCCACCTTAAGGTACTTCTGAAACACATGTGTCATGTCCACATACTTATCGAAGGGGATTGTGACCTTGACATGTTTGTTGCAGAACTCTGCCATCTCAGGGTCATCTTTTTGGATTTTTCGGTCTTTTTCTTCTTTCCACCCTTAAGGGCACGTGGGAAAGGGATTATTGATGATAACTCAGATTCTGAAACTGAAAGATTCTCATTCAAATGGGAAACTAAGTTCTGTACAGGATTGGGACTCTGACTCTAATGCTGACTCAGGCAAAAAAGAAATTCATGTGGAGAAACAGGTGATGCATCTACCGTGACTTCTGGTGCATCCTCCTCAGATTGAGGTGTGGGCTCTTCATCTGTTTCGCTCGATTCATTACCGGTGCTCCTCTCCTTCTTCTTGCCATTGTGCTTTGAGGACCTGGAAATCCTCTTATTCTACGGATGATGGTGGTGGTGATGCTGCTCCTTTGTCTCCAAGTTCTCCTCAAGTAGAGACTTGGCGGTATCTTCCTCATGTTCCCACGCCTGATCAGGTACGATCACGGTCCTTCCGCTCCTGAGGGACATATGATTAACATTATCATACGAAAGGATCTCATGTTCAGATAAAAGAATGATATGAATAGTATACTTGATCGCGTGGTCGGTGCTGATCCTGATTCAGGCTATTTGGGTTGGCCTAAACCTGGGCAGGAATTGGGATCTTTGGTGCCATCTGCTGATCTTGGTGACACGGTTCAGATCTGGTGTGATATCCAGATAATCATTCTGTATCTGTTGAACCCTATCGGTCAAAGTCTGGATGGCCAAGCTGAGAGAATTCAATTCACTAGTGGGCGGGGCTTGTTGCTGCTGACTAGAGGACGAGTGATTTGGCTCTCTATACTTGCTCTGTTGGCCTTGTCGGTACTGTTGTGGGTGGAACAGTGTGGTGTGAGGTGGTGGAGGACTCTGCTGGCCCGAGTGGAATGCGAGTTGTTGTTGGTGCTGCTGAGGTTGATATCCTTGTCCTGGTCAGGACTGTACAAAGCACGGTGCAAGGACAGAGCTGCTTTCCTGATAAGCTAGGGAAGGTCGGTGGGGCTGACCGTTCCCTATCCCCGACTATCTGCCGACGGGGTCATGGATGTAGCACTGGCCGTTGATCTCGAACACCTGCGGAGGCTCCTTGTAGACTGACTCCACTTGTGGGGCTGCGTGTTGCTCCTGTTGAGTGTAATGCTACTCCTCAACCCAGCTACTATGAGGCCCCTGTACCTTCTCCTGTACAAGATGGACTCGATGTACAAGTACAGGTGGTGCAGAAGGAGCATGTAGTCGTATCTTAGCTACCTTCTCAATCAATTCCTCCACTTGCTTCGGCAATCGTGAAAGCGCCTCAAGGTCAGTGACCCTCTTGTGGATCTATTCTACCATAGTAAGCTTATCAGCTATTATCCCAATGCTAGGGATCAGGTCATTTGTCAGATCCGCTACAGTCCTCCTAGTTGTCTCACTAGATAGGCTTGAGGGAGACAACTAATAGGCCCCGGTGGCCTGAGATCTGCATGTTTCCGCCATCTGCTCCAGGATCTTCCATACGCCATTGTCGTTCTTATTCGAATAGCTACCTCCACAGGATGCACTTACTAACCCCTGCATCTAGGGTCATGCCATAAAACAATGTTTGGACTAAGATCGTGTTGCTAATGCCATGGTAGGGCCATTTTTGCATCAAGTAATTAAATCTAACCCAAGCTTCATGGAATATATCATGGGGGCCTGGGAAAAATTGGCAATCTTTGTCCATATCTGGTTAGTCCTACTGAGTGGGTAGAACTTCTTCAGGAATAAATCTTTGAATTGCATCCACGTCGTAGATCTAACCCTGAGATTCTTCAGCCAATGAGCAACCTTATCTCCTAAGGCAAATGGGGTATCCTCTAGCCTGATGTAATCTTGTCCAACCCTAGGGTGACTAAGGTTGTTGCAAACCATCTCGAAGTCTCTTCGGAAAGCATATGGTTCTTCAGAGGCATTTCTATTAAACTTAGGTAGCGGACTAAGAAATGGGGCTTCAGCTCGAATGCTTCAGACGGTGCCTCAGGTACAAGCCAACTATGTATCTCATTCTCAGCTGGGTTGTAGGCATCAACCATCGGTCGGTCAATTCCACCTGCTGTGATCACCTATCCCATCCTCACCGCAAGATCTGTATTCTTTTCTGGACTGTAGCTAAGCGGGCAAGGATTTGTTGTATAGGATCATCTCTGTGTTCCTCTTCATCAGGGGGTCACTTAGAAGGCATCTTGGGTTGATCTTCTTTGCATGGATAAAGAATGTGGTCTAAGAAGATTTAGGAATGAATATATGCTCTCTGAGGTGAGGGTCTTCCTTGGAGAGATGAGAGGAGAGGGAAGGGATGGTTTGAGGGTAATCATCTGACGAGTCCGATAATCGCGGCTTTAAAAGGTTGTTTTTATATTGTTCGTGCTTAAAAATAATATGTCGTTCGTTGTAGGCGGCAATCGGAATCGGTCAAGAAATAACCACAAAAATTATTTATCAATTTAATCAAGTGGTTTTATGTTTATTTTACTTGGGCAAGTCCCAAGGTCGATCACAATGAGGCAAAGGAACAACCTAGAATTATGTCTATCAAGGTTCGTGCACGGTTTTCGAGGAGGTCTTTTTTTTGGAATTTTCAATGCAAATAAAGAATGCAAGATGCAATTTTTTTGGCCTATTTTAGGGACTAAAATGTCGACTATGTTCAAGCGATATCCGAAAAATACGAAACTTGGCCACAAGGTAGATTATGATGAAATGAATGCATTGTAATTTTTTTGGGATTTTTGGATGCGAAATATTTTTTTATGAATTTTTAAATGAAAATAGAATGAATTTCAATTTTTAATTATAATAAATACTAAACCTACTTATTTTCATAGAATAAAATTATCTAAGATCTATCACTAGGTGATGGATCTCAGAAAAATCCTAAACGTAAAAAATGTGAGATCTAATACCTATTAAAAATTAAACAGTGAAATGTGCAAAATGATTTTTACAGAGCAAATTATGCATGCAAATGCAAATATTTTTAGGCACAATGTTAAGAACAATTAACTCTACAATATGTGATTTTTCGAGGATTTTTAGAGCTACGGTTAATTAATGACAAATTAAATAGCACGAAATGGGCAAAGTTTGCAGTTTTTCACAGAATAATTAAATGTTAATTAACCATTCATCACAAAAACAAACACAGTATCTCAAAATGTAGAGAATTAAAAGATGAACATCGTGCTATTTTTTTGATAATTAAATAAGGTTATGAAGAGGTCTAAAATGATGAGGGAGTACATGGGTATAACTGCAATAAAAAATACATATGAAAATGCGAGGGAGGACTTAATTGTAATTACCTAGATAACTGGGGGAATTTCTGCAAATTTCCCAAGGTCACGTGCCAAGCACGTGACCTGGTCGGTGGGTGGCAGAGGTGCAATATGGCGGAACCTCCAGGGGGCTCTTGCAAATTACCCCGTGGTCACGTGCGGAGCACGTGACCCGGGGGATGAAGCAGGTGCTGACGTTTCCCACACATGTGCGAAGCACGTGCAGGAGACCTTGGGTCTAGCGCCCGACCGCGCGACTGGAGGAGGGTGTGGCTTCTGGCAGAGTAGCGATGCGATGGCCGGCGCGTTGGTGGAGCGATGGCCGGCGATGAAGTCAAAGTAGAGTTGGAGACGGTGTCAGTGAAGGTCGATGAAATCGGTGGCATGGACGTAGGCGGAAGCGTTGTCGGAGACGTTGGAGGCGACGACGGAGTTGTTTGAAGCTCGAAGCTTTTGGTCGCTAGAGACGTAGAAGATGGTCGGTGGAGCTCGGCGGAGTGGTCGGCGGTCGGTGAATATAAGTTGGCTCGACGGTGTCCCGGAGCTGGGCAGAGACGCGACGAAACTAAGGCGGAGGGCCGCTGCTGCAACGGTGTCAGGGAAGACAACTGGATCTCGTCGATGGCGGCACCCCGATGCTGTCACCACCGGGTTGCATGCTTACGGCGAATGATGGATCGGGTGGGGGGTCGGAGTCCTTTAAATAGGAAAGGGGTGAGGTCGGAGATGGTTGGCGAGGTTCGCAGAGGAGGTTTAGCCGTTGCGAGATGACAGGAGGAGCGGCGGCGACAGAGGTTGCGAGGTGAGCGGGGGTTGTTGCGGATGGGGGAAACACGGGAGGAAGATGCACAGCGGCCGTTCGATCGGCCGCTGATCGAACGACCGCGGAGGGGCCACGTGGTGATGAAGGAGAGAGGGCGGAGCACGTGTCTGGGAGGCACGTGCGACAAAGTGCGGAGGCTTTTAATTTTTTTATAAAAGCGAATAAAAAGAGGCCCAAAAAACGCTGACAGGTGGCGGCCCCAGGGGCGGGTGATGAATACCCATTCATCACTCTTTATTCTTATATTTTAGCTACAAAAACCTTTGCGAATGCATGTAGATATATGTAAATACAAATAATTACCAAAAGCATGCATTATGTAAAAACTTATAATTAGCATGTTTTTGTGCAAAAATAAAAGAATAAAGATTAAAAAGAAAAAGAGGGAAATATTTAGAATAAATATTGAGCATCCTAACCCAAGGGAGGGCTCAGCATGGGCCTGACCGCATAAAAGCCCAAGTAGAGGGAGATAGGAGCTCATGTGTAAATATTTGTGAAAATACATAAAACTATATTTTCCTCACCAAAAATACAGTTGTAAATATTTGTATATATTTATAAAAGATAAAAACAAAATAAAAATTTAAAAATCAAAAAGATCAAAAATACCCCTTTCATCTTGTACATAAACCACACCTATATATATATATATTTATTTATTTAGCTTTGTAAATATACAAAAGTAATTTTCATACTTTTTTTAAATATTCTATGCTATGTATTGTAAATAAATAAAATAAAAAGAATCAAAATCAAAAACAAAATAAAAATAACAAAATTAAAAACCCAAAAATACCTTATACATATACCATGTAGATACATATTTATTTCACCCTTGTATATAAATAATAAAAATAAAATAAAAATACCCTTTTATTTCTAAATAAATGAAATACAAAATGGGAATAAAAATGCACAAAAAGAACAAATTAAAAATCAAAAAAAAAAATTAAAAAGACATATTGTACAAATACCTATGTATAGCTATACTATGTAAATACCCTATTTTCATTTTGAAAAAAATTAATTAAAAATCACCAAAAAATAGAAAAAAATAAAACAAAAATATTTCATGTTTTAAGTTTTTAATAATTCAGCCATTTGTTATTTTTAATTGAATTTTTAAATGTTTTCCACGTGGCTGTTTCCCATTGGTCCACGGGGAATGTTGACCCCCGGTCAACTCCCCCCGCGGACCCTCTTCTCTCGCGGATCAGGCTGTCGACCCGATTTCTCTGATTTTTCCATGCCTGATCCGCCCGCCATTTGCGCAAACCCCGAGTCCTAATTCTTCTTCTTGCATCCGAGACCCCCGCCCGGGGGATTGCATCGGGGTCCGCGCTTCATGCTGCCCTACCCGACCAGCCCTAGTCGGGTCGGCACCCATATATATCTCGAGCTCCGCCACCTTCAATCGGCATCTTTGGCTAATCCGCTCCACCCCCAGTGACCTCCAGTGCTCGAGCGTGAGTGACAGCTCACTCCAGGTGCTGTCGCAGCGAGGAGAGGGGCCGAATACCACTGATCCGGCGAGTCTTCACCGCCATGCTCCGCCCCGAGTTGGAGCTCGATCCTCGGACGTCGGCGACCCTTGAGGCAAAGACCCAGAGCTGCGCAAGCTCAACCACAGCCCACTCGACCACCCAGGTAGTCTCTTAGCTCCACTATTCCGTCTAATTTCCGATTACCCCCAAATCGCGCTGCCGTCGATTTTCATCGATTCCGACCGCCTCGCCTTTCCGTTCGACCATCGGAATCCACCCTCACCTCCGCCTTCCTTCCACGCACCTTCTCCGCCCTTCCGTTCAACCCAGCTCGCACAGGAGCTGGGGTTCGAATCCCTTCGCCGTCGCACCGCCGGGGTTCGCCCACACCGACGCACCTTTCACCTTCACGCCGCTTAACTGGGTCGAGGCACTTTGCCCTCGACCCGCGAAGCTTCTGAGCTGTTTTGCAGGACCAGCGGAGGCCATCTGAGGCCTCTCGACATTCGGGCCAGGAGCTTCACCTCCGCCGACCTCGCCGGAGCCCTCCAGGGCTCGGTTGGGTCATCGGAGGTCACCATCAGCTGCGGAGCATCATCGCGGAGCTTCTCCGATCTTCAGGCGCAGCAGAGGAGGCCAGAGCCACCGTCACGAGGCCAGTGAAGTTCGCCGGCCATCAGTTCTTCCAGCATCCTCCAGAGCCGTTGGATCAGCCTCCCGCTCCAGGTGCCATCTTGACCGTTGGTGGCTGGAGCGTTCGTGGACGTCAGATCTGAGGCGCTATATCCAGGCCATTAGATCCACACGTGTCCTGGCCTGGACCGTTGGATCGAGCAGAGAGCAGCCGCGACCCGAGCCACCCCCACCTCGACCGTTCGATCACCACGTGGCGGCCATCCATCAGCTCCAATTAATAAAGGGTAAATTACCCTTAGGCCCTTATCTTAGTTTTATTTCATTTGAGTCCTGTAAATATTCCAGCACGTTGTTTAGTTTTAGGTTTATTTGCACAATGGACCCTGCGCTTTAGTTTATTTGCATTTATACCCCTGTCTGTGTGAGCCACGTGCTTCGTCACGTGTATTTTGGGTAATTTGCATCCGATGCCCTTGTAGTTCTGTTTGTTAAGGAATGAATGAAACTTTTTGAGTAATTGCATTTATACCCCTGTGCGTTGTGATTTTACGCATGTGCTTTTATTTTTGGGTTATTTGCAGCTGAGGTCCTCGGACTTTTAGTACGTGTTACCAATTAGTCCCCGAACCTTAGTTTTATTACATATAGGTCCCTGAGTGCCCCAGGCACGCGCTTGGCGCGTGACTTCTTGGGTTAATTGCACCAGGACCTCCAGAACTTTGGGTATTTGCACTTTGGTCCCTGTGCACAGTGCCCTCTTGTCATTTTCGAATAAAATATCAAATCACCTCCAAATCCAACGAAAATTTGACACATGGCTCCTGCCATGGTGTAGGATTTTTGTAGATTTTTGAGGACATTTCTGATCTTGTTTGATATTTTTAAAAATTCAAAAACCTCTATTTTTGGCACTGTTTAACTTGAAAAATCCCAAAAAAAATATAAAAACCCCTCTAAAAATTCTATAAAAATTAAGTACTGTGTATTTTATGTTCCTTGATTTTCTAGCCAATTTTGGCTATTTTTCACTACTGGAAAACCTTAAAAACTTAAAAACCCTCAAAAACCCATAAAAACTCTAATAAATACATTAAAAACCCAAAAACAATAAATTTGGTACTCAAATTTTCCTTGTTTTACCTAGTTTACAGGAAAAATACCTCCAGGCCCTTTTGAGGTCCTTAGATATTTTATCTAGGGATTTTGGGCCTGGCTGGACAGTACCCTACATTTTTGCTACTGTTTGATTTTTAGAAAGTAAAATACACATCCTAAAAATTCCAAAAATTCACCAAAAACATTAAAAAACACAAAAAAACATAAAAATATTTTTGTCTGAATTTTTGCTTGATTTTTGATGCATTAAATAATTTGTCAAAGCTAGCTTATTTTTGCTTTACTTATTTTCTTCACATATTAAAAATTCCAAAAAAATATAAAAATCATTAAAACCACTAAAAAAATATTTTGTCTTTTATTTTATTCATTTTTGACTACTTCGTAGGCCTTTGGCCAATCCGTGCTCCTTGAGTTCGACCCTGGGTGCTATACCAGGTTAATCTCATAGCAGGACCGCTTGCCTTGCTTCGTGCTTGATTTGACATATTTTCGAGTGGTCATTTTTCTTGATTGACACTTCTGAGTGACTGAGGTCGCAACGACCTATTTTCTGTACCTTATACCTTAGTCGCTCGGGTTTTCGTGTCATCAGCGGCCACGTGTCATCACCAGAAAAATCGAAGAAAAATACTTTGTAAAATAAAAAAAATAGTAAACAACCTCGGATCGAAAAAGTTTCTCCATGAAAAATGCTCGTCTCGATGAGATCTACAACTTTCATGAAGACATTAAAGCCAAAATCATTCAAATGCACAAAGTGTTTTTTTGGGGTATCCCATGTACATAGAATACCTTGATTTTTGGGTTTTATAATTTTTTTGTTATCAGATATAAATATTGGAAAAAATAAGGAGAAATCAAAGATAAATAAAGACACCTAAATCTATTTTTTTTTTATTTTTATTAATTAAGAAAATATGTACATAAAATATCATGTCAAAAACCGTTAAAATACACAATGTACAAAAGAGACCCAAAACCCAACTCTCACATATGAGCTCCGATTTACTTAAACTTGGTCTTGTTTTGAAGATAATTGAATGTATATTAATTCAAAAGTGAGTAGGATCAAATCAGACACTAGATGGGGAAGATATGTGTCTTTTAGTCCGAAAATCCTGAAACTAGGGTTTAGGTTTTTGGTCCACTTATTTGGGTTAGTGAATTTTTTGTATTTTTCATTTATTCTTGTTAGTGATATGTACGCAGTGGAGGTGGTTTTGTGTCATTCGGAGTTAGAATGAATGAGTTAAAAAATCAAGGGGTTAGGCTATTTACAGGTCAATTTTGGCAGAGATTTTTGGCTTCTTATTTTGTGCAGAAATTATGGATAAAATGCGACTCTTATGAAAACATGCACGAATGCTAATTATGCAGAATAGATGCAGATATGCTATTGATTTTGAGGGATTTGAGCTTAATAAATGAGATTTAGAGTGATGAATCCGAGATTCATCACCATCCTAAGAGTGGTTGATCTCGAACTCAAGAGGGTCATGAGCTTGGGATGGCCCATGTTGCGCTTAGATTGATGGAGACAAGCCGCGCAAGGGGTTCAATGAGAGATTTGTGAAACTTGAGTAAATATCCCCCAATCAGTCATCTCTGATAGAAGAAGAAGAGTCGGGAGTATAAGTATGTAAAGATAGGATTTTACTCCTACCTAAGAAAGCAAATGAATCACAAACCTTGATTTCATACTCAACACAGTAAAGGACCCAAAATCGAGTCCGATTAGTCTGGTTGATTTTAAGTTTGATTTTTCAGAAAAATAGCAAGGATTACGTGGCCTATAGGTAAGTCAGCTCAAAGCCGGATGCGTCTCCCTTGTTTAACCTGTTGCCTAAGATACCAACGCCCGTCCTTTCTTCGCTCCTATCCCTAACTGAGGATTCAAGGACCTTCCCCTATCTACCTACCGAAGTAGGCGGAGGCTGAAAAGGCTTTAACTTCACCCCCATCTACTTGTCGGAATAGGTGGAGGCTACTAGCAACTTGTCGCGGTGCACTGCTGGTTCACCCCTATCTACCTACCGGAGCTGGCAAAGGCTACTCGGCACTGATCAGTTGAATCCAAAATTCAGCCTGTGATATTTGCTCGGATCGCGGTACGTTATATGGAAGGCGAGGATTTTGTCTCTGCCTTAGGTTGTGCACACACACTCTCTGTACCCTCACTCAGACTGAAATCAAGGTCGGTGTTATTCTCCCGCAAACCGAATTTCTAATTTTATTTGATTGTTTTGGTCAATTTATTTAGTAGTCCTGATTTTAAGTTAGATGGCCACTTGATTAGTCCAACACATAAGGCATGCCTATCGTTCAGTCCCAATTTCCTTTAATCCTATGTTAGAAAACCAAGGGAGAAGGAGTCGAGAAAAGCCTATGCACGGTAAAACAACGATGCATGCCAAAGTTCATAAGACTTACAGTGATCCTCACGCTCTACATGCAGGATGCAAAACAGAATTAAAATTTTATCTACATGGTTGCAAGTGAGAAAAGCCACTCCTAGACAAGCACTTCTATTAGCAAGTGAAGAATAAGTTCATTTTGGCTAAAAGTCTTGTGGTTTAAGCGTGTCTTTTAATGGTGAAGTGTAGTCCTAGATATTACGAGCACAAACAGTCCTAAGAGAAGCTCTAAGAGCCGCAGGTGTAGGTCCTATTCTACATCAAGCAACCACACAACACACGGAGACTCTTTTTATTATTCTTTTACACGCACGAGAACCCAAACAGGAACGGGTGTAAATGCAAACTCCTTTTTTCTAAAAAAACTCTCAAAAACCACTCGGTTTAGTTTGATGCAAGTTCCTTGGCTCGCCGGGCAAAGCACCTTTGATTCCTCGTGTTCCTCATAAAAAAATGAACACTAGTCAGAGAGAGAATAACACCAAATAAATGCTGAAAAATAGACAGAAAAATATTCATAAGAAAAACTTGGAATAAGACTACCTGGGGATGGAAAACCTAAAATCTAAATTTTCCAGAAATTAACCTAAGCCCTCCGTCTCGGGAAACAGTGCCATTTGAAAGGTTGTTAGATTACCCATCTTAATTCAAACGGATTAATGATTAAATTTAGTGATGTTCGTTGTAGTCAGGTAAAATCAGACTTATCAAAAACCACTTTGATGAATAATCAATTAAACGCAAGCGTAAAATTTTTTATTTTACTTGGGCAAGCCCAATGTCCAATTCAGGGATGCAGCTTTTTCCTTAGATTAATTCGAAGTCAATTCGGATGTTAGGTTTTCAGAAGAATATTTTTATGGTTTTTTACGCAATTAATAAAGTGTGATGCAATTCAAGACAAATTCAAAGGTTAAATGTGAAGTATAGTCAACTTTAGTCGAAAAATTATGAAACTTGGCCCAAAATGTTAAAAGCAATGGAATTAAGACATCTAATTTTTTTGGAATTTTTTGACTCTGAATAAATTAACTATGAATTAAAAATGAATGTAGGGTGGTTTTCATAAAATTAATTTTAATAAATACCAATTTTAATCATTTTCAGATAGAAAAATTATCCTAGATACTTCTATGTGAGATGATTCCAGGAAAATTAATAGACCTCGAAAATGATTAATTTTGGATCTATTACAAATCAATTAAGCAAAACACCAATTAATTTTTTAGGCCTCATTATGCATGCAAATGATGTGATTTTTGGATACAATGTAGAACTACTCAAATTAGACCTATTGTAATTTTTTTGGTGATTTTTGGAGCAACAAGGAATTTAATAATCAATTAAAAGTACACAATGGGCAAAATATGATGCTTTCCACTAAAAGAATTATATTAAAATCTTAGAAGCTTATAAAAAATATAACAAGGATGCATAATGATAAAGGTTAAGATGTTTTATAGCACGCAATTTTTGGAATTAATAAATGATTCTAAATGGGTTCTTAAATAAATATGCAAACACAGGGGTATAAATGCAAAATAGAAACAAAATTGATTAATACAGAAGCATGCTTACAGAACTGAAATGCAATTACCTATAATGATGATGAGGGTATTGATGCAAATTCTCTACGTAACCACGTGCACCTCACGTGATGCTGCTGGTGGGGACCTGACTGCAATTTCCAATACCAGCAAGGGTACGGCTGTAAATTAACTAGACGTCACGTGACAGAGACACGTGAGGTGTAGGCTCGAGTGTTATGCAGGTTCGGATGTGTTTCAGGAGTCGCCCTTGCTTCGGATGTGGATCGGAAGGTGCTGGAGGCTTGGGACTGCTTCCGATGTGAATCAGATGCTCGATGCAGGTTCGAGTGCTTCGAGCCTAAAGGGGCGGGGAAGAGGTTTAGAGCGGCTACGTGGCCTCTTGTGGTCCTTCAGATCAAGAGTATCCAACTATAGATGTGGGTCCTAGAAGAGGGCAACATGGAGCGATGTGGGTCGTCCGATCAAGATGATCAGACAGCAACTGTACGTATGGTTCCTCCTTACCGGCGCCTCCTGCGACGGGCTTGCCTGGGCTCCGACGAAGGTCCGCTAGCTCGTCCACCTTCTGTCTTGCTCAGTGAAGACTTTGGGCTGCTCCTAAATGGTTGGGCATCATCATAGGAGTGCGGCGGAGCAGCTAGAGATTCTACGAGTCTCGATGGATGCCTGGATGCCGGAGACGAAGCAGCTCGAAGAAGCTCCGAAGACGATTTTGGTCAGTGATGAAGATGGAACCTGCAATGTTAGTGACTCGCCAAATCGTGGTGCATGTGCTCTCGTAGAGGAAGTTGGTCGTTTGAGGCCTTGCGGGGCGAAAAGGTGAACGACCGATGTGCTCCTCCACCGTGAGGGGTGAAGTAGTGGTCGGAGGTGGTGAGGGTTCGGGAAGACAAGCAGAGTGTTGCGTGAAGATGGTAGCTCCGATGCGAAGCTTGATCGATGGTCAGTTGAAGGTGATATTGACTGAGGATGCCCGAAAAATTCAGAGAAGATCGGAGGGGAAGAAGGGGAGGATCGAGAAGAAGAAGAAATTTACCTGGGAATTAGGGCTCTAATTGGAGCCGCCAATTGTCGCTCTAGGATCAGCAGGGGCCCAAGCTCAAGCAGCTTGACGGTGTAGCTGTTGCACAATGAAGGTTCGCCGTGGATTTCTTCGACGAAAATCGTATATCATCGCTCGACTTCAAGTCAAATCTCTACCACAGATCGGAGGTGTAGAGCTCGAGGGTCTCTCGTACAAGGGAGGATGGGGGAAAAGGTGATCGGAGACGTATTTATAGAGGCGAGGTGGCGGTTCTAGCGATGGTCACTGGGTTTTTCGTGGAGAATATGAAGTGGATGAGATGGATTCATGGCAAGAGTGGGTGCTAGCGAGGATGAGGGAAGAGTGGGGATGGTCGTGGGGCAGTTATCGAGTGGAGATGGTGGCGGAAGTGGCAAGGGAAATAGAAAGGGGGACGATTTGTTGAGGTGATGGGAGACATGGGGAAGAGGTCAATCTGGAGGTAGAATACGGTGTCTCGATCGTTGGATCTCACGATCAAACGACTGAGAAGCGGGCGATGAAGAGCGAACAAGATTAAATCAGAGGGGTGCAATCGTAGGGCGAAGTGAAGGATATGGAATTAATCCTCAAGCGCATCACGGAAGCGTGATCGTCGTATCGGATACGACGAAGAACTACTAGTCGCACTAGTTGTTCGGTGCAGCGGAATTTAAAAAAAATTTTATTCGATGAAACCACATGATCCGAGAACCATTCTCAGATCGTTTCGTCTATAACCACAACAAGTATAATGCAATACCTCTTGAAGCGTGGTTGATCAAGTCTCTAAAGAAAGAGACCTCCTGTCTCAAGTCCGATCGTCGGCGAGACCGCTTGCGAGCGCGGGGATGAACCGCGTTGTCCTCGCAATCCAAGAAGATGATCCAAGCATGGTTGCTCCAGATCTCGTCGCACGAGATCAAACGTCTCCTTCGTGAGAGGAACTCTCCAAGAAGACGGAGAACCGAAGAACGTCGAAGCGGCGGCGCGGTGGCGAAGGCGACGACGGTTCTCTCCTCTAGGGTTTGGTGGTCGGCCACCAATTAGAGGGGGAGAGGGCTGACGTGTGTAGAGAAGAAAGAGAGAGAGAGCTCCAATATTGCAAAAGTCCCTAGAGAGCATAGTATGCCTCTCTATTTATAGGGTTTTGGGATCCATGGATCTCAATCCATGGGACACATAAAATCAATGGGTGAGATTGATTTGTGTCAATCCAATGGCCAAGATTGTTGTTGTCAAAAGCAACAAATTTAGGTTAAAATAGATTTGAAAAAATCAAATATAATTTAGTCCTAAATAAACCCAACAAATAAGGAGAGAATGTGCATGGAGATTTCATCTCCATGCACCTTCCATGTTGGACGGCCACCCATTCCATATAGGAGTGGTGTGCCGCCCACTATGGGAGTCCATGGAGGCAATCTCATGGATTCCCATGAGATTGCATATCTCCTTGATATTCTCTCTTATTTATTTGCAACAAATTTATTGGGTTTTATTCTCCAAAAAATAATTCACAATTATCTTTGAGAATATTGCATTCTTGCCATGGAAAAAATTGTGAATCATATTCACAACCCAAAACAACACATAATTCATATTGTTAATTAATTACACAATGTGTATCCAATACACATAATAATTAATCAACACATATAAATTATAATTAGCTCTCTCTAATACATTATAAATCACATTTATAATATATTATGAATAATTGGATATTTCTATCCACATTATTCTTATCCACATTAAATCACATTTAATTAAATTGGATAATTTCTTCACACATTCAAGATGATTAAATCACATTTAATCATTATTTCTTCATTGCTTAGATCGTATGGAATTATTCTTGAACCCTTCAAGAATAATGCAATCTCTCCGCAGATACTTGGAGATAAGGACAGGGCGATTGTATTGTTCCACGTATAGTGACATGGATATTGAGATCATATCTCAAATCCAGATCGCGGGCCTCCCATAGATGCTTGATTAAATCAAGACCGTAAATCTAATCTTCTCATTGTATCTGAATCACATTCAGATCAATGTCCAACACTTGGACCAAGATCAGATCACTTCTCTACTGAGAGGAGTCACTAAAATCCATACCCGTTTCATCACTCCCTAGGAATGGAAGCGTCATGGTTATACAATCGTTTATGATCAAATCACCCTCAGGTATTCCCAATACCTGTACATCCTGCATACTGGAAGACTTAGACTAAACCCGAAGTATCGGATCAACTTTATACTGTCTACTTCATGGTTTTATCAGTAAGTTTCTCATTTGATCATTGGGAGTTGGTATCGATCATACACTTTCCAAAAGTGTACATCATACCTAGGTCTTGATCATATACTAAAAGTATATATCAAACCTACAAATTCAGTCAAGCTTCCAAAGCGAGACGACCATGCGCATGGAATTTGATTCTTCCCAATATCTCATGAGTGAGCTCATGTCTTCCGGTTCAGTAACTGAACCTGTATGATCCCTTTGAGAGATCGTATTACTCATATGCCCTTATATGCACACCAGCACGCCGGTGTATAGACCTTGATTAGGTCATCAACCTATTGGTCTGCCAAATGTACATACTTGGACATATAGCAACACATCTGTCTCCGGTCAGAGGATGCGTGCCTATATCATGACAGCATATGATATAGGACTTTGGTTATCTCGATCTCGTTAAGTCAACTCTTTGACCTAACTAATCTGACACCTCCGAATCTCTATTCCTATGCAGAGGACCTGCATCAAGAGGTCGGTCAGATATCAGCCTTCAGAGATAAGGATTGCCATCTCCTACTCAGGCTGGAGATCATCTCTTAACAATCATTTGACGGTGCTTGATGAGTCCTCAATCTAACTCTTTAGATATTCATCCAAGCACCAGCCTCTATGATTCAATAGTTGAATCAACAGCTGTATGATTATTAAGATGGCCATGGTACATAACCCTAATTGTACTAAGGGACCTATTATACAAATTATTCATTCTTCATTTCAGATCAGGGAATGATATGTGCAATAACATTTATTGCATAATGGCTCGCCGTGGGCTCGCATTTCCAACAATCTCCCACTAGCCCAAAGAGCCATTAATGGGCTAATCATTTAAACCCGCACTCATGTGACAATCATAAACTATTTGGAAAATAGATAGGTAAGCTGATCAGTCACTCTGTTCCCGCGAGACTACGCCAAGTCCTTTTACGGTACATGCATATCCCCAGTAACAGTGCTCGCATCCAATGCGAATGTTGCATCTTATGCAACCAATACGCAATCTAGTTAGTTACAGTGTCTTTGACACTATAGCTTAACAATTATCATAACCAGTATTTCCATAATCGTTATCAGAATATCCTTATTCCTGGAGATCACTATCTCTTAAGGTATCCACAGTTAAGACCTTTTAGATCTCTATCTATAAAGTCTTAAGTTTTTGAAGATAAGACTCTGAGATCACTATCTCAAAAATCTTGTCATCTATGAAGATTTTGTTGTTACTGCAACCAAGTGTTTTATTTCCATAGTAGGATTAGTAACAGTTTACTACTCCCACTGCATGGCAGCCATCTGGCTTTTGTACACATCTAGCATACACCCGACTTCTCAGAACTGATGCCCAAAGGCAAGTAGTTCTAGCATTCACTTCCTCAACTCTTTGAGGTGCTATCCCTTTAGATAGGTCAGTACCATATCTTAAGGGATGGAAGCCATTACTGGAATTTTCCATAAAATGGAATATGTCCAAGATGTACTATAAATGTGACAGTCCCATTATCCTCTTCTCTTTGCTTCTGAATTACTTCAGAACTAAGATCTGAGAGGCATCTTTGAAATCATATTTCAAGTTATGGAACAACCAGATTATAAAACACTAATTATTATCCTTATATCATTTTCAAATGATTAGGATATCATCTACATTTAGCACGATGAACACAAAAGCACTCCCCCTAAGCTTCATATGGTTCATCAAGATTCTATCTGAAATCATAACATTTATAATTTCATCAAATCTTATGATCCAACTTTAAGAAGCTTATCTGAGTCCATAGATGGATTCCTTAGCTTGCACACCTTGCTTTCCTTAACCATGAAGCCCCGGGGCTACTTCATGTGAATATCCTTAAAGAGGTATTCGTAGAGGAATGCAATATTGACTTACATCTTGAAGATGCAATAGTCAAGTTGTGTTGCTAAGGTTAGCAATATTCTGACGGTTTTAAGCATGGTCACCGAAGAGCAAGTCTCATTGCAAGCAATGTCTTTTCTTCCAGTGTGTAGCTTATGGCTACGAACCGTGCTTTGAAGATCTCTACCTTCTCATCAGGTTCCCTGTCTCTTGAAGATCCATTTACACCTTTACAGGTCTTACCCATATAGGTGGATCCTCGAGGGTCCATATACAACACTTGTATATGAAGTCTACATTAGACTTTTATTGCTATCCATCTATCCATGCTATGATCTTCAGAAACTTCATCACATGAAGTTCGATCATTGTCAGATTTCTCTAACACATGGAATCCATCCTCAAACTCATTTGAAGAGGTATTAATGTTTCATCTTTAATTGTCCTTTTAGTTTCCAATTTCAGGAGTCTCATTATAAATGAGTTCCTACACTTCATTTTCATCTTGATTCTCAAGAGTCTCAACCTCTAAGAATCACATTCTCGGAGATGAGATATTTTAAGAATCTCAAGGTCATAAAGTAGGTATCCAATACCATCCTTTATTTTCCTAATGAAGCAACACTCTCAAGTGCTAGATTCCAACATACATGGAACCTTATTAAGGATATATATTGTAGTCTCTACTACACATATATACCTGGAAACTAAGGGATAATTATGCTAAAATTCAACATTGATAAGATCATGTCACACATGATCCAATTGTATCTACCTATAACTCTTTTGAGTTAAGGTGTGTTAGGAGGATTGAGATAGAAATGATATTCATATCTCCATAAGGTATTCTTCGAATTTATCTAGTAGGTACTTGCTACCTAGATTAGATCAAATTCATTTTATCTTCCTTCAAACTTTGGTTCTAAACCAAAATTAATGAAATCTTTGAACATTTCAAAGGTTTCTTAGATGAAGAGAAGAAATCTCATATCATACATAATCATCAATAGATATCGCATATCCACAATGTTTACTATGATATAGATGATCCGCATACATCAATATGTATGAGATCCTGAATACCTTGGCATCTTACACCATTCCCGAAGAAGGGTGTATTGGACATTTTTACTTTGAATACAATATTCATAAGTATGTAACTTTTGAAATTTTAGACATTCTAAAGTTTCATCTCTTACTAGTCTATTGATCAAATCAATAAACAAATGTCCAAGGCTCGATGCTAGATCATTGTCAAACGATCTTCATCCTCCTATTGATCTTACAGAGGTTTTAATTCAGTATTTAGAAATATTAATGAACCATTCATTAATTTTTCTAATTTAGTGGAGTCCACCAGATTTTAGATTACTATCTGAAATATATCCATCATAACTCTTTATGATAGTTCTATCTCAGAATTCATGTTTATTTCCAACATTTAGAAATAAACAATGAGTGTATTCTAATATCTAGGTCACAGAGACATTCTCTAAGACTAAGGGCTCTCCCACTGAAATTAACAAGTCTATTAATCCAACAGAGATTGTTGCAACAGTTGCATCAATACTCACGTGGATAACTATAAACCTTTAAGATCAAATTTTCCAGTCTTCTAAAACATATGCAACCCATTGCAAATGTCATCAGAAGATTGAGATACAATTATTTGACTTTATCTTATTCAATAAGTAAGTCAATATCAATGATTTATGTAGATTACTCTGATGCTCCATCCGAGTCCTTTTCTAAGGATTCTAAACAGACTTGATAGTCATACTATCAACACATCAACTTATTGCAGTATTGGCATTCATCCAACTCTTTGGATGTCATATGGAAGTCATAGAAGTCCAGTCAACTCTTTGACTTTCCTTCTTTCTTGGGTCCAACCCATGCTTCCACTGCGCTCCCTTTATCTATAAGCAATCATTGCTCAAGACAGAGGATCTCTTATTTTAAATTCAAAAGAATTCAAAGTAAGAGTTGTTCAACATTTATACATGCTTCATTAAATTCATACAATATGAATATTATGAAGCTTCATGGATAACTAGAGTATAAATAGTAGAATGACGACACTCATCATCTACATCCATTTAAACTCTTGAAAACAAAGGTTCAGGTAGGTACTCAAACAATTTGAATACATCATCTCTTTACAGAGCCACCATTCTGCATGATGCAGTGAACCATGTCATTCATGATAAATGTCAAGAGCACATATGTATGGCATAATATCTTCTTAGATTTTATAAGGATTATATGACAATTATGATCATCATCAACATGTCACTTCCAAAGTACATTTGATGATACCAAGACTATAGAGACATACAAACCCTAGGGTTGTAGTCCTATCATCTATTTAATTGTCATTCCTCAATATTATGAGGAAACTTGCACATTGCAACCACATACATTATGTGTCCAATTGCAAGTACAATATCTGGATCATGAGTCCAATCCATGATATTTTACTGGTTATTATTGAGTATATCATTGAGTGGGTTTTAATGAAGGATTATCTGAAATTAGAAATTTGCATAAATATATAAATATATATATATATATATATATTTTACTTTGATTTAGGATTTTTATATCAAAGTTGTCTTGCCTTGTCAACACTGAAAGTTCATTCCCTTAATCACTTTCAATGTAAGATATATACTTACCATTATATCTCAACAAGATCTGGGATCTCCTTCCTTATCTTTGTTACATCCCAATAATATGAGAATCTGCAACTCCGATAAAAAGAAGCGGGAACACATTCCGCTTTGCAAGTCCAACTTGCATTTCCCAATTCGGTCTTTAACACCCGAGCCCACCACCCCTAAGGCGATGTTGACCCGTCGTTAATTGAACCAACCGTCAACAGGAATAGTACTCGCTATACGCAATCCAATATCGCCCCAATAATATGAGGATCCGATATTGGGGTCACTACGTATACGGCCTTACTCTTTCGAGAAGCGACGAGCCCGATCCAGATGCGCTTGCATACAGGAGCTGTCACTTCGGACAGGCGTCTCCCACATGCAATCCCTGGCGACGGAACCCTCCGCCTTGACGGGAGACCATGGATGTCACTTATGTGATCCTCCATATCATATTCAAATTTTAATTAATTATCGTGAATCACATTCACATAATTAATTCTTCCAAGGGAATTATTAGCTCTAATCATATTAGAGTATTTCAATTGGACATAATCAACTTAATCATATTAAATTAATTATCAATCCAATTCAATCAATCAAACTTGATTATTTTACTTGAATATATATATGGTAATATCTCAAAATACGTGTTAATTCGAATTTTAATAATTAGAAAAATACATCTTAATCCCTCGGACATTATCCCGGCCCTACCCGCTGTCATGGCCAGTACCGACGAGAGTGGGACGGACCACATACGTTGCAACCCGCAACCCCAATGCTCTCCGACTAGGCACCATATCCGCCTCGGGAAAGGATAATGCCAAATTGATTAATTTGTACTTGAGATGATCATCGGTTCTTCAACCGAAATTGTACCATATAGTAATAATCAAAACATTTTTGATTATAAGGAAATTTGCTAGACAAATTCCCAAATCCTATTCAAGCATCAAGTTTGAAAGATTGTGGTTTCCAATTATGATTTAGATCACATCTTAATCAATTATTGGTTAAGGAAATGTCATTTAAGGGAATAATTATCATCAAATATTTCACAAATATTTATGCACAATTATTCTAGGAAATTAAACAATTTAATTTCACTAAATGATTAAATGACAATCACCAATCAAACATTAAGTTTGATGAATGTGCTTCCAATTAAGATTTAGATCAAATCTAATCAATTAATTGGTTGAGGCCAAGTCAACTATGTAAATAATCATCTTCAAATATTTCACAAATATTTTTCATGATTATTTCACGAAATTAACAATTAATTTCACTAATTGACAATCACTTGGTTCTAGATTAGGACTGTAATTTCAGCAGTGACCCCTTCTTACTAAAATTAGCATATCTCAATCATATTAAATCCAAATTAGACAAAATCAATTTTCTTAGATTGCTAATTTGATTTAGGACAGAATCCAAGTGATGTTACACGCATTTCGAGGCAAGTCTAAACAGTAATTAACATTTTAATCACGTTCAGATCTACAGTTCCCGCAACAGTGTATACATGTTCATTAAAACAACCATATCTAGAGCATACGAAATCCGATTTACGTAAACTCAGATCCTATGGTTTCCTTATTTAATAGGGAACAAAAAACAAGTATTAAATTCGTGTTTAAACAATTTAAACAGTGCCGAATTTATTTACTAAACAGATCTGCGAAATCAAATGCGATAAAAACTTTCGCGACCTTAACGAACCCAAGTCGTCCTCGGTTTTTCGAATCATATTCGAAACCGTCAACCTGGCTCTGATACCACTTGAAGGATATGGAATTAATCCTCAAGCGCATCACGGAAGCGTGATCGTCGTATCGGATACGACGAAGAACTACTAGTCGCACTAGTTGTTCGGTGCAGCGGAATTTAAAAAAATTTTTATTCGATGAAACCACATGATCCGAGAACCATTCTCAGATCGTTTCATCTATAACCACAACAAGTATAATGCAATACCTCTTGAAGCGTGGTTGATCAAGTCTCTAAAGAAAGAGACCTCCTGTCTCAAGTCCGATCGTCGGCGAGACCGCTTGCGAGCGCGGGGATGAACCGCGTTGTCCTCGCAATCCAAGAAGATGATCCAAGCATGGTTGCTCCAGATCTCGTCGCACGAGATCAAACGTCTCCTTCGTGAGAGGAACTCTCCAAGAAGACGGAGAACCGAAGAACGTCGAAGCGGCGGCGCGGTGGCGAAGGCGACGACGGTTCTCTCCTCTAGGGTTTGGTGGTCGGCCACCAATTAGAGGGGGAGAGGGCTGACGTGTGTAGAGAAGAAAGAGAGAGAGAGAGCTCCAATATTGCAAAAGTCCCTAGAGAGCATAGTATGCCTCTCTATTTATAGGGTTTTGGGATCCATGGATCTCAATCCATGGGACACATAAAATCAATGGGTGAGATTGATTTGTGTCAATCCAATGGCCAAGATTGTTGTTGTCAAAAGCAACAAATTTAGGTTAAAATATATTTGAAAAAATCAAATATAATTTAGTCCTAAATAAACCCAACAAATAAGGAGAGAATGTGCATGGAGATTTCATCTCCATGCACCTTCCATGTTGGACGGCCACCCATTCCATATAGGAGTGGTGTGCCGCCCACTATGGGAGTCCATGGAGGCAATCTCATGGATTCCCATGAGATTGCATATCTCCTTGATATTCTCTCTTATTTATTTGCAACAAATTTATTGGGTTTTATTCTCCAAAAAATAATTCACAATTATCTTTGAGAATATTGCATTCTTGCCATGGAAAAAATTGTGAATCATATTCACAACCCAAAACAACACATAATTCATATTGTTAATTAATTACACAATGTGTATCCAATACACATAATAATTAATCAACACATATAAATTATAATTAGCTCTCTCTAATACATTATAAATCACATTTATAATATATTATGAATAATTGGATATTTCTATCCACATTATTCTTATCCACATTAAATCACATTTAATTAAATTGGATAATTTCTTCACACATTCAAGATGATTAAATCACATTTAATCATTATTTCTTCATTGCTTAGATCGTATGGAATTATTCTTGAACCCTTCAAGAATAATGCAATCTCTCCGCAGATACTTGGAGATAAGGACAGGGCGATTGTATTGTTCCACGTATAGTGACATGGATATTGAGATCATATCTCAAATCCAGATCGCGGGCCTCCCATAGATGCTTGATTAAATCAAGACCGTAAATCTAATCTTCTCATTGTATCTGAATCACATTCAGATCAATGTCCAACACTTGGACCAAGATCAGATCACTTCTCTACTGAGAGGAGTCACTAAAATCCATACCCGTTTCATCACTCCCTAGGAATGGAAGCGTCATGGTTATACAATCGTTTATGATCAAATCACCCTCAGGTATTCCCAATACCTGTACATCCTGCATACTGGAAGACTTAGACTAAACCCGAAGTATCGGATCAACTTTATACTGTCTACTTCATGGTTTTATCAGTAAGTTTCTCATTTGATCATTGGGAGTTGGTATCGATCATACACTTTCCAAAAGTGTACATCATACCTAGGTCTTGATCATATACTAAAAGTATATATCAAACCTACAAATTCAGTCAAGCTTCCAAAGCGAGACGACCATGCGCATGGAATTTGATTCTTCCCAATATCTCATGAGTGAGCTCATGTCTTCCGGTTCAGTAACTGAACCTGTATGATCCCTTTGAGAGATCGTATTACTCATATGCCCTTATATGCACACCAGCGCGCCGGTGTATAGACCTTGATTAGGTCATCAACCTATTGGTCTGCCAAATGTACATACTTGGACATATAGCAACACATCTGTCTCCGGTCAGAGGATGCGTGCCTATATCATGACAGCATATGATATAGGACTTTGGTTATCTCGATCTCGTTAAGTCAACTCTTTGACCTAACTAATCTGACACCTCCAAATCTCTATTCCTATGCAGAGGACCTGCATCAAGAGGTCGGTCAGATATCAGCCTTCAGAGATAAGGATTGCCATCTCCTACTCAGGCTGGAGATCATCTCTTAACAATCATTTGACGGTGCTTGATGAGTCCTCAATCTAACTCTTTAGATATTCATCCAAGCACCAGCCTCTATGATTCAATAGTTGAATCAACAGCTGTATGATTATTAAGATGGCCATGGTACATAACCCTAATTGTACTAAGGGACCTATTATACAAATTATTCATTCTTCATTTCAGATCAGGGAATGATATGTGCAATAACATTTATTGCATAATGGCTCGCCGTGGGCTCGCATTTCCAACACGAAGGGCACGCCACATGGCGCAAGGAGGACGCGACACTTGCGGACGGGTGTGATTTGATTCGGGACAAGATCGGAGGGTTGAGGGTAGCACGGGAGTGTGCGACTGAGATGGAGGTATCTCGACAATGATCGTACGGGTGTGGATGCGATACGCGGCATGAGTAGGTACGGGTGCTAAAGGATGGACCAGATGTGATCTGGAGTTGATCGGATGGCTGTGAGAGAATGCAAGCATGGACGGCTAAGATTTGGAGAGACAAGGAGCCATCGAAGGGAGGAGGGAGTGGACGCGTGGCGCAACTAGATGGCGCCACGTGACCCAATCAGATTATTGCGATAAAGAAAGTTAAATAAGAGGGGGAAGATGGCTGAATTTGGAAAAACTCATAACATGAAAGTTGTAGATATCAATGAGATCTACGAGTTTCATGTTGACCAAAGATAGGAATGAGGCTAAACGAAGTGATAAAATACAAGGGTACAATTACAAATAAGTACAATATACAATAGGGGCCTAAAACCCAAGTTTCACATACAATCTCCTATTTCAATGAAATTGGTCTCATTTTGAAGGTCTTTGAATGTATATTACTTTAAAAGTAAGTAGAACTAAATCGGATATTGTATGGGAGAGATATGAGGCTCGTAGTTTCAAACATAGACTCGGATTTTATTGGTCAATTTTACAAGTTAGTATTTTTTTAATATTTTTCTTTAATTGGTGTTAGTAATATCTACACTCTAGAGTAGACTTTATTGGATTTGAAGTAAGTACATAAATATATACAAATAGGTGAAATATGATATGTTGCTTCAACAAGTATAGAGAGTGAAAAATTATATATGGTTATACATTTGAGTACATATACGAACTTCCATTCTTGATGTATATTCATAATAGTCTTGCATGTTTGCAGTGCCTACGAAGTATATGATGTTACATTCATGTTTAGGAAATCGATACTGTTGGACATGCGAGCCCACGGTGAGCCATTATGCAATAAATGTTATTGCACATATCATTCACTGATCTGAAATGAAGAATAAATATTTTGCATAATAGGTCCCTCTGTACAATTAGGGTTATGTACCATGGCCATCTTGATGATCATATAGCTGTTGATTCAATAATTGAATCATATAGGCTGGTGCTTGGATGAATATCTAAAGGGTTAGATTGAGGACTCATCAAGCACCGTCAAATGATTGTTAAGAGATGATCTCCAGCCTGAGTGGGAGATGGCCATCCTTTCTCACATAGGCTGATATCTGACCGACCTCTTGATGCAGGTCCTCTGCATGGGAATAGTGATTCGGAGGTGTCATATTAGTTAGGTCAATGGGTTGACTTAACGAGATCGAGATAACCTAAGTCCTATGTTGAATGCTGTCACAGCATAGGCACGCATCCTCTGACCGGAGACAGATGTATTGTTATATGTCTGAGTATGTACATTTGGCAGATCGATAGGTTGATGGCCTAACCAAGGTCTATACACCGGCAAGCTGGTGTGCATATAAGGGCATATGAGCAATACGATCTCTCAAAGGGATCATACAGGTTCACTTATGAACCAGAAGACATGAGCTCACTCATGAGGTATTGGGACCGATCAAATTCCATGCATGGTCGTCATGCTTTGGAAGCATGACATGAATTTGAAGGTATGATATATGCTGTGGGAAAGCATATGATCGATACCAACTCCCAATGACCAAGATTGAGAAACTTAATGATTAAACTCTGAAGAAGACAGTGTAAAATTGATCTTAATCTTCATGTAGATCATGGGTCTTCCAGTGGGTGATGTGATCATAAACGATTGTCTAACCATGACGCTTCCATTCCGAGGGAGTGATGAAACAGGTCTGGATTATAGTGACTCCTTTCAGTAGAGAAGCAATCTGATCTTAGTCTAAGTATTGGACATTGGTCTGAATGAGATTCAGATGCAATGAGAAGATTAGATTTGCGGTCTTGATTTAATCAAGCATCTATGGGAGGTTCGTAAGATCTGGATTTGAGATGAAATCTCGACATCCAAGTCACTATACGTGGAACAATACAATCGCCCCGTCCTTATCTCCAAGTATCTGCGGAGAAAGCACATTATTCTTGAAGGAGTTCAAGAATAATTAATCTGATGAATTATGTATCCAAACAAGAAGGACTTGATGATTAAATGAGATTTAATTATCAAGCATAATATGAATGTGATTCATATTGTGAGAATAATTATCCAAAATAATTAAATGGGATTTAATTATCAAGGATTAGAGAATGTGGATAATACTATCCATGATATTTGTGTATTATAAATATGATTTATAATATACAAAGAGAGAGATATTTGTAAACAACATTTGTTAATTATTAACATGAACTGGATTCACATTAATTAATTAATTGGAAATGCAATTTACAAATTAGTTTGGGTTGGCATGATTAAAATATTCACAAATTAATTTGGAATTAATTTGGTGAATAAATACATTAAGAAATAATAATATAAAAATAAAAGGGAGACAAATAACCACCAAATGAGGTGGCATCACCAATGACATAGTCAAAGGTGACACCCCCTCAATTTTAGGAGGAAATCGGTTATCTCTTATTTATTATATTATTATCTTTTGATAATTAATGTTAAATTAAATTGTGTTGATAATGTTGCAACATATATTTAATTTAAATATAAATTAATGATGTTGGTTTTAGCCAACAACAATCTTAGCCATTGATTAATGCATAGATCACCATGGCCGTTGGATCTATGTGTCCCATGGATTGAGATCCATTGGATCCTAAACTAATATAAAAGGAGGGCTAACCTAGCCTTTCATGTTACATTATTTTAGAGTTGTATAAGCCTAATACTCTCTCTCTCTCTCTCATTCTCGCCTACCATATCTCTCTCAATTTCAAGTGGCCGTCCATCTTGAATATTGAGGAGGAGAATATCTCGCCTTCGCCTTCGACGACTCGAGGATCTCCTTCTTATTTGGGGCTACTTGCTTCAAAGGAAGACGACGGATTTTGTTTGACAAAATCAGGGGATTCATCGCTTGGATCTTCATCGAGGATTGCGGGAGGAACGTGACTCATCATCGTGCCCGCAAGTGCGTTCTTTGTGGATCGGACTTAGGACAGGAGGATCTCTTGTTTGGGATCTCACAATTACAACCACGCTCCAAGAGGTATTCCTTATACATTGTGGTTTGATGAAACGATCCGAGAAGTGTTCTTGTGATCATGTGGTTTCATCTTTAGATTCGAAAATTTTAATTTCCGCCGCATCTAACGACTAGTGCGACTAGTTGCTCCGATTGCATACGATGCGATCGACACGCTTCCGTGATGCGCTTAAGGATTCTCAATATCATTCAAGTGGTATCAGAGCCTTAGGTCGAATAAGGTTTTGAATATGATCCATAGACCTAGGACGACTTGGGTTTGAAAGGGTTGCGAAAGTTTTGCTGCGTTTCAATTATCGCGCCTCTGTATAATTGAATTTTTCGGCACTATTTAAATTGTTTAAACACGAATTTTTCAATTGGATTTTGTTCCCTATTAAATAAGAAAATCATAGGATCTGAGTTATGAAATTCAGACTTCATTTGTTCAAGATATGGCCTTTTGAATATGCATGTATTCACTATTGCGGGAACTGCGATCTAATCGTGATTAATTATTGTTTTGATATGCCTCGAAATGCATGAATTATCACTTGGGTTCTTTAATAAATCAAATTGAAAATCTTAGAAAACTAATTTTGCAATTTTTAGATTTAAATTGATCGAGATAAGTTAATTTTGGTGATTGGGGGTCACTATTGGAAATTGACATCTTTTGATCATGAACCTTGTGATAAGTCATTCAAATATGATGATGAAAATTAATGATTAATTTTTTGAAATAATTAGTGATAAATATTTGTAAAATATTTAAATAGATAATTATTTCATTGAATGACATTTGCCTAAACCATAATGATAAGATTGTTGATCTTGATCATTGGTTGATATAAAATCATCAACAAACATTTTTCATGAAGAATCTTAGTTTATCCTACAATAGTTGTAGGACAACTTTTACATGAAAAACCCTCTTGCTTGAATAGGATTGGAGATTTGTTTAGCAAATCTCCTTATAATATAATCAAAATTGTTTTGATGTATATTATATGGTATAATTTTGGTTGAAAAATCGATGAGCATCTCAAAGTACACGATGACCTATCTGGCATTATCCTTTGCTGAGGTGGATATGGTGCCTAGTCGGAGAGCATTGGGGTCGCGGGTTGCAACGTATGTGGTCCGTCCCACTCTCTTCGGTACTGGCCATGACAGCGGGTAGGGACTCGATAATGCCGGAGAAAGTCAAGGTGTATTTTTCTAATTATTAAAATTCGAATAATACGTACTTTGAGATTATACCTACTATTCAAGTAATAATCAAGTTTGTTGATTGATGATTGGATTAATGATTAATTTAATATGATTAAATTAATTATATCCAATTAACACTCTATTATGAATAGATGTGTATTTTCCTTGGAAGAATTAATTATGTGAATATGATTCACGATAATTAATTAGTACAATTTGAGTATGAGGTGGAGGATCACATAAGTGACATCCATGGTCTCCCGTCAAGGCAAAGGATTCTGTCGTCAGATGTTGTATATAGGAGACGCCTGTCTGAAGTGACAGATCCTGTATATGATTTATTTGGATCGGATTCTTTACTTCTCGAAAGAGTAAGGCCGTATATGTGGTGACCCCAATATCCGGTCCTCATATTATTGGGGCGATATTGGATTGCGTATAGCGATTATTAAGCATGTTGACGGTTGGTTCAATTAATGACGGGTCAACATCATCTTAGGGGTGGTGGGCCCGAGTGTTAAAGACCGAATTGGGAAATGCAAGTTGGACTTGCAAGGCAGAATGTGTTCCCGCTTCTTTTATCGGAGTCACAGGTTCTCATATTATTGGGATGTGACAAAGATAAGAAAGGAGATCCCAGATCTTAATAGAGATATAATGGTAAGAATATCTCTTACATTGAAAGTGATTAAGGGAATGAACTTTCATTGTTGACAAGGCAAGACAACTTTGATATAAAAATTCTTAAATCAAAGTAAAACATGTATATATAATATATATACCCTTATGCACATTTCTTATTTCAGATAATCCTTCATTAAACCCACTCAATGTTATACTCAATAATAACCAGTAAAATATCTTGGATTGGACTCATGGTCCAGATATTGTACTTGCAATTAGACACATAATGTATGTGGTTGCAATGTGCAAGTTTCCTCAACATAATGAGGAATGACAATTAAATAAGACAATAAGACGTCACCTTAGGGTTTGTATGTCTCTATAGTCTTGATCTTTCATCGAGTGTACTTTGGAAGTGACATGTCGATAATGATCGCAATTGTCAAAATAATCCTTATAAAATCTAAGAAGATGTTATGGCATACATATGTGCTCTAAACATTTATTCATGAATGACATGGTTCTCTGCATTATGCAGAATGGTTGCTCGAAAGAGATGATGTATTCAAAATCTTTGAATACCTACCTGAACCTAAGTCTCTAAGAGTTAAGATGTATGTAGATATGATGAGTGTCATCATTCTACTATATATACTCAAGTCATTCATAAATCTTCATAATAATCATTTTGAATGAACTTAATGAAGCATGTATAAATGTCGAAAATGCTCTTCTATTGAAATCTTTTGAATTTAACATAAGAGATTCTTTGTCTTGAACAATGGTTGTTTATAGATGAAGAGAGCGCAGTGGATGCATGGGTCGGACCCGAGTAAGAAGGAAAGTCAAAGAGTTGACCTACTTCCGCGACTTCCATATGACATCCATATAGTTGGATGAATGCCAATACTGCAATAAGTCGATGTATTGATAGTATGACTATCTGGACTATCTAGGATCCTTAGAGAAGGATTCAGATAGTGCATCGAAATATTCTACATTTGATCATGGAAATTGACTTGCTTATTTGATAAGATGAAGTCCAATAATTGTATCTCAATCTTCTAACAACACTTGCAATATGTTGCACATGTTTTAGAAGACTGAAGAATTTGATCTTCAGGTTTAATAGTCATCTACATGGTTTTTGATGCAATTGTTGCAACAATTTCTATTGGATAGATGGACTTCATATTTTCAATGGGAGAACCCTTTGTCTTAGAGAATGTCTCTATGACCTAGATATTAGAATACACTCATTGTTTGTTTCTAAATGTTGGAAATAAACATGAATTCTGGAATAAACCTATCATAAAGAGTTATGATGGATATATTTCATATAGTAATCTTGCATCTAGTGGACTCTACTAAATTAGAAAATTAATGAATGGTTCATTGAGATTTCTAACACTGGAAATTAAACCCTTTAAAAGATCAGTAGGAGGATGAAGATCATTTGACAATGATCTGGCATCAAGTCTTGGACATTTATCTATTGATTTGATCAATAGACTAGTAAGATATGAAACTTTAGAATGTCTAAAATTTCAAATCTTACATACTTGTGAATATAGTATTCAAAGTAAAAATGTCCAATACACCCTTCTCCAGGAAAGGTGTAAGATGTCAAGGTATTCGTGATCTCACACATATTGATGTATGTAGACATTTATATCATAGTGAACATTATGGATATGTGATATCTATTGATGATTATGTATGATATGAGATTTCTTCTCTTCACCTGGGAAACCTTTGAAATGTTCAAAGATTTCACAATTTTGGTTTAGAACCAAAGTTTGAAGGAAGATTAAATGAATTTGATCTAACCAAGTAGCAAGTACCTATTAGATGAATTCAAAGAATACCTTATGAAGATATGAATATCATTTCTATCTCAATCCTCCTAATACACCTAAACTCAATGGAGTTGTAGGGAGATACAATTAGATCATGTGTGACATGATTTGATCAATGTTGAATTTTAGCATAATTATCCCATAGTTTCCAGGTACATATGTGTAGTAGAAACTACAATATATATCCTTTAATAAGGTTCCATGCATGTAAGCTGGAATCTAAGACCTGAGAGTGCTACTTCATTAGGATAATAAAGGAAGGTATTGGATGCCTACTTTATAACCCTGAGATTCTTAAAAGATATCATATCTGAGAATGTGATTCTTAGAGGATGACTCTCTTGAGAATCGAGATGAAAATGAAGTCTGGTATCTCATTTGATCTTTAGAAGATAATGAGGCTCCTGAAATTGGAAACTAAAAGGGACAATTAAAGATGAAGCACTAATACATCTTCAAATGAGTTTGAGGATGTATTCCATGTGTCAGTTAAGTCTAACAATGGTCGGACTTCATGTGATGAAGCTCCTGAGGATCATGACATGGAAAGATGGATATTAGCAATAAATTTAAAGTAGACTTCATATACAAATGTTGTATATGAACCCTCAAGGATCCACCTATAAGGGTAAGACCCGTTAAGGTGTAAATGGATCTTCAAGAGAAGAGGGAACCTGATGAGAAGGAAGAGACCTTCAAAGCACGGTTCGTAGGCATTAGCTACACACCGGAAGAGAAGACATGGCTTGCAATGAGACTTGCTCTTCGGAGACCATGTTTAAAATCATCAGAATATTGCTAACCTTAGCTACACAATTTGACTATTGCATCTTCAAGATGTAAGTCAAGATTGCATTCCTGTAAGAATATCTCTCTAAGGATATTTCACATGAAGTAGCCCCATGGCTTCATGGTTGAGAAAAGCAAGGTGTGCAAGCTGAAGACTCCATCTATGGACTCATATAAGCTTCTTGTTGTTTGAACATAAGATTTGATGAAATTATAAATGTTATGATTTCAGATAGAATCTTGATGAACCATATGAAGCTTAGTGAGAGTGCCATTTGTGTTCATCGTGCTAAATGTAGATAATCTCCTAATCATTTGGAATGATATAAGGATGATAATAAGTGTTTTATGATCTGGCTATTCCATACCTTGAGATATGATCTCAAAGATGCCTCTTGGATCTTAGTTCTAAAGGTATTTTGAAACAAAGAAAAGAGGGTATTGGGACTGTCACATTTGTAGTATACCTTGGACATGCTCCATTTTCTGGAAAATTCCAAGAAAGGCTTTCTTACCTTAAGATTTGGTATTGACCTATCTAAAGGGATAGCACCTCAAAGAGTTGAGGAAGTGAATGCTAAAACTGGTTGTCCTTTTATGCATCAGTTACGAGAAGCTGAAAGTATGCTAGATTTGTACAAAAGGCAGATGTCTGCCATGCAGTGGGAATAGTAAACTGTTACTAATCCTGCTATGGAGATAAAACATATGATTGCAGTAATAACAATATCTTCAATAGATGATAAAGGCTTTAGAGATAGTGATCTCTAAGTCTTATCTTCAAGAAATTAAGACTTTTAGATGGAGATCTAAAAGGTCTTAACTGTGAATACCTTAGGAGATAGAGATCTCCAGGAATAAGGGTATTCTGATAAGGATTATGAAAACACTGGTTATGATAATTATTAAGCTCTGGTGTCAAGGACACTATAACTGACAAGATTGACTATTGGTTGCATTAGATGCAACATTCGCATTAGATGCTAGTACTGTTACTGGGGATATGCAAGTGCCGTAAAAGGACTTGGCATAGTCTCGCAGGAACAGAGTGACTGATCAGCTTACCTAGCTATTTTCTGAATAGCCTATGATTGTCACATAAGTGTGGGTTTAAGTGATTAGCCCATTAATAGCTCTTTGGGCTAGTGGGAGATTGTTGGACATGTGAGCCCACGGCGAGACATTATGCAATAAATGTTATTGCACATATCATTCCCTGATCTGAAATGAAGAATAAATATTTTGCATAATAGGTCCCTCTGTATAATTAGGGTTATGTACCATGGCCATCTTGATGATCATATAGCTGTTGATTTAATAATTGAATCATAGAGGTTGGTGCTTGGATGAATATCTAAAGGGTTAGGTTGAGGACTCATCAAGCACCGTCAAATGATTGTTAAGAGATGATCTCCAGCCTGAGTAGGAGATGGCAATCCTTTCTCACATAGGCTGATATCTGACCGACCTCTTGATGCAGGTCCTCTGCATGGTAATAGTGATTCAGAGGTGTCAGATTAGTTAGGTCAATGGGTTGACTTAACGAGATCGAGATAACCTAAGTCCTATGTTGAATGCTGTCACAGCATAGGCACGCATCCTCTAATCGGAGACAGATGTATTGTTATATGTCTGAGTATGTACATTTGGCAGACCGATAGGTTGATGGTCTAACCAAGGTCTATACACCGGCGAGTTGGTGTGCATATAAGGGTATATAAGCAATACGATCTCTCAAAGGGATCATACAGGTTTACTTATGAACCAGAAGACATGAGCTCACTCATGAGTTATTGGGACCGATCAAATTCCATGCATGGTCGTCGTGCTTTGGAAGCATGACATGAATTTGAAGGTATGATATATGCTTTGGGAAAGCATATGATCGATACCAACTCCCAATGACCAAGATTGAGAAACTTAATGATTAAACTCTGAAGAGGACAGTGTAAAATTGATCTTAATCTTCATGTAGATCATGGCTCTTCCAGTATGCAGGATGTACAGGTATTGGGAATACCTGAGAGTGATGTGATCATAAACGATTGTATAACCATGACGCTTCCATTCCGAGGGAGTGATGAAAAAGGTCTGGATTTTAGTGACTCCTTTCAATAGAGAAGCAATCTGATCTTAGTCCAAGTATTGGACATTGGTCTGAATGAGATTCAGATGCAATGAGAAGATTAGATTTGCGGTCTTGATTTAATCAAGCATCTATGGGAGGTTCGTAAGATCTGGATTTGAGATGAAATCTCAACATCCAAGTCACTATACGTGGAACAATACAATCGCCCTGTCCTTATCTCCAAGTATCTGCGGAAAAGCACATTATTCTTGAAGGAGTTCAAGAATAATTAATCTGATGAATTATGTATCCAAGTAAGAAGGACTTGATGATTAAATGAGATTTAATTATCAAGCATTATGAATGTGATTCATATTGTGAGAATAATTATCCAAGATAATTAAATGGGATTTAATTATCAAGGATTAGAGAATGTGGATAATACTATCCATGATATTTGTGTATTATAAATATGATTTATAATATACAAAGAGAGATATTTGTAAATAGCATTTGTTAATTATTAATGTGAATTGGATTCACATTAATTAATTAATTGGAAATGTAATTTACAAATTAGTTTGGGTTGTGAATATGATTCGCATATTTATCAATGGCATGATTGAAATATTCACAAATTAATTTGGAATTAATAGGTGAATTAAATACATTAAGAAATAATAATATAAATATAAAAAGGATACAAATAACCACTGAATGAGGTGACATCACCAATGACATAGTCAAAGGTGACACCCCCTCAATTTTAGGAGGAAATTTGGTTATCTCTCATTTATTATATTATTATCTCTTGATAATTAATGTTAAATTAAATTGTGTTGATAATGTTGCAAAATATATTTAATTTAAATATAAATTAATGTTGTTGGTTTTTAGCTAACAATAATCTTAGCCATTGATTAATGCGTAGATCACCATGGTCGTTGGATCTATGTGTCCCATGGATTGAGATCCATTGGATCCTAAACTAATATAAAAGAAGGGCTAACCTAGCCTTTCATGATACATTATTTTAGAGTTGTAGAAGCCTACTACTCTCTCTCTCTCTCATTCTCGCCTACCATCTCTCTCTCAATTTCAAGTGGCCGTCCATCTTGAATATTGAGGAGGAGAATATCTCGCCTTCGCCTTTGACGACTCGAGGACCTCCTTCTTCTTTGGGGATACTTGCTTCAAAGGAAGACGACGGATTTCGTTTGACGAAAGCAGGGGATTCGTCGCTTGGATCTTCATTGAGGATTGCGGGAGGAACGCGACTCATCATCGTGCCCGCAAGTGCGTTCTTCGTAGATCAGACTTAAGACATGGGGATCTCTTGTTTGGGATCTCACGAGTACAACCACGCTCCAAGAGGTATTCTTTATACTTTGTGGTTTGATGAAACGATCCGAGAAGTGTTCTCGTGATCATGTGGTTTCATCTTTAGATTCGAAAATTTTAATTTCCGCCGCATCTAGCGACTAGTGCGACTAGTTGATCCGATTGCATACGATGCGATCGACACGCTTCCGTGATGCGCTTAAGGATTCTCAATATCATTCAGATACAACCATGCGATATTAATTCGTTCGATCTGTGCATTGCACGTGTATTCACAAGTATCCTTTAAATGAAGTCACCTCCTTTCAAGATACTACAATTAGGTTAAGTACTATTTAAGTAACCATACCTACGTGTATTCTAATTATTGACTAATTTATTATATTTAATTTTTAATAGTGATGTAAATGAATATGAATATACCTTTATTTTATATATTAAAAAAATATGATTTATGTTAATTACGACACCTAACTCTTAATCCATCTTAAGAATAGACCTCATTGCATATTTCCGCGCATATGTCAATAACTATATCTTGATTCATATAAGTATTTAACATGTATATCGATCTCCATTGTTGACATCCATGGATTGTATGCTTAATATATAAAAGAAATGCTTAATCTAAGATTGACGTTACATAAATGCACTTAATTACTAAGGAAGAAAGGTCTATTTGCAACCATTAGAGTAGTGAATCGTAGATTTATCAAATCTCCCGCACTCAACTCATTGTCCGCAGACCCATCGATCATCATCCTCTGCCACCACCCTTGCATTTCACTGTCACGAACCAAGAGCCTCACCCACTGTAGTTGACATCCTCTAACTACTGTCGCTATCCCCCCACTGAGCTTAGCCTCAATCCTTTGATCATTACCTCCACTCACCGTCCTTCCTTCTTCTTGTCTATTGCAATCATTTTCAATCGAAAAAATTACTTATTTTTGTAAGGTGTGCTTTTAGTTAATTTATTTCCAATGAATATTGGTTCAGATTTATGTAAAATTTAAACATAATTTGTTAATATAATTACAACTATTTATAGTAGTCTTATGTAATATAAAGAGATCATCGAACAGAGTAGTCGCGGTCGAACCACTTTTTTAGAGGAAAAACCAAAAAGGATGGCAGTTCAGTACAAAGAGTTACAGAGGGCCCACACAAATGCAGGGTACAAATAGGCATAACATAACTGTTATAGAATTAAAATTCCAAAGAAGGCGTCAAAGATGTAGAGGGGAATCAATCCTAAATAGGTCTCTCCAAAAACTAATAGTAACTTCAGGTGTCACTTTGATGATGCAAGAAATGATCCCTCGACTATGATAGGCCTTATTTTAAAAAGCGCACCTCGAAGCGATGAGGCGTAAGCCTCAAGGCATTTTTTTGATAAAAAGCGCCTCGAGGCTTAAGCCTCTCCCAGAAGTTATGAGGTGTAAGCCTTAGGGTACTGTGAGTCGTATGAGGCGGTGAGGTGGTCGAGGTGAGGCGGAGGCGTAAGCCTCAAGCGCAAGACCTTTTTTCTTCATTTTTAGGTTATGTGTTTTGCACATGACATTGTTTTGCCATGAATATTATACATTTTTTTGCTATGTATTTTTGTTTCTATGTTAAACCTTGCATATTTCTATAAATATGTCTATACAAAGAGAAGAGATTGCTTGAAACAAGTGAAGCTTGATGATCTTGTATACATCATGTTAAATTAATCATATTGTATCCACACATACTAATTCTATTGTACACAACGTAGTTTTGTTTGAATTGTAATAAAATTTTTATACTAGTTGTCATTTTGCAATTTGATGTTGTTATGTGTTTGTTCTTAAAAAAGTTATCACATATACGAAGAAGCGCGGTTGAAAAGAAACACATGGGGTAATATAATTATTATGCTTTGTTGTAAATAGCGGAAACAATCATAAGCCTAATATTAGTTTTTTGAACTTCTATGCATTCGTCACTTATGTGTTGTACCTTTTATTAGCATGAAATTGATATTGAATATGTTTGTTTAGTAAAATTTAATATTATTATATATGTTTAATATATTTTGCTTAATTTTAATATTTCTTTTACAAATTGAGTCTTACGTCTCGACCGCCTTGAGGCTTACGTCTCGCCTCACATTTTGAGAAAACGCCTCGAACCATCTCGCGCTTTTTTAAACCTTGATGCTAAGTGGTCATCGATTGCTATTTTTTTTGACTTCAACCACATCATAGTTGAGCGAGAGCGACCACCAAAGTTTGGTCAAGCCCCCAAAGCAAGCACCCCTACAATAGAAAATTGTTTCTTTCATGCCCAAACACTGGTATAAGTAGTTTTATTTGCAAGGCATCTACGTCAACTTGAGAATTACTCCCAATCACACCGCATAGATAAAGGAAGCATCCCACACCAGTCTTGTAGTATCTATATACCTTAGACAAAGGTGGGTTTCTTTCCCTTTAGCTGCTACGTAGTTTGATGTGGTATTTTTTTATTTTATTCCAAAAATAGAACCCTGGACAAACTCATCGTACATACATGGCAGTTACAGGTGTTCCGCACAGCATGCCAGCGAGTTATTTCCCAGAATGGAGAGAGAAGGAGGATTATCTCCCATTCTGGGTACGAGATGAAAATATTTTCCAGAATGGGGATATATTGGTAAATGGTTTGCCGCTCGCCCATGTGGCGCGGCAAACCATTTGCCGCGCTTACGTGGAGCGCGCGGCAAACCATTTGCCGTGTCCAGTGGCACAGTCAACGAGGTGCGCGGTCTTCGGCACAGACGACGGGACGGGTGAGGCAGGAGCGGTCGGCGACCCGCCCTGCACGGCATATGGTTTGCCGTGCCGCGGCAAACCGTTTGCCGTTGGGCGGCATATAAATAGCCCGCCCGAGGCCCCCCATTCCCCCACACTCGCACTCTCTTCTTCCTCACATACTCTTCCCCTCTCAAGCCATTCCTTCTCAAGGTCCCCCACTTCTCATCCTTCTCAAGGTATATTTTTTTAATTTAAATTTCTTAAAATTTTAAGTATATTTTGTAGATGTCTTTTGTTTATTTAGAAAGTTATTTAGTTTCCCATTAAATTGAGAAATATAGATTTGAAAACTTGATAGTTGTTGTCTTCCCTATAATGAAGAGATTAGTTTAGAATCACATTAAAATAACATACATGCCCACATGATGATATTAGGAAAATTAGAGGGTTAGAATCCTCTTGTTGATTTCTATAGGTCATATTTCCTTAATCAGTTAAATTGTAGTGGTAAAAAAAGATTTGATTAAATAAGAATTACCCATGACAATTACGATAGTTAATGTTTAATAATTATTATCAATGACAATTAGTAATGAATTAATATTAATTTAAGATTAGATTAATTATTTATAGTAATAAGTAGTATGTAATTATTATTTATATGATAGAAATAATTAGTATTTTGTTATAAATGATATGTATTAATAACAATACTAATGATTAGGAATGTTAATATTTCTTGTCCGACTACCTTACTTGGTATTGGCATATTACACGACGTTGGATTGCTACGGCCATACCACCACCCCGCCAAGCATATGAACCACACGGATCGAGGTGGAACCAACTGGTAATTTCGTACCTAATATAAAATGTTTTAAACATAATTCCTTCGTAATTTACGATTTAAACTTCTCCGTTATAGGTGAACTCCTTGTTTCATGTGAGAGAAATGATGACGGAACATCGAAGAAGCACGGAATTACAACAATTGATTGGCTATGTGGACTACACCATCCAGAATATGTCACTGGTGGATCCGGGAATACATGATGTCCCCCCCCATATATACTTCATACACCGAGCCTACGACGTTTGCTTCTCAACAGCGGGGTGATCAATACACTTCCGGGGCAGAGGAAGTTCGACCGTCGTATCAAGCGACACAATCCTACACCCAGCCCTATATTCCTCAGATGCAGCAGATGGGTTCCGCAATACCATCGTTTGACTTGCTTTCCACACAGGAAGCTCAGCCCTCTCAAGCACATCAATATTTCTGGTACATGGGGCAAAGTCAAAGCCAGCCCTCTTTCGTTGGACTCCCAGGCTATGGCGTGGACCAGCAACTTGGGGTATACAACCATCAGCAATGGATCTTCCTCGGGTATCCACTAAATCCTTGCCAACGATAATACAGGAGCCACCTCATGCTTCAAACGTATCAAGTCAGAGAGAAGGTGGTAGATCTACGATCGGAAGGGAGCGCTCAACCACTGTCGAACCTGAGAGAAGAACCGTTGCAAGCCATGGTAGGGGTCGAAGCGATGCGGGTAGGGGGGCAACAGCGGGAAGGGGGGAGGCAGGCTCAGGGACAGGAGAACAAAGGAGGGGGGAGAAAGGGAAAGCGTCTTCATCAAAGGGACCACTATCACATATTGTACACCACACGAAAAAATAGTTTCATTAATCGTACCCTTATGCTATCCCCGTTTAAGCAAAATAATGTGCCGTTTTGGTATAACTTTTCTTTAATGTTCTTATCCAAATTTCTGCAAAAGAATATTATTTTTATGATTACTGATGAAATTAATGTTGATTTTTACAATTATTTTTCAAATTAATTAACATCCGAACAGGACATGGCCAAGACATGTATCACTGCTCGCAAGTCGGTGCGTCTGCCCGACAACCGTTTCTTAGCAGTACGTGCTCCACCGAGTCGGGCCTCCAGTCGTATACCATCCCACGCTCCACCGTCAGCGCATCCACCGCCAACCACGATCCCAAGCAGGGCACCAACCGCATCAGAACAACCAGAGCCAGTGGAGATAGTACCTCATCTTCAGACGACAGAGTCCGAGTCACAGTACACCCCTTATTCCCTGCAAGGCAGTCCGATTTCGAGTTCATCCTATAGCGAGACGTCACCGCTTGCAGAACCTGTCGACGAGGAAGAAACTTTATACGCTGACTTAGCTGATCTCCACTACACCATCGCATTGAAGTATGCACGTCTGAGTGCGCTGCGTGGAGAGCGAGTGAGGTCAGGTCGTCAGTAGAGTTAGTACATTATGTTGTCTTATTTGAAATCTAGCGATATTTATGTCTATTTTAAGGGTCTCTTGCGTCTGTAGTTCTGCATGCATCTTTTTTCAAGTAATGAAATATTTCAGCTTCGGCTATTTGGAGAAATCATGAATGTTTGACCCAGTTACATATTAAAAATATTTCAGATTACATATGAATAAATCAATATAGATTGCTAAAACTATATGAATTATACATTTAAATTTATTAAAGAATACATAATAAAACATCACGTATATATAAATTTAATTTTAAATGTTAGATAATATTTATTATTAATATTTTAAATTTGTTAATACATAAATAATAATAAACAACACTATCATTTAACTAAGATGCAAAAAAAATTAGATAGAAGCTAAAACACACCAAAACAATAATAAAAAATTAGAAAGTGGCGGGAAAGGGATTTTGCATGTGGTCCACGTAAGCACGGCAAATGGTTTGCCGCGCCACATGGGCGAGCGGCAAACCATTTGCCGATACATCCCCATTCTGGGAAATATTTTGAATTCGTACCCAGAATGGGAGATATTCCTCTTTCTCTCTCCATTCTGGGAAATAACTCCATGCCAGACCCTGCGTCCTGATCAAACTGCCCCCTATATTCTCCATAATAACAAGAATACCCTGGCGATTTCCTAAACTGCTACCTCTTAGGGTCATACCTTTGTGTGGCATCGGACGGGTGGCACCACCCTGATCGGGTTACGTAATGCGATGGCAACCATTCGTGGGAAGATGAACTTTTTTTGGCAATTCTATTGCGATAAGCATCGGAAAGGGACATCACGTGCTTGCTGGATGTCAGAGATGATAGCACGCAGGATGCACGTGAGATACGCTTTCGTACAAAAAACAACATGTGTGGGTTGTTGTAGTTTACTACTTTTGCGAACTACTATCGTGAAAGGGAGGAAAGTTTTCCGCTAATTGGGGGAGGGCGTGGATATGTAGGTTATGTTGGATAATAGAATTTTTCTTTGTTGGATATTTTGGGGAATATAGTTTTTTAAAGGAGATTTTTGCATCATGGCCATCGTGATATATTTAATTACACAAAACCCCTATAATCTCACTTATTCTAGCATTTTGAAAATTCGTTGAAACGATCTTAGGGACTATGGTGTAATTGGACATGATTTCAAGGGTTATGGTGTGAAAGTTTAAAAAGTTCCTTTTTCTTTACCATGATGTTTGTGTGATTCACGAACAAGTCCTTCTAGAGTTGATTTACATGTTCTTTCACGGAGCTGCTTGGCATTTACCTGTGCAATTTTTATAGAAATAATCGGAAAGATTTGGTTGCATATATATCATCAACTCAAGATCTTATGATATGAATTTTACTTTTTGTATGAAGGGGTTATGGATGCAAATAGACTATTTTGAAAATTAATGAGATTTCTATATTTTCGTTGATGAAAGATGTGCACTGTTCAAAATGGTATTTCTTTTTGATAAAATATTTTCATATATTTAATAAATCAAGATCATAATATTAGAATACATTATTTAAATAATGGATGATACAAAATTATTCAAAATGATTAGTATCACGCAGAACATAACATATCCATCATATAAATTTTCATTTTTTTACTATTATTGATGAGTATAATTGTTTAATACATTAAAGATGTATTTCATTAAATTATATATCTATGTAAAATCAATCATTGTTTAGGGATTATGTTTTAAAAATATTTTTTTAAAAAAAATCTAAAAAGTTACAAATAATTATAATGAACGTTAAAATGATTGAAATTTACATGTTTTTATCTCTCTTTTTCATTACTTTATACATTTTTTGTATTTAGTTATAAAACGAACAAGAATGTTATGTATCCAAAATTTTACATTTAATATTAGCATCCTAATTATTATATAATTGATAGATAACATCGAATTTAATAATTTACTCTTGAAACAAAAAATATCTTGAATTTAAGCGTAACTTTATGTTAAAAAATAAAATATTTAATATAGATTATAGTTTGAAAGTATGAAATTCAAAAGATTTCTTTTAAAAACTAAATTAAAATTAATGTTACTTTATTTTTAATTTTTGATGATAATTTTGAATATGCGATGTAAATAATAAAAATAGTAAAAATAAATAAATATGCAGCGGAGCGCGAATATATATCCTAGTTTTTTTAAAGGTACGTCGTCAAAGCCTGGGGGTGGAGTCACTGGTTATAATAAATTAACCAGATGTCTACCTTGAAATCTTTCGGACTTGTGCCTTATTATCATCCATTCTTTTATGCACATGCCACTTGAACTTTTTATTTTTTTTAAAATTCCCGGTGAATCTAGAAGAACGGAGGAAGATGCCATCACGTGAATACCATGCGTCAAGCATAATATCTGCATTTACTTACGAGCAACTAGAAAAATTGACCAATGACAAAAAAAATTAGAATAATTGACCATATCTTCTGATATTGAATATGACAATGAATATCTTTTTGTTTTAAAATGAACTTTTGTTACTGACTGTCATATTCTACTACAATAAAATTGAGATATAGTAGCGCTTTATTTAAAATTCATCACTAAACTAGCCGTTGTTAGTTATGTAGTGGCAATATTATCAGTTGTGAGATATTTTCTTATACTTAAAATTAGCCACGAGTATCATATTTGTCGCTATATCTTTAGTGACGGACCAAATAAGAACACTTATTTGCTGCTACTTTTTGAAATTTTATCTAATTGTCCTAATTTTTGAGTTCAAATTTAGCTTTGATTAGCAAAATTTTTTGAAAATAACAACAAAAAAACATTGCTATATGTACTGTTGTTGATGATATAGTGATAGATATTATATCCATTGCTAATTTCAATCATAAAAAATAATTTTACAACAAATAATATCATCACTATATATATAATAACATCAGATTTAATGACAAATTTAGAAAAAAAGCATCACTATAGATCAATTTTATTGTAGTTTAATTGTTAAACAATGATTTATCCATTGATTTATTTGTTAAATTTTTTTATTAATTATTTCTATATTTAACAACTATTAGAAAGAAATGGAAAAAATAGAACCATGGTTATATTATTCATTGTTAGGGATTATATCAACAAACATAATAATTGTTGTCAATTTAAGGAATCAAATAATGAAAAATATTCATTGCTATATATTTTTTACTGACCAAGATGTCAAATTATTGGTTCCCATTGCATTAGTTTAATTTTGTTGCAGCGAACATGCTCGCGTACAAAAGAAGAAACTGTGATGACAATAGGACGAGAAACATCAGGGAGCTCAAAAAATATGGTAGAAGGAGACTGATCTTTAAATACCTGATTAAAAGTGAAGAAAGAGATCAAGCCAGAGGTGATGAAAAAAGCAAAACGACAGGTGAAACAAAACGAAGACGGCGATGGCAGCAGTTGCGATGGATGATGTATCAATCATCATGGATTGGATCTGAGGCGCTCATAATCGGGCGCGTTGTCTGCGTTGTCACACCAAGAGGCCCTTGGAGTGAATCGGGGGCAAGGGATCAAGGCATCGTCCCTGCTATTAGAATCATACATGCCATTCACTCCTACACGATCTCTTGGAGGAGTACGGCAAAAGGTCGCACTTGCTCCCAGGAGGATAACGAAGAGCAGTACCAACACCTTCCACCGCGGAACAAGACCCATTCTCCCTCCTCTTCCTCCGAATACAGTGGTTCGACTTAGGTTCCGTATTATCCGAGCCTTTCCCTCTACTAATATATACAACGAAATCGGTTGCAAATCTATCGCTATATATGGGATTTGACCTTTTCTACTTTGACCGATACTTTCAACAAATTGCTGGTAAATGTTAACTGTAGTTTTTAGGAATTATCATGGGTTTGGATAAATAATAGAATACGTAGAAATTCCGATAACACAAGCGGCTAACTGTTACTTTTTTTAGATAGCGGCGGATGGAGAGGATGCCCCCTGCCCCGAATTAAGGGGAAATGCAAATCTCTTATGTGTAAGGGAGGAAAATAAGTTTTGTGGACGTTTTTTTTAAATAATTATTAAAATAATTTTAATTACATAAATAGACATGATATTTTATTATTTAAAAATACCGTCTATCGACATCTGAGGTATTGATTAAGAGAAAGAGTCGTTACCAACTCTCCCAATCTCCCTTATAATACATACCAATACACTCATTTCTTCCTCATCCATTCCCATTCATTCTCTCCTCCTTTATTCCTCCCCCTCATCCTATTTTCCTGATTTTCTTCATAATTTCTCTTAGATAATTGATCTTACACTACCTTTAGTCAAGTAAAAGAGAATCGAACGTTTTCTTTTTTTGTAACATTTTTTTGTAAGTTTTTTGGAGGAATTTTTTGGTGGATTTCTGGTTATTATCTTTCTAGATCTAATTATTCACTTTGAAGACATTCTTCATTCCAGGTAATTTTATTTTGTTTATAAAAAATCAATTTTAGTTATCTATGAGATGTGTCGTTTTGGTTAAATAATTTTTGCTGCCATTTGAATATTTATTAAATATTGTGTCTTTAAACATTCTAATCATTTAAAATTGTTCTCTCTTATATATATATATACATACATATATATATGAGGTTAATGGGGTTGTCCCCTTGGGGTAGCCAAGATGGCTGCCCCGCACCATTTACGACGTTTTTTTATTTTTTTTCAAAAAAATATTGCCATGTATATTCATCCCTATATCCCTCCTATATGCCATTCGAATTTCGTCAGAAATATAGACTCCTACGGCCTCCATCTAGACGGCCATTTTTTAACGGTAACAGGATTTTTAAATCGACACCATCTCGATGGATGCCGTAGGAGTCTCTGTTTCTGATGAAATTCAAATGGTATATAGGAGGGATATATGGATGAATATACATGGTTTTATTTTTCAAAAAAAATAAAAAACACGCCGAAATAGGGGGTGGGGCATCCATCTGGGGGCAGCCCCATTAAATCCTATATATATATATATATATCGGGTTGATGGGGCTGCCCCCTGGGGGTAGCTAACATGGTCGCACCGTCCCATTTTTGGACAATTTTTTTTATTTTTTTTTGGAAAATATCGTCATTTATATTCATCCCTATATCCCTCCTATATGCCATTCGAATTTCGTCATATATGCCATCCCTATATGCCATACAGCCTTCATCGAGATGATGTCGATTTAAAAAATTCAGTTACCGTTAAAAAATGACTGTCTGGATGGAGGCCATAGGAGTCTCTGTTTCTGACGAAATTCGAATGGTATATAGGAGGGATATAGGGATGAATATACATGGTGTTATTTTTCAAAAAAAATAAAAAAATTGACAAAATAAGGTGGGGGCAGCCATGTTGGCTGCCTCTAGGGAGCAGCCACATATGACCCATATATATGGGTAAAATGGGGCTGCCCCCTGGGAGTAGCCAACTTGGCTACTCCCACCCATATTTTTCCCTCATTTTTTTATTTCTTTGGAAAATAAAAATTTGTATATTCATCACTATATCCGTCAAACATTCTATTGAAATTTTGTTAGAAACAGAAACTCCTAGACCCTCCATCCAGACATCATTTTTTTTAATGGTCGCAGGATTTTTTAATTCGAGCATGTCTGGATGGAGGCCGTAGGAATTTCTGTTTCTGACGGAATTTTAATAGAATGTTAGAGGGATATAATGATAAATTTACAAATTTTTATTTTCCAAAGAAATAAAAAAATGAGGGAAAAATAGGGGTGGGAGTAGCCAAGTTGGCTACTCCCAGGGGGCAGCCCCATTTAACCCATATATATATATATATATATATATATATATGGGGTTGATGGGGCTGCCCCCTGAGTGCAGCCAACATGGCTGCCCCTCCTCTTTTTTGGGCAAATTTTTTTATTTTTTTTGAAAAATATCATCATATATATTCAGCCCTATATCCCTCATATATGCCATTCAAATTTCGTCAAAAACAGAGACTCCTACGGCCTCCATCCAGACAGAGTCGATTTAAAAAATCCTACGACCGTTAAAAAAATGATATATGGATGGAGGTCATAGGAGTCTCTGTTTCTGACGAAATTCGAATCACATATAGGAGGGATATAGGGATGAATACACATGCTGATATATCTCCAAAAAAATAAAAAACATTTGCGAAAAATGGGGTGGGGGCAGCCATGTTGGCTACCCCTAGGGGGCAGCCCCATTTTTCCCTATATATAAATATGGATTTAATGAGGTTGCCCCCCTATTTCGGCGTGTTTTTTTATTTTTTTTGAAAAATAAAATCAGGTATATTCATCCCTATATCCCTCCTATATACCATTCAAATTTCGTCATAAACAGAGACTCCTACGGCCTCCATCGAGATGGTGTCGATTTAAAAAATCCCGTTACCGTTAAAAAATGGCTGTCTAGATGGAGGCAGTAGGAGTTTCTGTTTTTGGCGAAATTCGAATGGCATATAGGAGGGATATAGGGATGAATATACATGGTGTTTTTTTTGAAAAAAATAAAAAAAACACCGTAAATGGCACGGGAGCAACGCCATTAACCCCTCTCTCTCTCTCCCTATATATATATATATATAGGGTAATATGGGGTTGCCCCCATTGTACAACCAATTATCTGCCCCCAAGTTGCTTGAACCGTCAGATTTGATCAAGGGCTGAAATATTTTGCTCTTTCTTTAATTTCCATAAAGAAGGCACCTCGATCTTGCTGTGTCTCTTCCTCTTCACGTAAAAACCCGAAACCCATCTTCTTCACCAGACAAACCTCCAACCTTCCTTCCACACCAACGGATCATCACCGGTGTTTCAGCTCCTCGACGTCGACCACTCCACGCAATCTCCTCTCCTCTTCTTCCACTCACCGCGCGACCTTGTCATGAAGTCCAACATAAAGTCCAACACTTGGATATATGTTCTCGTCAGCTCTTTCATTCTGCCTACAAGCTTGAAATCAAAGAAGATATCACAAAATTACATACATAGTTAGGTTCTCAAAATTCTATAAAATGTTCAAAAAAAGTGAAGTTAGACCATGTAGCAACTTCCAAAAAAATGAAGGTAATATTTGCATAATAGCTTGCATTTTGGCAGATGCATAACAACTTGCCCTTCAGAAACATCTTCATGATCAACTTGTATCTCATAATCATCATCATAAAGCAATCTTTGATATCACCAACATCTAACTATAATTCTTTTGCCTAAAAAAATAAAACATACACAATTAGCATATCGAAAATCAAAGTGGATGGGAAAGATAAGAATATATGTTCAAAATGATACCTTCAACGCTGAACAAGTAGAGATATAGTGACCCTTTTCTCCGCAATGACCGCATGTTCTTTTTTTACTATTTTCTTGTGATAAAGCAATCTCCAAGGAAGATTTGATTCTCCGAGCATGTTTAGGCCTCCCCCTGCTTTTTACAAGACATGGATCTCGAACAACATATTCTGTAGGAAGTTCCATTGATTGTATATCATCCACAAAAAGTCCATCATCATCATTCCTTGATGTATTTTCTTCTAATTCTATATCATTGAGCATCTTGACAAGTTCATCAACCTTTTGTAATGCTAATTGGAAGTATTTAATACTTTTCACTGACATATTTGAAGCCTTATGAAAAGATGAGCGCATCCCCCAAGCCATTAGCGAAGTGATGCCATTTAAACTCGTGATTGATCTTTCAACATGGCTACCAACTGTATTATATCTGGCATGAATAGTCCATCTGAACAAAACATATCTTGAAGGCAACTCCATCAACCGTTTTATCACTTTAAAAATGTGTAACATATGACGACAAGGTATTCCCTCAGTCTCAAACTTTTTGCAACTACAATAACACACTGTTTCACCAATATTACTCACACTAACCATACGTTTACCGAATCTTTCAATGGAGAACAATGTCCTAGTACCATCATTAGCTAATTCAGTCGCCATATATGCACTCCCTTGTTTGAGCTCCTCTTGAAAAATTTCAAAAAATTTGTGTGTGTAAAGTTGTCCTACTTGAGCTTCCATTGGATGATGAGAAAAAAAAGCCGGTTTAGAATATATGGTCTTAAAGTCAGCTCTCTCCTCAAGGTCCCGTCGAGAACTAACCGCTCTATCGTATTGTAGTACAAACTCAGATAATGATGTGTTTGCATTAACAAAACCATCAAAGAAAGCATTTATGCTTTCAGACCGTTGGCTAGATGTCATTCCTGCAAAAAAAGTATCATTAAGATACAATGGCACCCAATGCTCTCTTTCTTCGTACATGTTTGCAAGCCAAGAACCTTCATCAAATTTATAACATTCTCTTATTTCATGCCATTTACTTTCAAATTATACATTGGTTTTTGATCCATATATACATTTTTCAGTCTTTTTTGAAATTTTTTGTTCCATCTTCAAACCTCTAAGATGAAGTATTGCATTTTTCTCAAGATGCCACGAACAATATCGATGTTTTGCATTAGGGAACACTTTAGCTATTGCATTACAAATAGTTCTGTCTTGATCAGTGATAATTGAAATTGGCATCTTTCCATTCATGCAATCAAGCCATGTATTGAATAACAAAATAAATGTTTCTTCGGTCTCATCTGCAAGAAGTGCACAACCAAATAGTGTCGATTGTCGGTGATGATTAACTTCAGTAAATGGCGTAAATGGCATATTAAAGGAATTTGTTTTATATGTCACATCAAAGACAAGAACATCACCAAAAGTCAAGTATGTTGCTCTTGATCTACCATCTGCTCAGAAAATACTTCGTGCAGTTCGAAACTCATCAAGTTCATATTGGAAATAAAAGCCATCATCTTTTACCCTTTTAGATAGGAAGTGTTTCACCATAGACATGGATTCTCCATTAATGTTGTTAGTGCGTGTCGTCCTTAAGTGTTAGTGCGTGTCATCCTTAAGTGATCGATACAATTTTGTGTACTAACAAAATCTTCTCCCGAAGCATTAAGCACTGCTGAAATTCTTGAAGGACCCATTCCACATTCATTGAATGTTTGAATCAAGCATTTTGAGGTAGAGGACAATTGATGATGTGATCTCAATAACTGTATTTTGGATGGAGTCGCCAGAGGATGATTGTATTCCTCAATAAATTTTTTTACTATCCAAATCTCCGTATCATTTACGGAAATGTATAATCTTGCCCCACAATTTTCTCTTGATTCTCGCCGTCGTTTAACATCTACTCCTTGCCTACGCTTATCATTTAGATCTTTTTGACCTTCTTTTGAACACACTAGCAATCTTGAGACGAGCTTGTTAGTTTGCTTTGATCGATGCAAGTTACCACGTCTAACTGGAAATCCAACTTGTTTTGCATATTCATTGTAGAATTCATAAGCTTCTTCTTCTGACATGAACTCCAATCCAATATAGGGTTTCCTCATCTGTTTGTAATTTATATATTTTGGATATCTGCATCATTAATATGCAACTAATTTATGATTTTCCATTAGAAATCTAAAGCAGCTAGAAGACAAACAATGCCAAAAGACAAACAATTATTTAGTTAACATAATACATGCAAATAAAACAATTGAAACCCAAGGATATTGATGAGAGCATCCAGATACACAAGGAAAAGTCAATGTAATGCAAACAAATAAACGCTAGAAATTATTTCCTTTTGTTGTTTAGTGATATGTTGGAATGCGAGTTCGTATGATAAAACAGAGAGGTGAACTGGCAATAATGTCACGATTTAGATTTCCATAGCAAGAAAGCAAATGATGATTTTTTTACAATAATATTGTAATGTTAATTTATGGTTTAAACATATGATCTATTAAGAATGTATTACCAGAGGAGCTGGCGAGGATGCTGTGACAACAATGATCGGCAGCACACTCGGACGTCGCAAGTGGAAAGAAACGGACGGAGGGAAAGTTGCGCTGGCTCTGATCAGAAATGAGGAGCGAGACGAGAAAGAACTTGCAACTGCAACAGAGAGAGTTGCTGTGAGATAACATAAGTTTAAGATAATTATGCACAACATAAATTTTACAAAAATCTTGATGTTTTAAAATTGAAATTTATTGTGAAATTCGTGGAATTTTATGTACTCAAGAAGCATGCAAATGCAGAGAGGAAATCCCACAAAGAGGATGACAGTTTCCAGTTGTCCCAGACCTTCTTGTTCGATAAGATTTTGTCCCAGATTCATGTGTAATTGGAGGATGGTGAATGAAAAGTTTGTCACCTTGTTTCATATATAGGAGGTCGTCCCAGGTCTTTTTGTTGTGGATGTTCGGCTCACGACAACAGGATGGATAGTGGCGCTGACCGAGAGCTGTTGCGGGGAGGGCTCGTGCCACTGTAGCGGAACACAGGAGAGATTTGTTGAGGAGGGCTCGTGTGTGACAATTAGAACGATGAGATGACGTTTCGGTGGCTAGAGCTTGTGGGAGAAGTGAGGATGATCCGGAGCAAAAGGTGGTGAGGTAGGGCGAGAACAAGGTCGCGCGGTGAGTGGAAGAAGAGGAGAGGAGGTTGCGTGGAGTGGTCGACGTCGAGGAGCTGAAACACCGGTGATGATCCGTTGGTGTGGAAGGAAGGCTGGGGGTTTGTCTAGTGAAGATGGGTTTCGGGTTTTTACGTGAAGAGGAAGAGACACAGCAAGATCGAGGTGCCTTCTTTTTGGAAATTAAAGAAAGAGCAAAATATTTCAGCCCTTGATCAAATCTGACGGTTCAAACAACTTGGTGGCAGCTAATTGGCTGTACAATGGGGGCAGCCCCATATTACCCATGGGTACAACATATTACCCATGTTGGCTGCCCCCGCCCCATTTTTCGGCGTTTTTTTATTTTTTTTTGAAAAATAAAACCATGTATATTCATTCATATATCCCTCCTATATGCCATTCGAATTTCGTCAGAAACAGAGACTCCTACGGCCTCCATCTCGATGGTATCGATTTAAAAAAAATCCTGTTACCGTTAAAAAATTACTGTCCGGATGGAGGCCGTAGGAGTCTCTGTTTCTGACGAAATTCGAATGGTATATAGGAGGGATATAGGGATGAATGTACATGGTGTTATTTTTCAAAAAAAATAAAAAAATTTGCCCAAATAAGGCGGGGGCAGCCATGTTGGCTGCCCCTAGGGGGCAGCCACATATGACCCTATATATATATATATATATATATATATATATATAGAGAGAGAGAGAGAGAGAGAGAGAGAGAGAGAGAGGGGTAAATGGGGCTGCCCCCAGGGAGTTGCCAACTTGGCTACTCCCACCCCTATTTTTCCCTCATTGTTTTATTTTTTTTTGGAAAATAAAAATTTGTATATTCATCATTATATCCCTCTCACATTCTATTAAAATTTCGTCAGAAACAGAGAGTCCTACGGCCTCCATCCAAACATGGTCGATTTAAAAAATCCTACGACCGTTAAAAAAATGACGTCTGGATGGAGGGCTTAGGAGTCTCTGTTTCTGACGAAATTTTAATAGAATGTGAGAGGGATATAATAATGAATATACAAATTTTTATTTTCCAAAAAAATTAAAAAATGAGGGAAAAATAGGGGTGGGAGTATCCAAGTTGGCTACTCCCTGGGGGCAGCCCCATTTTACCCATATATATATATATATATATATATATATATATATGGAAAAAATGGGGCTGCCCCCTCCCCGTTTTTCAGCATTTTTTTATTTTTTTAAAAAATTAAACCATGTATATCCACCCCTATATCCCTCCTATATGCCATTCGAATTTCGTCAGAAACAGAGACTCATATGGCCTCCATCGAGATGATGTCGATTTAAAAAATTCTGTTACCGTTAAAAAATGATTGTCTGGATGGAGGCCGTAGAAGTCTCTGTTTTTGACGAAATTCGAATGGTATATAGGAGGGATATAGGGATGAATATACATGGTGTTATTTTTCAAAAAAATAAAAAAGATTGACAAAATAAGGTGGGGGCAGCCACATATGACCATATATATATATATATATATATATATACGAGGAAAGGGAAGCTACACCATGATGTAGCTAACCTTAGCTACATCATGGGCATTTTCGTCATTTTCTTTTATTTTTTTCAAAAATTTCATGATGGATTTTCACAACTATATCCCTCTAATATGTCATTGAAATTTCGTTAGAAACGGAGACTCCTACGGCCTCCATCCAGACAGACATTTTTTAACGGTCACAAATTTGTTGTATTTTACCTGTTCTGGATGGAGGCCGTACGAGTCTCCGTTTCTGATGAAATTTTAATGACATATTAGAGGGATATAGTCATGAAAATCCATCGTGAAATTTTCAAAAAAAATAAAAGAAAGTGACGAAAATGCCCATGATGTAGCCAAGGTTAGCTACATCATGGTGTAGCTTCCCTTTCCTCTCTCTCTCTCTATATATACACACACACACACACACACACACACACACACACACACACACATATATATTTCCCTCCCACATGTCATTCAAATTTCGTGAGAAACAGAGACTCTTATACCCTCCATCTAGAACAGGTAATTTAAAAATTATCTATTCTAGATGGAAGTTCCCCACGAAATTTGAATGACATGTAGGAGGGATATATATATATATATATGAATATACATGAAAAAATTCAAAAAAAATAAAAAAAACGAGGGGAAATTGCTCCGTGGAGCAGTCAGCTTAGCTGCTCCATGGAGCAGCTTCCCTTTTATACATACATACATACATACATACATACATACATACATACATACATACATACATACATACATACATACATATATAGGAAAAAATGGGGATGCCCCCTGGTTGGCTGCCCCCGCCCCATTTTTCGTCAATTTTTTTATTTTTTTTTGAAAAATATCACCATGTATATTCATCTCTGTATCCCTCTTACATACCATTCGAATTTCGTCAGAAATAGAGACTCCTACGGCCTCCATCGAGATGGTGTCCATTTAAAAAATCCTGTTACCGTTAAAAAATGACTGTTTGGATGGAAGCCATATGGGTCTCTATTTCAGACGAAATTCGAATGCCATATAGAAGGGATATAGGGATGAATATACATGTCGATATTTTAAAAAAAATAAAAAAAACACCGAAAATGGTGCGGGGGCAGCCATGTTGGCTGCCACAAGGGGGCAGACCCATTGAACTCTCTCTCTCTCTCTCTCACACACACACATATGAGGAAATGGAGCCTACTTTGTGAAGTAGGTAACTTATCTACTTCACATTTTATTTTTTGCATTTTTTTATTTTTTCTCAAAAATGCCACCATGGATTTTCATAATTATATCCCTCTAATATGTCATTCAAATTTCATCAGAAACAGAGACTCCTACAGCCTCCATCCAGACAGTCATTTTTTAACGGTCACAGATTTGTTGTATTTATATGTTTTGGATGAAGGACGTAGGAGTCTCCATTTTCTGATGAAATTTGAATGACATATTAGAGGGATATAATTATGAAAATCCACGGTGGCATTTTTCAAAAAAATAAAAAAATCTGCAAAAATTAGATGTGAAGTAGGTAAGGTTACCTACTTCACAAAGTAGGCTCCCTTCCCCCCCCCCCTCTCTCTCTCTCTCTCTCTCTCTCTCTCTCTCTATATATATATATATATATATATAGGAAAATGGGGATGCCCCCTAGGGGGAGCTAACTTAGCTCCCCCCGCCCTATTTTCTTCAAATTTTTTTATTTTTTATGAAATTTTTTTCCGTGAATATTCATCACTATATCCCTATATTATGTCATAAAAATTTCGTGTGAAACAGAGACTCCTAGGGCCTCCATCCAGACAGTCATTTTTTAATGGTAACCGGATTTTTTAAATCGGCCCCGTTTGGATGGAGGTCGTACGAGTCTCTGTTTCGCATGAAATTTGAATGACATAATATAGAGATTTAATAATGAATTTATACGGTTTTAGATTTCAAAAAAAATAAAAAAAATTTTGTGAAAAAGGGGGGGAGCTAAGTTAGCTCCCCCTAGGGGGCATACACATTTTACCCATATATATATATATATAGGACTTATCTAGAGGGCCCTGTGCCCATTAGAGTTGGGTTGAGCCCGTGCTACCATCCGTTGGATGTTAATCCAACCATCAAAAGTAGAATTACATTAAACACTATTTTTAGCATTAAAGGATGTGTTTCCATAACAGATTCCGCATTCTGCTCGTAATCATGTTTCCTTTTTTACACACGCGATTACATCTTCCCCATTGCCGCATTTTTCTTCCAAAATGGCGTTTTGAATCTCTTTGTTCCTCCGTCGGCGGTCAGACCAAAACGAGATGCAGGGCTTTGATTCGTAAGTTTTTTTTCGATATTATAGTAGTAATACTATTTGATAAGAAGTTTTGGATTCCTAAGTTGCGATTGTTCATATATATCAACTATTAATCCTTGGAGATACTTCAAAATTTATTTTAAAGGTAATACTATTTGAGATACAGGGTTTTGATTCGTAAGTTTTTTCTATATTATATCAGTAATACTATCTGATAAGTTATAAAAAATATGTTATGAGTTACAATTCTAACCCAGATTCTTAGTAATACAGTTATATTTCCTTAGTTTCTTATATATCCTAAGAAATTACTGATACTTTATATAGTCTTACTGACGACAACACTAAAATTTACTTGTCATATATGTTTATTTTATTATAACAGATTAACGATGCTAGTTGCTGATGTTTAAAAAATCGTTGTGTCTTACTAGTATTCCTATCATTATTACTTATTCAGGTTATATGACTTTAGTTACTTACGTATTTTAAAAACTTACCGATGCTTCAAATATTGTTACTGAATGCAACATGAATATTACTTTTCATATATCTTGTTTTATAATATCAAACTTACTGATGTTTCGAAAATTGTTTTATGTGTTAGGTGTTACTTGAAGGCAGCATGGACTTCAATTGCAATGAGGTCGCGCTCGGATTTGATATTGAAGAAATACCTAAATTCCGAGTCGAGATTGCTTCTATTTTCCTGAAGTGTGGAGGCGAAAAGAAATCTGGGAAATGAATTCTTCATTAGCTTCTTTTTAGATATAATTTTCTGTAAATGTATGAGGAAAATGTCAAATTCACTTGTAATTAATATATAAATTTTTTAAGGCTGTTATGTAATGTACGAACAAAGGGTTTAATTCAAACTTTCTCAAATGAATATCTTTTAATTTTTAAAGTGAAAGAATTTATTGATGATTTCTTAGTTTTGCAATTGATGTTTCAACAACATAGATAATGGTGCGTTAACTCTTGAATGAACAATTTGTATCATTGTGTGTGCTTGTAATTTTATGATTATTCCAAAGTCGGTAAAAAATTTATATTATCTGAGTTACTTACATATCATAACAAATTATTGATACTTGAAAAAGTGTTACTGATGGTAACAATAAAATTACTTGTCTAACTAATACCAATATCTATATTACAAGTAATTTTATTAGGTGTTATTGGTCTTTCTCTCTTATTGGTACAATTTTATATAACCTTACCTACTTACATGTCCTAAACAAATTACTTATGCTTCAAATAATGTTACCGATGGAAACACTAAAAAATATTTGTTTTTTTAATATATTAAGTTACTGATACTAATTGTCGATGTTACAGAAGTTTTGTTAGGAGTTACTGGTCTTTCTCTCATAGTTACTGATACAAGTTATATGGTCTTACTTACGTATGCTAATAAATTACTTATACTTCGAAAATATTACAGATGACAGCATTACAAGTTATCATAACAAATTATTGATACTTCAAAAAGTGTTGCTGATGGTAACAATAAAGTTACTTGTCTAACTAATACCAATGTCTACATTACAAGTAATTTTATCAGGTGTTATTGGTCTTTTTCTCTTATTGGTACAATTTTATATAACCTTACTTAAGTATCCTAAACAAATTACTTATACTTCGAATAATGTTACCGATGGAAACACTAAAAAATATATACTTTTTTAATATATTATGTTACTGATACTAATTGTCGATGTTACAAAAGTTTTGTTAGGAGTTACTGGTCTTTCTCTCATAGTTACTGATACAAGTTATATGGTCTTACTTACGTATGCTAATAAATTACTTATACTTCAAAAATATTACAGATGACAGCATTACAAGTTACTTGTTATAATGTTACTGATGGAAACACCAATGACAACATTACTTATACTTCGAATAATGTTACTGGTGACAACATTACTTATACTTCGAATAATGTTACTAATGGAAACACTAAAAATATATACTTTTTAATATATCAATTTACTGATACTAATTGTAGATGTTACAAAAGTTTTGTTAGGAGTTACTGGTCTTTCTCTCATAGTTACTGATACAAGTTATATGGTCTTACTTACGTATGCTAATAAATTACTTATACTTCGAAAATATTACAGATGATAGCATTACAAGTTACTTGTTATAAAAAAAATTATTATACCAAGTTACCGATGTCAATAACTTGTATTACTAGTTAGATTTTACTTATTTTGGTCTCATTCTTACCTATACAATTGAAGTAGTCAACATCCAAATATACCACATAACATATTTTATTAATTCAAGCTCCTAACCAGAGCTTAGTAACAAACAAATGAATAAATTTGTGTCCTTATACATCATCTTTCTCTAAAACAAATGACAAATGTGTACACATAACGGTTGATAATTATAGACATGGAAAAATATGACATGTGCGCCTCCATGATGATAAATATACTGGTCGTTCTGCGATATGATGATCTGGAGAGATGATGACTCCACATAGGAATCTATGAGAAAAGAGTTTATCATCACAAGTAATATGGTTGATGATCCAGACATCTAGGATACCTGAAAAAATAAAGCAGTAAAAATTAGATGTAACTCGTAAGAATTAATCACGGAATAGAAAAAAAATAAAATAATGAATTGTAATTATAATGTAGTCGTGATCAAGTAATTTGTAATTTTTGCCAACGTATTAGTAACACATGGGAGAAATATTACAAAACAATAGCCATATGAAATAATGATGTTAGTAGTTGATTTGGATTCAAAAGTAATTAAGAACGAGACATTAGTAAATCAATGTATAACACTAGTAACTAAAATGACATACCAAAATCAGTGTATAACATCAGTAACATTTATATTGAATTTTTTTACTTGAGATATTTAGCGACTTACTGATACATTAAAGAAATTTACTAAAGGCTATTCATGATATTACCGCTCATTTAATATGTATTACTAGCCACACACTCATTACTACTATTATATTGCATTTTGTTACTTGTGACACCTAGCGACTTACTGTTACTTTAAAAAAAGTTACTGATAATAGAACGAAAATTACTTGATATGTTTTTATTAAAAAAATTTAATAAAGCCAATTCACGATGCTACAAATCCTTTGAAATTTTTTATTGGTCACACTCTCATTATTACTTATGAAAAAAACATGAAAAATTAACTTTTTATGTTAGTAATCAATGAACTTCAAAAGTAATATTGAGTAAAACATTAATAATAAAGAAAAAAATACTAATCCGAGAGTGCATATTATTAAAAAGTCAAGGATTGTTACTTATATGATTGCAGAAATTACCGAACCTTTAAAAACATTAGAGATTCAACATTTAACCATTACTACTGTATCCGATATATTATGTTGAAGGTGAAAAAAATGTTACTAAAATTTGTAATGATGTGCAATCGATACACCTGTATTAAGAAAAAAAATTGAGAATGATAAATCTTGATCCAAATGAAATGGAGAATGAGATAGAAAACAAGGAAACTTACAGAACTTCTGAAAACTAAGGAACAAAAATAACTAGCGATCGTCTTCATCATTTTTGAAGGATATGGTATTAAAAACTTAACAATAGATTGTATTAACCTGCAAATGATACACATGGATTAAGATATCATAAATCAAATGCAAAAAATAAAAAGAAGAAGAGTGAGTTAGAAGATAAAAATGAACTTACAGATTTTCTGGAAATTCTCATGGACGATATTGAGCGAGGATGGTAGCAAAATTTTTGAGAAGGCGATTACTGTCACAAAATCCGACGATGATGAAACTGTTCTCACGAGATCGATAGCAAAGGATTCTATTGCTATTTACGGAAAGTAATTAATATTCAAAAATAAAGCAACTTGGCGTTACCATTATGGTTCCTAAAATCATGGGATCGAGTGATTTGATCTAACGGTGTATAAAATGGGCTCATTTTATCATAAATGGGTACAGGGCCCTCTGCATAAAAATCCTATATATATATATATATATATGGGTAAAATGGGGCTGCCCCCTAGGGGCAGCCAATATGGCTGCACCGCCCCCTATTTTCGGTATTTTTTATTTTTTTTAAAAAATAAAACCATGTATATTAGTCCCTATATCCCTCCTACATGCCATTCGAATTTCTTCAGAAACGGAGACTCCTACGGCCTCCATTGAGGTAGTTTCGATTTAAAAAATCCTGTTACCATTAAAAAATGACTGTTTGGATGGAGGGTGTAGGAGTCTCTGTTTCCGACGAAATTCGAATGGCACGTAGGAGGGATATAGGGATGAATATACACGGCAACATTTTTTGAAAAAAAATAACAAAAACTTCAAAAATGGCGCAGGGGCAGCCCCATTAACCTCTCTCTCTCTATATATATGGGTCATATGTGGCTGCCCCCTAGGGACAGCCAACATGGCTGCCCCCACCTTATTTGGGTAATTTTGTTATTTTTTTTTGAAAAATAACACCATGTATATTCATCCCTATATCCCTCCTATATACTATTCGAATTTCGTCAGAAACAGAGACTCCTATGGCCTCCATCTGGACAGTAATTTTTTAACGGTAACAGGATTTTTTTAAATCGATACCATCGAGATGGAGGCCGTAGGAGTCTCTCTTTCTGACGAAATTCGAATGGCATATAGGAGGGATATAGGGGTGAATATACATGGTTTTATTTTTCAAAAAAAAATAAAAAAAACGCCGAAAAATGGGACGGGGGCAGCCCCATTTTTTCCTATATATATGTGTGTATATATATATATATATATGTATATATATGGGGCACTTCAACTGAGGTGGGGTCTCACCGATATTGTGGTGAGCCATCGAGCAGATTCGTCAGATCTCAATCTGACGGTTGCATCAAAATCCTCATCCAAAAGAGTATTTCATCGAATTAATTTCATTAATTTCGAGTTTCATTTATTGGTTTCAAATCGCCATTCTAAGCTTTTCTCAATTTGGTATTTTCACAAATGCCTTTATTGTTTAATTTCCGATTTTATTCCAAACGATCTGAAATCATCCACAACTTTGTAAAGTACAACGAGTTTTTATAAAATATATTTTACTCTTTGTAAATTTCATTAATGATTTCATTTTATTACTGTAATTTCATTTTGTAAATTGTTGTATTAGTTTTGCAAATGCGTACATTCATTTTGTAATTCCAGTGAGTTTTTGTAAGAGTATTTTTCCTCTTTGTAAGCTTCAACTTTTTTGTAGATGTATGTTTGTTTTGTAAAAATTCCGTGAATCTTTGTAACTGAATCTCCCTCCTTTGTAAAATTCACTCATATTTTCCATTGCGTTAAAGTTCAATTGCCATACATGTTTTCGAGTCCTGCAAAATAGAGAAAAAACATTGACATTTGTAAAAAAGATACATAAATATGTAAATCTGAATATTAATTAGGTAAAAATATTATACGATAATGTAACGGAATCTTCTTCCTTTGTAAGAGTATCTGATCACTTTGTAAATTTTAGGCGCTCTTTTGTAAAATGATCTGATCACTTTGTAATTTTTCTGTAAAGTTCTGCGACAAATAAGTACACTGTTAGATATTGGAAACATGTAAAAAATTGACATGATATTGTAAAAAAAATTCAATATTTGCACAAAACATTCCCATTTTTGAAAAAAAAACTACGATTTGTAAAAAAGCTAAGGGGCCCCTCCTCCGCGCATATCTCTCCTGCGCCATGCCCCTTATGTGGGCCTTCCGCCTTTATGCCCCCTCTATGTGGTCAAGAGGTGTTGCATGGAGGAGGAAGTTGGATACGACGAACCCCTCCATCGAAGCCTAAACAAAAGATAAACAAAAAAACACGCCGCAGGCGCATCCCGCGAAACAGCTTCACGTGGCCGATGCCGCACGCTGACGCCCGGCCCCACCTGCCAGCACGTGCCTCCCGACGTCGCCCTCCGCCTGGCGCCCTCGCCCGCTGCCATCTCCTGTCTCCCCGTGCCGCCATCCTTCTGCCACACCGTGCGCGGGGGCGCTCCACCCCTCCTCAAGCACTCCCGTCGGCCATCCTCCACATGAGGCTGGCGCCGCCCGCGCGGATCGCCACCTCTCCAGCACGCGCGTATGGCAGCGCGACTTCGCCCGGCTCCGCGTCGAGGCCTCCAAATCCATGCCGCGCACGCGAGATCATTCACGCGCGGCCCGCCCTCGCGCCGTTCGTGACTGCCCGCGCCTCGGATGCCCTTCCCCTTGTGGCGGCGGCCTTGGTCCCGTGCAATTGATTAATCAAAGAGAGAAATTAGGAAATATAGTTGTCACATTCTATATTTAGAACATGATAAAAAGACCAAAATGGGGTTTTGACCATTTAAATATTATAATTAAAGCATCATTAATTACGACCGTACGATTAAAAATAGATGGATGATGATGGATGGCTCACCATAAAAGCGGTGAGACCCCGCCTCATTTGAAGTTTCTCCTATATATATATATGGGTAAAATGGGGTTGTCCCCATGGGGGAGCTAACTTAGCACCCCCATGCTATTTCGCCCGCTTCTTTATTATTTTTTTTTGAAAATTTCTTCCGTGGATTTTCATAAATATATCCGTATATTATGTCATTAAAATTTCGTGCGAAACAGAAAATCCAATGGCTTTCATCCAGAAGGGTCGTTTTTAGCAATTCTGTTACCGTTAAAAAATGATTGTCTAGATGGAGGCTGTAGGAGTCTCGGTTATGCAAGAAATTTGAATGACATAATATAGGAATATAGTGATGAATATTCACGGAAGAAATTTTCAAAAAAAAATAAAAGCGGGCGAAATAGCGCAGGGGAGTCAAGTTAGCTCCCCCCGGGGGCAGCCCCATTTAACCCTATAAATGCATGTATATAACTAATCATCTCATAATATCTTCATAAATATATTCCAATTAAACACTCTCATTTATAATTTTTAAGTAATAATGGAAAATTTAAAATACTTTTGTATTATGAAGAAATATTAATTTCATAAATTAAATTAAAATTTGATTAATTATTCATCTTTGTGAATAAATGTATTGTAAATATTTGAAAATTATAATATGATTATTTATCTTTTAAAAAATTAATTTCATTAATTAAATTACCTAGTTTATTAAAATTATGGTTTGAAAAAGAAAAAATACCTTACTTAGAATTAATTTTAAGTCATAAATAAATTACAAAATAGATTAAATTTATAAATTAGAAAATTTAAAATAGTTACTTAATTTTAAAAATTGAAATTAATTTCTTAAATGAAATTACATAATAAATTGAATTGATAATTGAAATATTTACAATAGTTAAGCATTTAATGAATAATTATATTGCTATAAATTAAATTTATAATTAATTATTCACCTATATGTGAATATTTTACACATAATTGAAAAGTTACATACTTTTTAAAATTAAATTTAATTTTCTTAAATAAATTATAAGAATAAATTAACGATTGAAAAATGGAAAATACTTACGTATTATAAGATTAATTTTAATTTAAAAAATTAATTTTCATATTAAATTAATTATTCTCCTAAATTTATTAATAATGGTCTTTTATTAGTGAATCATATCTAATCATCAATCTTTACAACATATCTTTAGATATGCTATCCAACAATGTTCATATTTTGTTATATTAGGGTGGAGCAGTAAATGTGACTAACGAGCATGTAGATTATATCAGAGGACAAAAATGTATGGTTATATTCCCACGTCAGATAACTTATTTTGATATGATGGGTCGAGTTTCCACGGTAATTTTTTTCACTCGATCAATATATCTAGGGGTGCTAATCGTATCGAATACATTCGAATCCATTAGGATTCTAATTCAATTCATTATAAAAATTTCAAATTCGAATTCGAATCGAATTTCAAATGAATTTTCTAGCTTAAATTCATATTCAATTCATTTTGAATTTCGGATATTCAAATTCGATTCATATTATTTTGAATTTGAAATGTTAATTGATGTTTTAGAGCTTATGTAAATAATATTATATAAATAATAATAAAATATCAATGTTTTATTGTAAACTTCTAATTTTTAAATTATATTACTAAGATAAGTTAAAAACCATAAAATCAAGGAAAATATCATACCAATACAATACATTGGATCAAAGTATCTAATTTTTTCAATTATTATGCATTTTTTACAATCTAATATACTTTTTCTATGATCAAGGAATGTATGCATGCAATATAATAGTATGAGCCTATCAAAGAGGTAGAATATCATTGACAAAAAAGTTGAACAATATAATTACCATTGCATGTTAAAGCAAGATAAGATCAAACTTTATATCTAAAGTTGATACAAATTAATATGACTATTTGAAATACTGGGAATTGCAAAAATAACTTAGAAAGATAAAACCTCTTCATTAAGCATAGGTATCATCAATATCAAAAAATTAAGCCATGAAAATAAAATATATGAATTTTTAATGTACAAAGGAACAACTTACATTATGGTGAGAAGAACTTATATATTACTCTTGTGATTTTAAATTTCACCTTGACAATGATATTCATCATTGATTGTCATGTAAGGAAAATCAAAGTAACAAAAAAGTAAAGGAGATATATCTAGATAAATTTTGAATCGCGATAAATGTTAAGGAGGAATTCAAAGTAGCAAAACCATCATTTTCACGTGTTAGGAGAAAGATCACCATAATCTGCCATGGATTTTTAAGAACTTTGGTAGATAATGAAAGGGAGAATGGAAAAGACGGTGTAAGGAATGTGGGAACATGAAATAAATGTGTGGATAAGGATTTAGAACAACAATATTAGATATTTGAATTTTCTTATTAGATTTTATAACTAATATTTTCACTCTTTTTATATCAATAATTAGTCTTTATTAGCATCTGACGGTATTGTGATAAAATTCAGAGATGAATATACATGGTGATATTTTTCAAAAAAAAATAAAAAAATTGACGAAAAATGGGGCGGGGGCAGCCAACCAGGGGGCATCCCCATTTTTTCTTATATATGTATGTATGTATGTATGTATGTATGTATGTATGTATGTATGTATGTATGTATGTATGTATGTATGTATGTATGTATGTATAAAAGGGAAGCTGCTCCATGGAGCAGCTAAGCCGACTGCTCCACGGAGCAATTTCCCCTCGTTTTTTTATTTTTTTTGAATTTTTTCATGTATATTCATATATATATATATATCCCTCCTACATGTCATTCAAATTTCGTGGGGAACTTCCATCTAGAACAGATAATTTTTAAATTACCTGTTCTAGATGGAGGGTATAAGAGTCTCTGTTTCTCACGAAATTTGAATGACATGTGGGAGGGAAATATATATGTGTGTGTGTGTGTGTGTGTGTGTGTGTGTATATATATATATAGAGAGAGAGAGAGGAAAGGGAAGCTACACCATGATGTAGCTAACCTTAGCTACATCATGGGCATTTTCGTCATTTTCTTTTATTTTTTTCAAAAATTTCATGATGGATTTTCACTACTATATCCCTCTAATATGTCATTGAAATTTCGTTAGAAACGGAGACTCCTACGGCCTCCATCCAGACAGACATTTTTTAACGGTCACAAATTTGTTGTATTTTACCTGTTCTGGATGGAGGCCGTACGAGTCTCCGTTTCTGATGAAATTTTAATGACATATTAGAGGGATATAGTCATGAAAATCCATCGTGAAATTTTCAAAAAAAATAAAAGAAAGTTACGAAAATGCCCATGATGTAGCCAAGGTTAGCTACATCATGGTGTAGCTTCCCTTTCCTCTCTCTCTCTCTCTCTATATATATACACACACACACACACACACACACACACACATATATATTTCCCTCCCACATGTCATTCAAATTTCGTGAGAAACAGAGACTCTTATACCCTCCATCTAGAACAGGTAATTTAAAAATTATCTGTTCTAGATGGAAGTTCCCCACGAAATTTGAATGACATGTAGGAGGGATATATATATATATATATATATGAATATACATGAAAAAATTCAAAAAAAATAAAAAAAACGAGGGGAAATTGCTCCGTGGAGCAGTCAGCTTAGCTGCTCCATGGAGCAGCTTCCCTTTTATACATACATACATACATACATACATACATACATACATACATACATACATACATACATACATACATACATACATATATAGGAAAAAATGGGGATGCCCCCTGGTTGGCTGCCTAATGAATACCCATTCATCACTCTTTATTCTTCTATTTTAGCTACAAAAACCTTTGCAAATACATGAAGATATGTGTAAATACAATTAATTACCAAAAGCATGCATTGTGTAAAAACCTATAATTAGCATGTTTTTGTGCACAAAATAAAAGAATAAAGAGCAAAAAGAAAAAGAGGGAAATATTTAGAATAAATATTGAGCAACCTAACCCAAGGGAGGGCTCAGCATGGGCCTGACCGCATAAAAGCCAAGTAGAGGGAGATAGGGGGCTCACATTTGTATATATTTGCAAATAAATAAAACTTTATATTTTCCTCACCCAAAAATATGCTTGTACATATTTTGTGTATATTTAGAAAATATCAAAAACAAAATAAAAATTTAAAAAATCAAAAAGTCAAAAATACCCTTTCACCATGTACATAAACCACACCATTGTATTTATTTAACCTTGTAAATAAATTCAATTATTCTCTAAACTTTTTTTTGTAAATATTCTATGTTACATATTGTAAATATATAAAATAACAAGAAACAAAACAAAAATCAAATAAAAATTACAAAATTGAAAATACAAAAATACATTGTATAAATACCATGTATATAAATGTATTCAACCATTTATTTCACCCTTGTATATAAGTGATAAAAATAAAATAAAAATATTCTTTTATTCCTCATTTTATCTTGTAAATAAATAAAATACAAAATGAGCATAAAAATACATAAAAATAACAAATAAAAAATCAAAAATAAAAACTCCATATAGTGTACATATACCTATATACATAGCTACCCTATTTTTATTTCCAAAAATTAATTAAAAATCACCAAAAATAGAAAAAAATAAAAGAAAAACATTTCATGTTTTGAGTTTTCTTTAATTCGGCCTATTTCTACCCTAAAATAAATAAACAAAAATCGAGTGCACGTGGCAGCCTCTGATTGGTCCACGGGGGACTGTTGACCCCGGTCAACTCCCCCGCGGACTCCTTCCTTTTCTGGAAGAAGCGCGCCACCCCATCTTCTCCGATTTTCCCACGCGTCTCCAGGCTGTCTCCCTCGCATACCCCGCGCCCGGATTCTTCGCCAGTCATCCCTCATCCTCGCCCGATCCTTCGCCGCGCGATCCATGCTTTCCATCGCTGTCGCCCCTCAACCCTAAACGCCCCTGTCACCACTTATATATTCGCACCTCCGCCGCCTCCGCGCCCCATCTTTGGATCGCCATCCTTATTCCCGTGACCTCCAGAGCGAAGCCCGAGGTGACAGCTCGCGTTAGCCCCTGTTGCAGTGAGGTGAGGGTGTCCCGACCATCGATCCGGCGTATTTCGCCGCCTTGCTCCGCCACCAGCGTCGAGCATCGAGCCTCAGGCCTTGACGCCCTTCGAGGCTACGACCAGGAGCAAGAGCAGCTCCAGCACAGTCTACTGCAGCCACCAGGTAACCTTAGTTCCTTCTCATTTCTTCCAATTTCCGATTTCGCCCAAATCGTACCTCCGACGCATTTCTCCGATTCCGGCCACCTCGCGTAACATCTCGACCATCCGACCCTACCATCATCTCCGCCAGACCTTCACGCACCTTCTACGCCATTTCACTCAACCCAGATCGCACAAGATCTGGGAATCGAGCTCCATCGTCTCCACCTCGCCGGAGCTCGTCCGCCCCACAGCACCGTCCACCTTCACCCCGCCTTCTTGGGTCGAGGCATTTTGCCCTCGACCCGCGAAGCTTCTTGTCCACTTTGCAGGTCCAAAGGAGGTGTCTGAGCCTCCAGTCCAGTTCAGACCGGAGCTTCGCGCCGCTAGGCCTCGCCGGAGCCCCTCCAGGGCTCGGTTGGGCCATCGGCCATCACCATCAGCTGCGGGAAGTCACCAGGAACGTGTTACGATCAGTAGCAGCAGCTGAGGAGGACCGGAGCGCACGCAGGAGGCCGGCGAAGTTCGCCGGCCATCAGTTCTTCCTCCATCTTCCAGAGCCGTCCGATGAGACCTCCGCTCCAGTTCTAATCCCAGCCGTCGATCTGTAGAGGAGCAGCAGCCGTTGATCAATCTGAGGATCTCATCTGGACCGTTACAGCCGAGGAGAGAGGCACCCGAGCCCAGCACCGCTTGATCTTCCACGTGGCCTCCCTCGGACCGTCGATCGAGCCCAAGAGCCGAAGGAGTAAAGGCGCGTTTGTTCTCCACCGTCAGATCTGCCACGCGTCAACATCGGGCCGTCGATAATAATAAAAGGGGTAAATTTCTCCTAGACCCCTCTGTTTGTCCCATTTCTGTTTAGTCCTGTAATTTTTAATTCAAGTTGTTTATTTTCTGGGATAATTGCACCAAGGACCTCGTACTTATTTTTATTTGCACTTATACCCCCGCCAGTTGTGAACCACGTGCTTCGTCACGTGTTTTGTTGGGATATTTGCATCTTTAACCCTGTAGTTCTGGTTGTTATGAAATGAATAAAACTTTTTGAGTAATTGCATATATACCCCTGTGAGCATTTTATTTGCACATGTGCGAATTATTTTGGGTTATTTGCAGATAAGCCCCTGGACTTTTGGTACTTGTTACCAATAAGCCCTCGGAACTTATTTTTATTACCATTTGGTCCTTGAGTGCCCCAGGCACGTGCTTGGCACGTGTTTTGCTGGGTATTTTGCACCAGGACCCCAGAACTTTTGGGTATTTGCACTTAGGTCCCTGTGCACAGTGCCCCTCCTTTATTTTTGAATAAAATATCAAACGACCTCCAAATCCAATGAGATTTTGACACATGGCTCCTGCCATGGTGTAGGAATTTCTGTGATTTTTGAGGACATTTTTGATTGCATTTATTATTTTTAAAAATTCAAAAACCCCTATTTTTGCCACTGTTTGACTTTAAAAATACCCAAAAAATCTAAAACTCCACCAAAAATTCAAAAAAAATTAGAACTTGTAGTTCACTTGTTGTTTGATTTTCTAGCCAATTTTGGCTTACTTTTCATCACTTAAAAACCCTAAAAATTGAAAAACCCTAAAACCCATAAAAATTATAATAAATAAATTAAAATCCAAAACAATAATTAGGGTGCCTAAATTTTCCTTATTCTTTCTAGATTATAGGAAAATTACCTTCAGGGCTTTTTGAGATCCAAAATTATTTTATTTTTGGGTCTTAAGCCTTGCTGGACAGTACCCTCTGTTTTTCGCATTGTTTGATTTTTAATAAATAATTTACCCATTAGAAAAATTCCAAAAATTCACCAAAAACAGTAAAAAACTTAAAAAACATAAAAACCATTTTCCTTAATTTTTGCATCACTTTTGTGTGTTTAATAAATTGTTGAAGGTCCCTTGTATTTACTTTCTTTTATTTTCTCTATCATTTAAAAAAATCTAAAAAAAATTATAAAAACAAATAAAAACACTAAAAAAGACTCCTTGGATTTCTGACTACATCGTAGGCCGCAAGGCCAATCTGTGCTCCTTGTGTTCGACCCTGGGAGCTATACCAGGTTAATCCTATAGCTAGATCGCTCTATTTTGTGCCTGCTTGTTTTTATCTGATTTGAGTGATTGATTTTTCTTGATTGACTCAGCCCGAGTGATTGAGGTCGCAACGACCTACTATTTTCTGTACCTTTACCTCTGTCATTCGGACGGTCATCAGAATGGCGCCGTTGCCGGGAGCACGGCTTTGTAGTCATTTTTCCATATTGTCTCTCTCTATATTATTAATTGTTTTCTGACATTTTCTCTTGGATTTTTGTGCGAGGTACTGCTTGGACGACTTGGAGCTTACTATTTAGAGGACCCGCGCAGGAGGAAGAGAGAGAGGAGAAGAAATTCTCTATTTTGAGAGGGAGAGAGAACAATATTTTTGTAATAATTAGGACTTTTGAACTTTGAACTGTGGACATTTGTAACTTAGCGGGTCTGTTTCGCCGAGCACCGGTGTGCTCGGGGGACCCATCTGGATTTTCGCGGCTTTTATCGTGGTTTTTATAGCTAGCTGCCTTTTCCGGTGTTTACGCGGTTTTCCTCGAGCCCCTAGATTTAGGAATTTATGTTGATTGTGACGTAAATATCTAAGCCCAACACCTAATAGAATATCTGTTCCTATAGAACGTAATTGGACCTTACTAAAATTCACTGAAAAAGTTAGTTTAATTGGATTTGAGACCACGTGCCGTGAGGAGTCACATACAGCGCTGGCAGGACCCGTTGTGGCGGGCACCGAGTGACTCCCAAGATCGGACTCCGGACTCGATTCGGTTAGCTAACTATTGTTCTTCACGATCAATAGAAATTGCTCATCTAGGACTCGGTTTTTCCCGTTGCATCATTTAGGTAGTTTCATTTCTGTCTTTAAATTCTGCGCGGATCACTTGCATGTAGAGTGCTGGAGACAAGGTACGCATTTCTTTCTCTGCATGCATCATTGATTTCCTCGCGCATCGGCTTTTTCGTCTTCTCCCTCTGTTTTTGGCCTAATCATCAGGAGAATCGGAAAAACCGTTAGGCCGCTTGTATTTATTTTGAAAAAAAAAAATTAAAAAGAAAAACAAAAAAATTGGGACTGGATAACATTATTGACCCTAAAAGACACTCACATTAAAAATTTGTCTTGGGGAGAGCAACCCCCTCATTGTATGGTTTGGATGCGCGAGAGAGTGACCCGCACCCTAGGTAGAACCCTCCGGTGTTATTTCTAGCTGACTACCGACTCTTCCGTGCGGGCCAGTCGGTTGGAGTAGCATCGGGTATCCTAACAGGTCACGTAAGCGCTCTGATATTTTGTATGTTCACCAAATAAAATTGACAAGATAAATTGACCGAGCTTTCACGGTCTTCAGATTGTGTTGCGTTGGTGAACCGAGGGTTTGCTTTGCGATCATATTTTCTCCAGATCCCATCCGCCCTACTCGCCAAGATCACGATGATGGGTAGACGATCTCTTAGGCAGCCTCTGGCTGCACCGCTTTCAGGCGCGTCTACTCCATCATCTAGGTTGGTCCGTGAGAGTCAAGACCAGCTCTCCGGGCCCGAGTACGTTTCCACCCTGTTCCCCCTCGACCCCCTTTCTTTTGCCACTGAGAGACATGAGCCCGAGGAGAGACGAATTGATTTGACCGAACCTGAGTTGGGCTCATCTGATTTTGCAGACGTCACTATGGCCGGAGCCGGCAGTTCAGACGATCGCCAGCCCGAACATTTTGTCTTAGACCAGGGAGCGATTAACTCCACCCTGATCGCGTCATTAGAGACAGTTCAGCAGCAGTTACGCGATCAAGGGGCTTTTATGATCGAGATGAGAAGGGAGATGGAGCGACTCCGAAGAGAGCGAGACGAGCCGAGCGAGCCTGAGGACATTCCTGACGCTGATGCAGAGGCAGCAGCAGCAGCAGCTGCCGCAGCAGCAGCCGCGGCCGGAGCAGGACCACCGAGAACGATGCGGGAGTTACACAACCCCGGATCTACACTGATGCACCATTGGGTGGTGGTACCTGCCATCGTGGGGGATTTCAAGTTCCCTCCGAACACCCTGCAGATGCTTCCTCATTTTCACGGACTTGCCACTGAGGAACCCCATCTCCATCTCCAGGAGTTTTTGATGATCTGCAGCACTGTCCACGACCGTCATGTGGACCAAGATACGATTCGGATGATGGCCTTCCCTTTTTCACTGGCAGATAGAGCAGCCGCCTGGCTGAAACATCTAGGGAAGTTCGTCTACACCTGGGAGCAACTCCGCACCGAGTACTTGAACAAGTACTATCCACTCGGGCGGACGAATGCAGCAAGGGCCCTGATCAACAACTTCTCCATGCTCCCTAACGAGCAATTTCACGAGGCATGGGAGAGGTTCAGAGAGCTTCTGGATAGATGCCCACACCACGACATTTCGAAGCCGAACCTAGTTCAGAGCTTCTTTAGTGGGATGACACCAGAGCTTCAGGGTCTGGTGAATGCTTCTTGCGGCGGGTCCTACTTTGCCAAGGACCACAACCAAGTCTGGGCCATTTACGAGGAGATGGCAGAAAATTACATGGTGATGTCCCAGACTCGGTTGTACACACAGAGATCTCAGCAGCCGCCAGGACCCGTGCAGTATCAGCGGATAGCACGGGTTGATGCAGGTCCATCCAGTTCGTCCACAGTTGCAGCCGCACAGGCAGAGTCGGCCGCTGCGGACATGGGGATTATCAGCGAGAAGTTGGACCGCATGGAAATCATAGAGAAGAAGCAGTGCCAGGGCATAACTCAGATGGAGCAAATGGCACAAACTCTGAGCGACATGAAGACCCAGCTTTTGTGTCTTCAGGAGGCACAGACGGCTCCTCAGCCCCAACTTCTGTCGCGAGGCGATTCCGGCGGCAGCCGCAGCTCGTCCCAGCGCTCCAGCTCCTTGCAGCAGCCTAGACAAGTTCACCTTGTACAGGCGGAGCCGTACCAGCAGCAGCAGCCCTCTTACCAGTCACCACCATCTCCAGACTTACAGATGGTGGTATATCAGCCGGATCAGCCTCTGGATGTACTCCCACCAGCCCCTTACGATGCGGAACCGTTGATGGATGTCAACGGGATTTGGTATGACCACCCTCAACCTGGAATCCGAAGAGATCATCCCGGATTCAGGTGGGGGAATGGGGGTAACCAGTCCCAACAGCAGCCAGCCAGTCAGGGAGGGCAGTACTCCCAGCAGAGAGATCACCAGCAGCCCCCAGCATACCAACCACACCAGCCATCATCCTTCGTACCTCGTCCCTACCAGCAGCAGGGACAGAATTGGAGACGTGAGCAGCAGGCTCACCAGCAGCAGCATCATTCCTCTTACCCCTCTCAGCCGCAGCAGCACCAGGTCCAGCAGCCTCATTATCAGAGAGGCAACCCGTCGGGCTCCCATGAGAGCCCCGCCATGGATGATCTAGCCCGCCTCTTCACAGAGCAGCAGGCTACATTTAGACGGGAGATGGACGAGTTCCGCCAGGAGATGCGGGACCTGATGAGAGGGAAGGCCGCCATCCCTGCACAGATCGAGCCTAATCCGAATAACTTGAAGAGGAAATCTGAGCAGGTAGTTCACACTGAGCCTACCACTTCTAGTGACTCATTTGATCTTATCTCGTCGGATCTATTTGATGCTGATTTTGTCACACTTAGGAGCGGTAGAAGACCAGCAGGCGGCGCCTCATCTGAGCGACAACATGAGGATCCATCTAGAGCGCCAGATGAGGAAGAGGAGAGCGGTACTGAAGCCGCACATCATGATGACGGTGGTACTGAGGCCACCCGAGATGCTGATTCCACCGGCGGTACTGAGGCCGCCATTTCACCACATCGAGGAGGTGGTACTGACGCCACCAGCAGAGCCGAGCCAGCCCGCGGTACTGAGGCCGCAAGACGTCTAGTTGTAGAGCCAGCTAGAGGTGGTACTGAGGCCACCAACATTTATTCTGATAGAAATGTTGTCTTTCCTCGCATGAATGTCTCTCAAAACTCTAATTTGAATAAAGGAAAAGGTTTAGTTTACTCTGATCCCACTGTGGTGAATGATGTTCTTGAGGATCCGGTCATCGAACCGTCTAGACCTATTCCTAGTCCTTCATCTGAGAAGGACCCTGTGATTCCCTTTCCTAGAGCCCTTGAGTTGGGGAAAGGGAAGAAAAAAGAAAAAGACCCAAAAAAGAGAGAGCAGGAGGAGTTCAGCCAGAGCATGATAGATCGATTTCACATCCAGCTGACCCTCAATGAGGCTTTGCAGCACATTCCTCTTCTTCAGCGATCCCTAAGAGATAAGACCACAATCAGGAGAAAGAAGAGGAACAAGACCGCAGAAATTCATGTGCTAACAAAAGCCACGTGTTACGCGATCCAGAACCATCTGCCGACTAAGAGGCCAGATTTAGGGGCCCCGTATGTCAGATGTCAGATTAATGAGCAGAGGTTCGACCGTACTCTCTTAGATAGCGGATCGTCGATCAACCTTCTTCCGGCAGCCCTTCTCGACCACTTAGAGTTGGGCACTCTTGTACAGAGCAGGACATACCTTCAGTTTGCTGATCGGTCTGTCAAGAGGCCAAAGGGGTTGTTGCGAGACGTTGTCGTCACGATTCAGGGTTTGCAATTCCCCGTGGATTTCGTCGTACTGGACATGGAGACCCCTGACTCGTTGACCGATTCCCCCATCATCCTCGGTCGCCCGTTCTTGGCCACAGCCAAGGCAGTGACTGACCATGACAGTGGGAAGGTATTCTTTCGCGTCCAGGGCGAGAGTATACAAATAGAGACGGTTAAGGACCACAGAACCAGAGATAGATCCCGCTCACATGGCAGTACAGATTCAGAGCATCTGTCTGATACAGAGCCAGACATCCACCAGGACTGTGATTTTGTGATCACAGATGATGAGGCAGCTTGGGCAGACCCTGCAGCACAGACCATCCTCTCATATTCAGACACAGCTGATGCGGAGATGATAGCCGAGGATAGTCTGGAGAGCACGGCCCTGGTCCAGGATACTATTGAGTCAGCAGAGTCGGACCTTGATCGCGACACGATTTCCAGTGATGGTGGTGCTGATGCCACCTTGTTCTCCGGTGGTACTGATGCCACCGAGTCTGATATAGATCCCTCGGATTCAGAATCTGATTGGGCAGATTGTGACGATCAGATGCCAGACCTGGATCCACATGAGCCTACAGATGAGGAGGAGGTAGAGGCAGAGCATATCAGAGACAATGCAGAGGACCCGCCTTCTCCAGATCCAGTTTGTGAGAGTTCTTTATCATTTTCCCAGGCAGATTTGGCAGAATTGTCCGCATACACACATCTTCTTCAGAAGCCAGATTTGCCAGCACCCAGCTGTCCAGAGCTAAAGCCGCTCCCTACTTCGTTGAAGTATAGATTCCTTGCGGGAGAGTCTGAGATGTACCCAGTCATCATCTCTGCCGATCTGACTGGAGAGCAAGAATCCCGTCTGATGGAGGTTCTTGAAAAGAACCGCAAGGCAATTGGATGGAGCGTAGCAGATCTCCATGGGATTAGTCCCTCGTTGTGCTCCCACCATATCTATCTCGAGGAAGGGGCAAAGCCGTCGCGTGAGTTCCAGCGGCGACTGAACCCCAACCTAAGAGAGGTTGTTATGAAGGAAATATCAAAATGGTGGAGTGCAGATTTTATTTATCCCATTTCCGACTCCAAGTGGGTTAGCCCCTTGCATGTGGTGCCCAAGAAGACGGGCATCACGACTGTGATCAGTGAGTCGGGAGAGGAGATTGCTACACGGGTACCCACCTCTTGGAGGGTTTGTGTTGACTACAGGAGACTCAACCAAGCCACCAAGAAGGACCATTTCCCCCTGCCTTTTATTGACCACATCATTGAGAGACTGGCAGGGAAGAGCCATTATTGTTTCCTGGATGGGTACTCGGGCTACAATCAGGTGGCCATCGCTCCTGAGGATCAGGAGAAGACCACCTTTACCTGTCCCTTCGGTACATACGCTTTTCGACGCATGCCATTTGGGCTATGTAACGCCCCTGCGACTTTTCAGAGATGCATGCTGTCGATATTTTCGGACATGGTAGGGGAGTGTTTGGAGGTCTTCATGGACGACTTCTCGGTTTACGGCGACGGATTCGATTCCTGTCTTGACTGCCTAGACCGAGTGCTCCAGCGATGTATTGCTACCCGCTTGGTTCTGTCTTGGGAGAAGAGTCACTTCATGGTGACTCAAGGGACGGTGCTTGGCCACATCATCTCCAACAGAGGCATGGAGGTCGATCCGGCCAAGGTCGATGTCATTAGGAAACTCACACCGCCGTCCAATCTGAAGCAGTTACGGTCATTTCTGGGGCACGTTGGTTTTTATAGGAGATTCATTCATGATTTCAGCAAGATTGCCCGACCGTTGACTGACCTTTTGACGAAAGACACCGAGTTCCTTGTAGATGACAAGTGTCTTTCGTCCTTTGAGACTCTCCAGCAGTGTGTAATTGAGGCTCCTGTCCTTCAGCCGCCTGATTGGTCTCTCCCATTCGAGATCATGACGGACGCCTCCGATTTTGCCGTAGGGGCCGTGCTAGGACAGAGGAGGGATGGAGTACCATTTGCGATACACTATGCTAGCCGCACATTGGATTCCGCCCAGCGGAATTATACAGTCACAGAAAAGGAGATGCTAGCAGTAGTGTTTGCCCTAGATAAATTCAGATCATATATCATTGGATCTAGAGTGACTTTGTATACTGACCACACCGCCATCAGGTACCTTATGTCAAAGAAGGATGCCAAAGCCAGACTTACTAGATGGATCCTTCTACTCCAGGAGTTCGACATTGAGATCAAGGATAAGCCTGGAGTCAAGAATGTGGTGGCGGACCATTTATCCCGATTAGAGCAGCCTGAGGAGACAGAGCAGATTGATCCGATCAGAGATACCTTCCCAGATGAGGCGATCCTTGCTATCGCCTCACTCCCGTGGTATGCCGATATTGTGAACTTTCTCGTTGCTGGGAAAGTCCCACAAGATTGGCCCAGGCAGAGGCTTGAGACCTTCCTTGCGAAGGCCAAGTCCTACCACTGGGAGGATCCCATCCTTTACCACGAAGGAGGGGATAGCATCTGGCGTCGGTGTATTCCTCAGGAAGAGCATCATAGTGTCCTCACTTACTGCCACAAGCTTGAGGCAGGAGGACATCATTCTGGGAGGAGAACGGCACAGAAAGTGCTCCAATCCGGCTTGTGGTGGCCTACACTCTTCAAGGACTCTGATGAGTTCGTGAAGAGATGTACTGACTGTCAGAGGATGGGCACTTGTGGACAGCGTGATATGATGCCGATGCAGCCCATTCACTTCTGTGAGGTTTTTGACGCATGGGGCATCGATTTCATGGGTCCATTCCCTAAGAGTCAGGGATTTGAGTACATTCTGTTGGCCGTAGATTATGTTAGTCGTTGGGTTGAGGCTATCCCCGCCCGAGCCGCAGATGCAAAGACAGTTTGCAGATTTTTGAAGAAGCACATCATCATGCGGTTCGGGGTTCCACGAGTCCTGATTTCTGATGGGGGATCTCATTTCATCAACGACCAGGTGAAGGCCCTTGCTAGCGAGTTCAGTATAGACCATCGTGTTGCCACACCTTACCATCCACAGACGAATGGTCTAGCTGAGGTGTCGAATAGGGAGATCAAGAATATTTTGCAGAAAATCGTCCGCCCTGACCGAAAGAATTGGTCACAGCTTTTGGACTCGGTCTTGTGGGCATATCGGACGTCTTTCAAGACTCCATTGGGTACATCTCCCTTTCGCCTCGTTTATGGCAAGCCATGCCATCTACCTGTTGAGCTGAGGCACAAGTCACTTTGGGCAGTCACAGATATTCTTATGGATCCAGATGGTATAGGAAACCAAAGGAGGGCAGAGTTAGCCGCCTTGGAAGAGCTTAGAGATGCAGCTTTCTCAAACAGCCTACATTATAAGGAGAAAGTCAAAGAGTGGCATGATTCTCATATCAGCCACAAGCATTTTGAGATTGGACAGAAAGTATGGCTGTTTGATGCAAGGCTACGATTATTTCCAGGGAAGCTACAGAGCAAATGGAAAGGACCCTATTTGGTCAGAAAGGTACACGATAACGGTAGCATTGATATATCTGAGTTATCTTCTGAGAGTACCTTCCGAGTGAACGGCCAGCGGCTCAAACCATTTCTAGATCATGAGCCGCGGGACGTTATTATTGCCGCTATTCATTTTGCGTGAGATGTGGTCTTTTGACTCACATCTTTTGCATCTCACGCCTGATTTTCACTGTTCCTCCGCCTGTATAGATCCAGTTGTCCATATCATTCTATTCTTTAGTCCCACATCCCGTCTCTCATCTTATGATTATGCTATACTTAGGGTGTACTTTACCCTAAGTATAGGGGGGATGTTGGACCTGCGATTATTCTTTTCATTCTTTCTGCTCTTGTTTTTGCTGCCTATACTTAGGGATATTTTACCCTAAGTATAGGGGGGGCAGATTCTGTATATTCTCCACTCGGCTTTCCCTTCATGTACAGCTTGCTATACTTAGGATTAGTTAATCCTAAGTATAGGGGGAAACCACCGAGTTTCTCTCATTCTATTCATTTATTCGCACCTGTACTTAGCCATTCCTTTTCACTTCCCTTTTACTAAGCACGAGTTATGTCTTCTTCATCGCTCTTGATCACTCTGAGGACATCGTTCGAGCTAAGTATAGGGGGGGTGTGTATATATTTCATATATACTTTAGCCATAACTCGTACTTTGTGTGAGTGTGTTAATAAATAAAATGGCTAAAAATCACAAAATTTTTAAAAAATTTTCATAAACCTCTTTTATTCCTGCACAGACATAGCTAGTGTATAAAGTATTTTTGTAAAAATGATTTCAAAAATCTTTTGTGTAAAGCTTGTGTAAATATTTTGTATCAAAATTATGTATATAGTACAAAATGTTTCCAAAATGTTTTGAAAATCAAAAGTTTGCAAAAATCTTGTGTAAATGTTTGTGAATATCATTTTGCAAAACTTGCACCTCATGCATCATTCATAATTTCAAAACATTTTTCAAAAATTTTGCATGATTGAAAAATATTTGTAAATAGCATCTTGTGTACATATATGTATATAGTTTTTCCTGGATGAGAGTTGACATTTAAACTAAGCCTGGAATTAAATTGAGAATTGGAGCTTGAATAAGATCTTAATCCACTTAACTTCAAGAGGAACCTTGTAGGACTTAGGGTTAAGGCTTTTCAGGTCCATAAGGACTTAATTCTTTGAGTCCACTAGGCTATGAGCATATGTCATCTTGATAAGCCTAAGTAGAGCACTTAACAACACACGCATGACTCTCAGAGACAATGGCTTCACTTGCACCTGCACTTTACACATGGCTCTCCATGGATGAGGTGGTGAGGAGGCAGTTTCCTTTGGCTTGGGGTAGCATATGAGGGTAGTACTTCTAGGCGGAACCTCTCTTCTTCTTATAGTGAAGGAAGTGCACCTCAACTTGGTCTAGTGGTGTTGAAAGCTAAAGACAGAAGCTGTGGGTTGCAATAAAGCTTCAAAAGAGGGATGGTCTACTGGCTCAAAGGGAAATTTCTTATATATGCTGCACCATGTAGATATGTTGTACAGAAGTTGTTGAAAAAAAAATGCAAAAATGCAAAAAGAACTCCAAAAAAGTGGTGGGTCGGATTGAAAATTTAATAACCCCACCGGAGTATAAAGCAAAAGCTTATGGTATCCATGTTACATCTCATGAAGCTTGCAGCGGGAGACTTAGCTACACTGGCTAAGCTTCCAAAACTCTATACTTCTACCCCCTCTCCTTGAGCCGGTTGCACTTGAACTTAGAAGGGAATACCCCGCTTCTCGAGGAAAGAGTTGCTAGACTGAGGCATTAGAGTTACCAGGTTGAGGGAGGTTGTTACTTTGTCACTTCTGAGGTGGGGAGCCACATATCACTTACACTGCAAGGAAAGATTCATGGTCATTAGAGTTTGTGTATGTAGACTTGTTCTGATCTGGTTTATTGAGGAGTCTTGCCCATAGATTGGTGGAACTTGGAGGCTGTTGAGTTTTAAGCTTAAGTCCAAATAAGGTTCCGACACATTAATAATCTAAAGATCTGATCGAGCTCCATATTTCAATTTAATGAAGGAAAATTTAATAAGTCAACCTTGATCCATGTACATCCTCTTTTTCTTTTTCTTTTTCTTTCTTTTTCACTTCTTTTTCAAATAAGTGTTTGCTAAGGGACTAGCAAAGTTAAGCATAGGGGGGTGATGAATACCCATTCATCACTCTTTATTCTTCTATTTTAGCTACAAAAACCTTTGCAAATACATGAAGATATGTGTAAATACAATTAATTACCAAAAGCATGCATTGTGTAAAAACCTATAATTAGCATGTTTTTGTGCACAAAATAAAAGAATAAAGAGCAAAAAGAAAAAGAGGGAAATATTTAGAATAAATATTGAGCAACCTAACCCAAGGGAGGGCTCAGCATGGGCCTGACCGCATAAAAGCCAAGTAGAGGGAGATAGGGGGCTCACATTTGTATATATTTGCAAATAAATAAAACTTTATATTTTCCTCACCCAAAAATATGCTTGTACATATTTTGTGTATATTTAGAAAATATCAAAAACAAAATAAAAATTAAAAAAATCAAAAAGTCAAAAATACCCTTTCACCATGTACATAAACCACACCATTGTATTTATTTAACCTTGTAAATAAATTCAATTATTCTCTAAACTTTTTTTTTGTAAATATTCTATGTTACATATTGTAAATATATAAAATAACAAGAAACAAAACAAAAATCAAATAAAAATTACAAAATTGAAAATACAAAAATACATTGTATAAATACCATGTATATAAATGTATTCAACCATTTATTTCACCCTTGTATATAAGTGATAAAAATAAAATAAAAATATTCTTTTATTCCTCATTTTATCTTGTAAATAAATAAAATACAAAATGAGCATAAAAATACATAAAAATAACAAATAAAAAATCAAAAATAAAAACTCCATATAGTGTACATATACCTATATACATAGCTACCCTATTTTTATTTCCAAAAATTAATTAAAAATCACCAAAAAATAGAAAAAAATAAAAGAAAAACATTTCATGTTTTGAGTTTTCTTTAATTCGGCCTATTTCTACCCTAAAATAAATAAACAAAAATCGAGTGCACGTGGCAGCCTCTGATTGGTCCACGGGGGACTGTTGACCCCGGTCAACTCCCCCGCGGACTCCTTCCTTTTCTGGAAGAAGCGCGCCACCCCATCTTCTCCGATTTTCCCACGCGTCTCCAGGCTGTCTCCCTCGCATACCCCGTGCCCGGATTCTTCGCCAGTCATCCCTCATCCTCGCCCGATCCTTCGCCGCGCGATCCATGCTTTCCATCGCTGTCGCCCCTCAACCCTAAACGCCCCTGTCACCACTTATATATTCGCACCTCCGCCGCCTCCGCGCCCCATCTTTGGATCGCCATCCTTATTCCCGTGACCTCCAGAGCGAAGCCCGAGGTGACAGCTCGCGTTAACCCCTGTTGCAGTGAGGTGAGGGTGTCCCGACCATCGATCCGGCGTATTTCGCCGCCTTGCTCCGCCACCAGCGTCGAGCATCGAGCCTCAGGCCTTGACGCCCTTCGAGGCTACGACCAGGAGCAAGAGCAGCTCCAGCACAGTCTACTGCAGCCACCAGGTAACCTTAGTTCCTTCTCATTTCTTCCAATTTCCGATTTCGCCCAAATCGTACCTCCGACGCATTTCTCCGATTCCGGCCACCTCGCGTAACATCTCGACCATCCGACCCTACCATCATCTCCGCCAGACCTTCACGCACCTTCTACGCCATTTCACTCAACCCAGATCGCACAGGATCTGGGAATCGAGCTCCATCGTCTCCACCTCGCCGGAGCTCGTCCGCCCCACAGCACCGTCCACCTTCACCCCGCCTTCTTGGGTCGAGGCATTTTGCCCTCGACCCGCGAAGCTTCTTGTCCACTTTGCAGGTCCAAAGGAGGTGTCTGAGCCTCCAGTCCAGTTCAGACCGGAGCTTCGCGCCGCTAGGCCTCGCCGGAGCCCCTCCAGGGCTCGGTTGGGCCATCGGCCATCACCATCAGCTGCGGGAAGTCACCAGGAACGTGTTACGATCAGTAGCAGCAGCTGAGGAGGACCGGAGCGCACGCAGGAGGCCGGCGAAGTTCGCCGGCCATCATTTCTTCCTCCATCTTCCAGAGCCGTCCGATGAGACCTCCGCTCCAGTTCTAATCCCAGCCGTCGATCTGTAGAGGAGCAGCAGCCGTTGATCAATCTGAGGATCTCATCTGGACCGTTACAGCCGAGGAGAGAGGCACCCGAGCCCAGCACCGCTTGATCTTCCACGTGGCCTCCCTCGGACCGTCGATCGAGCCCAAGAGCCGAAGGAGTAAAGGCGCGTTTGTTCTCCACCGTCAGATCTGCCACGCGTCAACATCGGGCCGTCGATAATAATAAAAGGGGTAAATTTCTCCTAGACCCCTCTGTTTGTCCCATTTCTGTTTAGTCCTGTAATTTTTAATTCAAGTTGTTTATTTTCTGGGATAATTGCACCAAGGACCTCGTACTTATTTTTATTTGCACTTATACCCCCGCCAGTTGTGAACCACGTGCTTCGTCACGTGTTTTGTTGGGATATTTGCATCTTTAACCCTGTAGTTCTGGTTGTTATGAAATGAATAAAACTTTTTGAGTAATTGCATATATACCCCTGTGAGCATTTTATTTGCACATGTGCGAATTATTTTGGGTTATTTGCAGATAAGCCCCTGGACTTTTGGTACTTGTTACCAATAAGCCCTCGGAACTTATTTTTATTACCATTTGGTCCTTGAGTGCCCCAGGCACGTGCTTGGCACGTGTTTTGCTGGGTATTTTGCACCAGGACCCCAGAACTTTTGGGTATTTGCACTTAGGTCCCTGTGCACAGTGCCCCTCCTTTATTTTTGAATAAAATATCAAACGACCTCCAAATCCAATGAGATTTTGATACATGGCTCCTGCCATGGTGTAGGAATTTCTGTGATTTTTGAGGACATTTTTGATTGCATTTATTATTTTTAAAAATTCAAAAACCCCTATTTTTGCCACTGTTTGACTTTAAAAATACCCAAAAAATCTAAAAACTCCACCAAAAATTCAAAAAAAATTAGAACTTGTAGTTCACTTGTTGTTTGATTTTCTAGCCATTTTTGGCTACTTTTCATCACTTAAAAACCCTAAAAATTGAAAAACCCCTAAAAACCCATAAAAATTATAATAAATAAATTAAAAATCCAAAAACAATAATTAGGGTGCCTAAATTTTCCTTATTCTTTCTAGATTATAGGAAAATTACCTTCAGGGCTTTTTGAGATCCAAAATTATTTTATTTTTGGGTCTTAAGCCTTGCTGGACAGTACCCTCTGTTTTTCGCATTGTTTGATTTTTAATAAATAATTTACCCATTAGAAAAATTCCAAAAATTCACCAAAAACAGTAAAAAACTTAAAAAACATAAAAACCATTTTTCCTTAATTTTTGCATCACTTTTGGTGTGTTTAATAAATTGTTGAAGGTCCCTTGTATTTACTTTCTTTTATTTTCTCTATCATTTAAAAAAATCTAAAAATTATAAAAACAAATAAAAACACTAAAAAAGACTCCCTTGGATTTCTGACTACATCGTAGGCCGCAAGGCCAATCTGTGCTCCTTGTGTTCGACCCTGGGAGCTATACCAGGTTAATCCTATAGCTAGATCGCTCTATTTTGTGCCTGCTTGTTTTTATCTGATTTGAGTGATTGATTTTTCTTGATTGACTCAGCCCGAGTGATTGAGGTCGCAACGACCTACTATTTTCTGTACCTTTACCTCTGTCATTCGGACGGTAATCACTGCCCCCGCCCCATTTTTCGTCAATTTTTTTATTTTTTTTTGAAAAAATATCACCATGTATATTCATCTCTGTATCCCTCTTACATACCATTCGAATTTCGTCAGAAATAGAGACTCCTACGGCCTCCATCGAGATGGTGTCCATTTAAAAAATCCTGTTACCGTTAAAAAATGACTGTTTGGATGGAAGCCATATGGGTCTCTATTTCAGACGAAGTTCGAATGCCATATAGAAGGGATATAGGGATGAATATACATGTCGATATTTTAAAAAAAATAAAAAAAACACCGAAAATGGTGCGGGGGCAGCCATGTTGGCTGCCACAAGGGGGCAGACCCATTGAACTCTCTCTCTCTCTCTCTCACACACACACACATATGAGGAAATGGAGCCTACTTTGTGAAGTAGGTAACTTATCTACTTCACATTTTATTTTTTGCATTTTTTTTATTTTTTCTCAAAAATGCCACCATGGATTTTCATAATTATATCCCTCTAATATGTCATTCAAATTTCATCAGAAACAGAGACTCCTACAGCCTCCATCCAGACAGTCATTTTTTAACGGTCACAGATTTGTTGTATTTATATGTTTTGGATGAAGGACGTAGGAGTCTCCATTTTCTGATGAAATTTGAATGACATATTAGAGGGATATAATTATGAAAATCCACGGTGGCATTTTTCAAAAAAATAAAAAAATCTGCAAAAATTGGATGTGAAGTAGGTAAGGTTACCTACTTCACAAAGTAGGCTCCCTTCCCCCCCCCCCCCCCCCCTCTCTCTCTCTCTCTCTATATATATATATATATAGGAAAATGGGGATGCCCCCTAGGGGGAGCTAACTTAGCTCCCCCCGCCCTATTTTCTTCAAATTTTTTTATTTTTTATGAAATTTTTTTCCGTGAATATTCATCACTATATCCCTATATTATGTCATAAAAATTTCGTGTGAAACAGAGACTCCTAGGGCCTCCATCCAGACAGTCATTTTTTAATGGTAACCGGATTTTTTAAATCGGCCCCGTTTGGATGGAGGTCGTACGAGTCTCTGTTTCGCATGAAATTTGAATGACATAATATAGAGATTTAATAATGAATTTATACGGTTTTAGATTTCAAAAAAAATAAAAAAAATTTTGTGAAAAAGGGGGGGAGCTAAGTTAGCTCCCCCTAGGGGGCATACACATTTTACCCATATATATATATATATATATATATATATATATATATATATATATATATATATATAGGACTTATCTAGAGGGCCCTGTGCCCATTAGAGTTGGGTTGAGCCCGTGCTACCATCCGTTGGATGTTAATCCAACCATCAAAAGTAGAATTACATTAAACACTATTTTTAGCATTAAAGGATGTGTTTCCATAACAGATTCCGCATTCTGCTCGTAATCATGTTTCCTTTTTTACACACGCGATTACATCTTCCCCATTGCCGCATTTTTCTTCCAAAATGGCGTTTTGAATCTCTTTGTTCCTCCGTCGGCGGTCAGACCAAAACGAGATGCAGGGCTTTGATTCGTAAGTTTTTTTTCGATATTATAGTAGTAATACTATTTGATAAGAAGTTTTGGATTCCTAAGTTGCGATTGTTCATATATATCAACTATTAATCCTTGGAGATACTTCAAAATTTATTTTAAAGGTAATACTATTTGAGATACAGGGTTTTGATTCGTAAGTTTTTTCTATATTATATCAGTAATACTATCTGATAAGTTATAAAAAATATGTTATGAGTTACAATTCTAACCCAGATTCTTAGTAATACAGTTATATTTCCTTAGTTTCTTATATATCCTAAGAAATTACTGATACTTTATATAGTCTTACTGAGGACAACACTAAAATTTACTTGTCATATATGTTTATTTTATTATAACAGATTAACGATGCTAGTTGCTGATGTTTAAAAAATCGTTGTGTCTTACTAGTATTCCTATCATTATTACTTATTCAGGTTATATGACTTTAGTTACTTACGTATTTTAAAAACTTACTGATGCTTCAAATATTGTTACTGAATGCAACATGAATATTACTTTTCATATATCTTGTTTTATAATATCAAACTTACTGATGTTTCGAAAATTGTTTTATGTGTTAGGTGTTACTTGAAGGCAGCATGGACTTCAATTGCAATGAGGTCGCGCTCGGATTTGATATTGAAGAAATACCTAAATTCCGAGTCGAGATTGCTTCTATTTTCCTGAAGTGTGGAGGCGAAAAGAAATCTGGGAAATGAATTCTTCATTAGCTTCTTTTTAGATATAATTTTCTGTAAATGTATGAGGAAAATGTCAAATTCACTTGTAATTAATATATAAATTTTTTAAGGCTGTTATGTAATGTACGAACAAAGGGTTTAATTCAAACTTTCTCAAATGAATATCTTTTAATTTTTAAAGTGAAAGAATTTATTGATGATTTCTTAGTTTTGCAATTGATGTTTCAACAACATAGATAATGGTGCGTTAACTCTTGAATGAACAATTTGTATCATTGTGTGTGCTTGTAATTTTATGATTATTCCAAAGTCGGTAAAAAATTTATATTATCTTAGTTACTTACATATCATAACAAATTATTGATACTTGAAAAAGTGTTACTGATGGTAACAATAAAATTACTTGTCTAACTAATACCAATATCTATATTACAAGTAATTTTATTAGGTGTTATTGGTCTTTTTCTCTTATTGGTACAATTTTATATAACCTTACCTACTTACATGTCCTAAACAAATTACTTATGCTTCAAATAATGTTACCGATGGAAACACTAAAAAATATTTGTTTTTTTAATATATTAAATTACTGATACTAATTGTCGATGTTACAGAAGTTTTTGTTAGGAGTTACTGGTCTTTCTCTCATAGTTACTGATACAGTTATATGGTCCTTACTTACGTATGCTAATAAATACTTATACTTCGAAAATATTAACAGATGAGCACATACAAGTTATGCATAACAAATTATTGATACTACAAAAGTGTGTGCTGATGGTAACAATAAAGTTACTTGTCTAACTATACAATTGTCTACATTACAAGTAATTTTATCTAGTTTATTGGTCTTTTCTCTTATTGGTACAATTTTATAACCTTACTTACGTATCCTAAACAAATTACTTATACTTCGAATAATGTTACCGATGGAAACACTAAAAAATATATACTTTTTTAATATATTATGTTACTGATACTAATTGTCGATGTTACAAAAGTTTTGTTAGGAGTTACTGGTCTTTCTCTCATAGTTACTGATACAAGTTATATGGTCTTACTTACGTATCTAATAAATTACTTATACTTCAAAAATATTACAGATGACAGCATTACAAGTTACTTGTTATAATGTTACTGATGGGAAACACCAATGACAACATTACTTATACTTCGAATAATTACTGGGACAACATTACTTATACTTCGAATAATGTTACTAATGGAAACACTAAAAATATATACTTTTTAATATTCAATTTACTGATACTAATTGTAGATGTTACAAAAGTTTTGTTAGGAGTTACTGGTCTTTCTCTCATAGTTACTGATACAAGTTATATGGTCTTACTACGTATGCTAATAAATTACTTATACTTCGAAAATATTACAGATGATAGCATTACAAGTTACTTGTTATAAAAAAAATTATTATACCAAGTTACCGATGTCAATAACATTGTATTACTAGTTAGATTTTACTTATTTTGGTCTCATTCTTACCTATACAATTGAAGTAGTCAACATCCAAATATACCACATAACATATTTTATTAATTCAAGCTCCTAACCATAGCTTAGTAACAAACAAATGAATAAATTTGTGTCCTTATACATCATCTTTCTCTAAAACAAATGACAAATGTGTACACATAACGGTTGATAATTATAGACATGGAAAAATATGACATGTGCGCCTCCATGATGATAAATATACTGGTCGTTCTGCGATATGATGATCTGGAGAGATGATGACTCCACATAGGAATCTATGAGAAAAGAGTTTATCATCACAAGTAATATGGTTGATGATCCAGACATCTAGGATACCTGAAAAAATAAAGCAGTAAAAATTAGATGTAACTCGTAAGAATTAATCACGGAATAGAAAAAAAATAAAATAATGAATTGTAATTATAATGTAGTCGTGATCAAGTAATTTGTAATTTTTGCCAACGTATTAGTAACACATGGGAGAAATATTCAAAACAATAGCCATATGAAATAATGATGTTAGTAGTTGATTTGGATTCAAAAGTAATTAAGAACGAGACATTAGTAAATCAATGTATAACACTAGTAACTAAAATGACATACCAAAATCAGTGTATAACATCAGTAACATTTATATTGAATTTTTTTACTTGAGATATTTAGCGACTTACTGATACATTAAAGAAATTTACTAAAGGCTATTCATGATATTACCGCTCATTTAATATGTATTACTAGCCACACACTCATTACTACTATTATATTGCATTTTGTTACTTGTGACACCTAGCGACTTACTGTTACTTTAAAAAAAGTTACTGATAATAGAACGAAAATTACTTGATATGTTTTTATTAAAAAATTTAATAAAGCCAATTCACGATGCTACAAATCCTTTGAAATTTTTTATTGGTCACACTCTCATTATTACTTATGAAAAAAACATGAAAAATTAACTTTTTATGTTAGTAATCAATGAACTTCAAAAGTAATATTGAGTAAAACATTAATAATAAAGAAAAAAATACTAATCTGAGAGTGCATATTATTAAAAAGTCAAGGATTGTTACTTATATGATTGCAGAAATTACCGAACCTTTAAAAACATTAGAGATTCAACATTTAACCATTACTACTGTATCCGATATATTATGTTGAAGGTGAAAAAAATGTTACTAAAATTTGTAATGATGTGCAATCGATACACCTGTATTAAGAAAAAAAATTGAGAATGATAAATCTTGATCCAAATGAAATGGAGAATGAGATAGAAAACAAGGAAACTTACAGAACTTCTGAAAACTAAGGAACAAAAATAACTAGCGATCGTCTTCATCATTTTTGAAGGATATGGTATTAAAAACTTAACAATAGATTGTATTAACCTGCAAATGATACACATGGATTAAGATATCATAAATCAAATGCAAAAAATAAAAAGAAGAAGAGTGAGTTAGAAGATAAAAATGAACTTACAGATTTTCTGGAAATTCTCATGGACGATATTGAGCGAGGATGGTAGCAAAATTTTTGAGAAGGCGATTACTGTCACAAAATCCGACGATGATGAAACTGTTCTCACGAGATCGATAGCAAAGGATTCTATTGCTATTTACGGAAAGTAATTAATATTCAAAAATAAAGCAACTTGGCGTTACCATTATGGTTCCTAAAATCATGGGATCGAGTGATTTGATCTAACGGTGTATAAAATGGGCTCATTTTATCATAAATGGGTATAGGGCCCTCTGCATAAAAATCCTATATATATATATATATATATATATATATATGGGTAAAATGGGGCTGCCCCCTAGGGGCAGCCAATATGGCTGCACCGCCCCCTATTTTCGGTATTTTTTATTTTTTTTAAAAAATAAAACCATGTATATTAGTCCCTATATCCCTCCTACATGCCATTCGAATTTCTTCAGAAACGGAGACTCCTACGGCCTCCATTGAGGTAGTTTCGATTTAAAAAATCCTGTTACCATTAAAAAATGACTGTTTGGATGGAGGGTGTAGGAGTCTCTGTTTCCGACGAAATTCGAATGGCACGTAGGAGGGATATAGGGATGAATATACACGGCAACATTTTTTGAAAAAAAATAACAAAAACTTCAAAAATGGCGCAGGGGCAGCCCCATTAACCTCTCTCTCTCTATATATATGGGTCATATGTGGCTGCCCCCTAGGGACAGCCAACATGGCTGCCCCCACCTTATTTGGGTAATTTTGTTATTTTTTTTTGAAAAATAACACCATGTATATTCATCCCTATATCCCTCCTATATACTATTCGAATTTCGTCAGAAACAGAGACTCCTATGGCCTCCATCTGGACAGTAATTTTTTAACGGTAACAGGATTTTTTTAAATCGATACCATCGAGATGGAGGCCGTAGGAGTCTCTCTTTCTGACGAAATTCGAATGGCATATAGGAGGGATATAGGGGTGAATATACATGGTTTTATTTTTCAAAAAAAAATAAAAAAAACGCCGAAAAATGGGACGGGGGCAGCCCCATTTTTTCCTATATATATGTGTATATATATATATATGTATATATATGGGGCACTTCAACTGAGGTGGGGTCTCACCGATATTGTGGTGAGCCATCGAGCAGATTCGTCAGATCTCAATCTGACGGTTGCATCAAAATCCTCATCCAAAAGAGTATTTCATCGAATTAATTTCATTAATTTCGAGTTTCATTTATTGGTTTCAAATCGCCATTCTAAGCTTTTCTCAATTTGGTATTTTCACAAATGCCTTTATTGTTTAATTTCCGATTTTATTCCAAACGATCTGAAATCATCCACAACTTTGTAAAGTACAACGAGTTTTTATAAAATATATTTTACTCTTTGTAAATTTCATTAATGATTTCATTTTATTACTGTAATTTCATTTTGTAAATTGTTGTATTAGTTTTGCAAATGCGTACATTCATTTTGTAATTCCAGTGAGTTTTTGTAAGAGTATTTTTCCTCTTTGTAAGCTTCAACTTTTTTGTAGATGTATGTTTGTTTTGTAAAAATTCCGTGAATCTTTGTAACTGAATCTCCCTCCTTTGTAAAATTCACTCATATTTTCCATTGCGTTAAAGTTCAATTGCCATACATGTTTTCGAGTCCTGCAAAATAGAGAAAAAACATTGACATTTGTAAAAAAGATACATAAATATGTAAATCTGAATATTAATTAGGTAAAAATATTATACGATAATGTAACGGAATCTTCTTCCTTTGTAAGAGTATCTGATCACTTTGTAAATTTTAGGCGCTCTTTTGTAAAATGATCTGATCACTTTGTAATTTTTCTGTAAAGTTCTGCGACAAATAAGTACACTGTTAGATATTGAAAACATGTAAAAAATTGACATGATATTGTAAAAAAAATTCAATATTTGCACAAAACATTCCCATTTTTGAAAAAAAAACTACGATTTGTAAAAAAGCTAAGGGGCCCCTCCTCCGCGCATATCTCTCCTGCGCCATGCCCCTTATGTGGGCCTTCCGCCTTTATGCCCCCTCTATGTGGTCAAGAGGTGTTGCATGGAGGAGGAAGTTGGATACGACGAACCCCTCCATCGAAGCCTAAACAAAAGATAAACAAAAAAACACGCCGCAGGCGCATCCCGCGAAACAGCTTCACGTGGCCGATGCCGCACGCTGACGCCCGGCCCCACCTGCCAGCACGCGCCTCCCGACGTCGCCCTCCGCCTGGCGCCCTCGCCCGCTGCCATCTCCTGTCTCCCCGTGCCGCCATCCTTCTGCCACACCGTGCGCGGGGGCGCTCCACCCCTCCTCAAGCACTCCCGTCGGCCATCCTCCACATGAGGCCGGCGCCGCCCGCGCGGATCGCCACCTCTCCAGCACGCGCGTATGGCAGCGCGACTTCGCCCGGCTCCGCGTCGAGGCCTCCAAATCCATGCCGCGCACGCGAGATCATTCACGCGCGGCCCGCCCTCGCGCCGTTCGTGACTGCCCGCGCCTCGGATGCCCTTCCCCTTGTGGCGGCGGCCTTGGTCCCGTGCAATTGATTAATCAAAGAGAGAAATTAGGAAATATAGTTGTCACATTCTATATTTAGAACATGATAAAAAGACCAAAATGGGGTTTTGACCATTTAAATATTATAATTAAAGCATCATTAATTACGACCGTACGATTAAAAATAGATGGATGATGATGGATGGCTCACCATAAAAGCGGTGAGACCCCGCCTCATTTGAAGTTTCTCCTATATATATATATATGGGTAAAATGGGGTTGTCCCCATGGGGGAGCTAACTTAGCACCCCCATGCTATTTCGCCCGCTTCTTTATTATTTTTTTTTGAAAATTTCTTCCGTGGATTTTCATAAATATATCCGTATATTATGTCATTAAAATTTCGTGCGAAACAGAAAATCCAATGGCTTTCATCCAGAAGGGTCGTTTTTAGCAATTCTGTTACCGTTAAAAAATGATTGTCTAGATGGAGGCTGTAGGAGTCTCGGTTATGCAAGAAATTTGAATGACATAATATAGGAATATAGTGATGAATATTCACGGAAGAAATTTTCAAAAAAAAATAAAAAGCGGGCGAAATAGCGCAGGGGAGTCAAGTTAGCTCCCCCCGGGGGCAGCCCCATTTAACCCTATAAATGCATGTATATAACTAATCATCTCATAATATCTTCATAAATATATTCCAATTAAACACTCTCATTTATAATTTTTAAGTAATAATGGAAAATTTAAAATACTTTTGTATTATGAAGAAATATTAATTTCATAAATTAAATTAAAATTTGATTAATTATTCATCTTTGTGAATAAATGTATTGTAAATATTTGAAAATTATAATATGATTATTTATCTTTTAAAAAATTAATTTCATTAATTAAATTACCTAGTTTATTAAAATTATGGTTTGAAAAAGAAAAAATACCTAACTTAGAATTAATTTTAAGTCATAAATAAATTACAAAATAGATTAAATTTATAAATTAGAAAATTTAAAATAGTTACTTAATTTTAAAAATTGAAATTAATTTCTTAAATGAAATTACATAATAAATTGAATTGATAATTGAAATATTTACAATAGTTAAGCATTTAATGAATAATTATATTGCTATAAATTAAATTTATAATTAATTATTCACCTATATGTGAATATTTTACACATAATTGAAAAGTTACATACTTTTTAAAATTAAATTTAATTTTCTTAAATAAATTATAAGAATAAATTAACGATTGAAAAATGGAAAATACTTACGTATTATAAGATTAATTTTAATTTAAAAAATTAATTTTCATATTAAATTAATTATTCTCCTAAATTTATTAATAATGGTCTTTTATTAGTGAATCATATCTAATCATCAATCTTTACAACATATCTTTAGATATGCTATCCAACAATGTTCATATTTTGTTATATTAGGGTGGAGCAGTAAATGTGACTAACGAGCATGTAGATTATATCAGAGGACAAAAATGTATGGTTATATTCCCACGTCAGATAACTTATTTTGATATGATGGGTCGAGTTTCCACGGTAATTTTTTTCACTCGATCAATATATCTAGGGGTGCTAATCGTATCGAATACATTCGAATCCATTAGGATTCTAATTCAATTCATTATAAAAATTTCAAATTCGAATTCGAATCGAATTTCAAATGAATTTTCTAGCTTAAATTCATATTCAATTCATTTTGAATTTCGGATATTCAAATTCGATTCATATTATTTTGAATTTGAAATGTTAATTGATGTTTTAGAGCTTATGTAAATAATATTATATAAATAATAATAAAATATCAATGTTTTATTGTAAACTTCTAATTTTTAAATTATATTACTAAGATAAGTTAAAAACCATAAAATCAAGGAAAATATCATACCAATACAATACATTGGATCAAAGTATCTAATTTTTTCAATTATTATGCATTTTTTACAATCTAATATACTTTTTCTATGATGAAGGAATGTATGCATGCAATATAATAGTATGAGCCTATCAAAGAGGTAGAATATCATTGACAAAAAAGTTGAACAATATAATTACCATTGCATGTTAAAGCAAGATAAGATCAAACTTTATATCTAAAGTTGATACAAATTAATATGACTATTTGAAATACTGGGAATTGCAAAAATAACTTAGAAAGATAAAACCTCTTCATTAAGCATAGGTATCATCAATATCAAAAAATTAAGCCATGAAAATAAAATATATGAATTTTTAATGTACAAAGGAACAACTTACATTATGGTGAGAAGAACTTATATATTACTCTTGTGATTTTAAATTTCACCTTGACAATGATATTCATCATTGATTGTCATGTAAGGAAAATCAAAGTAACAAAAAAGTAAAGGAGATATATCTAGATAAATTTTGAATCGCGATAAATGTTAAGGAGGAATTCAAAGTAGCAAAACCATCATTTTCACGTGTTAGGAGAAAGATCACCATAATCTGCCATGGATTTTTAAGAACTTTGGTAGATAATGAAAGGGAGAATGGAAAAGACGGTGTAAGGAATGTGGGAACATGAAATAAATGTGTGGATAAGGATTTAGAACAACAATATTAGATATTTGAATTTTCTTATTAGATTTTATAACTAATATTTTCACTCTTTTTATATCAATAATTAGTCTTTAAATAATCGGATTATACATACATATAAGCATATTAAATTGGATATGGCTTAAAGTGATTTGTATCCTCTTAGTGCCTCAAATTTTTTGAGTAGCATGCTTAGATTGATTATTGTACTTATACAAAGCAATAAGAAGTAAAGACATAAACTTAAATATTTTTTTATAATCGATGCATGAAGGACACACATCTCTATTTCATAATATATTTTGAAGTCAAACCACATGAGCTTATTTATAAATAGGAAAGAAAAGAGATGGGATCTCATTGGGGGAGGCCTAATTTTGCATATACACATCATGCATTCACAAGTCATATTGGTGCAGCATGGGAGTATTGAAATCATAGACGTGAATGCTTCACATGATAAATCATATCAATGGATCCTGGATATGATTAGAAGTTTAAAATTAGTCACTTAATCAATGTAGAAAATTGGGTTGAGAGTATCTTTAGTTGCTTGCACATGTTATGCCAAGTGATATAATGTAAATGCTAAATCTTTCAATGTAAACTAAATGTAGTAACTTTTTTAATATATATTCAAATACTCTTTTTAATTTGCATCTATTTACTTGCACATGTCAACCTTTTGATGTAATGATGCTATAATTCATTGTACAAGATTATTCAGAAAATATCATGTATGTATATAAATATGTATGTATTATATGAATGTATATGTATGTACTATGTATATATATATAAATATACGGACACGTATATGCATGCATGCATGTATGTATGTATGTATATAAATATTGAATCGAATCAAATTATTATCAAATGAATTCAGGTTAATTCAAATTTGATTCATTTGGGAATCAAATCCACACGTGAAATTCAAATTCAGTTCATATGGTTTCGAATCAAACTTTTTTCAAATTTTTATCGAACAAATCCTAATCGAATTCAAATGATTCAGTTTAATTAGTAGTCCTAGATACATCCTTACATTAACTGTAAGTGGTTGTATGAAGGATCAACATTTTATCTAGTACCAATTCAAGATGACGAATCCACTTTGATGATGATGGATTCAATTTATAAAATGAGATTCATTCACCTTTTCATCGAACTTGCCCCTCTTGATCAGTAAAACTTGTTGTCCTTATTGAGGTAATATGGTTAAATTTAAATTACGTAATAATCATGTTTTCACAATATCTAAACTAATAAATATATAAATTAATTAGGCCAACAAATAATTCGACAGTTGATAATATCGATGAACCCTCACAATTGAACTAATATGTTGATTTGTCGACACAAATATCCGAAGAAGATAGCAGGGAAATTGAAGCTGGATCTGATTCATCTGATGATGAAAATATGGACACTTATACATGTCATGATTTCGGATTTGGTTCACTAGTATTTGCCTTAGAAAACGAAGATAGGGATAACTCTTATGGTGCCAATTTGACTCTGGACCCTCTCAACTCACACAACCAACTCAATACAATTCAGAAGAACTTCAAGCAGAGATATTTACGATGATTCACCAAACTAAGTCAATTTAAATGGATAGACAATTACATAGAAGTTCCAAGCTATAGGAACATCAACTTGCTGATCAGCCTTGCATACTATTAGTAGGAGTAAGGATCATAGAGCCTACACAGACATGTCAAGTTAGTCAACTAGTTAAACTTTCGAGGAAGTCCTCGGTTACATTGCATCCTCCTGATCATATACAAACTCATTTAAAATGGAATATAAAAAAGAAGGTAAAAAACACATGAAGATATTCATAAGAAGATAGAGGACAATGCTAAAGAGGTGAAGGAAGAGGAGGAGGATGCCTAAAAGGAATTCTAAGGAAATTAATATCATAGATCAAAGTAAACAATTTTACATTATTTCTTGAAAAAAATATAATTGTTATATAATTTTAATAGAATGCATGTGTTTCTTTTAAATGGATATGCGTTACGATATTGAATGTTGAGTTTATTAATTTGTCGTGGTGAATGTCTTCATATTCGATTTCTAATGATTTTTTAAAACTTAAGATATATATATCTTTATGAGATGTCATGCGCAGTTTTAGTCCTTATTTTTTAAAAAATACACTTCTATACACAAACAATAAGTACCTGTTATAGAAAAATACTATTTTACGCCATCGTAAATAAGAGAAATCATACATATGCAGAATTTTTGAAAAAGTATTAGTTCAGAAAATAGAAAAATAAAAGAGGATTACTTTGAAAATATTTTTAATCAATTTATTTCTCATAAGTTTTGAGAATTTTTTATATTAACATATATATAGAGTATTGTCTGAACTAGATTAAAGTTTTTTATGAGTTTTTCATTTTGTAAATATTTTTAGTCAGTGTTTATTTTAGATATATCATAATATATGTGAGAGATAAATAGATCTTTTATATTTTAAAAAGATAGTAAATGAATTCGAAATGCATAAAATTAAATATTTTTGTGTTTTGAATATTTCTTGTGTTTTTGTTATTTTTTAACTTTGTATGGATTTTTAAAGTTTAAAATATACAAAATAAAATAAGCAAAAAAATAAGAGCTCAAAATGTGCCTAATAAATATATGGGATTTTTACTCGACAGACCCTATAAACATTGTCAATTACCTCTACGACCTTTGAAACAACCTAATTCCTTCCTTAACCTCATAAACTTGCTCCGTCTCACCCCATAGACCATGCCGTTACTTTTACTTTACTTGAGTCAACAACATGGGTTAATCTAATCATAGGTGCATTGGATGGTGGATCTTCCACCTCATTATATCCTTCTTCCTCTTAGTCTTCTTCCTCCATTCCTCTTCTTCTTCCTCCTCTCTTCATTTTCTCACTCTTCACCATATCTTTATCCGTCCTCCAAATCACAATTTTTTTCTGTTTTCACGGATAAATCATGTTTTCCATCAAAGAAATGCTTTTAATCTTTTTTGAGATGAATCATTTATTAAAAAGAAAATAAAGGAGAAACTTTCAAATCTAGGATGCAGCCTATAGGAGGAAAAATTGTAACGGCCCACGGATCCGGGTGGCCAGCGGAAGCATAGTAAATAATATTGCCACGTCGGGTCCGGGGTGTTACTTGCAATACCAATACCACAGTTCACTGTCATAGCTAAGGTCATAAAAGATATTCCTTTATTTTATTTATCAAAGTCACAGATGGTCACATTGTAGTACAATAACTAGTAAAAAGAAAGTTTATACTACCACTACAAATTTAGCCTTGATCTCTTCTTCTTAATTCTTCAGCTCCTTACTCCTCCGTTGTATCTGCGGCAGGGCAAACCACAAGAGCGGAACAAAAATGCTCGTAAGCAAAATAGCTTAGTATGGTATCAAAAGATGATGAACTTCATAATAACTTGATGCAATTAAAGAAAAGATTGACAAGTTCAGTTAGAAGAAAAATTAATCTATCTTATTCGGAAAATCTTGCGCACTTGATAATATTGATAATATATGACTTCTTACTTAATAATTCATGTTTATCTTGATATTTTCATGATTCACATTTCATGAATATTTTTATCATCAATATTGCATACATACCCCCATACTTTCATTATTCGATCAATAATACCCTCATATTCATATAGGGTGTATTTTACTTACCACTGGCACGGTGGTCATTCAATCACTACGATACATGATGACAACAGCTGCTGAGTCAATAGTGGACTTTTATTTTCCACAAGGTTCCATTGAACCCGACACCCCCGGAAGGTGCTGCCCTTTAGGCCGATAATGTCCCTTTGGACCCGACAAATGGACTCTAGAGGTGGCTCCCGCCTTAGCGTAGCACTTAGCTCCATATGCCGTTATGGTGCCAATCCTTATTATACTGCATTTTAATTTTCTTTCTTTAGATCATATCTTATCTTGACAACATTTAATTAAAACAAACCATACACTAAAATTTATAGACATTTATCATATACTAAATATTAAAACATACGTACCCCTTCTTTAATATATTATGATATAAGAATACCCCTCTTCTCAATTGCAATAAACTATATAACATTTCCATATCTTATATAATCAATTATATTATAATATAATTATAGCATACTAAATCATCTACATAATAATTTAGACTTATGTTGAAACGATACAACGATGACATAGAACAATTGCCCTTTCAAGGTCGATGTTTTAACAAGATTGTATGCAATTATCTAAGCATAATAAAACATCTGACATGATAATGATAAAATAAAACAGAGGAAGTGAAGATACAAGAAGGAGAGGAACCATACCAATGATGTTAATTTTAGCAATATCTCTCTCTCTCTCTCTTCCTTCTTCTTCTCAGACTCTCTCTTCCTCTCTCTTATTTCTCTCCCCTCTCTCGTACTTCCTTCCTCTCGTTTCTTGAGTTTGGAATGCTTCCTACGAATATGTTCTTCTCCTATTTATACTATTTGATAGAGGGTACGTGTCTTTCCGTTTTCATGCAAACAAGAGGGAGTAAACACGTATGCTCTACGTGTTTTACCACAGCAACATTTCACGCCCCTCACCATGCATATCACGTTTTATCATTATTTTATGGAGAATTTGCGTTGGTACCCCTTGGTCATTCGTGCCATGCGCAATCCTTATCCCCTTTTATTATTATTTTATGGAGATTTTGTGTTGATATCCATCCTTTCCAACGACCTCATCTCATCTTTATCCTTCTTTTCTTTTGTATATTCTATGGAAACTTTATGGTGGAGTCCCTTAACATATATGTTATTACAATCTACCCTACTAAAAAGAAATTTCGTTCCGAAATTTACAAATCAAAGAACTTACCAAAAAGTTCAGGATATTTAGCCCTCATATCTTCTTCTATCTCCCAAGTAGCCTCTTCATGCCTGTGATGTTTCCATAAGACTTTGACCATAGAAATAGTACGTCTTCTTAGCTGATTTTCTTTACGATCAATCATCCTGATTGGCTTCTCTTCATATGATAAGTTTTCTTGTACTTCAGGAATATCATACTCGATCACATGTGATGGATCAGGTATGCATTTCCTTAGAATAGAAACATGAAAAACATCATGTAAATTCTTGAACTGGGGAGGAAGATCAATCTGATAAGCGACTTCCCCAATCTTCTTGGTGATAGAGAAAGGACCTATGTATCGAGGATTTAACTTTCCTCTTTTCCCAAATCGAACTACTCCTCGCATAGGTGACACTTTAATGAAGACTTGATCTCCTATTTCAAATGTAAGGTCATGCCTTCGATGATCAGCATAACTCTTCTGTCTACTTTGGGCAGCTAACAATCTTTTCTTGATAATCTCAATTTTCTTTGTAGTGTCTACCACAATCTCTGGTCCAAGAATTTGTCTTTCACCTACATCGTTCCAACATAAGGGAGATCGACATGGTCTACCATATAACGCTTCATATGGTGCCATCCCGATACTGGCATGAAAACTATTATTATAGGCGAATTCAACCAATGGTAAATGAAAGTCCCAATTTCCAGCAAAATCTAGTGCACAAGACCTAAGCATATCTTCAAGTGTTTGGATAGTTCTCTCTGACTGTCCATCTGTCTGCGGATGGAAAGATGTGCTAAACTTTAAGTTTGTGCCCAGAGCATCATTCAAGCTTTTCCAGAATCTAGAAGTGAAACGTGTATCCCGATCAGAAACAATAGAGACAGGTACGCCATGTAGCTTTACAATCTCGTGTACATATAATTTAGCCAGACTCTCCGTAGATTGTCCAAATCGTATGGGTAAAAAGTGTGCTGATTTTGTTAGGCGATCTACAATCACCCAAATGGCATCGTATTTGGCACTTTTTGTTGGAGGCAAACCCACTACTAGATCCATAGTGATATGCTCCCATTTCCATTCTGGAATATCCAGGGGTTGTAATTTTCCAGCTGGCTTCTGATGCTCTATCTTCACTCGCTGACATACGAGACACCTAGAGACAAAATCTGCAATTTCCCTCTTCATATTTTTCCACCAAAAATTCCTTTGTAAGTCCTTATACATTTTTGTACTCCCTGGATGAATGGAGTACATAGAATTATGTGCCTATTCTAGAATTTCTTTCTTGACTTCTATATTACCAGGAACCCATAATCTATTCCTAAATCTCAGTCCTCCATCAAATGCGACTGATAACTCGCTATTAGGCTTCTTCGATAATTCAACCATTTGTAATAGTTCAGGGTCATCTTTTTGTGCTAATAGTACTTTCTCTATTAATGTTGAGTGAATTTGTAATCCTGCCATGAAAATACCATGGTTCCTATCAATAAAAGGCTTCCACTGGATAAAATCTTCAGCAATCTTCCAATGTAATCTTAGACTAGCAAGCTTAATCTCCCATTTTCTACTGAGTGCATCAGCTACTGCATTAACTTTTCCTGGGTGATACTCTAAGGAAAAATCATAGTCTTCTAATAATTCTAACCACCGTCGTTGTCTCATATTTAGATCCTTCTGAGAGAACAAATATTTGAGACTCTTGTGGTCAGTAAATACTTGAAATTTTTCTCCATAAAGGTAATGTCTCCATAGTTTTAGAGCAAAAACAACTGCGGCAAGTTCTAAATCATGAGTAGGGTAATTACGCTCATAGATTTTTAATTGCCGAGATGCATAGGCTACGACTTTATCATGCTGCATCAACACTGCACCAAGACCCGATCCTGATGCATCAGTGTGTACTGTGAAACCTCCAGCGCCTGATGGAAGTGTTAAAATTGGAGCCGATGTCAGCATAATTTTTAATTTTTGGAAGCTCTCCTCACATTGTGGAGTCCAAGTGAACTTAGTTTCCTTCCTCATTAGTTTTGTTAATGGTAGACCTATCTTTGAGAAGTCCCGAATGAAACGTCTATAATAACCGGCCAATCCCAAGAAACTACGTACTTCTGTGACTGTCTTTGGCTGATTCCATTTCTGAACTACTTCAACCTTTGATGGATCAACCGTTATGCCATCCTTAGATATAACATGTCCAAGGAATATCACCTTATCAAGCCAAAATTCGCATTTTGAGAATTTAGCATAGAGTTGGTGACGTCTTAAAGTTTCTAATATCAATCGCAAGTGTTCCTCATGTTGCTTCTTGTCCTCAGAATAAATAAGAATGTCATCAACAAAAACAATGACAAACTTGTCAAGGTAATCCTGGAACACCCTATTCATGAGGTCCATAAATGTTGCAGGAGCATTGGTCAATCCGAATGGCATTACTCGAAACTGGTAATGTCCATATCTTGATCGAAATGCAGTCTTTGGTGTATCTTCTGTCTTTATTCTTAGCTGATGATAGCCTGATCTTAAGTCAATTTTTGAGAAGACAACAGCCCTCTGTAATTGGTCAAATCGGTCATCTATTCGAGGTAAAGGATATTTATTCTTGATGGTAATCCGGTTCAAAGCTCGATAATCAATACATAGTCGAAGAGTCCCATCCTTCTTCTTGACAAAGAGAACAGGAGCGCCCCATGGGGAAACACTAGGCTGAATAAAACCTTTTTCAAGAAGTTCATCTAGGTGCTTCTTAAGTTCTGCTAATTCTGCTGGAGCCATGCGGTAGGGTGGTTTGGAGATAGGAAATGAACCCGGTATAACTTCAATACTGAAGTCAATTTCTCTAGAAGGAGGTAAACCAGGAAGGTCATCTGGAAATACATCAGTATATTCCCGAACTATGTGCAGATCATCTATAGAAACATGTGAAGAATCTGTCTTTACCATACTAGCTAGAAAACCCATGCAACCTTTTGACATCATCTGATGTGCCTTTATTGAGGAGATAAGAATTTGTCTAGCGGGCTTCCTCAAACCATTAATCAGAAACTCAGGTTCGTCTGGTGTGCAAAGTATAATATTCTTGTCTCTACAAAGAACATGTGCATAGTTTTCATAGAGCCAATCCATTCCCAAAATGACATCATAATCAGTCATTTCAAGAAGTACTAAATTTGCAACTAATAGCTTATCTTCAATTTCAATAGGTACCTCATGCAGGAAAGATCCAGCCATACCGATTTTACCCGTTGGTGAAGAGACAGTCAATACAAATGACATTTCTGTAGGTTGTAATTTAAGAAGTCTAGCAAATCTACTGGATATAAATGAATGTGAAGCGCCTGGATCATAAAGAACTCTGGCTATAAATCCTGAAATAGAAAGTATACCTTCTATAACTTGATTAGGATCTTCTGATTGAGCCGCGATTGAGTATACACGTCCCATAATTTTCTTTTTCGGCTCGGTTTCCCTCATTTTATCATTAGAGTCTTTCATCTGTGGACAATTACGGATAAAGTGACCCTTTTGTCTGCATTTCAGACATGCTCTAGTGAGCATATAACATTTACCAAAATGTTTTCTTGAACAATGAGGACAAACAGGAAAAGATGTTATATTAGTAGGCTTGACTTGATTCTCGTCCCTAGCATGGTATCCAGTCTTCATCTTTTTATTAGGATTTTGAAAACTATCCCGAGAACCTCCACTTGTCTTGTTTTGCCTTTTCAACTGATTTTGGGTTAGCTGGTGTTCTTCATCAATTATTACAGCCGCATTTACTGCTTTAGCAAGTGTCTCCGGCATGTTGTTTGTGACCCTTCCCCGCAAGCCTATTCTTAGTCCCATCACATATTTCTTCGCCCTTTCCCATTCGTTTTGGCAGATTCCCTTTCCATACTTCTCCAAATGATAGAATTGAGCAGTATATGCTTCCACGCTCAATTCCTTCTGTTGCAGGTCAATAAATTCCTGCCTCTTCTTTTCCCTAGCTCGCATAGGGATAAAATGATCCGTGAAATGCTTCACGAATTCTTTCCAGGGAACAATTTGATCATCTGGAAAAGAAATACCTTTGCAGGTCTCCCACCAATCTTTTGGCTTTGTCTCGTAGCCTGAACATGGCAAATATCACCTTCTTCTCCTCAGGACAATCTAGAGCACTGAAAGCCAACTCTATTTCCTTAAGCCAGTGTTCTGCTTTCTCCGGTTCTAGTTCACCATTATAAATAGGAGGGTCAAGTTGTAAGAATTTTCTCAGGATGACTCCTTGATGAATACCCATTCATCACTCTTTATTCTTATATTTTAGCTACAAAAACCTTTGCAAATACATGTAGATATGTGTAAATACAAATAATTACCAAAAGCATGCATTGTGTAAAAACTTATAATTAGCATGTTTTTGTGCAAAAATAAAAGAATAAAGATCAAAAAGAAAAAGAGGGAAATATTTAGAATAAATATTGAGCAACCTAACCCAAGGGAGGGCTCAGCATGGGCCTGACCGCATCAAAAGCCAAGTAGAGGGAGATAGGTGCTCATGTGTAAATACCTATATAAATAAATAAATTATATTTTCCTCACCCAAAAATATGTTGTAAATATTTTGTAAAAATTTGTACATATTTATACACTGTTAAAAACAAAATAAAAATCTAAAAGTCAAAAATCCAAAAATAACCCTTCACCATGTACATAGACCTTGTCTTCTTATTTAGTTAACCTTGTAAATAAACTTATTTATTTTCAAAACTTTTTGTAAATATCCTATGTTATATATTGTAAATAAATAACATAAAAAGAAACAAAAAAAAACAAATAAAAATTACAAAATTAAAATTACAAAAATATATTGTACATATGCCATGTATATAGTTGTACATAACTATTTATTTTACTTATGCATATAATTAATAAAAATAAAATAAAAATAGCCTTTTATTCCTCATTTTATTCTATAAATAAATAAAATATAAAATAGGAATAAAAATTGTATAAAAATAACTAATTAAAAATCAAAATTAAAAACCCTATATTGTACATATACCTATATATGGCTATATATTGTATATACCTTATTTTTATTTCCAAAAATTAATTAAAATTCACAAAAAAAATAGAAAAAATTAAAACAAACATTTTTTATGTTTTGAGTTTTAAGTAAATCGGCCATTTATTATTTTTAATTCAATTTCCAAATACGTTCTGACGTGGCTGATTCCCATTGGTCCACGGCGATTGTTGACCGCCCGGTCAACTCCCCCCTGTGGACCACTTCACACGGGTCGTGACGCCCGACCCGATTTCCCCGATTTATTGCGTCACGACCCGATATCCAAATCCGTAAACCCCGCGCTCCGATCATCCCCCGTGCATCCGAGAATCTCGCCCGACACCTTGCCTAGGGATCCGTGCTCAATCGAGCCGGACCCGAGCCCTTCTTCCCGGACCTGCACCCATATATAGCCTGAGCTCCGCCGCATTCATTTCTGATCTTTGGCTCTCCACTCTCACTCCCGTGACCTCCATCGCATCCAGTGAGGTGACAGCTCCCGTTTGCCGGTGTTGCAGCGAGGAGGAGGTGGCCGGACCACTGATCCGGCAGCTTTGCGCCGCCGTGCTCCGCCGCGTGCAGGAGCTCGAGCCTCAGGCAGTGACACCCTTCGAGGCGACGACCAGGAGCTAGCTAAGCTTCAGCACAGTCTTCCGCATCACCCAGGTAGCCTTTTAGCTCGCCCATTTCGCTTAATTTTTGGTTTCCCCCAATTAGTATCTCCGACGTATTCCGTTGATTCCGGCTACATCGTGCATCATTTCGATCATCGGGACACACCATCACCTTCGCCATCCTTCGACGCACCTTCTACGCCCATTCGTTCAACCCAGCTCGCCCCGGAGCTGGGGTTCGAGCTCCACCATCTTCCGCTCGTCGGAGCTCGCTTGCCCCGACCCACAGTCCACCTTCACGCCGCTTCATCGGGTCGAGGCACTTTGCCCTCGACCCGCGTAGCTTCTGGTGCATTTTGCAGGTCAAAAGGAGGCCATCTGAGGCCCCCTCCCATCCAGGCCAGGAGCTCGCTCGTCGCCGACCTCGCCGGAGCCCCTCCAGGGCTCGGCTGGGTCATCTGAAGCCACCACCAGCTGCGGGACTTCACCGCCGATCTTCTCCGATACTTGGAGGCAGCTGAGGAGGACCCTAGCACGCGCACGAGGCCGGCGAAGCTCGCCGGCTGAGTGTTCTTCCACCGTCCTCCACCACCATCCGATCGCCCCCCGCTCCAGATTCTATCGTGGCCGTCCGATCATCGAGGAGCCACAACCGCCCGATCATCCAGCGGGGCGATCTGGGCCGTGAGAGCAGAGAGAGGGAACCACCAGCGCTCGAGGCCGTTCGATCATCCACGTGGCCTCCTCTGCGCCGTCGATCGGCTCACGTGCGGAAGAGAAGAGAGGCGCCACTCACCAGGACCGTCCGATCATCTACGTGGCGCTCATCCAGCCGTCGGCGTAATAAGGGGTAATTTACCTTAGACCCCCTCGTAGTTTAAGTTTTCAGTCCTAGTCCTGTAAATATTTTAGTCATGTTATTTACGTAGGGTAAATTGCACATTGGACCTCGTGCTCTTTGATATTTGCATTTATACCCCTGTTTGAGTGAGCCACGTGCTTCGTCACGTGTACTTTTGGTTTATTTGCAGTATTAGTCCTGTAGTTCTGGTTGGTTACGAATGAATGAATACTTTCTGGTATTTGCACTTATGCCCCTGTGAGCATTCTATTTGAACATGTGCGTGTTTTAGTGGGTTAATTGCATAACCATCCCTGGACTTTTTGGTACGAGTTACCAAAAGGTCCTAGGACTTGGTTTTTATTACCAGAAGGTCCCTGAGTGCCCCAGGCACGCGCCACGCGCGTGACTTGCTGGGAAAATTGCACCGAGACCCCCAGAGCTTTGGGTATTTGCACTTTGGTCCCTGTGCACAGTGCCCCCTTTTGGATTTTGAATAAAATATCAAATCACCTCCAAATACAACGAAAATTTGACACATGGCTCCTGCTATGGTGTAGGATTTTTGTAGATTTTTGAGGACATTTTTGATCTTGTTTGCTATTTTTAAAAATTCAAAAACATCTATTTTTGGCACTGTTTCACTTGAAAAATCACAAAAAAATATAAAAACACCCCCAAAAATTCTATAAAAATTAGTTACTGTTCTTTGTGTGTTGTTTGATTTTCTAGCCAATTTTGGCTATTTTTCATTGAGTAAAAACCCTAAAACTCTAAAAACACCTAAAAACTCATAAAAATCATATTAAATAATCTAAAAATCCAAAAACAATAATTTTGGTGCTCGAATTTTCCTTATTTTCTCTAGAATACAGGAAAATTACCTCCAGGGCCATCTGAGATCCTTAAATATTTTAGTTTTGGGTTTTGGGCCCTGCTGGACAGTACCTTATCTTTTTAGTACTGTTTGATCTTTAGAAAATAAAATACACTTTATAAAAATCCCAAAAATTCACCAAAAACACTTAAAAACCTAGAAAACATAAAATTAATTTTTCTTCAATTTTTGCTTGATTTTTGGTGTGTTAAATAAATTGCTCAAGTGTGCTTGTTTATACTTTCTTTTATTTTCTTCACTTTTAAAAATCCAAAAAAAAATATAAAAATCATTAAAAACCACTAAAAATATTTTTGTCTTTATTTTATTTCATTTCGACTACTTCGTAGGCCTCTGGCCAACCCGTGCTCCTTGTGTTCGACCCTGGGAGCTATACCAGGTTAATCCCATAGCTAGGACCGCACTTCGTGTTTTGATCTCTGATTTATTTCGCGGTTCGACATTTTTCTTGATTGAGTGACTCTGAGTGATAGAGGTCGCAACGACCTATTAGTACCTTTACCTCGTTCGCTCGGGTCGCTTATCAGAATGGCGCCGTTGCCGGGGAGCACGGCTTAGTAGTCATTTTTCGCTTTTTCCGCGGCTTTTCGAGCTTCGCGGCTTTTTGTATAGATTTTGCATATATATTTTTTTCTCATATTTTTGGACTGACCACTTTTCTCTCTGTTTCTTGCGAGGGCCCGAGGAGCGAGGGCGGCATTCCTAGGAGCGCCGGTGCATCCGAGCGAAGCGGAGGCGGCTCGTTTCTTCATCGAGCCGCAGGAGAGAGCGAGAGAGAGAGAGAGTCGAGTGGGTGAGGATAGTTTAGGGATATTTTATTATTGTTGTAATAATACAGGTACACTCTTGGACTGTTTGGACTTCTACCGTAGCGGGTCTGTTTCGCCGAGCACCGGCGTGCTCGGGGGACCCTTTAGGACCTTAGCGGTTTTTCGCGGTTTTCGCGGCTTTCTTTCTACTTTTTTACTGCCTTTCCGGTGTTTACGCGGTTTTTGATCGAGCCCCTAGATTTAGGAATTTCTGGTGCTTGTGACGTAATTAGTAGGATCCACACACTTAATTGCTTATCTGTTCCTATAGATCGTTAATTGGACCTACTGATAATAAATAATAAAAATAACTTAGTTGCTTTCCTGAGAGCCTCCGCGCCGCGAGCCTGCCCCGCAAGCGCTACTCCTGAACTCGACCTGTCGAGAAGAGGAGGGGCGGGCCAAGACCGGACTCTTTGGATCGAGGGCGAGCGACTGAGTTAGACGGTTCTGCGCTAGGAATTGCTCATCTAGGACTCGGTTTTTCCCGCTTGCATCATTTAGGTAGTTTATTTCCTGTCTTTAAATTCTGCGCGGATCATATTGCATGTAGAGCGCTGGAGTCAGGTACGCCTTCCTTACTTTGCATGCATCATTGATTTTATCGCGCATCGGCTTTTTCGTCTTCTCCCCCCTGTTTTCGGACTTAATAATCAGGAGAATCGAAAAATTCGTTAGGCCCTTTTGTTTGCTTTGAAAAATATTAAAAAGAAAAACAATAAAATCGGGACTGCTAATCATACTTGATCTTAAAAACCGCTCACCCTAAAAACTTTGTCTTGGGGAGAGCAACCCCCTCATTGTATTGTTTGGATGTGAGAGAGAGTGACCCGCACCCTAGGAAGAGCCTCCCGGTGCTAGACCCGACCGATTACCGACTTTTCCGTGCGGGCCAGTCGGTTGGGATAGCATCGGATATCCTAACAGGTCACGTAAGTGCTCTGATATTTTGTGTGTTCACCAAAATAAAATAGACAAGATAATTTGACCGAACTTTCACGGTCTTCAGCTCGCGTTGCGTTGGTGAACCGGGGGTTTGTTTTTGATCGTAGTTGATTCCAGATCTCATCCGCATTACTCGCCAGATCAAGATGATGGGTAGACGGTCTCTTAGGCAGCCTCTGGCTGCACCGCTTTCGGGCACGTCTACCCGATCATCTAGGTTGGCCCGCGAGAGCCGAGACCAGCTCTCCGAGCCCGAGTACGATTCCGCCCTGTTCCCCCTCGACCCCCTTTCTTTCGGCACTGAGAGACATGAGCCCGAGGAGAGATTATCAGATTTGTCAGCACCTGAGTTGGGCTCATTTGATTTTGCAGACGTCGCTATGGCAGCCAGATCAGACGATCACTCCAGAGGTCCACAGGGAGACCAGCATGTTGTATTTGACCAGGGAGCGATCAACTCCACCCTGATCGCATCATTAGAGACAGTTCAGCAGCAGTTACGCGATCAGGGGGCATTCATGATAGAGATGAGGAGAGAGTTGGAGAGGCTCCGAGCAGAGCGAGGTTCAGAGCAGAGCGAGCCTGAGGATATGCCTGATGCAGAGGACGCAGCCGCAGCAGCCGCAGCAGCAGCAGCAGCAGCCGCTGCCGCCGCCGCGGCAGCCGCCACGGCAGGAGGACCACCACGACCGATGCGGGAGTTGCACAACCCCGGATCGACTCTGATGCATCATTGGGTGGTAGTGCCAGCTATCATGGGGGACTTCAAGTTCCCCCCGAACACCTTGCAGTTACTGCCCCATTTCCATGGGCTTGCTACTGAGGAGCCCCATCTTCACCTCCAGGAGTTCTTGATGATCTGCAGCACTGTCCACGATCGCCACGTGGACCAGGATACGATTCGGATGATAGCCTTCCCGTTTTCACTGGTAGACAGAGCAGCCACCTGGCTGAAGCATTTAGGGAAGTTTGTCTACACCTGGGAACAGCTCCGCACCGAGTACTTGAAAAAGTACTATCCACTCGGGCGGACGAATGCAGCGATGGCCCTGATCAGCAACTTCTCCATGTTCCCCAACGAGCAGTTTCACGAGGCTTGGGAGAGGTTCCGAGAGCTCCTAGACAGATGCCCGCACCACGACATATCCAAGCCGAACCTAGTTCAGAGCTTTTTCAGCGGGTTGACGCCAGAGCTTCAGAGTCTGGTGAACGCTTCTTGCGGCGGGTCCTACTTTGCCAAGGACCATGAGCAGGTCTGGGCCATCTACGAGGAGATGTCCGAGAACTATATGGTGATGTCTCAGACCAGACTCTATACTCAGAAGACCCAGCCACATCAGCCAGGACCCGTGCAGTACCAGCGGATAGCACGGGTAGATGCAGGTCCATCCAGTTCGTCCGCAGTCGCAGCAGCACAGGCAGAGTCATCCGCTGCGGACATGGGTATCATCAGCGAGAAGTTGGACCGCATGGAGCTGATCGAGAAGAAGCAGTGCCAGAGTATCACGCAGATGGAGCAGATGGCACAGGTCTTGAGCGACATGAAGACCCAGCTCATGTGTCTCCAGGAGACACAGACGGCTTCACAGCCCTGTCTTCTGTCGTGAGGCGATACCGGCGGCAGCAGCAGCTCGTCCCAGCGCTCCAGCTCCTCAGAGCAGCCTAGACAGGTTCACTTTGTACAGGCGGAGCCGTACCAGCAGCCGCAGCCCACCTACCAGTCCCACCATCTCCAGAGATGCAGATGGTGCTCTACCAGCCGGATCAGCCTCTGGCAGTACTGCCGCCAGCCCCCTTCGATGCAGAGCCGTTGATGGATGTCAACGGGATTTGGTATGACCCGCCCCCAGCCTGGGATCCGACGAGACCATCCCGGATTCAGGTGGGGGAGTGGTGGTGCCCAGCCCCAGCCGCAGCCGTCAGGACAGGGAGGGCAGTACCCCCAGCAGAGAGACCAGCACCAGCCGCAGCAGCAGCCCCCAGCACACCAGCAGTCATCCTACGGTCCTCGTCCCTATCAGCAGCAGGGATAGTTTTGGAGACGTGAGCAGCAGGCTCACCAGGGATACCAGCAGCAGCCTCCATCCTACCCCTCTCACCAGCACCATCAGCAGCAGATCCAGCAACCTCACCCCCAGAGAGGCTACCCGTCGGGCTCCCACGAGAGCCCCGCCTTGGATGACATCGCCCGCCTCCTCACGGACCAGCATGCCACATTCAGACGGGAGATGGACGAGTTCCGCCAGGAGATGCGGGACCTGGTCAGAGGGAAGGCCGCCATACCTGCCCAGATAGAGCCCAATCCGAACAGCCTCAAGAGGAAATCTGAGCAGGTAGTACATACTGAGTTAGCCACTCCTAGTGACCCTTTTGATGATACTTCTTCGGATCTATTTGATGCTGATTTTGTCACACTTAGGAGCGGTAGGACCCCAGCAGGCGGCGGCGCCTCATCTGAGCTTCACCACGAGGACACTCCAGAGGCGCCACATGAGGAGGAGGAGAGCGGTACTGAGGCCGCTCCAGATGATGATGGTGGTACTGATGCCACCAAGGATGCTGATCCCACCGGGCGGTACTGAGGCCGTCGCTTCATTAGTTCGAGGAGGTGGTACTGATGCCACCCATTCAGCCGAGCCAGCCAGCGGTACTGATGCCGCACGACGTCTACCTGCAGCAGCAGCAGAGCAGCCAGCCCGTGGTGGTACTGAGGCCACCGGTGTGTGTACAGAGAGAGATGTTGTTTTTCCTCGTACTCATGTATCTCAGAGCTCTGTTTTGAATAAAGGAAAAGGTTACTTTCTTCTGGTCCCACTGTGGTGCATGATATATGTGTGGATCCGGTCCTTGAACCGATTAGACCTTTTCCTAGTCCTTCATCTGAGAAGGACCCAGTGATCCCCTTCCCTAGAGCCCTTCAGATGGGGAAGGGGAAGAAAAAAGAAATCCCAAAAAGAGAGAGCTTGAGGAGTTCAGCCAGAGCATGATTGATCGATTTCACATCCAGCTGACCCTCCAGGAGGCTTTGCAGCACATCCCCCTTCTCCACCGATCTTTGAGAGACAGGACTACAGTCAGGAGGAGGAGGAGGAACCACACTTCCGAGATCCATGTGCTGACGAAAGCCACGTGCTTCGCGCTCCAGAACCGACTGCCAGCCAAGAGGCCAGATTCAGGGGCCCCGTATGTCAGATGCCAGATTAGTGAGCAGAGGTTCGACCGTACTCTTCTAGATAGCGGATCGTCGATCAACCTTCTTCCGGCAGCCCTTCTCGACCGCTTCGAGTTGGGCACTCTTCGACAGAGCAGGACAGTCTTCAGTTCGCTGATCGATCTGTCAAGAGGACGAAGGGGTTATTACGAGACGTTATCGTCACGATTCAGGGTCTGAAATTCCCCGTGGACTTCGTAGTGTTGGACATGGAGATCCCTGAGTCAGTGGCCGATACCCCCATCATCCTTGGTCGTCCGTTCTTGGCCACAGCCAAGGCGGTGACTGATCATGATAGCGGGAAGGTGTACTTTCGCGTCGAGGGTGAGAGTATACAAATAGAGACGGTCGAGGACTACAGAGCCAGACTTAGAGCCTGCTCCGATACGAGTACCGATTCAGAGCAGCTGACAGACGCAGAGCCAGACATCCACCAGGACTGCGATTTGTGGTCACAAATGATGAGGCAGCTTGGGCAGATCTTGAGACACAGACCACCCTCTCACTTTCAGATACAGTTGATGCAGAGACGATAGCAGAGGAGAGTCTGGAGAGCACAGACCTGGTTCAGGATACCATGGAGGCAGCAGAGCCGGTCCTTGATCGCGACACGATGTTCAGTGATGGTGGTGCTGAGGCCACCTTGTTTTCCGGTGGTACTGATGCCACCGCAATTGATGCAGATCCCTCGGATTTAGAGTCTGATTGGGCCGATTGTTATGATCAGATGCCAGACCTGAGTTCACCTGAGCCTATAGATGAGGAGGAGGCAGATGCAGAGCCGAGCAGAGACAGTGCAGTTGAGCAGCCTCTCTCCGACCCAGTTTGCGAGAGTACGCTTTCACTTTCCCAGGCAGATTTGGCAGACTTAGCAGCTTTCACTCAGTTCCTTCCACAGCCAGATTTGCCAGCACCCAGCATTCCAGAGCGAAAGCCGCTCCCTACTTCGCTGAAGTATCGATTCCTTGCGGGCGATCCAGAGATGTACCCAGTCATCATCTCAGCCGAGTTGACTGGAGAGCAAGAATCCCGTCTGATGGGGGTTCTTTAAAAGAACCGCAAGGCGATCAGATGGAGCGTAGCGGATCTCCATGGGATTAGTCCAGCAGTGTGCTCCCACCATATCTATCTTGAGGAGGGGGCGAAGCCGTCGCGTGAGTTCCAGCGGCGACTGAACCCCAACCTGAGAGAGGTCGTGATGAAGGAAATCTCAAAATGGTGGAGTGCAGATTTTATGTATCCCATTTCCGACTCCAAGTGGGTCAGCCCCTTGCATGTGGTGCCCAAGAAGATGGGCATCACGACTGTGATCAGTGAGTCGGGAGAGGAGATCGCTACACGAGTACCCACCTCTTGGAGGGTTTGTGTTGACTACAGGAGACTCAACCAAGCCACCAAGAAGGACCATTTCCCCCTGCCTTTTATAGACCAGATCATTGAGAGACTGGCAGGGAAGAGCCATTATTGCTTCCTGGATGGGTACTCGGGCTACAACCAAGTGGCCATCGCTCCTGAGGATCAGGAGAAGACCACCTTTACCTGTCCCTTCGGCACATATGCCTTTCGACGCATGCCATTTGGGCTATGCAACGCCCCTGCGACTTTTCAGAGGTGCATGCTGTCGATCTTTTTCGGACATGGTAGGGGAGTGTTTAGAGGTCTTCATGGACGATTTCTCGGTCTACGGCGACGGATTCGATTCTTGTCTTGACTGCCTAGACCGGGTACTCCAGCGATGTATCGAGTTCCATTTGGTTCTGTCATGGGAGAAGAGTCACTTCATGGTGACTCAAGGGACGGTGCTTGGCCACATTATCTCCAGCAGGGGCATGGAGGTTGATCCGGCCAAGGTTGATGTCATTAGGAAACTCACACCGCCGTCCAATTTGAGGCAGCTACGGTCATTCCTGGGGCACGTTGGATTTTATAGGAGATTTATTCAGGATTTCAGCAAGATTGCCCGACCGTTGACTGACCTCTTGACGAAAGACACCGAGTTCCTTGTCGATGACAAGTGTCTCTCGTCCTTTGCGACTCTCCAGCAGCATGTTATTGAGGCTCCTGTTCTCCAGCCGCCTGATTGGTCTCTCCCATTCGAGATCATGACGGACGCCTCCGATTTTGCCGTAGGGGCAGTGCTGGGACAGAGGAGGGATGGAGTGCCATTTGCCATACACTATGCTAGCCGCACATTGGATTCCGCCCAGCGGAATTATACTGTCACAGAGAAGGAGATGCTAGCAGTAGTGTTTGCCCTAGATAAGTTCAGATCGTATATCATTGGATCTAGAGTGACTTTGTTTACAGATCACACCGCCATCAGGTACCTCATGGCAAAGAAGGATGCCAAGGCCAGACTGACTAGATGGATCCTTCTACTCCAGGAGTTCGACATTGAGATCAAGGATAAGCCTGGAGTCAAGAATGTGGTGGCGGATCATCTTTCTCGACTAGAGCAGCCTGAGGATTCTGAGCAGATTGATCCTATTCGAGATACCTTCCCAGATGAGGCGATCCTTGCTATTGCCTCACTCCCGTGGTATGCCGATATTGTGAACTTTCTCGTTGCAGGGAAAGTCCCACAAGATTGGCCCAGGCAGAGACTTGAGACCTTCCTTGCGAAGGCCAAGTCCTACCACTGGGAGGATCCCATCCTTTACCACGAAGGAGGGGATAGCGTCTGGCGTCGGTGTATTCCTCAGGAGGAACACCATAGCGTCCTCACTTACTGCCACAAGTTTGAGGCAGGAGGACATCATTCTGGGAGGAGAACGGCACAGAAAGTTCTCCAATCCGGCTTGTGGTGGCCTACCCTCTTCAAGGACTCTGATGAGTTCGTAAAGAGGTGTACTGACTGTCAGAGGATGGGCACCTGTGGACAGCGTGATATGATGCCAATGCATCCCATTCACTTCTGTGAGGTTTTTGACGCATGGGGCATCGATTTCATGGGTCCATTCCCTAAGAGTCAGGGATTTGAGTACATTCTGTTGGCCGTTGATTATGTGAGTCGTTGGGTGGAGGCTATCCCCGCCCGAGCCGCTGATGCGAGGACAGTTTGCAGATTTTTGAGGAAGCATATCATCACGCGGTTCGGGGTTCCACGAGTTCTTATTTCTGATGGGGGGTCTCATTTCATCAACGACCAGGTGAAGGCCCTTGCTAGCGAGTTCAGCATAGATCATCGTGTTGCCACACCTTACCATCCACAGACGAATGGTCTAGCTGAGGTGTCGAATAGGGAGATCAAGACTATTTTGCAGAAAGTCGTCCGCCCTGACCGAAAGAATTGGTCACAGCTTTTGGACTCGGTCTTGTGGGCATATAGGACGTCTTTCAAGACTCCATTGGGTACATCTCCCTTTCGCCTCGTTTATGGCAAGCCGTGCCATCTACCTGTTGAGCTGAGGCACAAGTCACTATGGGTAGTTACAGATATTCTTATGGATCCAGATGGCATGGGAGACCAGAGAAGGGCAGAGCTAGCTGCCCTGGAGGAGCTTAGAGATGCAGCTTTCTCAAGCAGCCTACATTATAAGGAGAAAGTCAAGGAGTGGCATGATTCTCATATCAGCCACAAGCATTTTGAGATTGGACAGAGAGTATGGCTGTTTGATGCGAGGCTACGATTATTTCCAGGGAAGCTACAGAGCAAATGGAAGGGACCTTTTCTCGTCAGAAAGGTGCACGACAATGGTAGTATTGATATATCCGAGTTGTCTTCTGAGAGCACCTTTCGAGTGAACGGCCAGCGGCTCAAGCCATTTCTAGATCATGAGCCGCGGGACGTTATTGTTGCCCCTATTCATTTTGCGTGAGATGTGGTCTCTTGACTCACATCTTTTGCATCTCACGCCTGATTTTCATTGTTCCTCCGCCTGTATAGATCCAGTTGTCCATATCATTCTATTCTTTAGTCCCACATCCCTTTTTCATCTTATGATTATGCTATACTTAGGGTGTACTTTACCCTAAGTATAGGGGGGATGTCGGACCTGCGAGTATTCTTTTCATTCGGTTTGCTCTTGTTTTGCTGCCTATACTTAGGGATATTTTACCCTAAGTATAGGGGGAGCAGACTCTGTATCTTCTTCACTCGGATTTCCCTTCATGTACAGCTTGCTATACTTAGGATTAGTTAATCCTAAGTATAGGGGGAAACCACCGAGTTCCTCTCATTCTATTCATTCATTCGTTCCTGTACTTAGCCATTCCTTTTCACTACCCTTTTACTAAGCACGAGTTATGTCTTCTTCATCGCTCTTGATCACTCTGAGGACATAGTTCGAGCTAAGTATGGGGGGGTGTGTATATATTTCATATATACTTTAGCTATAACTCGTACTTTGTGTGAGTGTGTTAATAAATAAAATGGCTAAAAATCACAAAAATTTAAAAATTTTCATGTACATAAACCTCTTGTATCCTTGCACATACATAGCTAGTGTACAAAGTATTTTTGTAAAAATGATTTCAAAAATCTTTTGTATAAAGTTTGTGTAAATATTTTTGTATCAAAATTATGTATATAGTACAAAATTTTTCCAAAATGTTTTGAAAAATCAAAAGTTTGCAAAAATCTTGTGTAAATGTTTGTAAATATCTTTTTGCAAAACTTGCACTTCATGCATCATCATCATCCATGATTTCAAAACATTTTTCAAAAATTTTGCATGATTGTAAATATTTGTAAATAGCATCTTGTGTACATATATGTATATAATTTTTCCTGGATGAGAGTTGACATTTAAACTAAGCCTGGAATTAAATTGAGAAATGGAGCTTGAATAAGATCTTAATCCACCTAACTATTAAGAGGAACCTTATAGGATTTAGGTTAGGGCTTTTCAGGTCCATAAGGACTTAATTCTTTGAGTCCACTAGGCTATGAGCATATGTCATCTTGATGAGCTTAAGTAGAACACTTAACAACACACGCATGACTCTTAGAGACAATGGCTTGACTTGCACCTGCACTTTACACATGGCTCTCCACGGATGAGGTGGTGAGGAGGCAGTTTCCTTTGGCTTGGGGTAGCATATGAGGGTAGTACTTCTAGGCGGAACCTCTCTTCTTCTTCTAGTGAAGGAAGTGCACCTCAACTTGGTCTAGTGGTGATGAAGGCTAAAGACAGAAGCTGTGGGTTGAAATAAAGCTTCAAAAGAGGGATAGTCTACTGGCTCAAGAGGAAATTTATTGTATATATGCTGCACCATGTAGATATGCTGTACAGAAGTCTTAGAAAAAAAAATGCAAAAATGCAAAAGAACTCCAAAAAAGTGGTGGGTCGGATTGAAAATTTAATAACCCCACCGGAGTGTACATAGTCAAATAAAGCAAAGCTTATGGTATCCATGTTACATCTCATGAAGCTTGCAGCGGGAGACTTAGCTACACTGGCTAAGCTTCCAAAACTCTATACTTCTACCCCCTCTTCTTGAGCCGGTTGCACTTGAACTTAGAAGGGAATACCCCGCTTCTCGAGGAAAGAGTTGCTAGACCGAGGCATTAGAGTTACCAGGTTGAGGGAGGTTGTTTCTTTGTTACTTCTGAGGTGGGGAGCCAACTATCACTTACACTGCATGGAAAGATTCATGGTCATTAGAGTTTGTGTATGTAGACTTGTTCTGATCTGGTTTATTAAGGAGTCTTGCCCATAGATTGGTGGAACTTAGAGGCTGTTGAGTTTTAAGCTTAAGTCCAAATAAGGTTCCGACACATTAATAATCCAAAGATCTGATCAAGCTCCTTATTTCAATTTAATGAAGGAAAGTTTAATAATTCAACCTTGATCCATGTATATCCTCTTTTTCTTTTTCTTCTTCTTTCTTTCTCACTTCTTTTTCAAATAAGTGTTTGCTAAGGGACTAGCAAAGGTAAGTATAGGGGGGTGATGAATACCCATTCATCACTCTTTATTCTTATATTTTAGCTACAAAAACCTTTGCAAATACATGTAGATATGTGTAAATACAAATAATTACCAAAAGCATGCATTGTGTAAAAACTTATAATTAGCATGTTTTTGTGCAAAAATAAAAGAATAAAGATCAAAAAGAAAAAGAGGGAAATATTTAGAATAAATATTGAGCAACCTAACCCAAGGGAGGGCTCAGCATGGGCCTGACCGCATCAAAAGCCAAGTAGAGGGAGATAGGTGCTCATGTGTAAATACCTATGTAAATAAATAAATTATATTTTCCTCACCCAAAAATATGTTGTAAATATTTTGTAAAAATTTGTACATATTTATACACTATTAAAAACAAAATAAAAATCTAAAAGTCAAAAATCCAAAAATAACCCTTCACCATGTACATAGACCTTGTCTTCTTATTTAGTTAACCTTGTAAATAAACTTATTTATTTTCAAAACTTTTTGTAAATATCCTATGTTATATATTGTAAATAAATAACATAAAAAGAAACAAAACAAAAAGCAAATAAAAATTACAAAATTAAAATTACAAAAATATATTGTACATATGCCATGTATATAGTTGTACATAACTATTTATTTTACTTATGCATATAATTAATAAAAATAAAATAAAAATAGCCTTTTATTCCTCATTTTATTCTATAAATAAATAAAATATAAAATAGGAATAAAAATTGTATAAAAATAACTAATTAAAAATCAAAATTAAAAACCCTATATTGTACATATACCTATATATGGCTATATATTGTATATACCTTATTTTTATTTCCAAAAATTAATTAAAATTCACAAAAAATAGAAAAAATTAAAACAAACATTTTTTATGTTTTGAGTTTTAAGTAAATCGGCCATTTATTATTTTTAATTCAATTTCCAAATACGTTCTGACGTGGCTGATTCCCATTGGTCCACGGGGATTGTTGACCGCCCGGTCAACTCCCCCCTGTGGACCACTTCACACGGGTCGTGACGCCCGACCCGATTTCCCCGATTTATTGCGTCACGACCCGGTATCCAAATCCGTAAACCCCGCGCTCCGATCATCCCCCGTGCATCCGGGAATCTCGCCCGACACCTTGCCTAGGGATCCGTGCTCAATCGAGCCGGACCCGAGCCCTTCTTCCCGGACCTGCACCCATATATAGCCCGAGCTCCGCCGCATTCATTTCTCATCTTTGGCTCTCCACTCTCACTCCCGTGACCTCCATCGCATCCAGTGAGGTGACGGCTCCCGTTTGCCGGTGTTGCAGCGAGGAGGAGGTGGCCGGACCACTGATCCGGCAGCTTTGCGCCGCCGTGCTCCGCCGCGTGCAGGAGCTCGAGCCTCAGGCAGTGACACCCTTCGAGGCGACGACCAGGAGCTAGCTAAGCTCCAGCACAGTCTTCCGCATCACCCAGGTAGCCTTTTAGCTCGCCCATTTCGCTTAATTTTTGGTTTCCCCCAATTAGTATCTCCGACGTATTCCGTTGATTCCGGCTACATCGTGCATCATTTCGATCATCGGGACACACCATCACCTTCGCCATCCTTCGACGCACCTTCTACGCCCATTCGTTCAACCCAGCTCGCCCCGGAGCTGGGGTTCGAGCTCCACCATCTTCCGCTCGTCGGAGCTCGCTCGCCCCGACCCACAGTCCACCTTCACGCCGCATCATCGGGTCGAGGCACTTTGCCCTCGACCCGCGAAGCTTCTGGTGCATTTTGCAGGTCAAAAGGAGGCCATCTGAGGCCCCCTTCCATCCAGGCCAGGAGCTTGTCCCCGCCGACCTCGCCGGAGCCCCTCCAGGGCTCGGCTGGGTCATCTGAAGCCACCACCAGCTGCGGGACTTCACCGCCGATCTTCTCCGATACTTGGAGGCAACTGAGGAGGACCCTAGCACGCGCACGAGGCCGGCGAAGCTCGCCGGCTGAGTGTTCTTCCACCGTCCTCCACCACCGTCCGATCGCCCCCCCCCCCCCGCTCCAGATTCTATCGTGGCCGTCCGATCATCGAGGAGCCACAACCGCCCGATCATCCAGCGGGGCGATCTGGGCCGTGAAGAGCAGAGAGAGGGAACCACCAGCGCTCGAGGCCGTTCGATCATCCACGTGGCCTCCTCTGCGCCGTCGATCGACTCACGTGCGGAAGAGAAGAGAGGCGCCACTCACCAGGACCGTCCGATGATCTACGTGGCACTCATCCAGCCGTCGGCGTAATAAGGGGTAATTTACCTTAGACCCCCTCGTAGTTTAAGTTTTCAGTCCTAGTCCTGTAAATATTTTAGTCATGTTATTTACGTAGGGTAAATTGCACATTGGACCTCGTGCTCTTTGATATTTGCATTTATACCCCTGTTTGAGTGAGCCACGTGCTTCGTCATGTGTACTTTTGGTTTATTTGCAGTATTAGTCCTGTAGTTCTGGTTGGTTACGAATGAATGAATACTTTCTGGTATTTGCACTTATGCCCCTGTGAGCATTCTATTTGAACATGTGCGTGTTTTAGTGGGTTAATTGCATAACCATCCCTGGACTTTCTGGTACGAGTTACCAAAAGGTCCTAGGACTTGGTTTTTAATACCAGAAGGTCCCTGAGTGCCCCAGGCACGCGCCACACGCGTGACTTGCTGGGAAAATTGCGCCGAGACCCCCAGAGCTTTGGGTATTTGCACTTTGGTCCCTGTGCACAGTGCCCCCTTTTGGATTTTGAATAAAATATCAAATCACCTCCAAATCCAACGAAAATTTGACACATGGCTCTTGCCATGGTGTAGGATTTTTGTAGATTTTTGAGGACATTTTTGATCTTGTTTGCTATTTTTAAAAATTCAAAAACATCTATTTTTGGCACTGTTTCACTTGAAAAATCACAAACAAATATAAAAACACCCCCAAAAATTCTATAAAAATTAGTTACTGTTCTTTGTGTGTTGTTTGATTTTCTAGCCAATTTTGGCTATTTTTCATTTAGTAAAAACCCTAAAAATCTAAAAACACCTAAAAACTCATAATAATCATATTAAATAATCTAAAAATCCAAAAACAATAATTTTGGTGCTCAAATTTTCCTTGTTTTCTCTAGAATACAGGAAAATTACCTCCAGGGCCATCTGAGATCCATAAATATTTTAGTTTTGGGTTTTGGGCCCTGCTGGACAGTACCTTATCTTTTTAGTACTGTTTGATTTTTAGAAAATAAAATACACTTTATAAAAATCCCAAAAATTCACCAAAACACTTAAAAACCTAGAAAACATAAAAATAATTTTTCTTGAATTTTTGCTTGATTTTTGGTGTGTTAAATTAAATTGCTCAAGTGTGCTTGTTTATACTTTCTTTTATTTTCTTCACTTTTAAAAATCCAAAAAAATATAAAAATCATTAAAAACCACTAAAAATATTTTGTCTTTATTTTATTTCATTTCGACTACTTCGTAGGCCTCTGGCCAACCCGTGCTCCTTGTGTTCGACCCTGGGAGCTATACCAGGTTAATCCCATAGCTAGGACCGCACTTCGTGTTTTGATCTCTGATTTATTTCGCGGTTCGACATTTTTCTTGATTGAGTGACTCTGAGTGATAGAGGTCGCAACGACCTATTAGTATCTTTTACCTCGTTCGCTCGGGTCGCTTATCAGTCACAGTCAAAGAAAACTCCTAAGCTAGGGCTAAATCCGCGTAAATTAAATGAGCAGTAAATAAACGGTCAAAACTCGAGAAAACCGTGAAAAAACGTGAAAAACCGGTGGGGTTCCCCGAGCACACCAGTGCTCGGCGAAACAGACCCGAGAGTCTAGTGTCTTTGTCCTGTCCATGTATTATTACAATTAATAAATATGCTGAAAATAAAACTAAGCTAAACCAAATCTACTCTCGCAGCTATTCCGTGGCTCCCGTACTCCTGCTCGATTCCTCGCATCCTCTGCGGCTCTGTGCAGAAAAGAGCTGCCTCCGAACTCTCGCGATTGCGTCGGCTTCCGAAGAAGCCGCCTTGATCCTCGGGCCCTCGCAAGAAAACAAACAGAGTGTCAAATGAGATTATTATATATAAAAAAGTCAGATAAAATCTATACAAAAATATATATAGAAAGCCGCGAAAAAGAAAACTGTGGAAAGAATCAAAAGAGACTACTAAGCCGACCTCCCCGACAACGGCGCTATTCTGACGAACCGAAAAATTCAACAATCAATCCGGGATAAAATAATCACTCAAAGGGTTGTTGCGACTCGGATTGAGAGAGAAAATCAGCTCAACAAGAAAAAGAGAAACAGACCACCAATCAAGCAGATAAAATCAAAGAAAATCAAAATAGTGGCCCTGGCTATGAGATTAGCCTGGTGTAGCACCCAGGGTCGGACTCAAGGAGCACGAATTGGCCTTGCGGCCTACAAAGTAGTCAAAAATGAAATGAAGAAAGAAACAAGTATTTTTGGTGGTTTTTAATTATTTTTGTTTTTTTTGGATTTTTAATAAGGGAGGAAAATAATAAAAAGGCAATAAAATAAGCACACTCAAGGAATTATTTAAACACTCTAAAAAGCTCCAAAAATTCAAGCAAAAATATTTTTATGTTTTTTAGGTTTTTTACTGTTTTGGTGAATTTTCGAGATTTTTATGATTTTTATATAATTTTCTAAAAATTAAAGAAGGTAGCAACAATGAGCTACTCTCCAGCCAGGCTTGGAGGACCAAATTAAAATATAAAATGGTCCTGGAAGAGCCTGGAGGTATTTTTTATGAAAAGTATAAACAAAAAGAAAAATTCAGAAGAAGAGTTTATGAATTTTTGAATTTTGTATGATTTTTAGAATTTTTATGAGTTTTTAAGGGTTTTTAATTTTTAAGCTTTTTATAAATCAAAAATAACCAAATTCACGTAGAAATTCAAACAAGCAAAAAAAAGCAAAACTTATTTTTTTGGAATTTTTAAAAGTGTTTAGTATTTTTTTAGGAATTTTTATTTCTGGACAGAGGCAAAAATGGCTGTTTTTGAGTTTTTAAAAATAATAAAAAGTCAGAAAAATGTACCCAAAATTAGTGAAAATTGTACACAGTGGCAGGAGCCAGGTATCCAATTTTCACACGATTTGGGTTAAATTTGATTTTTTATTTAAAATAAAAAACAAGCACAGAGTGTACATGGACCTATTTGCAATAAAAGTATCTTTAAGGGCTGAAAAATAACACAACCAGGAAGCTAGGGGTCCCTCGTGCAAAATTTCCAAGTTCCCACACGTGTTGCACATGATCTGGGCACAGAGGGACCTAAATGTAATAAACTTACTTCCCAAGAACTTATTACCAACAGGTGCTAAAAGTCCAGGGAAGAAGTTGCAAAATACCCAAATATTTCACACACATGTCGAATAAACGTGTTCACAGAGGTATGGATGCAAATATCAAAAAGTATATTTCATTCAATAACACCTCAAAACATTAGCCCAGATAATGCAAATTCACCAAACACCACGTGACGAAGCATGTGTCTCACATATACAGGGATGAAAATGCAAATACTATAAAGGTCCAGGTCATAAGTGCAATTATCCCACAAATAAAAACAACTATATTCTATATTTACAGGACTAATTAATAAAAAACAAAAAAGGAAAGGGCCTAAGGGTAAATTACTCCTTATTATCCGAGGGCTGGAGATGCGCCACGTGTGAGATTTGACGGCTGAGGTGTGTTGCGCCTCTGCGAAGGACTCCGGCTCGGATCTGATGGCTGCGGGGTGACCACGTGGCTGATCGGACGGCTCTGGAGGATCCTGGAAGAACACGGCTACTACAAAGTTTGCCGGAGCACCACGGTTGCGCTGGACCTCCTCGGGGATTGCAAAAGTGTGGAAACGGACTCGTCACGATCTCCCGTAGATGTGTGGACTCCTCCGATGACGCCAACAGAAGCTCCAAAGGAGCCCCGGCGACGAAGGCGGAGCTGGAGCTCTGTGCCTAAGTGTCCAGACCCTCGGATGGGTCTTGTTGGCCCTACAAAACAATACTAGAAGACTCCTGGGTCGCAGGGCAAACTGCCTCGACCCGGTGAGAGGCAGAATGGGGGAATGGGTGCGCCGGGGCGACACCCTCCGATGAGGCGACGACGGAGGAGGGTGGACTCCCAGTTCCAGGGTGAACTGGGTTGGATGGGAAGGCATAAACGTGAAGAGGAGTACGACAAAGAATGATGGTCGGGTCGGACGATGGAATGGTTGATCGGAGCGGGAGTAATCGATGAATGATGGCGAATGATCGATTTGGGGGTAATCCAAAATTAGAGCAAAATAGGAAGAATTAAGGCTACCTGGTGAAGGTGGTCGACTGGGGATGAGCTGAGGTAGCTCTGGTCGTCGCCTCGAGGGACGTCGAAGGCCCGAGGCTCGGGCGCTGCTCTGGGCCGGAGCACGACGGCTAGATGTCGTCGGATCAGTGACGGGGAAGCTCCTCCTCGTCTTTGCAACACTCCGACAGCTAGCTGTCACTCTAGGGAATCGGGTGGAGGTCCTAGGTGGAAGAAGAGACGCAAAGATGGCGTAAAATGCGCGGCGGAGCTGGGTTTATATAGTGCTAGGGGTCCGAGAAGAATGGGGTCGGGCGAGGTGGTCGGAGCTCGGATCCCTAGGTAGACCCTCGGGCGAGGGTCTCGGATCTACAGGGAATACAAGGAGCCCGGGGTTTGAGGAAGTGGGTGGTGGATCGTGCGGGGAGAAATGGAAGAAGTCGGGTCAGGCCCGCGGATCCGCTGGAAATAGGTCCGTGGGGGAGAGTTGACCGGGGGTCAACAATCCCCTGTGGACCAATCAGAATGCAGCTTTTATTAAAATTTTGAAAATTCAAATAAAAAATAATAATAAACATTATTTTGAAAAACTTAAAACTTGAAAAATGTTTATTTATTTTTAAATTATTTTAAGTGATATTTATTTATTTTTTTGAAATATAATTTAGGTATTTACAAAATAATATTATTATATACAGGTATATACATATGTATTTTTATTTTTGATTTTTAATTATTTCATTTTATACAAAATATTCCAATTTTATATTTATTTATTTATAAGATAAAATTTGGAATATAGGGGTATTTTTATTTTATTTTTATTAATTATTTACAAGGGTGTAATAAATATTTTTATTTACATGTATACATGGTATATACACAAGGTGGCTTTTGGTTTTTATTTTATTTCTTTTTAATTTATTTTCATTTTTCTAAATTTTATTTTATTTATTTACATCATGAGATGTGGAATATATACATTATTTTTCTTGAATTTTAATTATTTATTTACAAGGAGAAATAAATAGATATGTGGTTTTATGTTCATGGCATATATACAATGATGAAGGGCATTTTCATTTATTTTTATTTTTATTTTCCCATTTTTATTTTGATTTTATATTTACAAATATATATAAATGAATAGTCATACAATTATATTTTTATTTAGAGGAAAATATTTTTTTATTTATAAACATAGGTATATGTACACATATATGAGCTTCCCTATCTCTCTCTAATTGGGTTTTATGCGGTCTGGTCCATGCTGAGCCCTCCCTTGGGATTAGGTCGCTCAATATTTATTCTAAATATCTCCCTCTTTTCTTTTATTTCTTTGTTCTTTTATTTATGCACAAAAACATGCTAATTATTCATTTTTACACAGTGCATGCTGAATGGTAATTACTGCTATTTACAAGAATATACATGTGTTTTGCATAGGTTTTGTAGCTAAAATAAAAGAAAAAAGAGTGATGAATGGATATTCATCAGATAACTATAAACCTTAAGATCAAAATTTCCCAATCTTCTCAAAACATATGCAACAATTACAACTGTCATTAGAAGAATGAGATACAATTATTAGACTTTAATCTTATCTTATAAGAAAGTCAATTTCAATTATTAAATGTAGATTATTTCGATGCACTATCCGAGTCCTTCTCTAAGGATCCTAGATAGTCCAGATAGTCATACTATCACTACATTGACTCATTGCAGTATTGGCATTCATCCAACTACCTGGATGCCATATGGAAGTCACATAAGTAGGTCAACTCTTTGACTTTCCTTCTTATCTTGGGTCTGACCCATGCTTTCACTGTGCTCCCTTTATCTCATAAACAACCATTGCTTAAGACTAAGGATCTCTTATGTTAAATTCAAAAGAATTAAACGTAAGAGCATTTCAACATTTATACATGCTTCATTCATACAATATGAATAATTATGAAGCTACATGAATAACTAGATTATAGACAGTAGAATGATGACACCCATCATGTCTACATCCATCTAGACTCTTAAAACATTGGTTCATGTAGGTATTCAAACATTTTGACTACATCATCTCTTTCGAGCTATCATTCTGCAGAGAACCATGCTATTCATGATTAAATGTCTAGAGCACATATGTATGCCAAAATATCTTGTTTTATTTTATAAGGATTATTCAATAATTAAGATCACCATCGACATGTCACTTCCAAAGTACACTCGATGAAAGATCTAATACTGTAGAGACATACGAACCCTAAGGTGATGTCTTATTGTCTTATTTAATTGTCATTCCTCACTATGGTGAGGAAACTTGCACAATGCAACTACATACATTATGTGTCCATTTGCAAGTACAATATTTGGATCATGAGTCCAATCAATGATACTTTACTGGTTATTATTGAGTATAACATTGAGTGGGTTTTATGAAGAATTATCTGAAATAAGAAATTTGCATAAGTGTATATATTTATATATATATATATACATATTTTACTTTGATTTATGATTTTTTATATCAAAGTTGTCTTATCTTGTCAACACCGAAAGATCATTTCCCTTAATCACTTTCAATTCAAGAGATATACCTACCATTATATCTCAAGCAAGATATGTGATCTACTTCCTTATCTTTGTCACATTCCAATAATATGAGAACTTGTGACTCCGATAAAAAGAAGAGGGAACACATTCCGCCTTGCAAGTCCAACTTGCATCTCCCAATTCGGTCTTTAACACCAGGCCCACCACCCCTAAGGCGATGTTGACCCGTCATTAATTGAACCAACCGTTAACATGCTTAATACTCTCTATACACAATCCAATAACGCCCCAATAACATGAGGACCCAATATTGGGGTTACTATGTATAGGCCTTACTCTTTCGAGAAGCAAAGAGCCCGATCCAAATGGATTGTATGCAAGAGCTATCACTTCGGACAAACGTCTCCTACATACAATATCTGACACGGGACCCTTCGTCTTGACGGGAGACCATGGATGTCACTTATGTGATCCTCCACCTCATATTCAAATTTTAATTATTCATTATGAATCATATTCATTACGATTAATTCTTCCAGGAAATAACAACTCTATTAAAAATAGAGTGTTTGACTTTCAATTGGATTTCAACTAATCTAATCATATTAAATTAATGATCCAATTAATATCCAAAAAATATTTCTTAATTGTTACTTGAATTATGGTATTATCCCAAATACGTATTATTCGAATTTTAATAATTCGAAAATACATCATGATCTCTCAAAGCATCATTCAATTCCCTACCCGTCTGTCATGGTCAGTACAGATGGGAATGGACAAATCACACACGGTGCAACCTGCTACCCCAACGCTCCCTGACTAGACACCATATCCGCCTCGGGAAAAAACAATTCTGAGTCAATCACTTTGTACTTGAGATGTTCATCGGTTTTTAACCAAAGTTATACCATATATATTCATCAAAACTATTTTGATAATATTATAAGGAAATTTGCTAAAAAATCCCCAATCCTATTCAAGCAACAAGGTTTTGCATGTAAAAGTTGTCCTACAACTATTATAGGATAGACTAGAGTTTTTCATGAAAAAATGTTTGCTGGTGATTTCATATTAACCAATTGTGGATCAAGATGAACTATCTTATCATTTTGGTTAATCTGATGTCATTCAAGGAAATAATTATCATCTTTAAAATTTCACAAATATTTATCAATAATAATTTCATAAAATTAATAATTAATCTTCATTAATTTATTTGAATGACAATCACAAGGTTTATGATCAAGTTTGTTAATTTCCAGCCGTGACACCTACTCATTAAATCAACATAACTCGATCAATTTAAATCCAATTAATGCAAACTAAATTTTTTTCCGCCAATTTAATTGAAAACAAAACTCAAATTATTATGTATTTCCATGCATTTAGGATACGTAATGAACTCTTTAATTACGTCACTAACGTCATTCCGAAACGGTGGATATATGGTTATTAAAAACATCATAACTTGAGTTATTAGATTCCAAATCACGCAACTCAAATCCTACTGTTTCCTTAATTAATAAGAAACAATATCCAATTTAAAATTTTATATTTAAACTTTTTAAACGAGGCTGAAATTTTATCACAAGACAAGGCTTCGAAAATTGAAATGCTAAAATCTTCACGAACCCAAACGAGCCCAAATCTTCGTAGGTTCATGGATCTCATCCAAAACCTTCAACAACCTGGCTCTGATACCACTTGAAGGATTGGGGTAAAATCCTCAAGCGCATTACGGAAGCGTGATGATCACATCATATGCGATTGGGAGCGACTAGAAATTAAAATTTTTATGTGACGAAACCACATGATCCAAAAATGCTTCTCGGATTATTTCGTCAAAAACACAAACAAGTAATAGGATTACCTCTTGAAGCGTGGTTGCGATCGAGTCTCTAAACCAAGAGACCTCCTGTCTCAAGTTCGATCCGACGGAGGAGACGCTTCAGAGTGGGGGGATGAATCGCGTGCTCCTCGCAATCCATGTTGATGATCCAAGCGGCGGATCTCCTGATCTAGTCACATGATATCCAACATCTTCTTCACGAGAGAGACACACCAAAGGAGATGGAGATCCACGAGTTGATGATCTGGCAACATAATGACGTTGTTGCGTCGATGACTGCTCTCACAATGGCTCCATGGTGGAAGGCCATTATAAGAGAGAGAGAGTCTTGGTGTGTAAGAAAGAGAGAGAGCATTCCTTAATCATGTACTTCAAAGAGCAAGGAATGCCTCTTCTTATATAGGATTCTGGGAGTCCATGGATCCCAATCCATGAAAACACACAATAGATGGTTTGAGATTGATTTGTGTTTCTTTCAATGACTGAGATGTTGTTGTAAAAAATACAACAACAAATGATTTAATTAATTTAATATATACAATAAATCAATATATTTTAAATTAAAATCAAATAATTAATTATCCTTGGAGATACTGAGGAGATAAACCATATCCCCTAAAAGGAGGGATGGATACCAACATCTCACGAGATCTCATTATCTCATGAGACACATTACTCATGATATCTCCAGGATTTACAACAACAATTGTTGTAAATTATTTCACAAAAATAATTCATAATTATCTTGTGAAATATTTCACTCTTGCCAATAGAAAAATGTGATCATATTCACATCCCAAAATAAAACGTAAATTTAATCACCCAATGGAATCCAATTCATATCAATAATCAATCAACAAATATAGATCACAATAAGCTCTCTCTAATATATTATAAATCACATTTATAATATATATGATTAATATGGATAGTGTTATCCACATATTCATATCCATTAAATCATAACTAATCATCTTTGATCTCTTTTGTCATGTGCCAAAACAACATGAATCACATTCATATTATTCAAATATTTTGATAATTAAATCACGTTTATTATCTTAGATAACTCTCCTTATAATATGAATCAAATTCATATTATCCATGATAATTAAATCACATTTAATAATCAATTTTCTTGATGCTCTGATACATATGTCAATATGAAACTATCCCTGAACTCTTTCAAGGATAATGCGCTTTCTCCGCAGATACTTGGAGATAAGGACAGACGATTGTATTGTTCCACGTATAGTGACTTGGATATTGAGATCGAATCTCAAAATCCATATCTTGCGGACCTCCCATAGATGCTTGATTAAATCAAGATCGTAGATCTAATCTTCTCATTGTATCTAAATCACATTCAGATCAATGTCCAACAATTGGATCAAGATCAGATCACTTCTCTACTGAGAGGAGTCACTAAAATCCAGACTCGTTTCATCACTCCCTAGGAATGGAAGCGTCATGGTTATACAATCGTTTATGATCACATCACCAGGTATTCCAAAATACCTGTACATCCTGCATACTGGAGACCTAGATTAAACCCGAAGTTTTATATCTCTTTTAGCATGTTTCCTTCAAGGTTTTATCACTAAGTTTCTCATCCGATCATTGGGAGTTGGTATCGATCATATGCTTTCCAAAAGCAAATATCATCCCAGGTGTTGATCATATACTTTCAAAAGTATATATCAAACCTACAAATTCAGTCAAGCTTCCAAAGCGAGACGACGTGCACGGAATTTGATTCTTCCCAATATATCATGAGTAAGCTCATATCTTCTGGTTCAGTAATGAACCTGTATGATCCCTTTGAGAGACCGTATTACTCATATGCCCTTGCATGCACACCAGTGTTCCGGTGTATAGACCTTGGTTAGGTCATCAAACTATTGGTCTGCCAAATGTACATACTTAGACATATAGTAACAACATAGTCTCCGGTCAGAGGATGCGTGCCTATATCATGACAGTATATGATATAGGACTTTGGTTATCTCGATTTCGTTAAATCAACTCTTTGACATAACTAATCTGACACCTCGGAATCTCTATTCCTATGCAGAGGACCTGCATCAAGAGGTCGGTCAGATATCAGCCTAACTGAGAAAGGATTGACATCTCCTACTCAGGCTGGAGATCATCTCTTAACAATCATTTGACGGTGCTTGATGAGTCCTCAATCTAACCCTTTAGATATTCATCCAAGAACCAGCCTCTATGATTCAATTATTGAATCAACAACTGTATGATTATTAAGATGGCCATGGTACATAATCCTAATTGTACTAAGGGGCCTAATATGCAAATTATTTATTCTTCATTTCAGATCAGGGAATGATATTCGCAATAACATTTTTTGCATAATGGCTCGTCGTGGGCTCTCATGTCCAACAACATATACTCCTTCTAACAGTACATTTGATTTTCATCCTACTCTAACATCTATATCCTCGGTCTTCCTTGTGCTGGAGGTTGCTGGTGACAATAGTAGCCTCATGATGAATACCCATTCATCACTCTTTATTCTTATATTTTAGCTACAAAAACCTTTGCAAATACATGTAGATATGTGTAAATACAAATAATTACCAAAAGCATGCATTGCGTAAAAACTTATAATTAGCATGTTTTTGTGCAAAAATAAAAGAATAAAGATCAAAAAGAAAAAGAGGGAAATATTTAGAATAAATATTGAGCAACCTAACCCAAGGGAGGGCTCAGCATGGGCCTGACCGCATCAAAAGCCAAGTAGAGGGAGATAGGTGCTCATGTGTAAATACCTATGTAAATAAATAAATTATATTTTCCTCACCCAAAAATATGTTGTAAATATTTTGTAAAAATTTGTACATATTTATACACTATTAAAAACAAAATAAAAATCTAAAAGTCAAAAATCCAAAAATAACCCTTCACCATGTACATAGACCTTGTCTTCTTATTTAGTTAACCTTGTAAATAAACTTATTTATTTTCAAAACTTTTTGTAAATATCCTATGTTATATATTGTAAATAAATAACATAAAAAGAAACAAAACAAAAAGCAAATAAAAATTACAAAATTAAAATTACAAAAATATATTGTACATATGCCATGTATATAGTTGTACAAAACTATTTATTTTACTTATGCATATAATTAATAAAAATAAAATAAAAATAGCCTTTTATTCCTCATTTTATTCTATAAATAAATAAAATATAAAATAGGAATAAAAATTGTATAAAAATAACTAATTAAAAATCAAAATTAAAAACCCTATATTGTACATATACCTATATATGCGTATATATTGTATATACCTTATTTTTATTTCCAAAAATTAATTAAAATTCACAAAAAAATAGAAAAAATTAAAACAAACATTTTTTATGTTTTGAGTTTTAAGTAAATCGGCCATTTATTATTTTTAATTCAATTTCCAAATACGTTCTGACGTGGCTGATTCCCATTGGTCCACGGGGATTGTTGACCGCCCGGTCAACTCCCCCCTGTGGACCACTTCACACGGGTCGTGACGCCCGACCCGATTTCCCTGATTTATTGCGTCACGACCCGGTATCCAAATCCGTAAACCCCGCGCTCCGATCATCCCCCGTGCATCCGGGAATCTCGCCCGACACCTTGCCTAGGGATCCGTGCTCAATCGAGCCAGACCCGAGCCCTTCTTCCCGGACCTGCACCCATATATAGCCTGAGCTCCGCCGCATTCATTTCTCATCTTTGGCTCTCCACTCTCACTCCCGTGACCTCCATCGCATCCAGTGAGGTGACAGCTCCCGTTTGCTGGTGTTGCAGCGAGGAGGAGGTGGCCGGACCACTGATCCGGCAGCTTTGCGCCGCCGTGCTCCGCCGCGTGCAGGAGCTCGAGCCTCAGGCAGTGACACCCTTCGAGGCGACGACCAGGAGCTAGCTAAGCTCCAGCACAGTCTTCCGCATCACCCAGGTAGCCTTTTAGCTCGCCCATTTCGCTTAATTTTTGGTTTCCCCCAATTAGTATCTCCGACGTATTCCATTGATTCCGGCTACATCGTGCATCATTTCGATCCTCGGGACACACCATCACCTTCGCCATCCTTCGACGCACCTTCTACGCCCATTCGTTCAACCCAGCTCGCCCCGGAGCTGGGGTTCGAGCTCCACCATCTTCCGCTCGTCGGAGCTCGCTCGCCCCGACCCACAGTCCACCTTCACGCCGCTTCATCGGGTCGAGGCACTTTGCCCTCGACCCGCGAAGCTTCTGGTGCATTTTGCAGGTCAAAAGGAGGCCATCTGAGGCCCCCTTCCATCCAGGCCAGGAGCTTGTCGCCGCCGACCTCGCCGGAGCCCCTCCAGGGCTCGGCTGGTTCATCTGAAGCCACCACCAGCTGCGGGACTTCACCGCCGATCTTCTCCGATACTTGGAGGCAGCTGAGGAGGACCCTAGCACGCGCACGAGGCCGGCGAAGCTCGCCGGCTGAGTGTTCTTCCACCGTCCTCCACCACCGTCCGATCGCCCCCCGCTACAGATTCTATCGTGGCCGTCCGATCATCGAGGAGCCACAACCGCCCGATCATCCAGCGGGGCGATCTGGGCCGTGAGAGCAGAGAGAGGGAACCACCAGCGCTCGAGGCCGTTCGATCATCCACGTGGCCTCCTCTGCGCCGTCGATCGGCTCACGTGCGGAAGAGAAGAGAGGCGCCACTCACCAGGACCGTCCGATCATCTACGTGGCGCTCATCCAGCCGTCGGCGTAATAAGGGGTAATTTACCTTAGACCCCCTCGTAGTTTAAGTTTTCAGTCCTAGTCCTGTAAATATTTTAGTCATGTTATTTACGTAGGGTAAATTGCACATTGGACCTCGTGCTCTTTGATATTTGCATTTATACCCCTGTTTGAGTGAGCCACGTGCTTCGTCACGTGTACTTTTGGTTTATTTGCAGTATTAGTCCTGTAGTTCTGGTTGGTTACGAATGAATGAATACTTTCTGGTATTTACACTTATGCCCCTGTGAGCATTCTATTTGAACATGTGCGTGTTTTAGTGGGTTAATTGCATAACCATCCCTGGACTTTTTGGTACGAGTTACCAAAAGGTCCTAGGACTTGGATTTTATTACCAGAAGGTCCCTGAGTGCCCCAGGCACGCGCCACGCGCGTGACTTGCTGGGAAAATTGCACCGAGACCCCCAGAGCTTTGGGTATTTGCACTTTGGTCCCTGTGCACAGTGCCCCCTTTTGGATTTTGAATAAAATATCAAATCACCTCCAAATCCAACAAAAATTTGACACATGGTTCCTGCCATGGTGTAGGATTTTTGTAGATTTTTGAGGACATTTTTGATCTTGTTTGCTATTTTTAAAAATTCAAAAACATCTATTTTTGGCACTGTTTCACTTGAAAAATCACAAAAAAATATAAAAACACCCCCAAAAATTCTATAAAAATTAGTTACTGTTCTTTGTGTGTCGTTTGATTTTCTAGCCAACTTTGGCTATTTTTCATTGAGTAAAAACCCTAAAAATCTAAAAACACCTAAAAACTCATAAAAATCATATTAAATAATCTAAAAATCCAAAAACAATAATTTTGGTGCTCAAATTTTCCTTATTTTCTCTAGAATACAGGAAAATTACCTCCAGGGCCATCTGAGATACTTAAATATTTTAGTTTTGGGTTTTGGGCCCTGCTGGACAGTACCTTATCTTTTTAGTACTGTTTGATTTTTAGAAAATAAAATACACTTTATAAAAATCCCAAAAATTCACCAAAAACACTTAAAAACCTAGAAAACATAAAAATAATTTTTCTTGAATTTTTGCTTTATTTTTGGTGTGTTAAATAAATTGCTCAAGTGTGCTTGTTTATACTTTCTTTTATTTTCTTCACTTTTAAAAATCCAAAAAAATATAAAAATCATTAAAAACCACTAAAAATATTTTGTCTTTATTTTATTTCATTTCGACTACTTCGTAGGCCTCTGGCCAACCCGTGCTCCTTGTGTTCGACCCTGGGAGCTATACCAGGTTAATCCCATAGCTAGGACCGCACTTCGTGTTTTGATCTCTGATTTATTTCGCGGTTCGACATTTTTCTTGATTGAGTGACTCTGAGTGATAGAGGTCGCAACGACCTATTAGTACCTTTACCTCGTTCGCTCGGGTCGCTTATCAGAATGGCGTCGTTGCCGGGGAGCACGGCTTAGTAGTTGTTTTTAGCTTTTTCCGCGGTTTTTGATTTTCGCGGCTTTTTGTAGAGAATTTCTGTATATATTCTCCTCATATTTCTGCCAATAATTTCTGGACTGACCACTTTTCTCTCTGTTTCTTGCGAGGGCCCGAGGAGCGAGGGCGGCATTCCTAGGAGCGTCGGTGCACCCGAGCGAAGCGGAGGCGGTTCGTTTCTTCATCGAGCCGCAGGAGAGAGCGAGAGAGGGAGAGTTGAGTGGGTGAGGATAGCTTAGGACATTTGATTATTGTTGTAATAATACAGGTGTTCAAAGACTTGAACTGTTTGGACTTGACTTAGTGGGTCTGTTTCGCTGAGCACCGGTGTGCTCGGGGGACCCTTAGGAGTTTTTCGCGGTTTTTCGCGGCTTTCTTCTACTTTTTTACTGCCTTTCCGGTGTTTACGTGGTTTTTGATCGAGCCCCTAGCCGTAGGAATTTCTGGTGCTTGTGACGTAATTAGTAGGATCCACACACCTAATTGCTTATCTGTTCCTATAGATCGTTAATTGGACCTACTAATAATTAATAATAAAAATAACTTAGTCGCTTTCCTGAGAGCCTACGCGCCGCGAGCCTGCCCCACAAGCGCTACTCCTGAACTCGACCTGTCGAGAAGAGGAGGGGTGGGCCAAGACCGGACTCTTTGGATCGAGGGCGAGCGACTGAGTTAGACGGTTCTGCGCTAGGATTGCTCATCTAGGACTCGGTTTTTCCCGCTTGCATCATTTAGGTAGTTTATTTACTGTCTTTAAATTCTGCGCGGATCATATTGCATGTAGAGCGCTGGAGTCAGGTACGCCTTCCTTACTTTGCATGCATCATTGATTTTATCGCGCATCGGCTTTTTCGTCTTCTCCCCCCTGTTTTCGGACTTAATAATCAGGAGAACCGAAAAATTCGTTAGGCCTTTTGTTTGCTCTGAAAAATATTAAAAAGAAAAACAATAAAATCGGGACTGCTAATCATACTTGATCTTAAAAACCGCTCACCCTAAAAACTTTGTCTTGGGGAGAGCAACCCCCTCATTGTCTGGTTTGTATGCGCGAGAGAGTGACCCGCACCCTAGGTAGAGCCTCCCGGTGCTAGACCCGACCGATTACCGACTTTTCCATGCGGGCCAGTCGGTTGGGATAGCATCGGATATCCTAACAGGTCACGTAAGCGCTTTGATATTTTGTGTGTTCACCAAAATAAAATAGACAAGATAATTTGACCGAACTTTCACGGTCTTCAGCTCGCGTTGCGTTGGTGAACCAGGGGTTTGTTTTTGATCATAGTTGATTCCAGATCTCATCCGCACTACTCGCCAGATCAAGATGATGGGTAGACGGTCTCTTAGGCAGCCTCTGGCTGCACCGCTTTTGGGCACGTCTACTCGATCATCTAGGTTGGCCCGTAAGAGCCGATACCAGCTCTCTGAGCCCGAGTACGATTCCGCCCTGTTCCCCCTCGACCCCCTTTCTTTCGGCACTGAGAGACATGAGCCCGAGGAGAGATTATCAGATTTGTCAGCACCTGAGTTGGGCTCATTTGATTTTGCAGACGTCGCTATGGCAGCCAGATCAGACGATCACTCCAGAGGTCCGCAGGGAGACCAGCATGTTGTATTTGACGAGGGAGCGATCAAATCCACCCTGATCGCATCATTAGAGACAGTTCAGCAGCAGTTACGCGATCAGGGGGCATTCATGATAGAGATGAGGCGAGAGTTGGAGAGGCTCCGAGCAGAGCGAGGTTCAGAGCAGAGCGAGCCTGAGGATATGCCTGATGCAGAGGACGCAGCCGCAGCAGCAACAGCAGCCGCTGCCGCCGCCGCGGCTGCCGCCGCGGCAGGAGGACCACCACGACCGATGCGGGAGTTGCACAACCCCGGATCGACTCTGATGCATCATTGGGTGGTAGTGCCAGCTATCGTGGGGGACTTCAAGTTCCCCCCGAACACCTTGCAGTTACTGCCCCGTTTCCATGGGCTTGCTACTGAGGAGCCCCATCTTCACCTCCAGGAGTTCTTGATGATCTGCAGCACTGTCCACGATCGCCACGTGGACCAGGATACGATTCGGATGATAGCCTTCCCGTTTTCACTGGTAGATAGAGCAGCCACCTGGCTGAAGCATTTAGGGAAGTTTGTCTACACCTGGGAGCAGCTCCGCACCGAGTACTTGAAAAAGTACTATCCACTCGGGCGGACGAATGCAGCGAGGGCCCTGATCAGCAACTTCTCCATGTTTCCCAACGAGCAGTTTCACGAGGCTTGGGAGAGGTTTCGAGAGCTCCTAGACAGATGCCCGTACCACGACATTTCCAAGCCGAACCTCGTTCAGAGCTTTTTCAGCGGGTTGACGCCAGAGCTTCAAGGTCTGGTGAACGCTTCTTGCGGCGGGTCCTACTTTGCCAAGGACCATGAGCAGGTCTGGGCCATCTACGAGGAGATGTCCGAGAACTATATGGTGATGTCTCAGACCAGGCTCTATACTCAGAAGACCCAGCCACATCAGCCAGGACCCGTGCAGTACCAGCGGATAGCACGGGTAGATGCAGGTCCATCCAGTTCGTCCGCAGTCGCAGCAGCACAGGCAGAGTCATCCGCTGTGAACATGGGTATCATCAGCGAGAAGTTGGACCGCATGGAGCTGATCGAGAAGAAGCAGTGCCAGAGTATCACGCAGATGGAGCAGATGGCACAGGTCTTGAGCGACATGAAGACCCAGCTCATGTGTCTCCAGGAGACACAGACGGCTTCACAGCCCCGTCTTCTGTCGCGAGGCGATACCGGCGGCAGCAACAGCTCGTCCCAGCGCTCCAGCTCCTCAGAGCAGCCTAGACAGGTTCACTTTGTACAGGCGGAGCCGTACCAGCAGCCGCAGCCCACCTACCAGCCCCCACCATCTCCAGTGATGCAGATGGTGCTCTACCAGCCGGATCAGCCTCTGGCAGTACTGCCGCCAGCCCCCTTAGATGCAGAGCCGTTGATGGATGTCAACGGGATTTGGTATGACCGCCCCCAGCCTGGGATCCGACGAGACCATCCCGGATTCAGGTAGGGGAATGGTGGTGCCCAGCCCCAGCAGCAGCCGTCAGGACAGGGAGGGCAGTACTCCCAGCAGAGAGACCAGCACCAGCCGCAGCAGCAGCCCCCAGCGTATCAGCAGCAGTCATCCTACGGTCCTCGTCCCTATCAGCAGTAGGGACAGTCTTGGAGACGTGAGCAGCAGGCTCACCAGGGATACCAGCAGCACCCTCCATCCTACCCCTCTCACCAGCACCATCAGCCGCAGATCCAGCAGCCTCACCCCCAAAGAGGCTACCCGTCGGGCTCCCACGAGAGCCCCGCTTTGGATGACATCGCCCGCCTCCTCACGGACCAGCAGGCCACATTCAGACGGGAGATGGACGAGTTCCGCCAGGAGATGTGATAACCGCCCGAACGACGAAGGTAAAGGTACAGAAATAAAGGTCGTCGCGACCTCAATCACTCGGGCTAAGTATATCAAGAAAAAAAATCGAACCGCGAAATAAATCAGAGATGAAACACGAAGTGCGGTCCTAGCTATGGGATTAACCTGGTATAGCTCCCAGGGTCGAACACAAGGAGCACGGGTTGGCCAAAGGCCTACGAAGTAGTCAAAATGAGATAAAATACAGAGAAAATATTTTTAGTGATTTTTAATGATTTTTAGATTTTTTTGGAAATTTTTAATATATGAAGAAAATGAGAAAAGCAAAAACAAGCACACTTGAGCAATTTATTTAAAGCATCAAAAATCAAGCAAAAATTCAAGAAAAATTGTTTTTATGTTTTTTAGGTTTTTAAGTGTTTTTGGTGAATTTTTGGGATTTTTATAATGCGTATTTTATTTTCTAAAAATCAAACAGTACTAAAAACAAAGGGTACTGTCCAGCAAGGCCCAAAACCCAAAAATAAAATATTTAAGGATCTCAGATGGCCCTGGAGGTAATTTTCCTGTATTCTAGAGAAAATAAGGAAAATTTGAGCACCAAAATTATTGTTTTTGTATTTTTAGGTTATTTAATATGATTTTTATGAGTTTTTAGGTGTTTTTAGATTTTTAGGGGTTTTACTCAATGAAAAATAGCCAAAATTGGCTAGAAAATCTAACAACACACAAAGAACAGTAACTAATTTTTATAGATTTTTTTGGGTGTGTTTTTATATTTTTTTTGTGATTTTTCAAGTGAAACAGTGCCAAAAATAGATGTTTTTGAATTTTTTAAAATAGCAAACAAGATCAAAAATGTCCTCAAAAATCTACAAAAATCCTACACCATGGCAGGAGCCATGTGTCAAATTTTCATTAGATTTGGAGGTGATTTGATATTTTATTCAAAATCCAAAAGGGGGCACTGTGCACAAGGACCAATGTGCAAATACCCGAAGATCTGGGGGTCCAGGTGCAAATAACCCAGCAATTCACGCGCGTGGCGCGTGCCTGGGGCACTCAGGGACCTTATGGTAATAAAAACCAAGTTCTTGGACCTTTTGGTAACTCGTACCAAAAAGTCCAGGGGCTTGGGCGCAAATAACCCACTAAAATCCGCACATGTTCAAATAAAATGCTCACAGGGGTAGAAATGCAAATACCAGAAAGTATATATTCATTCCATAACCATCCAGAACTACAGGATAAGAGATGTAAATAACCCAACTAAACACGTGATGAAGCACGTGGACTAACATACACAGGGGTATCAATGTAAATAAAGACAAGCACAAGGTCCGAGGTGCAATTTACCCTACGTAAATAAAACGACTAAAATATTTACAGGACTAGGATTAAAAAACCAAACTACGAGGGGGTCCTAAGTAAATTACCCCTTATTTAACGTCGATGGCTGGATTCGCGCCACGTGGATGATCCAATGGTCCTGGTGAGCTGGCGCCTCTCTCCTTTTCGCTTGAGCCTGATCGACGGTGCAGGGCGAGGCACGTGGGGGATCTGACGTCTGGCAGTGCAGGTGCCTCTCTCCTCTGTTCTGACGGTCCTGATCAGCCTCTCGAGAGGATCAACGGTATCTGCTCCTCCGTGGATGGACGATGGAGATGCGAACTGGAGCGGAGGGGCTAATCGGACGGTGAAGGAGGTTCCTCGAAGAACAAGTGGCCGGCGAGGTTCGCCGGCCTCGTGCGCATGCCCGGGACCTCCCTAGCTGCCTCCAAGTATCGGAGAAGATCGGCGGTGAGGTTCCGCAGCTGGTGGTGGCTTCAGATGACCCGGCCGAGCCCTGGAGGGGCTCCGGCGAGGTCGGCGACGGCGAGCTCCTGGCCTGGATGTGAGGGGGGCTCAGATGCCCTCCTCTTGACCTGCAAAGTAGACCAAAAGCTTCGCGGGTCGAGGGCAAAGTGCCTCGACCCGATGAAGCGGCGTGAGGGTGATCGATGCGTCCGGGCGGATGAGCTCCGGCGAGCGGAGGATGGTGGAGCCCGAATCCCAGCTCCGGGGCGAGCTGGGTTGAACGAATGGGCGTAGAAGGTGCGTCGAGGGATGGGGGAGGTGATAGTGTGTCCCGATGATTGAGAAGATGTACGCTATGGCCGGAATCAACGGAATACGGCGGAGAGTCGATTTGGGGGTAACTCAAAATTAAATGAAATGGCAAGGTTCTAAGGTTACCTGGGTGGAACGGAAGACTATGCTGGAGCTTAGCTAGCTCCTGGTCGTCGCCTCGAAGGGCGTCAAGGCCTGAGGCTCGAGCTCCAACTAGGTGGCGGAGCACGGCGGCGCACGGCTGCCGGATCGATGGTCGGGCACCCTCCTCCTCGCTGCAACACGGCAGACGGAAGCTGTCACCTTGCTGAATGCAATGGAGGTCACGGGAGTGAAGGTGGAGAGCCAAAGAAGGGAAATGAATGCGGCAGAGCTCAGGCTATATATGGGTGCAGGTCCGGGAAGAAGGGCTCGGGTCCGGCTCGATTGAGCACGGATCCCTAGGCAAAGTGTCGGGCGAGATTCCCGGATGCACGGGGGGTGATCGGAGCGCGGGGTTTACGGATTTGGATACCGGGTCGTGACGCAATAAATCGGGGAAATCGGGTCGGGCGTCACGACCCGTGTGAAGTGGTCCACAGGGGGGAGTTGACCGGGGTCAACAAACCCCCGTGGACCAATCAGGAGCCGCCAATTATTGCATTTTTATTTGATTTTTTTGGGCCATTAAATGACCGAATTTTCAAAAACTTAAAACATGAAATATTTTTAATTTATTTTTTTCTATTTTTTTGTGATTTTTAATTAATTTTTGGAAATAAAAATAAGGCATTTACATAATAGGTCTATACATAGGTATATGTACAATATATAGGTTTTGGGTTTTTGATTTTTAATTATTATTTTTGTACAATTTTATTCCTATTTTATATTTTATTTATTTAGAGAATAAAATGAGGAATAAAAGGGTATTTTTATTTTATTTTTATCACTTATATACATGGGTGGAATAAATAGTTATATACATTTATATACATGGTATGTATACAATGTATTTTTGTATTTTTAATTTTGTAATTTTTATTTGATTTTTGTTTTGTTTCTTGTTATTTTATGTATTTACAATATGTAACATGGAATATTTACAAAAAGTTTAGAAAATAATTTTATTTATTTATAAAGTTAAATGGATAAGGAGGATGGTTTATGTACATGGTGAAAGGTGTTTTTGAGTTTTTGTGTTTTAAATTTTTATTTTGTTTTTAAGAGTTTCTATATATACAAATATTTACAAGAATATTTTTGGTTGAGGAAAATATAATTTTATTTATTTACATAGATATCTACACATGAGCTCCTATCTCCCTCTACTTTGGCTTTTATGCGGTCAGGCCCATGCTGAGCCCTCCCTTGGGTTAGGTTGCTCAATATTTATTCTAAATATTTCCCTCTTTTTCTTTTTCATCTTTATTCTTTTATTTTTGCACAAAAACATGCTAATTACATATTTTTACAAGATGCATGCTTTTGTTAATTATTCCTATTTACACATATCTACATGCATTTGCATAGGTTTTTGTAGCTAAAATATAAGAATAAAGAGTGATGAATGGGTATTCATCACCCCCCTATACTATACTTTGCTAGTCCCTTAGCAAACACTTATTTGAAAAAGAAGTGAAAAAGGAAGAAAAAGAAAAAGAAAAAGAGGATGTACATGGATCAAGGTTGAATTATTAAACTTTCCTTCATTAAATTGAAATATGGAGCTCGATCAGATCTTTGGATTATTAATGTGTCGGAACCTTATTTGGACTTAAGCTTAAAACTCAACAGCCTCTAAGTTCCACCAATCTATGGGCAAGACTCCTCAATAAACCAGATCAGAACAAGTCTACATACACAAACTCTAATGACCATGAGTCTTTCCAAGCAGTGTAAGTGATATGTGGCTCCCCACCTCAAAAGTAACAAAGAAACAACCTCCCTCAACCTGGTAACTCTAATGCCTCGGTCTAGCAACTCTTTCCTCGAGAAGCGGGGTATTCCCTTCTAAGTTCAAGTGCAACCGGCTCAAGAAGAGGGGGTAGAAATATAGAGTTTTGGAAGCCTAGCCAGTGTAGCTAAGTCTCCTGCTGCAAGCTTCATGAGATGTAACATTGATACCATAAGCTTTTGCTTTATTTGACTATGAACACTCCGGTGGGGTTATTAAATTTTCAATCCGACCCACCACTTTTTTGGAGTTCTTTTTGCATTTTTGCACATTTTTTTTCTCAAGAACTTCTGTACAGCATATCTACATGGAGCAGCATATAAGAAATTTCCCCTTGAGCCAGTAGACTATCCCTCTTTTGAAGCTTTATTGCAACCCACGGCTTCTGTCTTTAGTCTTCATCACCACTAGACCAAGTTGAGGTGCACTTCCTTCACTAGAAGAAGAAGAGAGGTTCCGCCTAGAAGTACTACCCTCATATGCTACCCCAAGCCAAAGGAAACTGCCTCCTCACCACCTCATCCGTGGAGAGCCATGTGTAAGGTGCAGGTGCAAGTCAAGCCATTGTCTCTAAGAGTCATGCGTGTGTTGTTAAGTGCTCTACTTAGGCTCATCAAGATGACATATGCTCATAGCCTAGTGGACTCAAAGAATTAAGTCCTTATGGACTTGAAAAGCCTTAAACCTAAATCCTATAAGGTTCCTCTTGGAGTTAAGTGGATTAAGATCTTATTCAAGCTCCCTTTCTCAATTTAATTCCAGGCTTAGTTTAAATGTCAACTTCTCATCCAGGAAAAACTATATACATATATGTACACAAGATGCTATTTACAAATATTTTACAATCATGCGAAAATTTTTGAAAAATGTTTTGAAATCATGAATGATGCATGAGGTGCAAGTTTTTGCAAAAAGATATTTACAAACATTTACACAAGATTTTTGCAAACTTTTGATTTTCAAAACATTTTGGAAAAATTTTGTACTATATACATAATTTTGATACAAAAATATTTACACAAAATTTACACAAAAGATTTTTGAAATCATTTTTACAAAAATACTTTGTACACTAGCTATGTATGTGCAAGATAAAAGAGGTTTATGAAAAATTTTTAAATTTTTGTGATTTTTAGCCATTTTATTTATTAACACACTCACACAAAGTACGAGTTATGGCTAAAGTATATATGAAATATATACACACCCCCCCTATACTTAGCTCGAGCGATGTCCTCAGAGTGATCAAGAGCGATGAAGAAGACATAAATCGTGCTTAGTAAAAGGGAAGTGAAAAGGAATGGATAAGTACAGGAACGAATAAATGAATAGAATGAGAGGAACTCGGTGGTTTCCCCCTATACTTAGGATTAACTAATCCTAAGTATAGCAAGCTGTACATGAAGGGAAAGCCGAGTGAAGAATATACAGAATCTGCCCCCCCCTATACTTAGGGTAAAATATCCCTAAGTATAGGCAGCAAAACAGGGGCAGAAAGAATGAAAAGACTACCCGCAGGTCCGACATCCCCCCTATACTTAGGGTAAAGTACACCCTAAGTATAGCATAATCATAAGATGAGGAAAGGGATGTGGGACTAAAGAATAGAATGATATGGACAACTGGATCTATACAGGCGGAGGAATAGTGAACATCAGGCGTGAGATGCAAAAGATGTGAGTCAAAAGACCACATCTCACGCAAAATGAATAGGGGCACAAATAATAACATCCCGCGGCTCATGATCTAGATATGGCTTGAGCCGCTGGCCGTTCACTCGAAAGGTGCTCTCAGAAGACAACTCGGATATATCAATACTACCATTGTCGTGCACCTTTCTGACGAGAAAAGGTCCCTTCCATTTGCTCTGTAGCTTCCCTGGAAATAATCTAAGCCTCGCATCAAACAACCATACTCTCTGTCCAATCTCAAAATGCTTGTGGCTGATATGAGAATCATGCCACTCCTTGACTTTCTCCTTATAATGTAGGCTGCTTGAGAAAGCTGCATCTCTAAGCTCCTCCAGGGCAGCTAACTCTGCCCTCCTCTGGTCTCCTATACCATCTGGATCCATAAGAATATCTGTGACTGCCCAAAGTGACTTGTGCCTCAGCTCAACAGGTAGATGGCATGGCTTGCCATAAACGAGGCGAAAGGGAGATGTACCCAATGGAGTCTTGAAAGACGTCCGATATGCCCACAAGACCGAATCCAAAAGCTGTGACCAATTCTTTCGGTCAGGGCGGACGACTTTCTGCAAAATATTCTTGATCTCCCTATTCGACACCTCAGCTAGACCATTCGTCTGCGGATGGTAAGGTGTAGCAACACGATGATCTATGCCGAACTCGCTAGCAAGTGCCTTCACCTGGTCGTTGATAAAATGAGACCCCCCGTCAGAAATAAGAACTCGTGGAACCCCGAACCACGTGATGATATGCTTCCTCAAAATCTGCAAACAGTCCTTGCATCAGCGGCTCGGGCGGGGATAGCCTCAACCCAACGACTAACATAATCTACGGCCAACAGAATGTACTCAAATCCCTGAATCTTAGGGAATGGACCCATGAAATCGATGCCCCATGCGTCAAAAACCTCACAGAAGTGAATGGGCTTCATCGGCATCATATCACGCTGTCCACAAGTGCCCATCCTCTGACAGTCAGTACACCTCTTCACGAACTCATCAGAGTCCTTGAAGAGGGTAGGCCACCACAAGTCGGATTGGAGCACTTTCTGTGCCGTTCTCCTCCCAGAATGATGTCCTCCTGCCTCAAGCTTGTGGCAGTAAGTGAGGACGCTATGGTGTTCCTCCTGAGGAATACACCGACGCCAGACGCTATCCCCTCCTTCGTGGTAAAGGATGGGATCCTCCCAGTGGTAGGACTTGGCCTTCGCAAGGAAGGTCTCAAGCCTCTGCCTGGGCCAATCTTGTGGGACTTTCCCAGCAACGAGAAAGTTCACAATATCGGCATACCACGGGAGTGAGGCGATAGCAAGGATCGCCTCATCTGAGAAGGTATCACGAATAGGATCAATCTGCTCAGAATCCTCAGGCTGCTCTAATCGGGAGAGATGATCCGCCACCACATTCTTGACTCCAGGCTTATCCTTGATCTCAATGTCGAACTCCTGGAGTAGAAGGATCCATCTAGTCAATCTGGCCTTGGCATCCTTCTTTGCCATGAGGTACCTGATGGCGGTATGATCTGTAAACAAAGTCACTTTAGATCCAATAATATATGATCTGAACTTATCTAGGGCAAACACTACTGCTAGCATCTCCTTCTCTGTGACCGTATAATTCCGCTGGGCGGAATCCAATGTGCGGCTAGCATAGTGTATGGCAAATGGAACTCCATCCCTCCTCTGTCCCAGCACTGCCCCCACGGCAAAATCAGAGGCGTCCGTCATGATCTCGAATGGGAGAGACCAATCAGGCGGCTGAAGAACAGGAGCCTCTATAACATGCTGCTGGAGAGTCGCAAAAGACGAGAGACACTTGTCATCTACAAGGAACTCGGTGTCTTTCGTCAAGAGGTCAGTCAACGGTCGGGCAATCTTGCTGAAATCCTGAATAAATCTCCTATAAAATCCAACGTGCCCCAGGAATGACCGTAACTGCCTCAGATTGGACGGCGGTGTGAGTTTTCTAATGACATCCACCTTGGCCGGATCAACCTCCATGCCCCTGTTGGAGATGATGTGGCCAAGCACCGTCCCTTGAGTCACCATAAAGTGACTCTTCTCCCAAGATAGAACCAAATGGAACTCGATACATCGCTGGAGTACCCGGTCTAGGCAGTCAAGACAAGAATCGAATCCGTCGCCGTAGACCGAGAAATCGTCCATGAAGACCTCCAAACACTCCCCTACCATGTCCGAAAAGATCGACAGCATGCACCTCTGAAAAGTCGCAGGGGCATTGCATAGCCCAAATGGCATGCGTCGAAAAGCATATGTGCCGAAGGGACAGGTAAAGGTGGTCTTCTCCTGATCCTCAGGAGCGATGGCCACCTGGTTGTAGCCCGAGTACCCATCCAGGAAACAATAATGGCTCTTCCCTGCCAGTCTCTCAATGATCTGGTCAATAAAAGGCAGGGGGAAATGGTCCTTCTTGGTGGCCTGGTTGAGTCTCCTGTAGTCAACATAGACCCTCCAAGAAGTGGGTACTCGTGTAGCGATCTCCTCTCCCGACTCACTGATCACAGTCGTTATGCCCGTCTTCTTGGGCACCACATGCAAGGGGCTGACCCACTTGGAGTCGGAAATGGGATAAATAAAATCTGCGCTCCACCATTTGGATATTTCCTTCATCACGACCTCTCTCAGGTTGGGGTTCAGTCGCCGCTGGAACTCACGCGACGGCTTTGCCCCCTCCTCAAGATAGATATGGTGGGAGCACACTGCTGGACTAATCCCATGGAGATCCGCTACGCTCCATCCGATCGCCTTGCGGTTCTTTTCAAGAACCCCCATCAGACGGGATTCTTGCTCTCCAGTCAACTCGGCTGAGATGATGACTGGGTACATCTCTGGATCGCCCGCAAGGAATCGATACTTCAACGAAGTAGGGAGCGACTTTCGCTCTGGAATGCTGGGTGCTGGCAAATCTGGCTGCGGAAGAAAATGAGTGAAAGCTGCTAAATCGGCCAAATCTGCCTGGGAAAGTGAAAGCGTCCTCTCGCAAACTGAATCGGGAGAAGGCTGCTCAACTGCACTGTCTCTGCTCGGCTCTGCGTCTACCTCCTCCTCATCTCTAGGCTCAGATGGACTCAAGTCTGGCATCTGATCATAGCAATCGGCCCAATCAGACTCTGAATCCGAGGGATCTGTATCATTCGCGGTGGCATCAGTACCACCGAACAACAAGGTGGCCTCAGCACCACCATCACTGAACATCGTGTCGCGATCGAGGACCGGCTCTACTGCCTCTATGGTATCCTGAACCAGGTCTGCGCTCTCCAGACTCTCCTTTGCTATCGTCTCTGCATCAGCTGTATCTGAAAGTGAGAGGGTGGTCTGTGTCTCAAGATCTGCCCAAGCTGCCTCATCATCTGTGATCACAAAATCACAGTCCTGGTGGATGTCTGGCTCTGCATCTGTCAGCTGCTCTGTATCGGCACTCGCATCTGAGCTGGCTCTGAGTCTGGCTCTGTAATCCTCGACCGTCTCTATTTGTATACTTTCGCCCTCGACGCGAAAGTACACCTTCCCGCTATCATGATCAGTCACTGCCTTGGCTGTGGCCAATAACGGACGACCAAGGATGATGGGGGTATCGGCCACTGACTCAGGGATCTCCATGTCCAACACTACGAAGTCCACGGGGAATTTCAGGCCCTGAATCGTGACGATAACGTCTCGTAATAACCCCTTCGGCCTCTTGACAGATCGATTAGCGAACTGAAGGACTGTCCTGCTCTGTCGAAGAGTGCCCAACTCGAAGCGGTCGAGAAGGGCTGCCGGAAGAAGGTTAATCGACGATCCGCTATCTAGAAGAGTACGGTCGAACCTCTGCTCACTAATCTGGCATCTGACATACGGGGCCCCTGAATCTGGCCTCTTGGCTGGCAGTCGGTTCTGGATCGCGAAGCACGTGGCTTTCGTCAGCACATGTATCTCTGAAATGTGGTTCCTCCTCCTCCTCCTGACTGTAGTCCTCTCTCTCAACGAACGCTGGAGCAGGGGGATGTGCTGCAAAGCCTCCTGGAGGGTCAGCTGGATGTGGAATCTATCAATCATGCTCTGGCTGAACTCCTCAAGCTCTCTCTTTTTGGGATTTTCTGTTTTCTTCCCCTTCCCCATCTGAAGGGCTCTAGGGAAGGGGATCACTGGGTCCTTCTCAGATGAAGGACTAGGAAAAGGTCTAGACGGTTCAAGGACCGGATCCACACATACATCATGCACCACAGTGGGACCAGAAGAAAGTAAACCTTTTCCTTTATTCATAACAGAGTTCTGAGATACATGAGTGTGAGGAAAAACAACATCTCTCTCTGTACACACACCGGTGGCCTCAGTACCACCACGGGCTGGCTGCTCTGCTGCTGCTGCTGGTGCTAGACGTCTCGCGGCATCAGTACCGCGTGCTGGCTCGGCTGGACGGGTGGCGTCAGTACCACCTCCTCGAACTGGTGAAGCGGCGGCCTCAGTACCGCCGGTGGAATCAGCATCCTTGGTGGCCTCAGTACCACCGTCATCATCTGGAGCGGCCTCAGTACCGCTCTCCTCCTCCTCATGTGGCGCCTCCGGAGTGTCCTCGTGGTGAAGCTCAGGTGAGGCGCCGCCGCCTGCTGGGGTCCTACCGCTCCTAAGTGTGACGAAATCAGCATCAAAAAGATCCGAAGATGTATCATCAAATGGGTCACTAGGAGTGGCTAACTCAGTATGTACTACCTGCTCAGATTTCCTCTTGAGGCTGTTCGGATTCGGCTCGATCTGGGCTGGTATGGCGGCCTTCCCTCTCACCAGTCCCGCATCTCCTGGCGGAACTCATCCATCTCCCGTCTGAATGTGGCCTGCTGGTCCGTGAGGAGGCGGGCGATGTCATCCAAGGCTGGACTCTCGTGGGGGCCCGACAGGTGGCCTCTCTGTGGGTGAGGCTGCTGGATCTGCTGCTGCTGGTGCTGGTAAGAGGGGTAGGATGGAGGGTGCTGGTGATATCCCTGGTGAGCCTGCTGCTCACGTCTCCAAGACTGTCCCTGCTGCTGATAGGGACGAGGACCGTAGGATGGCTGCTGCTGATACGCTGGGGGCTGCTGCTGCGGCTGGTGCTGGTCTCTCTGCTGGGAGTACTGCCCTCCCTGTCCTGACGGCTGCGGCTGGGGCTGGGCACCACCGCTCCCCCACCTGAATCCGGGATGGTCTCGTCGGATCCCAGGCTGGGGACGGTCATACCAAATCCCGTTGACATCCATCAACGGCTCTGCATCGAAGGGGTCTGGCGGCAGTACTGCTAGAGGCTGATCCGGCTGGTAGGGCACCATCTGCATCTCTGGAGATGGTGGTGACTGGTAAGTGGGCTGCGGCTGCTGGTACGGCTCCGCCTGTACAAGGTGAACCTGTCTAGGCTGTTGTGAAGAGCTGGAGCGCTGGGAAGAGCTGCTGCTGCCGCCGGTATCGCCTCGCGACAGAAGACGGGGCTGTGAAGCCGTCTGTGTCTCCTGAAGACACATGAGCTGGGTCTTCATGTCGCTCAGAACCTGTGCCATCTGCTCCATCTGCGTGATACTCTGGCACTGCTTCTTCTCTATCAGCTCCATGCGGTCCAACTTCTCGCTAATGATACCCATGTCCGTAGCGAACGACTCGGCCTGTGCTGCTGCAACTGCGGACGAACTGGATGGACCTGCATCGACCCGTGCTATCCGCTGGTACTGCACGGGTCCTGGCTGTTGTGGCTGGGGTCTCTGAGAGTACAACCGGGTCTGAGACATCACCATGTAGTTCTCTGACATCTCCTCGTAAATGGCCCAGACCTGGTCGTGGTCCTTGGCGAAATAGGACCCGCCGCAAGAAGCATTCACCAGGCCCTGAAGCTCTGGCGTCAACCCGCTGAAAAAATTCTGAACTAGGTTCGGCTTCGATATGTCGTGGTGAGGGCATCTGTCTAAGAGCTCTCGAAACCTCTCCCAAGCCTCGTGGAACTGCTCATTGGGGAACATGGAGAAGTTGCTGATCAAGGCCCTCGCTGCATTCGTCCGCCCGAGTGGATAGTAGTTTTTCAAGTACTCGGTGCGGAGCTGATCCCAGGTATAGACGAACTTCCCTAAATGCTTCAGCCAGTTGGCTGCTCTATCTGCCAGTGAAAACGGGAAGGCAATCATCCGTATAGTGTCCTGGTCCACGTGGCGATCGTGGACAGTGCTGCAGATCATCAGAAACTCCTGGAGGTGGAGGTGGGGCTCCTCAGTGGCTAGCCCGTGGAAGCGGGGCAGTAACTGCAAGGTGTTCGGGGGGAACTTGAAGTCCCCCACGATAGCTGGCACTACCACCCAATGATGCATCAGAGTAGATCCGGGGTTGTGCAACACCCGCATCGGCTGTGGTGGTCCTCCCGCAGCGGCGGCTGCCGCTGCGGCGGCTGCCGCTGCGGCGGCTACGGCTGCTGCTGCTGCTGCGGCGGCTGCTGCCTCTGCATCTAGCATCTCCTCAGGCTCGCTCTGCTCTGAACCTCGCTCTGCTCTGAGCTTCTCCAACTCTCTCCTCATCTCTATCATGAATGCTCCCTGATCGCGGAGCTGCTGCTGAACCGTCTCAAGTGATGCGATCAGGATGGAGTTGATCGCCCCCTGGTCGAATACAACATGATGGTCTCCCTGTGGACCTCTGGGGGAATCGTCTGCTCTGGCGGCCATAACGACGTCTGCAAAATCAAATGAGCCCAACTCAGGTGCTGACAAATCTGATAATCTCTCCTCGGGCTCATGTCTCTCACCATCAGAAGAAAGGGGGTCGAGGGGGAACAGGGCGGAATCGTACTCGGGCTCGGAGAGCTGGTCTCGGCTCTCGCGGGCCAACCTAGATGATCGGGTAGACGTGCCCGAAAGCGGTGCAACCAGAGGCTGCCTAAGAGACCGTCTACCCATCATCTTGATCTGGGCGAGTAAGGCGGATGAGATCTGGAATCAAATATGATCAAAAACAAACCCCCAGTTCACCAACGCACGCGAGCTGAAGACCGTGAAAGTTCGGTCTAATTATCTTGTCTATTTTATTTTGGTGAGCACACAAAGTATCAGAGCGCTTACGTGACCTGTTAGGATATCCGATGCTATCCCAACCGACTGGCCCGCACAGAAGAGTCGGTAATCAGTCGGGTCTAGCACCGGGAGGTTCTACCTAGGGTGCGGGTCACTCTCTCGCGCATCCAAACAAGACAATGAGGGGGTTGCTCTCCCTAAGACAAAATTTTTAGGGTGAGCGGTTTTTTAAGATCAAGTATGATTAGCAGTCCCGGTTTTATTGTTTTTCTTTTTAATATTTTTCAAAGCAAACAAAGGGCCTAATGAATTTTTCGGTTCTCCTGATTATTAAGTCCGAAAACAGGGGGGAGAAGATGAAAAAGCCGATGCGCGATGAAATCAATGATGCATGCAAAGTAAGGAAGGCGTACCTGACTCCAGCACTCTACATGCAATATGATCCGCGCAGAATTTAAAGACAGAAATAAAACTACCTAAATGATGCAAGCGGGAAAAACCGAGTCCTAGATGAGCAACTTCTAGCGCAGAACCGTCTAACTTAGTCACTTGCCCTCGATCCAAAGAGTCCGGTCTTGGCTCACCCCTCCTCTTCTCGACAGGTCGAGTTCAGGAGTAGCGCTTGTGGGGCGGGCTCGCGGCGCGTAGGCTCTCAGGAAAGTGACTAAGTTATTTTTATTATTTATTATTAGCAGGTCCAATTAACGATCTATAGGAACAGATAATCAATTAAGTGTGTGGATCCTACTATTACGGCACAAGCAACAGAAAATCCTACAGCTAGGGGCTCGATCAAAAAGCCGCGTAAACACCGGAAAGGCAGTAAAAAAGTAGAAAAGCCGCGAGAAACCGCGAAAAACTGCTAAAGTCTAAAGGGTCCCCCGAGCACACCGGTGCTCGGCGAAACAGACCCGAGAGTGTCCAAGCAGTCCAAGGTCTAAGGTCCCTGTATTATTACAACAATAATAAAATAATATCCTAAGCTACCTCACCCACTCAACTCTCTCTCTCGCTCTCTCCTGCGGCTTCGTGAAGAAGGAAGCCGCCTCCGCGTCGCTCGGGTGCTCCGGCGCTCCTAGGAATGCCGCCCTCGCTCCTCGGGCCCTCGCAAGAAAAAGAGATAAAAGTGGTCAGTCCAACAATTATTATAAAAATATCAGAAAAAATATATATCTACAAAAATCTGTGTAAAAAGCCGCGAAACTCGAAAAGCCGCGGAAAAATCTAAAAGACTACTAAGCCGTGCTCCCCGGCAACGGCGCCATTCTGATAACCGCCCAAACGACGAAGGTAAAGGTACAGAAATAAAGGTCGTCGCGACCTCAATCACTCGGGCTAAGTATATCAAGAAAAAAAATCGAACCGCGAAATAAATCAGAGATGAAACACGAAGTGCGGTCCTAGCTATGGGATTAACCTGGTATAGCTCCCAGGGTCGAACACAAGGAGCACGGGTTGGCCAAAGGCCTACGAAGTAGTCAAAATGAGATAAAATACAGAGAAAATATTTTTAGTGATTTTTAATGATTTTTAGATTTTTTTGGAAATTTTTAATATATGAAGAAAATGAGAAGAGCAAAAACAAGCACACTTGAGCAATTTATTTAAAGCATCAAAAATCAAGCAAAAATTCAAGAAAAATTGTTTTTATGTTTTTTAGGTTTTTAAGTGTTTTTGGTGAATTTTTGGGATTTTTATAAGGTGTATTTTATTTTCTAAAAATCAAACAGTACTAAAAACAAAGGGTACTGTCCAGCAAGGCCCAAAACCCAAAAATAAAATATTTAAGGATCTCAGATGGCCCTGGAGGTAATTTTCCTGTATTCTAAAGAAAATAAGGAAAATTTGAGCATCAAAATTATTGTTTTTGGATTTTTAAGTTATTTAATATGATTTTTATGAGTTTTTAGGTGTTTTTAGATTTTTAGGGGTTTTACTCAATGAAAAATAGCCAAAATTGGCTAGAAAATCTAACAACACACAAAGAACAGTAACTAATTTTTATAGATTTTTTGGGGGGTGTTTTTATATTTTTTTTGTGATTTTTCAAGTGAAACAGTGCCAAAAATAGATGTTTTTGAATTTTTTAAAATAGCAAACAAGATCAAAAATGTCCTCAAAAATCTACAAAAATCCTACACCATGGCAGGAGCCATGTGTCAAATTTTCATTAGATTTGGAGGTGATTTGATATTTTATTCAAAATCCAAAAGGGGGCACTGTGCACAAGGACCAATGTGCAAATACCCGAAGATCTGGGGGTCCAGGTGCAAATAACCCAGCAAGTCACGCGCGTGGCGCGTGCCTGGGGCACTCAGGGACCTTCTGGTAATAAAAACCAAGTTCTTGGACCTTTTGGTAACTCGTACCAAAAGGTCCAGGGGCTTGGGCGCAAATAACCCACTAAAATCCGCACATGTTCAAATAAAATGCTCACAGGGGTAGAAATGCAAATACCAGAAAGTATATATTCATTCCATAACCATCCAGAACTACAGAATAAGAGATGTAAATAACCCAACTAAACACGTGACGAAGCACGTGGACTAACATACACAGGGGTATCAATGTAAATAAAGACAAGCACAAGGTCCGAGGTGCAATTTACCCTACGTAAATAAAACGACTAAAATATTTACAGGACTAGGATTAAAAACACAAACTACGAGGGGGTCCTAAGTAAATTACCCCTTATTTAACGTCGATGGCTGGATTCGCGCCACGTGGATGATCCAATGGTCCTGGTGAGCTGGCGCCTCTCTCCTTTTCGCTTGAGCCTCATCGACGGTGCAGGGCGAGGCACGTGGGGGATCTGACGTCTGGCAGTGCAGGTGCCTCTCTCCTCTGTTCTGACGGTCCTGATCAGCCTCTCGAGAGGATCAACGGTATCTGCTCCTCCGTGGATGGACGATGGAGATGCGAACTGGAGCGGAGGGGCTAATCGGACGGTGAAGGAGGTTCCTCGAAGAATAAGTGGCCGGCGAGGTTCGCCGGCCTCGTGCGCGTGCCCGGGACCTCCCTAGCTGCCTCCAAGTATCAGAGAAGATCGGCGGTGAGGTTCCGCAGCTGGTGGTGGCTTCAGATGACCCGGCCGAGCCCTGGAGGGGCTCCGACGAGGTCGGCGACGGCGAGCTCCTGGCCTGGATGTGAGGGGGGCTCAGATGCCCTCCTCTTGACCTGCAAAGTAGACCAAAAGCTTCGCGGGTCGAGGGCAAAGTGCCTCGACCCGATGAAGCGGCGTGAGGGTGATCGATGCGTCAGGGCGGATGAGCTCCGGCGAGCGGAGGATGGTGGAGCCCGAATCCCTGCTCCGGGGCGAGCTGGGTTGAACGAATGGGCGTAGAAGGTGCGTCGAGGGATGGGGGAGGTGATAGTGTGTCCCGATGATTGAGAAGATGTACGCTATGGCCGGAATTAACGGAATACGGTGGAGAGTCGATTTGGGGGTAACTCAAAATTAAATGAAATGGCAAGGTTCTAAGGTTACCTGGGTGGAACGGAAGACTATGCTGGAGCTTAGCTAGCTCCCGGTCGTCGCCTCGAAGGGCGTCAAGGCCTGAGGCTCGAGCTCCAACTAGGTGGCGGAGCACGGCGGCGCACGACTGCCGGATCGATGGTCGGGCACCCTCCTCCTCGCTGCAACACGGCAGACGGAAGCTGTCCCCTTGCTGAATGCAATGGAGGTCACGGGAGTGAAGGTGGAGAGCCAAAGATGGGAAATGAATGCGGCGGAGCTCAGGCTATATATGGGTGCAGGTCCGGGAAGAAGGGCTCGGGTCTGGCTCGATTGAGCACGGATCCCTAGGCAAAGTGTCAGGCGAGATTCCCGGATGCACGGGGGGTGATCGGAGCGCGGGGTTTACGGATTTGGATACCGGGTCGTGACGCAATAAATCGGGGAAATCGGGTCAGGCGTCACGACCCGTGTGAAGTGGTCCACAGGGGGGAGTTGACCGGGGTCAACAAACCCCCGTGGACCAATCAGGAGCCGCCAATTATTGCATTTTTATTTGATTTTTTTGGGCCATTAAATGACCGAATTTTCAAAAACTTAAAACATGAAATATTTTTAATTTATTTTTTTCTATTTTTTTTGTGATTTTTAATTAATTTTTGGAAATAAAAATAAGGCATTTACATAATAGGTCTATACATAGGTATATGTACAATATATAGGTTTTGAGTTTTTGATTTTTAATTATTATTTTTGTACAATTTTATTCCTATTTTATATTTTATTTATTTAGAGAATAAAATGAGGAATAAAAGTGTATTTTTATTTTATTTTTATCACTTATATACATGGGTGGAATAAATAGTTATATACATTTATATACATGGTATGGATACAATGTATTTTTGTATTTTTAATTTTGTAATTTTTATTTGATTTTTGTTTTGTTTCTTGTTATTTTATGTATTTACAATATGTAACATGGAATATTTACAAAAAGTTTAGAAAATAATTTTATTTATTTATAAAGTTAAATGGATAAGGAGGATGGTTTATGTACATGGTGAAAGGTGTTTTGAGTTTTTGTGTTTTAAATTTTTATTTTGTTTTTAAGAGTTTCTATATATACAAATATTTACAAGAATATTTTTGGTTGAGGAAAATATAATTTTATTTATTTACATAGATATCTACACATGAGCTCCTATCTCCCTATACTTTGGCTTTTATTGCGGTCAGGCCCATGCTGAGCCCTCCCTTGGGTTAGGTTGCTCAATATTTATTCTAAATATTTCCCTCTTTTTCTTTTTCATCTTTATTCTTTTATTTTTGCACAAAAACATGCTAATTACATATTTTTACAAGATGCATGCTTTTGTTAATTATTCCTATTTACACATATCTACATGCATTTGCATAGGTTTTTGTAGCTAAAATATAAGAATAAAGAGTGATGAATGGGTATTCATCAAGATGCGGGACCTGGTGAGAGGGAAGGCCGCCATACCTGCCCAGATAGAGCCCAATCCGAACAGCCTCAAGAGGAAATCTGAGCAGGTAGTACATACTGAGTTAGCCACTCCTAGTGACCCTTTGATGATACTTCTTCGGATCTATTTGATGCTGATTTTGTCACACTTAGGAGCGGTAGGACCCCAGCAGGCGGCGGCGCCTCATCTGAGCTTCACCACGAGGACACTCCAGAGGCGCCACATGAGGAGGAGGAGAGCGGTACTGAGGCCGCTCCAGATGATGATGGTGGTACTGATGCCACCAAGGATGATGATCCCATCGGCGGTACTGAGGCCGCCGCTTCACCAGTTCGAGGAGGTGGTACTGATGCCACCCATTCAGCCGAGCCAGCCAGCGGTACTGATGTCGCACGACGTCTACCAGCAGCAGCAGCAGAGCAGCCAGCCTGTGGTGGTACTGAGGCCACCGGTGTGTGTACAGAGAGAGATGTTGTTTTTCCTCGTACTCATGTATCTCAGAACTCTGTTTTGAATAAAGGAAAAGGTTTACTTTCTTCTGGTCCCACTGTGGTGCATGATGTATGTGTGGATCCGGTCCTTGAACCGTCTAGACCTTTTCCTAGTCCTTCATCTGAGAAGGACCCAGTGATCCCCTTCCCTAGAGCCCTTCAGATGGGGAAGGGGAAGAAAAAAGAAAATCCCAAAAAGAGAGAGCTTGAGGAGTTCAGCCAGAGCATGATTGATCGATTCCACATCCAGCTGACCCTCCAGGAGGCTTTGCAGCACATCCCCCTTCTTCAGCGATCTTTGAGAGACAGGACTACAGTCAGGAGGAGGAGGAGGAACCACACTTCCGAGATCCATGTACTGACGAAAGCCACGTGTTTTGCGATCCAGAACCGACTGCCAGCCAAGAGGCCAGATTCAGGGGCCCCGTATGTCAGATGCCAGATTAGTGAGCAGAGGTTTGACCGTACTCTTCTAGATAGCGGATCGTCGATCAACCTTCTTCCGGCAGCCCTTCTCGACCGCTTCGAGTTGGGCACTCTTCGACAGAGCAGGACAGTCCTTCAGTTCGCTGATCGATCTGTCAAGAGGCCGAAGGGGTTATTACGAGAAGTTATCGTCACGATTCAGGGCCTGAAATTCCCCGTGGACTTCGTAGTGTTGGACATGGAGATCCCTGAGTCAGTGGCCGATACCCCATCATCCTTGGTCGTCCGTTCTTGGCCACAGCCAAGGCGGTGACTGATCATGATAGCGGGAAGGTGTACTTTCGCGTTGAGGGCGAGAGTATACAAATAGAGACGGTCGAGGACTACAGAGCCAGACTCAGAGCCCGCTCCGATACGAGTACCGATTCAGAGCAGCTGACAGACGCAGAGCCAGACATCCACCAGGACTGTGATTTGTGATCACAGATGATGAGGCATCTTGGGCAGATCTTGAGACACAAACCACCCTCTCACTTTCAGATGCAGCTGATGCAGAGACTATAGCAGAGGAGAGTCTGGGGAGCACAGCCCTGGTTCAGGATACCATGGAGGCAGCAGAGCCGGTCCTTGATCGCGACACGATGTTCAGTGATGGTGGTGCTGAGGCCACCTTGTTTTCCGGTGGTACTGATGCCACCGCGATTGATGCAGATCCCTCGGATTCAGAGTCTGATTGGGCCGATTGTTATGATCAAATGCCAGACCTGAGTTCACCTGAGCCTATAGATGAGGAGGAGGTAGATGCAGAGCCGAGCAGAGACAGTGCAGTTGAGCAGCCTTCTCCCGACCCAGTTTGCGAGAGTACGCTTTTACTTTCCCAGGCAGATTTGGCCGACTTAGCAGCTTTCACTCAGTTCCTTCCACAGCCAGATTTGCCGGCACCTAGCATTCTAGAGCGAAAGCCGCTCCCTACTTCGCTGAAGTATCGATTCCTTGCGGGCGATCCAGAGATGTACCTAGTCATCATCTCCGCCGAGTTGACTGGAGAGCAGGAATCCCGTCTGATGGGGGTTCTTGAAAAGAACCGCAAGGCGATCGGATGGAGCGTAGCGGATCTCCATGGGATTAGTCCAGCAGTGTGCTCCCACCATATCTATCTTGAGGAGGGGGCGAAGCCGTCGCGTGAGTTCCAGCGGCGACTGAACCCCAACCTGAGAGAGGTCGTGATGAAGGAAATCTCAAAATGGTGGAGTGCAGATATTATTTATCCCATTTCCGACTCCAAGTGGGTCAGCCCCTTGCATGTGGTGCCCAAGAAGACGGGCATCACGACTGTGATCAGTGAGTCGGGAGAGGAGATCGCTACACGAGTACCCACCTCTTGGAGGGTTGTGTTGACTACAGGAGACTCAACCAAGCCACCAAGAAGGACCATTTCCCCCTGCCTTTTATTGACCAGATCATTGAGAGACTGATAGCCCGCCCAAATGACAGAGGTAAAGGTATGAAAATTAGGTCGTTGCGACCTCAATCACTCAGACGGAGAATATCAAGAAAAATAACCACTCAGAAAATATCAACTCAATCAAAACAAATAAGAGCGGTCCTGCTATAAGATTAACCTGGTATAGCTCCCAGGGTCGAACTCAAGGAGCACAGATTGGCCTTGCGGCCTACGATGTAGTCAGAGTCCAAAAGAATCCTTTTTTATGGTTTTTTATTTGTTTTTATAATTTTTTTTAGAATTTTTAAACAATGAGAAAATTGAGAGAAAGTAAATACAAGGCAACTTCAACAATTAATTACAACACACAAAAATGATGCAAAAATTCCAGAAAATTGGTTTTTAGGTTTTAAATGTTTTTTACTGTTTTTGGTGAATTTTTTGGGATTTTTCTAATGGGTGAATTATTTATTAAAAATCAAACAATGTGAAAAACAAAGGGGACTGTCCAGCAAGGCTTTAGACTCAAAAATAAAATATCTAAGAGTCTCACTAAGCCCTGGAGGTAATTTTCCTATAATCTATGAAGAACAAGGAAAATTTAGGCACCCTAATTATTGTTTTTGGATTTTTAATTTATTTATTACAATTTTTATGAGTTTTTAGGGGTTTTTCAATTTTTAGGGTTTTTAAATGATGAAAAGTAGCCAAAATTGGCTAGAAAATCAAACAACCAGTAAACAACAAAATCTAATTTTTTTAGAATTTTTAGTGGAGTTTTTATATTTTTTTGGTAATTTTAAAGTCAAACAGTGGAGAAAATATAGGTTTTTGAATTTTTAAAAATAATAAATGCAATCAAAAATGTCCCCAAAAATCATAGAAATTCCTACACCATGGCAGGAGCCATGTGTCAAAATTTCATTGGATTTGGAGGTCGTTTGATATTTTATTCAAAAATAAAAGTGGGGCACTGTGCACAGGGACCTATGTGCAAATACCCAAAAGTTCTGGGGTCCTGGTGCAAAATACCCAAGAAATCACGTGCCAAGCACGTGTCTGGGGCACTCAAGGACCTAAATGTAATAAAAATAAGTTCCAAGGACCTATTAATAACTTGTATTAAAAGTCCAGGGGCTTATGTTGCAATTTACCCAAAATATTTCGCACATGTGTAAAATCAATGCTCACAGGGGTATAAATGCAATTTCACAAAACATTTCATTCCTTGCATAACATCCAGAACAACAGGGCACATATTGCAAATATCCCAACAAAACACGTGCCAGAGCACGTGGGTCTCTACTGGCAGGGGTATAAGTGCGAATAAAATTAAGCGCGAGGTCCTTGATGCAAATAACCCAGAAAATAAACAACGTGAATTAAAAGTTACAGGACTAAAACGAAAACAACAAACTACGAGGGGGCCCTATGATATTTACCCCTTTTATTTAGCCGACGGTCGGATAGGCGCCACGTGTAGGATCTGACGGCTGAGATGGGCGGCGCTTCTTCTCTCTTCTCTTCTTCGGCTCGATCGACGGTGGAGGTGCACCCACGTGGATGATCAAACGGTGCTGGGCTCGGGTGCCTCTCTCCTTGGCTGCAACGGTCCGGATGCGCTCCTCGGGTGGATCGACGGCTGCTACTCCTCTACAGATCGACGGTGAGGATTAGATCTGGAGCGGTGAGGACGATCGGACGGCGATGGAGGGTCCTCGAAGAACTGATGGCCGGCGAACTTCGCCGGCCTCGTGAAGGCGTCTCCTCTCTCCTCTGCTGCGCCTGAAGGTCGGAGAAGCTCCGGCGTGAAGTTCCGCAGCTGCTACTGGTCTCCGGTGGTCAAACCGAGCTCAGAGGAGCTCGAGCAAGGACGGCGGAGAAGAAGCTCCTGGCTTGAAGTTGGGGGGCCTCAGACGCCTCCCTTTGGACCTGCAAAAGAGTTCAGAAGCTTCACGGGTCGAGGGCAAAGTGCCTCGACCCAAGAAGGCGGGGTGAAGGTGGACGGTGCGGCGTGGCGAAAGAGCTCCGGCGAAGCGACGGCGAGGGAACTCGAATCCCAGATCCTGTGCGATCTGGGTTGTGCGAATGGGTGAAGAAGGTGCGTGGGGACACGGTGAAGGTGATGGTCGGGTCGGAAGATCGAGAGGATATGCGAGGTGGTCGGAATCGGAAAAATGCGTCGGAGGTAGGAATTGGGGGAAATCAGAAATTACGCTAACTAGAAGGTCTAATCGGCTACCTGATGGATGCTGGAGACTATGCTGGAGCTGGGCTAGCTCCTGGTCGTAGCTTCGAAGGGCGTCAAGGCCTGAAGCTCGGTGCTCGACGCTGGCGGCGGAGCAAGAACGGCGAAGGTCGCCGGATCGATGGTATCGCCTCCTCGCCTCACTGCAACACGGGCAAAAGCTTGCTGTCACTCTCGCCTTGCCGATGGAGGTCACGGGGAAGAAGGAGAATGGCCAAAGATGGCGCGCGAAGGCGGCGGAGATGGTGGTTATATAGAGTGACCGGGGCGATTAGGGTTGAGTGGTGACAGCAAAGGAAGGCGTTGATTTGATGGCTGAAGATCCGGCGAGGGAGAGGGATGAGCGGCGAAGAATTCGGGCGCGGGGGATGAATGGGTGACAGCCTGGAACGCGTGGGGAAAAATCGGGGAAGATGGGCGCGGCGCGCATTGTCCAGAATAGGAAGGAGTCGCGGGGGAGTTGACCGGGGTCAACATTCCCCCGTGGACCAACCAGGAGCGGCCACGTGTGTGCTATTTTTGTTTTATTTTTTTAGGGTAGAAATAGGCCGAATTAGAGAAAACTTAAAACATGAAATATTTTTTCTTTTATTTTTTTCTATTTTTTGGTGATTTTTATTTAATTTTTGGAAATAAAAATAGGTTAGCTCTATATATAGGTATTTGTACACTATATGGATTTTTATTTTTGATTTTTTATTTGTTATTTTTTAGGTATTTTTATGCTAATTTTGTATTTTATTTATTTACAAGATAAAATATGGAATAAAAGAATATTTTTATTTGATTTTTATCACTTATATACAAGGGTGAAATAAATAAATGAATACATTTATACACATGGTATTTATACAATGTATTTTTGTATTTTTTCATTTTGTGATTTTTATTTGATTTTTATTTTGTTTCTTGTTATTTATTTTATTTACAACATATAACATAGAATTTGTACAAAAAGTTTAGAAAATAAATGAATTTATTTACAAGGTTGAATAAATACAAAGGTGTGGTTTATACACATGGTGAAGGGATATTTTTGGGTTTTTGATTTTTATCTTTTTATTCTGTTTTTAATAGTTTTTTAAATATACACAATATAGACAAGAATATTCACAACATATTTTTGGGTGAGGAAAATATATAGTTTTATTTATTTACAAATATATACATAAGTGAGCCCTATCTCCCTCTACTTTGGCTTTTATGCGGTCAGGCCCATGCTGAGCCCTCCCTTGGGTTAGGTTGCTCAATATTTATTCTAAATATTTCCTCTTTTTCTTTTTGCTCTTTATTCTTTTATTTTGTGCACAAAAACATGCTAATTATAGGTTTTTACACAATGCATGCTTTTGGTAATTAATTGTATTTACACATATCTACATGTATTTGAAAAGGTTTTTGTAGCTAAAATAGAAGAATAAAGAGTGATGAATGGGTATTCATCACCCCCTATGCTTTAACTTTGCTAGTCCCTTAGCAAACACTTATTTGAAAAAGAAGTGAAAAAGAAAGAAAAAGAAAAAGAAAAAGAGGATGTACATGGATCAAGGTTGACTTATTAAATTTTTCTTCATTAAATTGAAATATGGAGCTTGATCAGATCTTTGGATTATTAATGTGTCGGAACCTTATTTGGACTTAAGCCTAAAACTCAACAGCCTCCAAGTTCCACCAATCTATGGGCAAGACTCCTCAATAAACCAGATCAGAACAAGTCTACATACACAAACTCTAATGACTATGAATCTTTCCATGCAGTGTAAGTGATATGTGGCTCCCCACCTCAGAAGTAACAAGGAAACAACCTCCCTCAACCTGGTAACTCTAATGCTTCAGTCTAGCAACTCTTTCCTCGAGAAGCGGGGTATTCCCTTCTAAGTTCAAGTGCAACTGGCTCAAGAAGAGGGGGTAGAAGTATAGAGTTTTGGAAGCTTAGCCAGTGTAGCTAAGTCTCCCGCTGCAGGCTTCATGAGATTAACAGGATACCATAAGCTTTTGCTTTTCACTCCGGTGGGGTTATTAAATTTTCAATCCGACCCACCACTTTTTTTGGAGTTCTTTTTGCATTTTTTTTTTTTCAACAACTTCTGTACAACATATCTACATGGTGCAGCATATATAAGAAATTTCTCCTTGAGCCAGTAGACTATCCCTCTTTTGAAGCTTTATTGCAACCCACAGCTTCTGTCTTTAGCTTTCAACACCACTAGACCAAGTTGAGGTGCACTTCCTTCACTATAAGAAGAAGAGAGGTTCCGCCTAGAAGTACTACCCTCATATGCTACCCCAAGCCAAAGGAAACTGCCTCCTCACCACCTCATCCATGGAGAGCCATGTGTAAAGTGCAGGTGCAAGTTAAGCCATTGTCTCTGAGAGTCATGCGTGTGTTGTTAAGTGCTCTACTTAGGCTCATCAAGATGACATATGCTCATAGCCTAGTGGACTCAAAGAATTAAGTCCTTATGGACCTGAAAAGCCTTAACCCTAAGCCCTACAAGGTTCCTCTTGAAGTTAAGTGAATTAAGATCTTATTCAAGCTCCATTTCTCAATTTAATTCCAGGCTTAATTTAAATGTCAACTCTCATCCAGGAAAAACTATATACATATATGTACAAAAGATGCTATTTACAAATATTTTACAATCATGCAAAAATTTTTGAAAAATGTTTTGAAATCATGAATGAATGATGCATGAAGTGCAAGTTTTGCAAAAAGATATTTACACACATTTACACAAGATTTTTGCAAACTTTTGATTTTCAAAACATTTTGAAAAAAAAAATTTTGTACTATATACATAATTTTGATACAAAATAATTACACAAGCTTTACACAAAAGATTTTTGAAATCATTTTTACAAAAATACTTTGTACACTAGCTATGTATGTGCAAGAATAAAAGAGGTTTATGTACATGAAAAATTTTTAATTTTTGTGATTTTTAGCCATTTTATTTATTAACACTCACACAAAGTACGAGTTATGGCTAAAGTATATATGAAATATATACACACCCCCCCTATACTTAGCTCGAACGATGTCCTCAGAGTGATCAAGAGCGATGAAGAAGACATAACTCGTGCTTAGTAAAAGGGAAGTGAAAGGAGTGGCTAAGTATAGGAACGAATAAATGAATAGAATGAGAGGAACTCGGTGGTTTCCCCCTATACTTAGGATCAACTAATCCTAAGTATAGAAAGCTGTACATGAAGGGAAAGCCGAGTGAAGAATATACAGAATCTGCCCCCCCTATACTTAGGGTAAAATATCCTAAGTATAGGCAGCAAAAACAAGAGCAGAAAGAATGAAAAGAATACTCATAGGTCCGACATCCCCCCTATACTTAGGGTAAAGTACACCCTAAGTATAGCATAATCATAAGATGAAAGATGGGACGTGGGACTAAAGAATAGAATGATATGGACAACTGGATCTATACAGGCGGAGGAACAGTGAAAATCAGGCGTGAGATGTAAAAGATGTGAGTCAAAAGACCACATCTCACGCAAAATGAATAGCAGCAATAATAACGTCCCGCGGCTCATGATCTAGAAATGGTTTGAGCCGCTGGCCGTTCACTCGGAAGGTACTCTCAGAAGATAACTCAGATATATCAATGCTACCGTTATCGTGTACCTTCCTGACCAAGTAGGGTCCTTTCCATTTGCTCTGTAGCTTCCCTGGAAATAATCTAAGCCTTGCATCAAACAACCATACTTTCTGTCCAATCTCAAAATGCTTGTGGCTGATATGAGAATCATGCCACTCTTTGATTTTCTCCTTATAATGTAGGCTGCTTGAGAATGCTGCATCTCTAAGCTCTTCCAAGGCGGCTAACTCTGCCCTCCTCTGGTCTCCTATACCATTTGGATCCATCAATATGTCTGTAACTGCCCAGAGTGACTTGTGTCTCAGCTCGACAGGTAGGTGACAGGGCTTGCCATACACGAGGCGAAAGGGAGATGTACCCAATGGAGTCTTGAAAGATGTCCGATATGCCCACAAGACCGAGTCCAAAAGCTGTGACCAATTCTTTCGGTCAGGGCGGACGACTTTCTGCAAAATATTCTTGATCTCCCTATTCGACACCTCAGCTAGACCATTTGTCTGTGGGTGGTATGGTGTGGCAACACGATGGTCTATGCCGAACTCTCTAGCAAGTGCCTTCACCTGGTCGTTGATGAAATGAGATCCCCCATCAGAAATCAGAACTCGTGGAACTCCGAACCGCGTGATGATGTGCTTCCTCAAAAATCTACAAACGGTCCTCGCATCTGCGGCTCGGGCGGGGATGGCCTCAACCCAACGACTAACATAATCTACGGCCAACAGAATGTACTCAAATCCCTGACTCTTAGGGAATGGACCCATGAAATCGATGCCCCATGCGTCAAAAACCTCACAGAAGTGAATGGGCTGCATCGGCATCATATCACGCTGTCCACAAGTGCCCATCCTCTGACAGTCAGTACATCTCTTCACGAACTCATCAGAGTCCTTGAAGAGTGTAGGCCACCACCAACCGGACTGGAGCACTTTCTGTGCCGTTCTCCTCCCAGAATGATGTCCTCCTGCCTCAAGCTTGTGGCAGTAAGTGAGGACACTATGGTGTTCCTCCTGAGGAATACACCGACGCCAGATGCTATCCCCTCCTTCGTGGTAAAGGATGGGATCCTCCCAGTGGTAGGACTTGGCCTTCGCGAGGAAGGTCTCAAGCCTCTGCCTGGGCCAATCTTGTGGGACTTTCCCAGCAACGAGAAAGTTCACAATATCGGCATACCACGGGAGTGAAGCGATAGCAAGGATCGCCTCATCTGGGAAGGTATCACAAATGGGATCAATCTGCTCTGTCTCCTCAGGCTGCTCTAATCGGGATAAATGGTCCGCCACCACATTCTTGACTCCAGGCTTATCCTTGATCTCAATGTCTAACTCCTGGAGTAGAAGAATCCATCTAGTAAGTCTGGCCTTGGCATCCTTCTTTGACATGAGGTACCTGATGGCGGTGTGATCTGTGTACAAGGTCACTCGGGATCCAATGATATATGATCTGAATTTATCTAGGGCAAACACTACTGCTAGCATCTCCTTCTCTGTGACCGTATAATTCCGCTGGGCGGAATCCAATGTGCGGCTAGCATAGTGTATCGCAAATGGTACTCCATCCCTCCTCTGTCCTAGCACTGCCCCTACGGCAAAATCAGAGGCGTCCCGTCATGATCTCGAATGGGAGAGACCAATCGGGTGGCTGAAGGACAGGAGCCTCTATAACACGCTGTTGGAGAGTCTCAAAGGACGAAAGACACTTGTCATCAACAAGGAACTCGGTGTCTTTCGTCAAGAGATCAGTCAACGGTCGGGCAATCTTGCTGAAATCATGAATGAATCTCCTGTAAAAACCAACGTGCCCCAGAAATGACCGTAACTGCTTCAAATTGGACGGCGGTGTGAGTTTTCTAATGACATCGACCTTGGCTGGATCAACCTCCATGCCTCTGTTGGAGATGATGTGGCCAAGCACCGTCCCTTGAGTCACCATGAAGTGACTCTTCTCCCAAGACAGAACTAAGCGGGTGGCAATGCATCGCTGGAGCACTCGGTCTAGGCAGTCAAGACAGGAATCGAATCCGTCGCCGTAAACCGAGAAGTCGTCCATGAAGACCTCTAAACACTCCCCCACCATGTCCGAAAATATTGACAGCATGCATCTCTGAAAAGTCGCAGGGGCGTTACATAGCCCCAAATGGCATGCGTCGAAAGGCGTATGTACCGAAGGGACAGGTAAAGGTGGTCTTCTCCTGATCCTCAGGAGCGATGGCTACCTGATTGTAGCCCGAGTACCCATCTAGGAAGCAATAATGGCTCTTCCCTGCCAGTCTCTCAATGATCTGATCTATAAAGGGCAGGGGGAAATGGTCCCTTCTTGGTGGCCTGGTTGAGTCTCCTGTAGTCAACGCAGACCCGCCAAGAGGTGGGTACTCGTGTAGCAATCTCCTCTCCCGACTCACTGATCACAGTAGTGATGCCCGTCTTCTTGGGCACCACATGCAAGGGGCTGACCCACTTGGAGTCGGAAATGGGATAAATAAAATCTGCACTCCACCATTTTGATATTTCCTTCATAACAACCTCTCTTAGGTTGGGGTTCAGTCGCCGCTGGAACTCACGCGACGGCTTCGCCCCTTCCTCGAGATAGATATGGTGGGAGCACAACGATGGACTGATCCCATGGAGATCTGCTACGCTCCATCCAATTGCCTTGCGGTTCTTTTCAAGAACCTCCATCAGACGGGATTCTTGTTCTCCAGTCAGATCGGCAGAGATGATGACTGGGTACATCTCAGACTCTCCCGCAAGGAATCGATACTTCAGCGAAGAAGGGAGCGGCTTTAGCTCTGGACAGCTGGGTGCTGGCAAATCTGGCTTCTGAAGAAGATGTGTGTATGCGGATAAGTCTGCCAAATCTGCCTGGGAGAATAACAACGAACTCTCACAAACTGGATCTGGAGAAGGCGGGTCCTCTACATTGTCTCTGATCTGTTCTGCCTCTACCTCCTCCTCTGTAGGCTCAGGTGGATCCAGATCTGGCATCTGATCATAACAATCTGCCCAATCAGATTCTGAATCCGAGGGATCTATATCAGACTCGGTGGCATCAGTACCACCGGAGAACAAGGTGGCATCAGCACCACCATAGAGCAAGGTGGCCTCAGTACCACCATCACTAGAAATCGTGTCGCGATCAAGGTCCGACTCTGCTGACTCAATAGTATCCTGAACCAGGGCTGTGCTCTCCAGACTATCCTCTGCTATCATCTCTGTATCAGATGTATCTGAATATGAGAGGATGGTCTGTGCTGCAGGATCTGCCCAAACGGCCTCATCATCTGTGATCACAAAATCACAGTCCTGGTGGATGTCTGGCTCTGCATCTGTCAGCTGCTCTGAATCTGTACTGCCATGTGAGCGGGATCTAGCTCTGGCTCTGTGGTCCTTAACCGTCTCTATTTGTATACTCTCGTCCTGGACGCGAAAGAATACCTTCCCACTGTCATGATCAGTCACCGCTTTGGCTGTGGCCAAGAACGGGCGACCGAGGATGATGGGGGAATCGGTCAACGAATCAGGGGTCTCCATGTCCAGCACTACGAAGTCCACGGGGAATTGCAAACCCTGAATCGTGACGACAACGTCTCGTAACAACCCCTTTGGCCTCTTGACAGACCGATCAGCAAATTGAAGGTATGTCCTGCTCTGTACAAGAGTGCCCAACTCTAAGTGGTCGAGAAGGGCTGCCGGTAGAAGGTTGATCGACGATCCGCTATCTAAGAGAGTACGGTTGAACCTCTGCTCACTAATCTGACATCTGACATACGGGGCCCCTAAATCTGGCCTCTTAGTCGGCAGATGGTTCTGGATCGCGTTAACACGTGGCTTTGGTCAACACATGAATTTCTGCGGTCTTGTTCCTCTTCGTCCTTCTGACTGTGGTCTTATCTCTCAAGGATCGCTGAAGGAGAGGGATGTGTTGCAAAGCCTCATTGAGGGTCAGCTGGATGTGAAATCGGTCTATCATGCTCTGGCTGAACTCCTCCTGCTCTCTCTTTTTTGGATCTTTTTCTTTTTTCTTCCCCTTCCCCAACTCAAGGGCTCTAGGGAAGGGGATCACAGGGTCCTTCTCAGATGAAGGACTAGGAATAGGCCTAGACGGTTCGATGACCGGATCCTCACAAAAATCATTCACCACAGTGGGATCAGAAAAAACTAAACCTTTTCCTTTATTCAAATCAGAGTTCCGAGATACATTCATGCGAGGAAAGACAACATTTCTATCAACATGAATATTGGTGGCCTCAGTACCACCTCTAGCTGGCTCTAGACGTCTTGCGGCCTCAGTACCGCGGGCTGGCTCGGCTCTGCTGGTGGCGTCAGTACCACCTCCTTGGTGTGGTGAAATGGCGGCCTCAGTATCGCCGGTGGAATCAGCATCTCTGGTGGCATCAGTACCACCGTCATCATGATGTGCGGCTTCAGTACCGCTCTCCTCTTCCTCATCTGGCGCTCTAGATGGATCCTCGTGTTGTCGCTCAGATGAGGCGCCGCCTGCTGGTCTTCTACCGCTCCTAAGTGTGACAAAATCAGCATCAAATAAATCCGAAGATGTATCATCAAATGGGTCACTAGGAGTGGCAAATTCAGTGTGAATTACCTGCTCAGATTTCCTCTTCAAGCTATTCGGATTCGGCTCGATCTGTGCAGGGATGGCGGCCTTCCCTCTCATCAGGTCCCGCATCTCCTGGCGGAACTCGTCCATTTCCCGTCTAAATGTAGCCTGCTGCTCTGTGAAGAGGCGGGCTAACTCATCCGTGGCTGGGCTCTCATGGGAACCCGACGGGTTGCCTCTCTGGTAATGAGGCTGCTGGACCTGGTGCTGCTGTGGCTGAGAGGGGTAAGAGGAATGATGCTGCTGCTGGTGAGCCTGCTGCTCACGTCTCCAATTCTGTCCCTGCTGCTGGTAGGGACGAGATACGAATGATGATGGCTGGTGTGGCTGGTATGCAGGGGGCTGCTGGTGATCTCTCTGCTGGGAGTACTGCCCTCCCTGACCGGCTGGCTGCTGTTGGGACTGGTTACCCCCATTCCCCCACCTGAATCCGGGATGGTCTCGTCGGATTCCAGGTTGAGGACGGTCATACCAAATCCCGTTGACATCCATCAACGGCTCAGCGTCAAAGGGGTCTGGTGGCAGTGCTGCCAGAGGCTGATCCGGCTGATATACCACCATCTGTAAGTCTGGAGATGGTGGTGACTGGTAGGAGGGCTGCTGCTGCTGGTACGGCTCCGCCTGTACAAGGTGAACTTGTCTAGGCTGCTGTGAGGAGCTGGAGCGCTGGGACGAGCTGCGGCTGCCACCGGAATCGCCTCGCGACAGAAGACGGGGCTGAGGAGCCGTCTGTGCCTCCTGAAGACACAAGAGCTGGGTCTTCATGTCGCTCAGAGTTTGTGCCATTTGCTCCATCTGAGTTATGCCCTGGCACTGCTTCTTCTCTATGATTTCCATGCGGTCCAACTTCTCGCTGATAATCCCCATGTCCGCAGTGGCCGACTCTGCCTGTGCGGCCGCAACTGTGGATGAACTGGATGGACCCTGCATCAACCCGTGCTATCCGCTGATACTGCACGGGTCCTGGCGGCTGCTGAGCTCTCTGAGTATACAACCGAGTCTGGGACATCACCATGTAATTTTCTGCCATCTCCTCGTAGATGGCCCAGACTTGGTTGTGGTCCTTGGCAAAATAGGACCCGCCGCAAGAAGCATTCACCAGACCCTGGAGCTCTGGTGTCATCCCACTGAAGAAGCTCTGAACTAGGTTCGGCTTCGAGATGTCGTGGTGTGGGCATCTGTCCAGAAGCTCTCTGAACCTCTCCCATGCTTCGTGGAATTGCTCATTAGGGAGCATGGAGAAGTTATTGATCAGGGCCCTCGCTGCATTCGTCCGCCCGAGTGGATAGTACTTGTTCAAGTACTCGGTGCGGAGCTGATCCCAGGTGTAAACAAACTTCCCTAGATGTTTCAGCCAGGCGGCTGCTCTATCTGCCAGTGAAAAAGGGAAGGCCATCATTCGAATCGTATCTTGGTCCACATGACGGTCGTGGACAGTGCTGCAGATCATCAGAAACTCCTGGAGATGGAGATGGGGTTCCTCAGTGGCAAGTCCATGAAAGTGAGGAAGCATCTGCAGGGTGTTCGGAGGGAACTTGAAGTCCCCCACGATGGCAGGTACTACCACCCAATGGTGCATCAGTGTAGATCCGGGGTTGTGTAGTTCCCGCATCGTTCTCGGTGGTCCTCCCTCCGGCTGCGGCTGCCGCTGCGGCAGCTGCTGCTGCGGCTGCTGCCTCTGCATCAGCGTCAGGAATGTCCTCAGGCTCGCTCGGTTCTTCTCGCTCTCTTCGGAGTCGCTCCATCTCCCTTCTCATCTCAATCATAAATGCCCCCTGATCGCGTAACTGCTGCTGAACCGTCTCTAAAGATGGCGATCAGGGTGGAGTTGATCGCTCCCTGGTCTAAGACAAAGTGTTCGGGCTGGCGATCGACTACCGGCTCCGGCCATAGTGACGTCTGCAAAATCAGATGAGCCCAACTCAGGTTCTGTTAAATCAATTCGTCTTTCCTCGGGCTCATGTCTCTCAGTAGGAAAAGAAAGGGGTCGAGGGGGAACAGGGTGGAATCGTACTCGGGCCCGGAGAGCTGGTCTCGACTCTCACGGGCCAACCTAGATGATGGAGGAGACGCGCCTGAAAGCGGTGCAGCCAGAGGCTGCCTAAGAGATCGTCTACCCATCATCTTGATCTGGCGAGTTGGGCGGATTGGATCTGGAGAAAATATGATCACAAAGCAAACCCCTTGTTCACCAACTCAACACAATCTGAAGACCGTGAAAGATCGGTCAATTTATCTTGTCAATTTTATTTGGTGAACACACAAGATATCAGAGCGATTACGTGACCTGTTGGGATACCCGATACTCTCTCAACCGACTGTCCCGCACAGAAGAGTCGGTAATCAGTCGAGATGAGCACCGGAGGGCTTTACCTAGTGTTCGGGTCACTCTCTCGCACAATCAAACCAAACAATGAGGGGGTTGCTCTCCCCAAGACAAATTTTTAATGTGAGTGTCTTTTAGGGTCAATAGAGTTATCCAGTCCCAATTTTTATTGTTTTTCTTTTTTTTTAAATTTTTTTTTTTCAAAATAAATACAAGCGGCCTAACGGTTTTTCCGATTCTCCTGATGATTAAGCCAAACACAGGGGGAGAAGACGAAAAAGCCAATGTGCGACGAAATCAATGATGCATGCAGAGAAAGAAATGCGTACCTTGTCTCCAGCACTCTACATGCAAGTGATCCGCGCAGAATTTAAATACAGAATTAAACTACCTAAATGATGCAACGAGGAAAACCCGAGTCCTAGATGAGCAATTTCTATTGATCGTGAAGAACAATAGTTAGCTAATTCGGAATCGAGTCCGGAGTCCGATCTTGGGAGTCACTCGGTGCCCGCCACAACGGGTCCTGCCAGCGCTGTATGTGACTCCTCACGGCACGTGGTCTCAAATCCAATTAAACTAACTTTTTCTGTGAATTTTATTAAGGTCCAATTACGTATATAGGAACAGATATTCTATTAAGTGTTGGGCCTTAAGAATCTACGTCACAATCAATCAAAATTCCTATGTCTAGGGGCTCGAGAAAACCGCGTAAACACCGGAAAAGGCAGCTAGCTATAAAAACCACGATAAAAGCCGCGAAAATCCAAATGGGTCCCCTGAGTACACCGGTACTCAGCGAAACAGACCCGCAAAGTTTACAAGTGTCCACAGTTCAAAGTTTGAGTCCTAAGTTATTACAAAAATAAATTGTTCTCTCTCTCTCTCTGAATAGAAAATTTCTTCGCCTCTCTCTCTTCCTCCTGCGCGGGTCCTCCAAATAGTAACTCCAAGTCGTCCAAGTAGTACCTCGCACAAAAATCAAAGAGAGATGGTCAGAAAACAATAATAATGTAGAGAGACAAAAATCTAAGAATGAAAACTGACTACAAAGCCGTGCTCCCCGGCAACGGCGCCATTCTGACGACGCGAAAATCCGAACAACTAAGGTAAAGGTATAAATGATATAGGTCGTTGCGACCTCAGTCACTCGAATGCGTCAGTCAAGAAAAATCAATCACTCAAATAAGATAAATCAATAAAATTCAGAGAAGTGATCCTGCTATAGGATTAACCTGGTATAGCTCCCAGGGTCGAACTCAAGGAGCACAGATTGGCTAAAGAAGCCTACGATGTAGTCAGAGTCCAAAAGAATCTTTTTTTATGGTTTTTATTTGTTTTTATAATTTTTTAGAATTTTTAAACAATGAGAAAATGAGAGAAAGTAAATACAAGGCAACTTTAACAATTAATTACACACTCCAAAAATAATGCAAAAATCAAGGAAAAATGGTTTTTATGTTTTAAATGTTTTTTACTGTTTTTGGTGAATTTTTGGAATTTTTCTAATGGACAAATTATTTATTAAAAATCAAACAATGCGACAAAAATAGGGTACTGTCCAGCAAGGCTTAAGACCCAAAAATAAAATAATTTTGGATCTCAAAAAGCCCTGAAGGTAATTTTCCTATAATCTAGAAAGAATAAGGAAAATTTAGGCACCCTAATTATTGTTTTTGGATTTTTAATTTATTTACTACAATTTTTATGAGTTTTTAGGGGTTTTTCAATTTTTAGGGTTTTTAAGAGGTGAAAAATAGCCAAAATTGGCTAGAACATCAAACAACCAGTAAACAACAATATCAAATTTTTTTAGAATTTTTAATGGAGTTTTTATATTTTTTTGGTAATTTTAAAGTCCAACAGTGGCGAAAATATGGGTTTTTGAATTTTTAAAAATAATAAATGAAATCAAAAATGTCCCCAAAAATCATAGAAATTCCTACACCATGGCAGGAGCCATGTGTCAAAATCTCATTGGATTTGGAGGTGGTTTGATATTTATTCAAAAATGAAGAAGAGGGCACTGTGCATAGGGACCTAAGTGCAAATACCCAAAAGTTCTGGGGTCCTGGTGCAAAATACCCAAGAAGTCACGTGCCAAGCACGTGCCTGGGGCACTCAAGGACCTAAATGTAATAAAAATAAGTTCCCAGGACCAATTGATAACTCGTATCAAAAGTCCAGGGGCTTATATGCAATTTACCCAAAATAAAAACGCACATGCGCATATATAATGCTCACAGGGGTATATATGCAAATAAACAAAACTTTTCATTCATTGCATAACATTCCAGAACTACAGGGCTAAAGATGCAAATAACCCAACAAAACACGTGACGAAGCACGTGGGTCTCTACTGGCAGGGGTATAATTGCAAATAAAATTAAGCGCGAGGGTCTCTATGCAAATATCCCAGAAAATAAACAACGTGAATTAAAAGTTACAGGACTAAACTGAAATAAACAAACTACGAAGGGGCCCTATGATATTTACCCCTTTATTAATGAAGCGTTGGATGCGCGCCACGTGTAGATCGAACGGCTGCGGCTGGTGGGCGCTCCAGATGGCTCCTCCTCTGATCGGACGGTACTGGTAGCTCCAAGGATGGACGGCCAAGATCTGAACTGGAGCGAGGAGGACGATCGGACGGCGATGGAGGGTCCTCGAAGAACTGATGGCCGGCGAACTTCGCCGGCCTCGTGAAGGCGTCTCCTCTCTCCTCTGCTGCGCCTGAAGGTCGGAGAAGCTCCGACGTGAAGTTCCGCAGCTGCTACTGGTCTCCGGTGGTCAAACCGAGCTCCGAGGAGCTCGAGCAAGGACGGCGGAGAAGAAGCTCCTGGCTTGAAGTTGGGGGGGCCTCAGACGCCTCCCTTTGGACCTGCAAAAGAGTTCAGAAGCTTCACGGGTCGAGGGCAAAGTGCCTCGACCCAAGAAGGCGGGGTGAAAGTGGACGGTGCGGCGTGGCGAAAGAGCTCCGGCGAAGCGACGGCGAGGGAACTCGAATCCCAGATCCTGTGCGATCTGGGTTGTGCGAATGGGTGAAGAAGGTGCGTGGGAACACGGTGAAGGTGAAGGTCGGGTCGGATGATCGAGATGAAACGTGAGATGGTCGGAATCAGGGAAATGGGTCGGAGATGAGAATTGGGCGAAATCCTAAATTAGAAGAAATTAAAAGAAATTAAGGCTACCTGATGGATGCTGGAGACTGTGGTGGAGCTGGTCTTGCTCCTGGTCGTAGCTTCGAAGGGCGTCAAGGCCTGAAGCTCGGTGCTCGACGCCGGCGGCGGAGCAAGGACGGCGAAGGTCGCCGGATCGATGGATACGCTTCCTCGCCTCACTGCAACACGGGCACAGCTTGCTGTCACTCTTGCGGAGCCGATGGAGGTCACGGGGAAGGAAGAGAAGGGCCAAAGATGGCGCGCGAAGGCGGCGGAGGGGAAGAATATATAGAGTGACCGGGCGATTAGGGTTGAGGGTGGACAGCGATGGAAAGCTTCGATTTCGTGGCGAAGGATCCGGCGAGGGAGAGGGATGAATGGCGAAGAATCCGGGCGCAGGGGTTGAGTGGGTGACAGCCTGGAGCGCGTGGGAAAAATCGGGGAAGAAGGCGCGGCACGCGACGTCCAGAATAGGAAGGAGACCGCGGGGGAGTTGACCGGGGTCAACATTCCCCCGTGGACCAGTCAGACGCTGCCACGTGTGCCCGGTTTTTGTTTTATTATTTTAGGGTAGAAATAGGTCGAATTAGAAAAAACTTAAAACATGAAATATTTTTCTTTTATTTTTTTCTATTTTTTGGTGATTTTTAATTAATTTTTGGAAATAAAAATAGGTTAGCTCTATATATAGGTATTTGTACACTATATGGATTTTTATTTTTGATTTTTATTTGTTATTTTTAGGTGTTTTTATGCTAATTTTGTATTTTATTTATTTACAACATAAAATATGGAATAAAAGAATATTTTTATTTCATTTTTATCACTTATATACAAGGGTGAAATAAATGGATATATACATTTATACACATGGTATTTATACAATGTATTTTTGGTATTTTTCACTTTGTAATTTTTATTTGATTTTTGATTTGTTTCTTTTTATTTATTTTATTTACAAAATATGTCATAGAATTTTCACAAAAAGTTTAGAAAATAAATGAATTTATTTACAAGGTTAAATAAATACAAAGGTGTGGTTTATACACATGGAGAAGGGGTATTTTTGAATTTTTGATTTTTATCTTTTTGTTTTGTTTTTAATAGAATATACACACAATATATACAAGTATATTTTTTGGGTGAGGAAAATATATAGTTTTATGTATTTACAAATATATACATATGTGAGCCCCTATCTCCCTCTACTTTGGCTTTTATGCGGTCAGGCCCATGCTGAGCCCTCCCTTGGGTTAGGTTGCTCAATATTTATTCTAAATATTTCCCTCTTTTTCTTTTTGCTCTTTATTCTTTTATTTTGTGCACAAAAACATGCTAATTATAGGTTTTTACACAATGCATGCTTTTGGTAATTAATTGTATTTACACATATCTACATGTATTTGAAAAGGTTTTTGTAGCTAAAATAGAAGAATAAAGAGTGATGAATGGGTATTCATCACGAGCCTGAGGACATTCCTGACGCTGATGCAGAGGCAGCAGCCGCAGCAGCAGCTGCCGCAGCGGCAGCCGCAGCCGGAGGAGGACCACCGAGAACGATGCGGGAACTACACAACCCCGGATCTACACTGATGCACCATTGGGTGGTAGTACCTGCCATCGTGGGGGACTTCAAGTTCCCTCCGAACACCCTGCAGATGCTTCCTCACTTTCATGGACTTGCCACTGAGGAACCCCATCTCCATCTCCAGGAGTTCTTGATGATCTGCAGCACTGTCCACGACCGTCATGTGGACCAAGATACGATTCGAATGATGGCCTTCCCTTTTTCACTGGCAGATAGAGCAGCCGCCTGGCTGAAACATCTAGGGAAGTTTGTTTACACCTGGGATCAGCTCCGCACCGAGTACTTGAACAAGTACTATCCACTCGGGCGGACGAATGCAGCGAGGGCCCTGATCAATAACTTCTCCATGCTCCCTAATGAGCAATTCCACGAAGCATGGGAGAGGTTCAGAGAGCTTCTGGACAGATGCCCACATCACGACATCTCGAAGCCGAACCTAGTTCAGAGCTTCTTCAGTGGGATGACACCAGAGCTTCAGGGTCTGGTGAATGCTTCTTGCGGCGGGTCCTACTTTGCCAAGGACCACAACCAAGTCTGGGCCATCTACGAGGAGATGGCAGAAAATTACATGGTGATGTCCCAGACTCGGTTGTACACTCAGAGATCTCAGCAGCCGCCAGGACCCGTGCAGTATCAGCGGATAGCACGGGTTGATGCAGGTCCATCCAGTTCATCCACAGTTGCGGCCGCACAGGCAGAGTCGGCCACTGCGGACATGGGGATTATCAGCGAGAAGTTGGACCGCATGGAAATCATAGAGAAGAAGCAGTGCCAGGGCATAACTCAGATGGAGCAAATGGCACAAACTCTGAGCGACATGAAGACCCAGCTCTTGTGTCTTCAGGAGGCACAGACGGCTCCTCAGCCCCGTCTTCTGTCGCGAGGCGATTCCGGCGGCAGCCGCAGCTCGTCCCAGCGCTCCAGCTCCTTGCAGCAGCCTAGACAAGTTCACCTTGTACAGGCGGAGCCGTACCAGCAGCAGCAGCCCTCCTACCAGTCACCACCATCTCCAGACTTACAGATGGTGGTATATCAGCCGGATCAGCCTCTGGCAGCACTGCCACCAGACCCCTTTGATGCTGAGCCGTTGATGGATGTCAACGGGATCTGGTATGACCGTCCTCAACCTGGAATCCGACGAGACCATCCCGGATTCAGGTGGGGGAATGGGGGTAACCAGTCCCAACAGCAGCCAGCCGGTCAGGGAGGGCAGTACTCCCAGCAGAGAGATCACCAGCAGCCCCCTGCATACCAGCCACACCAGCCATCATCATTCGTACCTCGTCCCTACCAGCAGCAGGGACAGAATTGGAGACGTGAGCAGCAGGCTCACCAGCAGCAGCATCATTCCTCTTACCCCTCTCAGCCACAGCAGCACCAGGTCCAGCAGCCTCATTACCAGAGAGGCAACCCGTCGGGCTCCCATGAGAGCCCAGCCACGGATGAGTTAGCCCGCCTCTTCACAGAGCAGCAGGCTACATTTAGACGGGAAATGGACGAGTTCCGCCAGGAGATGCGGGACCTGATGAGAGGGAAGGCCGCCATCCCTGCACAGATCGAGCCGAATCCGAATAGCTTGAAGAGGAAATCTGAGCAGGTAATTCACACTGAATTTGCCACTCCTAGTGACCCATTTGATGATACATCTTCGGATTTATTTGATGCTGATTTTGTCACACTTAGGAGCGGTAGAAGACCAGCAGGCGGCGCCTCATCTGAGCGACAACACGAGGATCCATCTAGAGCGCCAGATGAGGAAGAGGAGAGCGGTACTGAAGCCGCACATCATGATGACGGTGGTACTGATGCCACCAGAGATGCTGATTCCATCGGCGGTACTGAGGCCGCCATTTCACCACATAGAGGAGGTGGTACTGACGCCACCAGCAGAGCCGAGCCAGCCCGCGGTACTGAGGCCGCAAGACGTCTAGTTATGGAGCCAGCTAGAGGTGGTACTGAGGCCACCAATATTCATGTTGATAGAAATGTTGTCTTTCCTCGCATGAATGTATCTCGAAACTCTGATTTGAATAAAGGAAAAGGTTTAGTTTCTTCTGATCCCACTGTGGTGAATGATTTTTGTGAGGATCCGGTCATCGAACCGTCTAGGCCTATTCCTAGTCCTTCATCTGAGAAGGACCCTGTGATCCCCTTCCCTAGAGCCCTTGAGTTGGGGAAGAGGAAGAAAAAAGAAAAAGATCCAAAAAAGAGAGAGCAGGAGGAGTTCAGCCAGAGCATGATAGACCGATTTCACATTCAGCTGACCCTCAATGAGGCTTTGCAACACATCCCTCTTCTTCAGCGATCCTTGAGAGATAAGACCACAATCAGGAGAAAGAAGAGGAATAAGACCGCAGAAATTCATGTGTTGACAAAAGCCACGTGTTACGCGATCCAGAACCATCTGCCGACTAAGAGGCCAGATTTAGGGGCCCCGTATGTCAGATGTCAGATTAGTGAGCAGAGGTTCAACCGTACTCTACTAGATAGCGGATCGTCGATCAACCTTCTTCCGGCAGCCCTTCTCGATCACTTAGAGTTGGGCACTCTTGTACAGAGCAGGACATACCTTCAGTTTGCTGATCGGTCTGTCAAGAGGCCAAAAGGGTTGTTGCGAGACGTTGTCGTCACGATTCAGGGTTTGCAATTCCCCGTGGACTTCGTAGTGCTGGACATGGAGACCCCTGACTCGTTGACCGATTCCCCCATCATTCTCGGTCGCCCATTCTTGGCCACAGCCAAAGCGGTGACTGACCATGACAGTGGGAAGGTATTCTTTCGCTTCCAGGGCGAGAGTATACAAATAGAGACGGTTAAGGACCACAGAGCCAGAGCCAGATCCCGCTCACATGGCAGTACAGATTCAGAGCAGCTGACAGACGTAGAGCCGGACATCCACCAGGACTGTGATTTTGTGATCACAGATGATGAGGCAGTTTGGGCAGATCCTGCAGCACAGACCATCCTCTCATATTCAGATACAGCTGATGCAGAGACGATAGCAGAGGATAGTCTGGAGAGCACAGCCTTGGTTCAGGATACTATTGAGTCAGCAGAGTCGGACCTTGATCGCGACACGATTTCCAGTGATGGTGGTACTGAGGCCACCTTGTTCTATGGTGGTGCTGATGCCACCTTGTTCTCCGGTGGTGCTGATGCCACCGAGTCTGATATAGATCCCTCGGATTCAGAATCTGATTGGGCAGATTGTAATGATCAGATGCCAGATCTGGATCCACCTGAGCCTACAGAGGAGGAGGTAGAGGCAGAACAGATCAGAGACAATGTAGAGGATCCGCCTTCTCCAGATCCAGTTTGTGAGAGTTCGTTGTTATTCTCCCAGGCAGATTTGGCAGAATTATCCGCATACACACATCTTCTTCAGAAGCCAGATTTGCCAGCACCCAGCTGTCCAGAGCTAAAGCCGCTCCCTACTTCGCTGAAGTATCGATTCCTTGCGGGAGAGTCTGAGATGTACCCAGTCATCATTTCTGCCGATCTGACTGGAGAACAAGAATCCCGTCTGATGGAGGTTCTTGAAAGGAACCGCAAGGCAATTGGATGGAGCGTAGCAGATCTCCATGGGATTAGTCCCTCGTTGTGCTCCCACCATATCTATCTTGAGGAAGGGGCGAAGCCGTCGCGTGAGTTCCAGCGGCGACTGAACCCCAACCTAAGAGAGGTTGTCATGAAGGAAATATCAAAATGGTGGAGTGCAGATTTTATTTATCCCATTTCCGACTCCAAGTGGGTCAGCCCCTTGCATGTGGTGCCCAAGAAGACGGGCATCACTACTGTGATCAGTGAGTCGGGAGAGGAGATTGCTACACGAGTACCCACCTCTTGGCGGGTCTGCGTTGACTACAGGAGACTCAACCAGGCCACCAAGAAGGACCATTTCCCCCTGCCCTTTATTGATCAGATCATAGAGAGACTGGCAGGGAAGAGCCATTATTGCTTCTTAGATGGGTACTCGGGCTACAACCAAGTGGCCATCGCTCCTGAGGATCAGGAGAAGACCACCTTTACCTGTCCCTTCGGTACTTACGCTTTTCGACGCATGCCATTTGGGCTATGTAACGCCCCTGCGACTTTTCAGAGATGCATGCTGTCAATATTTTTGGACATGGTAGGGGAGTGTTTAGAGGTCTTCATGGACGACTTCTCGGTTTACGGCGACGGTTTCGATTCCTGTCTTGACTGCCTAGACCGAGTACTCCAGCGATGCATTGCTACCCGCTTGGTTCTGTCTTGGGAGAAGAGTCACTTCATGGTGACTCAAGGGACGGTGCTTGGCCACATCATCTCCAACAGAGGCATGGAGGTTGATCCGGCCAAGGTCGATGTCATTAGAAAACTCACACCGCCGTCCAATTTGAAGCAGTTACGGTCATTTTTGGGGCACGTTGGTTTTTACAGGAGATTCATTCATGATTTCAGCAAGATTGCCCGACCGTTGACTGATCTCTTGACGAAAGACACCGAGTTCCTTGTTGATGACAAATGTCTTTCGTCCTTTGAGACTCTCCAGCAGTGTGTAATTGAGGCTCCTGTCCTTCAGCCACCCGATTGGTCTCTCCCATTCGAGATCATGACGGACGCCTCTGATTTTGCCGTAGGGGCCGTGCTAGGACAGAGGAGGGATGGAGTACCATTTGCGATACACTATGCTAGCCGCACATTGGATTCTGCCCAGCGGAATTATACGGTCACAGAGAAGGAGATGCTAGCAGTAGTGTTTGCCCTAGATAAATTCAGATCATATATCATTGGATCCCGAGTGACCTTGTACACAGATCACACCGCCATCAGGTACCTCATGGCAAAGAAGGATGCCAAGGCTAGATTGACTAGATGGATCCTTCTACTCCAGGAGTTCGACATTGAGATCAAGGATAAGCCTGGAGTCAAGAATGTGGTGGCGGACCATTTATCCCGATTAGAGCAGCCTGAGGAGACAGAGCAGATTGATCCCATTTGTGATACCTTCCCAGATGAGGCGATCCTTGCTATCGCTTCACTCCCGTGGTATGCCGATATTGTGAACTTTCTCGTTGCTGGGAAAGTCCCACAAGATTGGCCCAGGCAGAGGCTTGAGACCTTCCTTGCGAAGACCAAGTCCTACCGCTGGGAGGATCCCATCCTTTACCACGAAGGAGGGGATAGCATCTGGCGTCGGTGTATTCCTCAGGAGGAACACCATAGTGTCCTCACTTACTGCCACAAGCTTGAGGCAGGAGGACATCATTCTGGGAGGAGAACGGCACAGAAAGTGCTCCAGTCCGGTTTGTGGTGGCCTACACTCTTCAAGGACTCTGATGAGTTCGTGAAGAGATGTACTGACTGTCAGAGGATGGGCACTTGTGGACAGCGTGATATGATGCCGATGCAGCCCATTCACTTCTGTGAGGTTTTTGACGCATGGGGCATCGATTTCATGGGTCCATTCCCTAAGAGTCAGGGATTTGAGTACATTCTGTTGGCCGTAGATTATGTTAGTCGTTGGGTTGAGGCCATCCCCGCCCGAGCCGCAGATGCGAGGACCGTTTGTAGATTTTTGAGGAAGCACATCATCACGCGGTTCGGGGTTCCACGAGTTCTGATTTCTGATGGGGGATCTCATTTCATCAACGACCAGGTGAAGGCACTTGCTAGAGAGTTCGGCATAGACCATCGTGTTGCCACACCATACCATCCACAGACAAATGGTCTAGCTGAGGTGTCGAATAGGGAGATCAAGAATATTTTGCAGAAAGTCGTCCGCCCTGACCGAAAGAATTGGTCACAGCTTTTGGACTCGGTCTTGTGGGCATATCGGACGTCTTTCAAGACTCCATTGGGTACATCTCCCTTTCGCCTCGTGTATGGCAAGCCCTGTCACCTACCTGTTGAGCTGAGGCACAAGTCACTCTGGGCAGTCACAGATATTCTTATGGATCCAAATGGTATAGGAGACCAAAGGAGGGCAGAGTTAGCCGCCTTGGAAGAGCTTAGAGATGCAGCTTTCTCAAACAGTCTACATTATAAGGAGAAAGTAAAGGAGTGGCATGATTCTCATATCAGCCACAAACATTTTGAGAATGGACAGAAAGTATGGCTGTTTGATGCAAGGCTTAGATTATTTCCAGGGAAGCTACAGAGCAAATGGAAAGGACCCTATTTGGTCAGGAAGGTACACGATAACGGTAGCATTGATATATCTGAGTTATCTTCTGAGAGTACCTTCCGAGTGAACGGCCAGCGGCTCAAACCATTTCTAGATCATGAGCCGCGGGACGTTATTATTGCTGCTATTCATTTTGCGTGAGATGTGGTCTTTTGACTCACATCTTTTACATCTCACGCCTGATTTTCACTGTTCCTCCGCCTGTATAGATCCAGTTGTCCATATCATTCTATTCTTTAGTCCCACGTCCCATCTTTCATCTTATGATTATGCTATACTTAGGGTGTACTTTACCCTAAGTATAGGGGGGATGTCGGACCTGTGAGTATTCTTTTCATTCTTTCTGCTCTTGTTTTTGTTGCCTATACTTAGGGATATTTTACCCTAAGTATAGGGGGGGCAGATTCTGTATCTTCTTCACTCGGCTTTCCCTTCATGTACAGCTTTCTATACTTAGGATTAGTTAATCCTAAGTATAGGGGGAAACCACCGAGTTCCTCTCATTCTATTCATTTATTCGTTCCTGTACTTAGCCACTCCTTTTCACTTCCCTTGTACTAAGCACGAGTTATGTCTTCTTCATCGCTCTTGATCACTCTGAGGACATCGTTCGAGCTAAGTATAGGGGGAGTGTGTATATATTTCATATATACTTTAGCCATAACTCGTACTTTGTGTGAGTGTGTTAATAAATAAAATGGCTAAAAGTCACAAAAATTAAAATTTTTTCATGTACATAAACCTCTTTCTTGCACATACATAGCTAGTGTACAAAGTATTTTTGTAAAAATGATTTCAAAAATCTTTTGTGTAAAGCTTGTGTAAATATTTTGTATCAAAATTATGTATATAGTACAAATTTTTTTTCAAAATGTTTTGAAAATCAAAAGTTTGCAAAAATCTTGTGTAAATGTGTGTAAATATCTTTTTGCAAAACTTGCACTTCATGCATCATTCATGATTTCAAAACATTTTTCAAAATTTTTGCATGATTGTAAAATATTTGTAAATAGCATCTTTTGTACATATATGTATATAGTTTTTCCTGGACGAGAGTTGACATTTAAATTAAGCCTGGAATTAAATTGAGAAATGGAGCTTGAACAAGATCTTAATTCACTTAACTTCAAGAGGAACCTTGTAGGACTTAGGGTTAAGGCTTTTCAGGTCCATAAGGACTTAATTCTTTGAGTCCACTAGGCTATGAGCATATGTCATCTTGATGAGCCTAAGTAGAGCACTTAACAACACACGCATGACTCTCAGAGACAATGGCTTAACTTGCACCTGCACTTTACACATGGCTCTCCATGGATGAGGTGGTGAGGAGGCAGTTTCCTTTGGCTTGGGGTAGCATATGAGGGTAGTACTTCTAGGCGGAACCTCTCTTCTTCTTATAGTGAAGGAAGTGCACCTCAACTTGGTCTAGTGGTGTTGAAAGCTAAAGACAGAAGCTGTGGGTTGCAATAAAGCTTCAAAAGAGGGATAGTCTACTGGCTCAAGGAGAAATTTCTTATATATGCTGCACCATGTAGATATGTTGTACAGAAGTTGTTGAAAAAAAAAAAATAAAAAAATAAATATGCAAAAAGAACTCCAAAAAAAGTGGTGGGTCGGATTGAAAATTTAATAACCCCACCGGAGTGAAAAGCAAAAGCTTATGGTATCATGTTACATCTCATGAAGCTTGCAGCGGGAGACTTAGCTACACTGGCTAAGCTTCCAAAACTCTATACTTCTACCCCCTCTCCTTGAGCTGGTTGCACTTGAACTTAGAAGGGAATACCCCGCTTCTCGAGGAAAGAGTTGCTAGACTGAGGCATTAGAGTTACCAGGTTGAGGGAGGTTGTTTCTTTGTTACTTCTGAGGTGGGGAGCCACATATCACTTACACTGCATGGAAAGATTCATGGTCATTAGAGTTTGTGTATGTAGACTTGTTCTGATCTGGTTTATTGAGGAGTCTTGTCCATAGACTGGTGGAACTTGGAGGCTGTTGAGTTTTAGGCTTAAGTCCAAATAAGGTTCCGACACATTAATAATCCAAAGATCTGATCAAGCTCCATATTTCAATTTAATGAAGGAAAATTTAATAAGTCAACCTTGATCCATGTACATCCTCTTTTTCTTTTTCTTTTTCTTTCTTTTTCACTTCTTTTTCAAATAAGTGTTTGCTAAGGGACTAGCAAAGTTAAAGCATAGGGGGTGATGAATACCCATTCATCACTCTTTATTCTTCTATTTTAGCTACAAAAACCTTTTCAAATACATGTAGATATGTGTAAATACAAATAAATACCAAAAGCATGCATTGTGTAAAAACCTATAATTAGCATGTTTTTGTGCACAAAATAAAAGAATAAAGAGCAAAAAGAAAAAGAGGGAAATATTTAGAATAAATATTGAGCAACCTAACCCAAGGGAGGGCTCAGCATGGGCCTGACCGCATAAAAGCCAAAGTAGAGGGAGATAGGGGCTCACATATGTATATATTTGTAAATACATAAAACTATATATTTTCCTCACCCAAAAATATGCTTGTACATATTGTGTGTATATTCTATTAAAAACAAAATAAAAAGATAAAAATCAAAAATTCAAAAATACCCCTTCACCATGTGTATAAACCACACCTTTGTATTTATTAAACCTTGTAAATAAATTCATTTATTTTCTAAACTTTTTGTACAAATTCTATGTTATATTTTGTAAATAAAATAAATAAAAAGAAACAAAATAAAAATCAAATAAAAATCACAAAATAAAAAATACAAAAATACATTGTATAAATACCATGTACATAAGTGTATTCAACCATTTATTTCACCCTTGTATATAAGTGATAAAAATAGAATAAAAATATTCTTTTATTCCATATTTTATGTTGTAAATAAATAAAATACAAAATGAGCATAAAAACACATAAAAATAACAAATAAAAAATCAAAAAATAAAAATCCATGTAGTGTACATATACCTATATATAGAGCTAACCTATTTTTATTTCCAAAAATTAAATAAAAATCACCAAAAAATAGAAAAAAATAAAAGAAAAATATTTCATGTTTCGAGTTTCTTTTAATTCGGCCTATTTCTACCCTAAAATAAATAAACAAAATTCGGTACACGTGGCAGAGCCTGACTGGTCCACGGGGGACTGTTGACCCCGGTCAACTCCCCCGCGACCTCCTTCCTATTCTGGACAACGCGTGCCACCCCATCTTCGCCGATTTATCCACGCTTCTCCAGGCTGTCCCCCACTCAACCCCCGTGCCCGGATTCTTCGCCAATCATCCCTCATCCTCGCCGGATCCTCCGCCATCAAATCCACGCCTTCCTTAGCCGTCGAGCCTCAACCCTAGTCGCCCCTGTCACTCTATATAACCACCATCTCCGCCGCCTCCGCGCCCCATCTTTGGCCCTTCTCTTCCTTCCCCGTGACCTCCATTGGCTTCGCGAGAGTGACAGCAAGCGGCAGCCCTTGTTGCAGTGAGGCAAGGAGGCGTATCCACTGATCCGGCGAACTTCGCCGTTCTTGCTCCGCCGCCAGCGTCGAGCACCGAGCTTCAGGCCTTGACGCCCTTCGAAGCTACGACCCGGAGATAGCCACGCTCCAGCACAGTCTCCAGCATCCATCAGGTAGCCTTAATTTCTTTTAATTTCTTCTAATTTAGGATTTCGCCCAAATCATTGCTCCGACGTACATCTCCGATTCCGACCGCTTCGCGTCTCATCTCGACCATCCGACCCTCCCATCACCTTCGCCAGCTCCCCGCACACCTTCTTCACCCATTCGCACAACCCAGATCGCACAGGATCTGGGAGTCGAGCTCCACCGCCGTCGCATCGCCGGAGCTCTTCCGCCCCACCGCACCTATCACCTTCACGCCACCTAACCGGGTCGAGGCACTTTGCCCTCGACCCGCGAAGCTTCTTGACCACTTTGCAGGTCCAAAGGAGGTGTCTGAGCCTCCTTCACAGTTCAGCCAGGAGCTTCCAGCCGCCAAGCCTCGCCGGAGCCCTTCCAGGGCTCGGTTGGGCTATTGGCCGTCACCGTCAGCTGCGGGCAACCACCAGGAACGTGTTCAGACCTTCAGGCGCAGCTGAGGAGGACCGGAGTGCACGCAGGAGGCCGGCGAAGTTCGCCGGCATCGAGTTCTTCCTCCATCTTCCAGAGCCGTCCGATGAGCCCTCGCTCCAGTTCTAATCCTAGCCGTTCATTTGAAGAGGAGCAGCAGCCGTCGATCAATCAGAGGATCTCATCCGGACCGTTGCATCCGAGGAGAGAGGCGCAATAGCCCAGCACCGCTCGATCGTCCACGTGCCTCTCCCTCCGCCGTCGATCGAGCCCAGGAGCCAAAGAAGTAAAGCGCCGCGCATCCCAGCCGTCAGATCACCCACGTGGCACACATCCGACCGTCGGCTAAATAAAAGGGGTAAATATCATAGGGCCCCCTCGTAGTTTGTCCATTTCTTTTTAGTCCTGTAATTTTTAATTCAGTTGTTTATTTTCTGGGTTATTTGCATCAAGGACCTCGCGCTTAATTTTATTTACATTTATACCCTTGCCAGTAGAGACCCACGTGCTTTGGCACGTGTTTTGTTGGGTTATTTGCAATATATGCCTTGTAGTTCTGGATGTTACTCATTGAATGAAAAGTTTTGTTTATTTGCATATATACCCCTGTGAGCATTGATTTTGCACATGTGCGAATTATTTTGGGTAAATTGCAACATAAGCCCCTGGACTTTTAATACGAGTTATTAATAGGTCCTTGGAACTTATTTTTATTACATTTAGGTCCTTGAGTGCCCCAGGCACGTGCTTGGCACGTGACTTCTTGGGTATTTTGCACCAGGACCCCAGAACTTTTGGGTATTTGCACTTAGGTCCCTGTGCACAGTGCCCTCTTCTCCATTTTTGAATAAATATCAAACCACCTCCAAATCTAATGAAATTTTGACACATGGCTCCTGCCATGGTGTAGGAATTTCTATGATTTTTGGGGACATTTTTGATTTCATTTATTATTTTTAAAAATTCAAAAACCCATATTTTCTCCACTGTTTGACTTTAAAAATACCAAAAAAATATAAAAACTCCACTAAAAATTCTAAAAAAATTAGATATTGTTGTTTACTGGTTGTCTGATTTTCTAGCCAATTTTGGCTACTTTTCATCACTTAAAAACCCTAAAAATTGAAAAACCCCTAAAAACTCATAAAAATTGTAATAAATAAATTAAAAATCCAAAAACAATAATTAGGGTGCCTAAATTTTCCTTATTCTTTCTAGATTATAGGAAAATTACCCTTAGGGCTTTTTGAGATCCAAAATTATTTTATTTTTGGGTCTTAAGCCTTGCTGGACAGTACCCTATTTTTGTCGCATTGTTTGATTTTTAATAAATAATTTACCCATTAGAAAATTTCCAAAAATTCACCAAAAACAGTAAAAAACTTGAAAAACCTAAAAACCATTTTTCCTTGATTTTTGCATCATTTTTGTGTGTTGTATAAATTGTTGAAGTTGCCTTGTATTCACATTCTTTAATTTTCTCATTGTTTAAAAATTCAAAAAAAAAATGTAAAAACAAATAAAAAACATAAAAAAGAATTCTTTTGAACTCTGACTACATCGTAGGCCGCAAGGCCAATCTGTGCTCCTTGAGTTCGACCCTGGGAGCTATACCAGGTTAATCCTATAGCTAGACCGCTCTTATTTGTTTTGATTGATTTGATATTTTCTGAGTGGTTATTTTTCTTGATATTCTCCGTCTGAGTGATTGAGGTCGCAACGACCACTTCCAGACCTTTGCCTTAATCATTCGTTGTCGGATTATCAATTTACAACACATATTTTTTTTATTTAGGTTAGATTGAGCATGTTGGGAACAACAATCTTGTAATGGCGCAGAAGTGTGGATCAAATCAAGCACTTGAAAAATAACAAACAAACCAATGGCAACTAGAACCATGTGAAATCAAACAACAAACAAACAACCACAATGAAAAGCACAATGAATACGAGAGATTTTAACGTGGAGACCTCCATAGTAAGACTTGAAAAGCCTCAAATATGAGAGATGCAACATGTACTACAAATCAACCTTCAAGTGGGAGATTATTGAGATTAATCCTGTGAAGACTGATTGGATGAGTACTAGTGCAAAGGATTGTTGATGTGGTTGTTCTCCTTCCTGTCTTCTGATTTGATGAGAGTTGATGAGTTAGAATGGTGAGATTTCTTATATCCCGTCTGCATCCTAATTGGTTCAGAGTTGTTGGTTTTGCTAAGATGTATGATCCTCCTCTTGCATTTTGATTGGCTAAGAGCTGTTGGTCAGGATTGTTGAGATGCTTGATCAACCTCCTACTTCCTAATTGGCCGAGAATTGATAGTGTGGATTACTAAATACTATTGGTATTCTTTTGTTGCAGTTTAAAAGAGACCATGAGCACCTATTGTATTCCAAAACCACTCGAGCAACAATAAAGACATCATGGTGTGATCAAGTGGAGTAGGCACATTATCGAACGACTATAAATCCTTATCTTGTGTGATTATGCGTACTTCCTTCTCTGATCGTGATTCTATTCATGTGGTGTTTGATTGGATCCAACCCCAACAATGCCAAGTATTTCCATAAGATGTCTAACATAGGCCTCCATTAAGTGATTTAAGGGTCAAGCTCAAGTTAGGATGGCATTGGTTGACCATTTCATCCTCTTCAATAGGTGCAACAGAGAGGTTCAATAATAGTGGTTGGGGAAATGTTCTATTCGGCTGAGTCCTAGGCAAATTTTTTGTAAAATGTGCAATGATTTATAGGCTTAATATGTTCTACCTTATCATGGCAAAGGCCCTAGCTACTAGGTTGAACTATACCCTTGGAAATCTTATTAACCCGCATTAGGAAGCATTTGCGCACGTCAAGTTGATGATAGATAATACAGTGATCACTTAAAAAATGGTAGTAGGTTGCCTTCTTTTATAAGAACCAAAAATCGGCTTGTCTTGGCATGAAATGATAATATCCCTTTACAAAAATGGATATCAATTTCCATTAAGATTACCTAGAGGGATTTGACATTAGTCGAATATAATTCAAAAATAAGGCTAGTTAGCTTGGAAATTAGAAAATTGGAAATTAATAGTTCTATAGCAATAAGTTTAGTCAAGCGGATAAATTTTTTGAGTCGTTGAACTCACGAATTACTCAGCTAATTAGAAGGATCACTCAGCTAGTTAGTTGTTCAAAATCAGTTGTTGGTTAAGTGACCGTGGAGTCAAACATTAGTCAAGACAATAGCTGATAGACCAAATCCATCAATCGATTGAAAAAAAATCAATCGACTGAAAATCTATCTGATTATGAAAATTGAAGTTGAGCTAGAGTTATATGCGATGCATATGCATGAGGTTTACAAAGCAACTCTCTCTCTCTCTCTCCTAATAAAAACACAACACTCATAACTCTTTGAACTTCACTTCTTCTTGATCCACATTTCATCCTTATCTTTGTTCATGAAATTTTTGTGTAACCTTTTATAGTTTCATTAGGGTATTCATTTCTTGTAGTAATTTAGATTGATCTTTCATCAAGTCATCTTGTGTCGTCATGTTTTTGCGAGTTGAAACGCAAGCTAATATTGTAACAACTTTTTTTTCATCATTACAACTATATATTCATGTGTGCATGTCATTAACAGTTGCATATGATAAGAGACATACCAACTATTCATGCATTAACCATCCAACAACAAACCCAAATCCTATGTGAGTGTTGATGTATCATGCCAGAGAGGATGAAAGATTTTTAAGTATCTTTTTCCAATATTATCAATGTTTTACGCATGTTAGATTTTATTTAAAGTTGTATATATATGTAACCACTTGCATTGGGAAACATCTAATCATTTGTATTCGAATGTATAATATTCCTAATTAAGTGTTCCTTATGGTCATCGTAAAATATCGTGATTAATTTTTTTATCTTCATATAAAAGAAGTATCACTGCATCAAAATTGATCTTTACTAACTTAAAGAATGATTTGAATAGTCGGTCACATGTCTTCTGATGTTAATTTAGAAAAATAAATATTAACATTTTGTATATTATCTTTTATTCTTATAATTCACTACGAATTTCACATTCATGGCAAAGATATATATATATATATATATATATATATATAATTTAGCAATTTGATTTCACACATTCTTTTAGGGGCTCGAATTTCTACGATTTGAAAGTCGTCAAAGGACAAGAGAGCTTCTTCGCCATCATCCTTTGGGCGCAGAGTGTGCGCTCTTTCTCCATTCGACCAGGGAAAGAAGAGTAGAGATTGAGGTGAGTCCCTTCAAGAAATATCGGTGCTCCAATTAGTTGCATGATTGTAGTTGTAGGAAGACTCTTCAAAGAGCCAATTAAAAATTGGCAATGATTTAGATGAAAAAAATACAACAAATATCTATTGATAAATGATTTGTTGCTTGTAATATACCAAAAATACGATATTTGTTAGGAATTATAGAAATTAATAACAAGCTTGCAAAAAATAATCATTGTTATAAATTAGAACAGAAAACATGACATCCAGAATGATTAATTGTCGTAAGATAATTTTATTGCAATGATTCACCATCATCTTGTAGTCTTACTAATTTTGCTCTCCGTGCTAGATATTTGCACTAAGTAGCTATGTTTATGGGTATCGCGTTCTGAGTCAATTTTGATTTTAGATTCTATTGACAATCAAATCCAAGCCCAACAACCTTAATTATGAGCATTGGTAAAAGAAACTCATTTAAAAATAAAATGAGAAAGATATTTGCCTCCCTCCATGAAATTCCAATTCGACTACTTTTCACTCCGTTTACAATATCAATGGAAAAGAATCAGTTTTCACTCCATTTTTAGCTAACATTACGATTAGAATTTTAAATTACCAATTCATTGCTATCTTGTCAATACATGGAAGTATAGAACAAGCGACGGTCGTCTTTCGTCTCCTCTAAGAGGATGTCCGCCCACTTTAAACAATGGGGATGATTGCATAGGCATCTCTACAGGTTGTGTCCCATTTGACATAGGTGACATTATTTACCAGTATCCCCTATAATCACACTTCCGGGATGGTCGCGACCGTCCCTTCTACTAGGTCAAAGGAGACGGTCGTGACCATCGCCTACTATGACGGTCACGATCGTTCCGAAATGCACAATTATCTTGTCATGGAGAATCATAGGAGACGGTCGAGAGAAGTACTGGAGACGGTTGGGACCGTCTCCTTTCGTTTTGACAGAGGGGACAGTCACAACCGTCTCCGATACTTCACTGGATCATCCCCTATTATTCTCCATGCAGGGTAATTGTGCCTTACGAGACGGCCGCGACCGTCTCCATTGACTCTCTTTTATAAAAAAATTTTTGGTTACCCATTGATATGACCTCCATTTTACCCTACATCAACTTACATTGAACAATCATTACATTCATTACATGTATCAATATAAACTCCGTAAGTCCCCTAAGGTCCTAGAATTTCATAAGTGACTCTCGCATAAGCGTATTGGGGACGGTTGAAGCCGTCCCCTTAGGCCGTCCAAGTGCCTAAAATTGCACCAGTGAGGGGGGTGAGGCGGAGAGGATGGTCGATGGTGACCATCCCATATTTTTCATTACTGAAGGAGACGATGATTAATGGTCCATCTTCTAGAATGAACATATAGAAGATGATCGTCCCCTATAGTAAGTAAAGGGGACAATCATTTTTTGACCGTCGTCTGTTCTCGTCCCGAAAGACCCCATTTCCTGTCCGTTCTTGTCCCGAAAGACCCCATTTCCTGTAGTATGTGGTTGGTAAGAGGAAGTAAATGAAAATGTTATCTTTTCTTCTGATATGTTTAGTTCAATATAGAATAAAATTATAATCATTAGACTTAATTTCTTCTATATGTTTGATATTTTATACAAGGTATCAGTAGAGATCAAGGTTTTTGTTGTAATATTAAATAAGAAAGAAAATATATTTGACAATCTAATTCTATAAATCCATTACCCAAACTTTAACTTGTAAATAAATTTGAACAAGTTCGTATCCAAGTTTCTATATTATCTATATCTATTTTAAAACGAATACAAACACCATCATCACCCTAATATCCATAAAATTCATGCCTATATTTGTATTTACATCTTAATAATTTAGTATGGTTATATATTTTGTTTCATTCATATACCACGTAAAGATACTTTATTCCACATACACAAGAGGATAGATCCGTATTTTACTTTCTCGCACACCCTTTTTTTAAATATATATATCCACATTCATTTTAAATTAAATAATAATACTAACATCAATTTGGAAAAAAATAGTGCTGCCCCTAAAAAGAGCCAAGTTGATTCTTCCCTTCCCATTTTCCCTATATTTTTTTTGAAAATGCTTTCGTAGATTTTCATTATTATATCCATACATTATATTATTCAAATTCCGTGCGGAACAGAGACTCCTACGGCTTCCATCCAGATGGGTTGATTTCAATAATTCTGCGACTGTTAAAAATTGATTGTCTAGATGGAGTCCGTATGAGTCTCTGTTTTTCATTAAACTTGAATGTCATAATATAGAGATATAATGATGAATTTTCACGGATTCATTTTTTCAAAACAAAAGAAACATGATGAAAATAGGATAATGAAAGCCAGATCAGCTCCACCATGGACAACCATATTTTTCCCTATCAATTTAGTAAATATAAATGCTGCAATAAACATAGAATTGGGTTTAGTAAATATAAATGCTGCAATAAACATAGAATTGGAAACAACATAGGAAAAAAACATAGGGATGATGATTACATTCCAGCTAGTTAAGAAAAAGACAAGCCTATGCCAGAAAAGTTCATATTCATAGTAGGGATATTCTCTAACATTTTTATCGAAATTAACATATCATGTCATTTGGTACTTTGTTTCTTCTATTCTTTCTTCTCCAGGTATCCTCATCTTGGCAATCTACACAATCTTCTTCACTACATCCCTTCCAAAAAATCACTCCATTCGAACCAAATCAGGAAAAAAAAATCCGAAAAATCACTCCAATCAGACAGCGGAACTGAGTGGTCTGATTTCAATCTCGATTTCATCAGTTGCGATCTTCTTGATAACTTCAGTTACACAGTATAGACTGAAGCATTTTTACGTGGACGTGATTATCTAATAGCTTAATATCCATTCATTGGGTTGTAACTATAAAAGTCTTTTTTTGTGAAAGCAGGTCATGAAATCTAAGTTTCTAATTATTGCCGTCATTACAGGGGATAATCCATGCAAACTGAAATGAATCATGTGCTAAAAATAAACTTCTCAGATTGGAGGTACATATCCTACAAAAACGATCTTCTTTTCTCGATTAAACAGAGAAACACGTTTATTAATTTAATGTCCAAACAGGAGCAACAGACTGATGACCTTGAACCATTTTTTCCTTAAAAAAAGAAGATAACAAACTCTATCGAATTGAAGAAATATACGACGGATCTGACAGTACGGTCCTCATCTTCTACCTCAGATTCCAGACTCCCTGGCGAAGTGCCACATGATCTCGCGGCGGCAGAGAGGGCAATGGTGCTTCCGGCGGAACCAGCTCTCCAAGCACATCCCGTGAAGAACATGCGAGCACGTCAGCCTCACCGCCGCCTCCCCCTCCTCGAACTCCTCCAGGCATATGGCACAATCCGTCGTACTACTACTGCTCTCCTCGTCGATCTCGCCGTACGCCATCTTCCGCACACCCTTCTCCGCATAGGCCAACTGCCCACCGGGTGCCACCTCGATGGCCTCGGCCTCCACCGGAACATACACGTCGATAGCGTAGTAGAGCTCGATGTCTCCTCCCTCGGCGGATCCCGCGATTCCGAATACCTGCTTGATGGCCTCTTGGAAGTACTTGTAGCTCTCGGACGAGGAGGGGCAGTTGCTCCGGTGGGCAAAGAGAGGGCGCGCGATCTTCTTGGCCTGGACGGTGCAGGGGCGGGAGAAGGACGTGTACTCCTCAGAGATGAGGCGTGCACGCGCACGGAGCGGTATGACATCCTCTTCGGAGGAGCGAGAGCGGACGATGAGGACCGGCATCTGGAGCTTGCGGGTGTGGATGATGAGCAACGGCGGCCTGGACGTCGGACCTTCTCCCAGAGAGGTCCATCGGACGGCGATGGTTGACAGCATGCTTTGCTTCTGATGTGATTGCTGATGCTTTGAACTGTAGTCCGGTGCTTGTTATTTATACATATGTTGTTGGACAGATTAAGTGATCACATCCCCTTCCTTTTAGGAATGGGAGAATCGCCGAATCAGATTCCTTCTTCCTGCAATCTTCTCTCGATGGTTTCTTTTCTTTTCTTCTTTTTCCCTTTTTTTTTTCCAAAGAATGGTTTCTTTTCTGGTTATTGGAACATGAAACATAGTAGGACTTCTTTTCATGCACCACATCTTATAGGGTGTGTTTGGTTCGAGAGTTATATGGTAGGGGATAACCCAAGCCAGCTGTGGGTTATCTGGGAGATAACTTGAATGTGAGTTTTGGTGTTTGGTTGGTGGGTTTTACTGTTTAGAGGGTTTTCTGTGATGAACCTGTACTGAAGTTTGAGATAATGATTGGTTGTTGATTGGTGTTTGGTAGTTGGTTTTAGTGGTAGAGGAAGTTTTCTCCTTTTTACGTTTTTTACCCTCTTAAATTTCGACCTTTAGCATATTTACCCTGTTAGCAAAAATACGTTTTTTACCATAGTCACCCAGTTATGAAATTAAATTTCTGCGTATAACATAATTACCCTGTTACCATATTTCCCTTTCGTTACCATATTTCCCCTGTTACTATATTAAATTTCCACCTTTAATTTTTTCCCATTGTCTATCTTATCCGTTTTCCATATTTATCTGTTACCATATTAATGGCAGGATTTTCTTCTTCTCATATCAGGAGATATTCTTTGATCAGATACTGTATATGAAAACTGGGATCACACCCTCTTCTAACAACAAAACTTTGATCAGATAGGGACGCAAAATAATATATACACATATATTTATGTATCGAAACCCATCATACACCATGAGCAACGGAGATGTTCGACCCATCCTTACCAAAAAAAGAGGTTCATCTAAACATTTACCACATGTTCAATGGGTCGCATACGTACCTAATTATGTTGACTTCTTCTCATATCATAATTAAGATAACTCCTTCTCGTTAATTATGTTGAGACGCTGTGCTTTTATTCCCCAAGCAGTCTTAACTGGTAATACATTAATTTCAATAACATTGGTTAAGTTCATATATTCATTTCAATAACATTTCAACAGTTCATTATACATCCTAACATCATTCAAATAGTTTTAATTGTGTCGGATCGCAGTCGACAACTTGGTTACATCCAGCATGTTATACGAGCGATATCGCAAATAGAACAATATCGAGGGTTATTTCTGCAAATCCAATGGGAATATATAGATGACGTCGAATGAAGTATCTCTTAAACCATATAGTGTGAGTAACATTCTGATGGGTTCATAAATAGTATTTGAGTTACAATAGCTACGAGACCACATGCTTGTCAACCACGGCTTCGTCAACCAGATCATGTTGTGACGTAGAACCGCCGCATAGGTGGGTAATCATTCTTTCCTTCTCTCTGATCGAGCTCTCTGCCTGCGCTAGCTTCTCGTCCTTAAAATCCAAGATGAACTCCAATACGTTGTGCAGGTCTGTCAGGAATATTTTCTCTGCGGTGAGCGAACGGATTGTCGGCGGGAGTGACGATGTCATCACCATGTACCCACATGGTCACTGCCAAAAGATAATTTTATCGTTATAAGTGTGAATAAAATTAATTCGAAACAGAAGAACTTTCAAAGCAATTTATTAAGTCACTTACATCTAGCGGGCATGTGTACCACAAGCGGGTATCAACCGGCTCTAAACGACGCGACTCGTCAAATACAAGTAATGCATCCTGGCCACAGGTGCAGACACGTCCATGGGAGAAGGGAATGTCAAAACGTAGCATCACCATTGCCTTCTCTTTGAAGGCTCCCCACCGAAAGTCGATCCATCAAAAATACGAGCGAAACACATAACAACAACCTTTACAAAGTCCACTAAAAATAATAACAAACCATGCATAGCATTCGATGAACAATTAGTACTGAACTGATTAGTTGATGGGAACAAGATGTTTTGGATTTTACATCCGACATAGAATTTCGTCACTCGTTATGCATACGCCTCATCCTATCCGCATACATCGACCTGGCCATTTCATCTCTGATTTGCTCTCCCCGCAGCATCTCGACACGGGTGACTCTGACCTCGACACCCGGCTCCGCTTCCAAGTCGGGTGGATTTGGAAGCAAGTACTTCTCAACCGGTCAAACCACTTGTCACTCCCATACAACTTTATGAAGTTGTGAATTATCGTTGTCGCCTTGACAACGTCTCTTGCGTCTCGAAACGGTATGTGGGCATGCACGTCAAACACTTGAATCTCTTCTTCCAAACGCCAAACGTCCTCTCGACGTCACTCTGAAGTTGTGAATGTCTGTGATTAAATAAGTACTTGTGAAAGACATAGCGTTCCGACTTGTCTAACACGCGCCACTCAGGTAGATGGTATGTAATGCCTCGGTAGGGGGCAATGAAGGAGTCCGTATTTGTGTAACCACAGTCCACCAGATACCTGCAGCCGTTTGGGATGAGGAAGCCACCTCTGTCAATGGCATCCCTAAGGACGGACATATCTGAAGCTGATCCCTCCCATCCAGCAAGTATGAATGTGAATAGAAAGTCGAAAGAAGCAGCTGCCATTACATTCTGCGATATGCAATATTTTCTGTTGCGATAGGCAGCCTCCATGCCCGATGGGACCGTTGCCTTGATGTGCGTTCCATCAATGGCACCAATCACTCCCTAAAAAGTCAAGTGTTATACGCCAGCGTTTTGGTCACATGGAATATGGGGAGCTATTTTAAATGTACCTGGAAGTAATTGGCAAAACGACGGTCCGATGAAATGCGAGTAGGTGTATCTACTGAAGGAAGACGCACGAGTAGATTCTCCAACAGAAGGATTTTCTCGAGGACCCTGTGGATATGAGCTGATATCGTAGAACCAGAGTGTTGGAACCACTCCTGCAGCACACGGTTAGTAAGCCATGTCCAAATGCAAATAGGAAAATGCAAACTTGTTCTATCGTATTCGTGGATCTTGTGTTACGCAAGCCGGTTCTTTGCTCCAACAACTCCACAAATTTTAAGAGGGTTGCAGGTTCCATCCTGAAGCACCTGTAGGATCGCTTAGTATGCCTTGCCATCATATCATCAATCCACATACGCCCATACCAAGGCCTGGTGTTGAGTAGTATTGGGGCACGTGGGATTTGTTGGTTCTGCGACGCACATGCGGTACAATGCAAGCGTGTAGGACAACACCGTGGCCTCGGACAAAATCTCCTCAAACGGATTGTATAGTTGTTCTTCCATCTGCATGAAAGTTGTATGGCATAAGGATTATATCACCTCAAACTGATACGCAATGTAATGGAAATATGGTCATAAAAATCAGTCAAACGAAAACTCAACAAACCAAAAATCATTCAGATGAAAACGGAAGAACTTGCACCTACGACTACTGCGAGATAAGAGTACAGACTAAAATGTACATAACAGAGCAACACGTAATGTAATGTAAAGAAAAAAGAAAGTACGAGCAATTACGAGTACATAGGACTACATTTAAAATTGTCCAACATTTGGGAGCTTCTTTTCATATAGAAGCATGCCTCAAGAGGGTTTACGATTGACCGAGGACATGGTGAATCCATTCTTGAAGGTACTCATGGTCATCCTTGACCGAACGGAAGAGCTCCCTTTGGTCCGGGTGTGTCAACGTATCAGCCATCTTTACGTAGGCCGCAGGGGAGAGCGCTGGGCATGACTCCCTCAACTCTCTGAATGCCTCACGGGCGTCCACATCTTGGTGTCGTCTTTGTGCTCCTATCCTCTCCTGAATCAGCTCCATCATGGACTCCATGTCCGGTACTACGTGCTTCCATCTCCACTCTTCCTGCGCTTAGATCATGATGATCTCTGTGTAGTCTTGCTAACAACAGGAGGGGTGGGCACCTCGTCCACATCCTCGTAATCGGTATTACCTTCTTGGTCCTCCATGACTTGCTCTTCTTCTGTATTACGTGCAGCCATCGGCACACGTGATGAGCTGGCGTAACGTCCAGTTGCAGACCCCTTCCCGATGAGGTAGGCAACCTCTTCGAAGTACAAGAAGGGACGTGAAATGTACTTGCGATACGCCTCACCTACCTGACAAATAGAAATTTCAATTATTCATTGCTAAGTAATCGAATTGGAGAACTGTCTTTTATGCAATGGTCACCGTACGTCCAACCAGGCGAGGTCGTCTGGTGCGATTGGACGATTTGAAACATGGTCCCATCCCCAACCGGACTTGCCGCGAAGGTACAAGTACGCAGCGTGGTCCTTCTTGTAGATCTTCCAACGTGATTGGATCTGATCCTTCGTGTAACACAATCCTGCTTGTTCATTGAACTGGAGCAAGATTGCATTCCAGCCTGCAGTATTAAATGACTTCTCACTCCATTGATTCTTGTCTCTTGCATCTAACATGCAATGGATTAAGATCCGGTCATAGGCTGGTGTCCAGTTAATTGCCCTCCCCGCACCTGCAGTTGCTCATTCACCCCATCCACTATGCTCTTTCCCTTACCTTGCCGCGGCATTGCGTGACTAAGTACATAATTTAGCAAATGTGAAATTGTCATAAAGAGCTCTTGGAGGTAATACAAAAAATGACCACGGTCGCAATTAATTTCAAGAAACACTATACAAATGAGTTTCCGTTTGATTTGCGCAATCTTACATATACCGGTTACTTGACATCTGTTTAGAAGACACTCTAAATAAGGAAATACGCTCTAAATCCAATACGCTCTAAACATAATCCCGTCAATTTCTATCTAATGCGCTCAAAATCTGTCCAACTCTTGAATTTTTTTAATAAATGGACAGAGTAGTGGCACTTGAGATGAGCAGAAAAAACGATAAAATAGCAGCACAGATGTAAACAAAATTGAGAGATGGAATGGGTTTCATCAGTTCTATTTTCTGCCAATGTTATTGTCATCAATTCCCTATTTTTGATGGCAAACAGTGTCTCCAACAATTGATGCATAGTCATTATTTTCATCCTACGACAGTTTGGTCAATAACAGTATGGGCAATTGATGCATAGACATTAGTTTCAGCAAGGGTGATCAATTAGATGAAAGATTGTGGTCTTCGGGAGATTGTTCACATTATGCATCTGTCTTCGGGAGATCATTCACATTATCCAAATCTACCCATACTGGGTTGGGTTTCCTCTCCTAGTTTATATCTGAGAGAGATTGTTCTTCATACATAAACACCCCCTCCAAATTTACCCAACTGATAGTAGATATATGTTGCAAGTTTGCAACGATTGTGTTACACATACTTCATACATAAACGCCCCCAATGAACATGCCATATCTAAAATCAACTACATGCGACCACTACCATTTCAAATAAAAAATTGGAATCGTTGAACACCGCAGCCTTCTATCGATAGAAAGTCAAAAGCAAGAAATCGCCGACAACGAAGATCGCAGAAATGCTAAGACGATTCCGTCAACATAACCCCTTCATTAGATAACCAACACAGCCAACACGAGAGGCATGTTATCTGCGGCGAGAAGAAGGAAATGAGTCCCCGTCAGCCTCTGTGTATATGTCCTCCTCCACGACCTCGTCCAAGAGCAGCTCGAGCCCAAGGGTGATGGCGTACCTCCAAGCTTGGTCGAGACGACGCCACTTCCTTCGTGGAGGCATGGAGATGCGCGAACACCGGGAGGAGGAGGAGGAAACCATACCCAGGAGGAAATCGCCGGGGTGAGAAGAGGGCGCAGCGGGCAAAGCCTCGGTAGAGAGGCACGGACAAGGCACTTGCGTGTGGCAGAAACTCGGCAGAGTAGTCCACTCACGCTACAGTGGATCGAAGGAGCGGGGGGCGACTCGTCAAGGGTTGCGGGGATGACCCTCGAAGGAACCCGCGGGTTTCTGCAGATAACCCGATTGGGATCGGGTACCCCGCGACCCGAACACACCCATACGGTTCTTGATTATTAACTCATCTGCTTCTAACTTTCTGCAACAAATTTAATCTATATTAACATTTATTTTAAAATGTGACGAATAATATATTATCCAAAGATAAATGATTATTTATACTAGATATTAATCATGGAATATCATATATACCCATTGCTATATCGGTAGTAACAAAGCTTATCTATTTTAGTTTTCAAAATTAAAGCTAATCATCCTTTTTTAGTTTAAAATTTAATGACAATTAGCTCATATCTTAATCACTTGTATATCCATATATGCAATATGTTATACCATATCATAAAATAAATATACCATGCATATGGTAATTATAGCAATACTATGATATAATAATATGGGTGGTGAAAAAAATTCGAAATTATTAAACTTGTTGTAGCATTATATGTAACCCGCCCCTTTATAATAAAAAATTAAATTCATTGAGAATTATAGCTTCAATCTTTAGTATTAAGATAGAACGAGCATTAGAATCCACATTTAAATCTATCTTTCCATATGGCAACACGTGACGGTGAGGAGGGGAGTTGCCATGATTTACAAGAGCATAATATGAGGACATTAATTAATGGAACAAGCAATAGGACACAGTGAATATATCCGAATTCAATCCTCTGTCGTATTCGTTTTATACATATTTTGACATTTGTATTCGTATTCGTTTTAAAATGGATGCGGATATGGATGTCACTTTGACATTCGCTAATATTTGCATTCGTATTCATATATTCATTTTCGTATATAAATATAGTAATAGATTTATTTATAATTGTGTGTAACAATATTTTATGATTGCATTCACCGTTGTTGATATAATTGCTATGAAAATACTATATCTTGTGTACCTATTTTATATGTAAACCATCCCAAACATGTATATTTTAGTTAATCTATTAAAAAATGTTATTGTTCGTATCTGATTCGTATCTGTTTTACATTCGTATTTATTTTTAAGGATATGGTAACACATTTTTTACATCTGTCGATATTCGTATTCGCATTCATATTTGTATTTTAAAATGGATAAGGATATAATTATACTTATATTCATAGACGTACCCGACAGTTTTCATCCCTACCTAACATCCACGTAAAGGGCTCAACATGTACATGTTCAGAACGAAAGAGAGTGTGTGGGTAGTTTGGTAAAAAAAACCAAAAATATCTCGATGCACTTGTTGTGCACTTTGCTTCCTTACGGCTAGGGCTAACAGGAAAGCTCGAGCTTGATGAGCTCAACTCGGGCTCGACTCGTTAAGGGCTCACGAGCCGGACTCGAAATCTTAACGAGCCCGAGCCCGAGTTGGGTTTTATGGCTCGTTAGCTTATTGAGTCAAGTCTGAGTTGGGCATTGTTCAACTCGGAAACTCGACTCGGTAACCTGTTTCTCCTCTTAATAAAAAGTTGAAAACGTATATACCGAAACTTCCACATTGATTTTGATATAAAACAGAGGATAACATTTTACTTGCCCAAAAAGCTACATAAAAGAATATAAAAAATCAAAGTTGCAAATGGCATTTGCATAATTTAATGTATAAAATGGAACAATGACTTGTTAAGAGGTTCATGAGCCTGCTCATTTTAAAGCTCATGAGCCAGCTCAAAAACTCATGACTTGATAAGAGGCTCGTGAGCCATCTCATTTTGAGGCTCGTGAGCCAACTCAGAAAACCCGTGGCTCGATAAGAGGCTTGTGAATCAGCTCGAACTCGACGAGTTCGAGTTCGATTTGGTGATCCGGGGCTCAACCCATATTGAGCACGAGTTCGAGCCTTAAGTTTCTTATCGAGTTCGAGTCCGAGTTGAGGCCAACTCGGCTTGTTGAACTAGATAGATACCCCTACTCATGATCTAACGATTGATGATGAGCATTGATCTAACGGGTGTGATGTGTTCCCTCATAAATGATTAACGGCTCCTGTACATTCGGAGGCTTGTCGTTGTTCTTCCCCAATGTCTCAAGTCTCGAGCTTGTTGATGCCAAGATCTCTGATGATGTGCTACACTTCAGGTGGTTCCTTGTATGTATTTCCAGGTGATAAAATCTCGCTTCCGGAACTCAAATGATCGACGATTCTAATGTATTCGATTTTTGATGATTATAGAGGTGCTTCCTGTTGTTCTTTAGTGGTTCTCAATATTAGATTTTTACAAAGATGTTTCGATGCTATTTGATGCGATTTAACTCCAGACTCTCATCTTGGGTAGAGGTGATTGCTTGACTACTCCAGGTGCGCATCCGGTGGATCCCGCATCCTCGCCTTCAGCTTCAGGTGGCATGAATCAATTTCTAGATGGTTGTTATGATCATCTGATCATGTTCTGATCTGCGATTCAAATAGAAGATGCTCCTTGTTTCAAGGTTTGGTTCAGAAGCTTGGTACGAGGATTTGTGACAATGGTGTTTGTCAATCGTGCAATGATGATACATGTGTTTCACTTCGATTTCGGTGGCTTCGATTGGAGTCAATCAATGTTGTTCTTTTTATCCCAGACGATTGGTGTAACAGCCACTAAATTTTAGTATCTAAATTAATAAAGTTATCAATTAGTTAATAAGGATATATTTTGATTGAATTAAAAAAAAGAGGCGGTTACTGTGGGGAACCATTCTACCACAACAAACCCTACGTGGCTTTCTATTTTTGGATTTCTGAATGGGTCATCTTCCACGTTAAGGGATGGAGAGAAAGGGATGACCCTCCCTGCACATAAACGAGAGGGCGAGATTGATCTCTACTCAAGAGAGTGCAGAAAGACCAATCCAATAGCCTTTCTTTCATCAGTCGAGTTAATCCCTTCCGAGAAGGAGTCGTCATCTTTGGGCTGATCGTGATCGGAAGAGAGGAACCACGATTTCGATCCAAAGTTTGTGGTATTATACCCCGCAGATTCGGTATGTATTGCATCGTTCATGAATCTCAAACCTTTATCTTGGAATAGTTGTGTCCTTCTCATACTCACGGATTTATTTCTGCTATCTTTTTCCAATTTTCATGAAACAAAAATCCAGAGTATGATTTGTAATACCTCTTCCGTTACTCACTCCTCAATCTAATGTTTCCGGTTGAGTTCGTATCCGTCTCATTCCATTGATCACGACCTTGAAAGGGCATTCCAAACCCAGGCGTAAGGCATGACATTTACCGTTTTGGCTGATAAATAGATTCTGGTTTATATGAGGTACCTTGTAAGGAATACCGAGTTGAATAGTAGATAACGTAGATCCTAGAAAGAGTACTACCAAAGATGTATTGAGGTACTGGCAAGATGACAACTATTTACGAGTTGTTCTTTTCCTATCTGTAATTAAAATTCAGCATTATTGTCTTAGGTTATGTAATTTAATCCGACCTTGTCGTATTTTAATTTTGTAGATTTCTTTAGCTTGTGCCTGATAATACCCATTGTATCATGCTTAGTTAAATGCAATAAAGTTCTTTACATTATTTGTTTAGTGGTATGTTATATCCATGCACCTCTACTTGAACTAAACCACACGGCCTATAATTTCATGAGAACTATTCATGTTCGTTGTGCTTATCGGAACATAATCAACTATATTTAGTCCGCCTTTTAATTTACATGTGTATTAGATCTATACTAAGTACAAGTACTTACTAATCATCATAGTCTACATCGGTGCATGCATAATCAACTTACTAATATAGTTGCAGAGAATATAACTACCATGGAAAAGTATATGTAATCCAGAGCATACTGGTGAAATTGAGTCCATGACTATCCTATTACGACGTACACCATTCAGATGAGTTACAATAGTTGTGTATACTAGAGACAACTAAATAAGTAATTTCGTGGAAACTTTAACATCTTGATTTGATATAAATAGTTGTCATTTCAATGAATGGGTGACACATAATAACAATGGCACAATAATGGTAAGCAGAGCTAAGTGCTACGCCTCGTGGTGGGAGCCACCTCTAGAGTCCGATTACCGGGTCCGATACGGACATAAATGGCCTAAAGGGCAACACCTTCCGGGGGTGTCAGGTTCGGTGGAACCTAGTGGAAAGTCCACCTATTGACTCAGCGCTGATGTCATCACGATGTGTTTAATGTATGATTGAATGTGCAAGTGAAAACCGCTAGTGCCAGCAGAGGGTAATAATGGACCAATTTAACGATAAGATTGAGTTTAAGGGTATAGGTGCAACAATAGAGCACCATTATTGAGAATGTATAAACCCCTCATAAGTATGTGAATATAACTATATCGCCATGCTTCTATTCCAATTTATCAAGCCATTCTCATTTTTGATTCTTCTTAAAGCATGCTAAGCTGTTTGGCTTACGAGCATTTGGTCGCTCCTGTGGTTTTGCCCTGCCGCAGGTTCCTCGGAGGAGTAGAGCTTTGCAGCTGTTGATTGGCTAGTGGAGGATTTGGCTTCTCATTTAGTAGTGTTAGTTTTCCTTTTGTTGTCTTTCGTAGATGTACCCAAGGAACATTATGAGTTGATCTCCTCTAATCATTTTTCGTTGTCAATGACGTCTTTTGGAGGATGTAACTTGATCCTTGATTATGTCAAGCTATTGAGTGATGTTATCCATTTATTTGAAGTATCTCAATGATATAATATTTTTTTCCTTATCTTTTCGATCATTTAAATTAATTGTGGATTGATATGCATGAGTAACCCTCGGATCCGACGTGGCATGTCGTTTATTCATGCTTCCGCTGGTCACGTGGATCCGGGTCGTTACAAGTGGTATCAGAGCCGAAGTTCTCTTGGGTACAATTAGGATTTCCTATTATGTCGATGTGCTCATACATCGATATCTGAATCTCGATCTTCTCTCATGATTTTAGATGGCTTCTGGACGTGAGCTTGTGCCTGGTGAAGGTGGGCTTGAAGATCCCCAACAGCAACAGTTGCATTTGATGACTGAGATGGGACAATGGCTCCGCGAAGAGCGAGAGCGTGCTCGAGCGGAAAGAGAAGCAGCACACAAAGAAAGAGAACAAGTCCGCAAGATTTACGATAATGCGAAGGTAGAGAGTCTTACCTTGCGGAAGTTTTTGCAACATGACCCACCCATATACAATGGAGAACCTGAGCCAGAGAAAGCAGAACATTGGCTCAAGGAGATCGAGTTGGCGTTTAGTGCCTTGGATTGCCCTGAGGAGAAGAAGGTCACCTTTGCTATGTTCAGGCTGCGAGATCAGGCAAATGATTGGTGGGAGACCTGCAGAGGTGTGCACTTCAAGGAAGAGCAAGACGTGACTTGGGAAGATTTCGTGAAGCACTTCAAGGATCACTTTATTCCTATGCGTGCAAGGATCAAGAAGAGGCAGGAATTCATCAACCTGCAGCAGAATGAGTTGGGTATTGAGGCATACACTGCTCAATTTTATCATCTCGAGAAGTACGGCAAGGGAATTTGCGAGACCGAATTGGAGAGAGCAAAGAAGTACGTGATGGGTTTGAGGATTGGCTTGCGAGCTAAAGTCTTAGGGAGCATGCCTAAGACACTTGCTGATGCAGTGGATGCTGCGGTGGCTATTGACAGAGAGCATCAGTTGACCCAAACTCAACTGAAAAGACATGGCAAGGGGAGTGGAAGCCTCGGTGTTCGTCATGATACCTTTAAAAGCCTTAATAAGAAGATGAAGGTCGGTTACCATGGCAAGGAAGAAGCTAGATTCAGGCATGTTGATAGACCGGGAGTTCCTGTCTGCCCTCATTGCACGAGAAGCCATCGGGGTGAATGCTACAAGATAACGGGAGCTTGTTTGAAATGTGGGCAGAAGGGTCACTTTATCCGTGATTGCCCGAAGATGAAGCAGGCAGATGATAGGCAGAGGAATGCAGATCCGAAGAAGAAGATCATGGGACGAGTGTACTCCATTACAGCCGAGCAGTCAGAGGATCCTAGTCAGGTTGTGGAAGGTACACTTCTCGTCTATGGTTTCATGGCTAGAGTGCTTTATGATTCTGGAGCTTCTCATTCGTTTATATCAAGTAGATTTGTTAGAGTGCTTGATTTACAACCTGCTGAGATGACATTTATGTTATCCGTTTCTTCACCTATTGGGGAAATTGGTACTTGTGGGTCCTTCTTGCATGAGGTGCCAATTGAGATTGAGAATAAGCAATTAGTTGCAAATCTAGTCCTCCTAGAAATGACAGATTATGATGTCATCTTAGGAATGGATTGGCTCTATGAGAACTATTCACAGGTTCTTTGTAGAGAAAAGAAAGTCCTACTATGTAGGCCAGGGGAATCTGAATTCCATATCAAGGGTTTTAAGAGACCCATCAAGCAGATGTTTGTCTCTTTATTGAAGGCAAACCGGATGTTGTCAAAAGGCTGCAAGGCGTTTCTTGCTAGTGTGGTGAAAACAGAGGCTCAACATGTTTCTATTGAGGATGTGCCCATTGTTCGGGAGTACGTTGATGTTTTTCCTGAAGACCTTCCTGGGATACCTCCTCATAGAGACATTGACTTCACCATTGAGGTCATGCCGGGATCATCGCCTATCTCCAAGCCACCTTATCGTGTGGCTCCGGCAGAGTTGGCAGAGCTTAAAAAGCAGCTGGAAGAACTTCTTGAGAAAGGCTTTATTCAGCCTAGTGTGTCTCCATGGGGTGCTCCTGTACTCTTTGTCAAGAAGAAGGATGGGACGCTTAGACTATGCATTGATTATCGAGCTCTGAATCAGATCACAGTCAAGAACAAGTATCCCTTACCTCGAATAGATGATCTATTCGATCAATTGCAGAAGGCTGCTATATTTTCAAAAATTGATTTAAGATCGGGTTATCACCAGCTGAGGGTCAAGACAGAGGATGCTCCGAAGACTGCTTTTAGATCAAGGTATGGGCATTACGAGTTTCGAGTGATGCCATTTGGATTAACTAATGCTCCTGCAGCATTCATGGACCTCATGAACAGGGTGTTCCGTGATTTCCTTGATAATTTTGTCATTGTTTTCGTCGATGACATTCTTATCTATTCAGAAGATAAGAAGCAACATGAGGAACACTTGAGGACAGTATTAGAGACGTTGAGACAGCACCAGCTCTATGCTAAGTTCTCCAAATGTGAATTTTGGCTTGATAAAGTGACATTTCTTGGTCACGTCATATCAAAAGATGGGATATCTGTTGACCCGTCGAAGGTCGAGGCTGTTCTGAACTGGAACCAACCAAGGACAGTTACAGAAGTTCGTAGCTTCTTGGGCTTGGCTGGTTATTACAGACGTTTTATTCGGGACTTCTCGAAGATAGTTTTACCTCTCACGAAATTGATGAGGAAGGAAACTAAATTCATCTGGAGTTCTCAATGTGAGGAGAGCTTCCAAAAATTGAAAGGGATGTTGACTTCAGCTCCAATTTTGACACTTCCTTCGGGTACTGGAGGCTTCACAGTGCACACGGATGCTTCAGGGTCGGGACTTGGTGCAGTTCTAATGCAACATGATAAGGTCGTGGCCTATGCATCACGACAATTGAAAATTCATGAGAGAAATTATCCTACTCATGATCTTGAGCTAGCGGCAGTTGTTTTTGCCTTAAAGTTGTGGAGGCATTATCTGTATGGAGAGAAATTTCAGGTGCTTACGGACCATAAGAGCCTCAAGTATCTTTTCTTTCAGAAGGACTTGAATATGAGACAACGGCGATGGTTGGAACTATTGAAAGATTATGATTTTTCCTTGGACTATCATCCGGGAAAAATTAATGCAGTGGCAGATGCGCTCAGTAGGAAATGGGAAGCTAAATTTTCTTGCATGAGATTGCAGTGGAAGCTGGTCGAAGATTTTGTCCAGTGGAAGCCTTTTGTAGATGGGAACCATGCTATTTCTGTTGCTGGATTGCAAATCCGCTCCACGTTGATTGAGAAGGTGTTGACATCTCAAAAAGTTGATCCAGAACTATCACAGATGGTTGAAGCGTCAAAGAAGCCTTCTAGCGAGTTGTCGATTGCGGTCGATGGTGGACTGAGATTTAGGAATCGGTTATGGGTTCCTAATGATCAAGATATTAAAAAGGAGATCTTAGAGGAGGCACATAGTTTCATGTACTCTATCCATCCAGGGAGTACAAAAATGTACAAAGATTTGCAAAGGAACTTTTGGTGGAAAAATATGAAACGAGAAATTGCAGAGTTCGTTTCGAGATGCCTTGTTTGTCAGAGAGTAAAGATTGAGCATCAAAGACCATCTGGAGGATTGCAGCCGTTGGACCTGCCAGAGTGGAAATGGGAGCACATTACTATGGATCTTGTAGTGGGTTTGCCTCCCATGAAGGGTGCCAAATATGATTCCATTTGGGTGATTGTGGATCGGTTGACTAAATCGGCACACTTTTTACCTATACGGTGCAGTCAATCTACAGAGAGTCTGGCGAAGTTATATGTTCATGAGATAGTGAAGTTGCACGGTGTACCTGTATCCATTGTCTCCGATCGGGATGCACGTTTCACATCCAGATTCTGGAAGAGCTTGAATGATGCTTTGGGAACGAATCTGAAATTCAGCACATCCTTTCATCCGCAGATTGATGGGCAGTCAAAAAGGACCATTCAGACTTTGGAGGATATGCTTAGATCTTGTGCATTGGACTTTTCTGGAAATTGGGATTTTCATCTTCCTCTTGTTGAGTTTGCATACAATAACAGTTTCCATTCTAGCATTGGGATGGCCCCATACGAAGCTTTATACGGTAGACCTTGTCGTTCTCCCTTATGCTGGGATGATGTTGGCGAAAGAAAAATCCTAGGACCAGAGATTATCCTGGATACTACAAAGAAGATCGATACTATCAAGAAGAGATTGCTAGCTGCTCAAAGTAGGCAGAAAAGCTATGCTGATTGTCGGAGACGTGATCTTAAATTTGAAGTGGGAGATCAAGTTTTTATCAAAGTCTCTCCTATGCGTGGTGTCGTTCGTTTTGGTAGAAGGGGAAAGATGAATCCAAGATATGTTGGCCCTTTTATGATCATCAAGAGAATTGGTGAGGTTGCTTATCAGGTTGACCTCCCACCTCAGTTCAAGAATATACATGATGTATTTCATGTTTCAATGCTACGGAAGTACATAGCTGATCCCTCACATGTGATCGAGCATGAGATTCCTGAAGTACAAACAGATCTTTCATATGTAGAAGAACCGATCAAGATCATAGATCGCAAGGAAAATCAATTGCGCCGCCGGATTATTCCCATGGTTAAGGTCTTATGGAAACACCAGAAGCGTGAGGAAGCTACTTGGGAGTTGGAGGAGGAAATGCGAGCCAAATATCCTGAACTTTTTGGTAAGTTCTTAGACTTATAATTTCGGGACGGAATTTTTTTTAGTGGGGTAGATTGTAACAACCACTAAATTTTAGTATCTAAATTAATAAAGTTATCAATTAGTTAATAAGGATTAATTTTGATTGAATTAAAAAAAAGGGGCGGTTACTGTGGGGAACCATTCTACCACAACAAACCCTACGTGGCTTTCTATTTTTGGATTTCTGAATGGGTCATCTTCCACGTTAAGGGATGGAGAGAAAGGGATGACCCTCCCTGCACATAAACGAGAGGGCGAGATTGCTCTCTACTCAAGAGAGTGCAGAAAGACCAATCCAATAGCCTTTCTTTCATCAGTCGAGTTAATCCCTTCCGAGAAGGAGTCGTCATCTTTGGGCTGATCGTGATCGGAAGAGAGGAACCACGATTTCGATCCAAAGTTTGTGGTATTATACCCCGCAGATTCGGTATGTATTGCATCGTTCATGAATCTCAAACCTTTATCTTGGAATAGTTGTGTCCTTCTCATACTCACGGATTTATTTCTGCTATCTTTTTCCAATTTTCATGAAACAAAAATCCAGAGTATGATTTGTAATACCTCTTCCGTTACTCACTCCTCAATCTAATGTTTCCGGTTGAGTTCGTATCCGTCTCATTCCATTGATCACGACCTTGAAAGGGCATTCCAAACCCAGGCGTAAGGCCTGACATTTACCGTTTTGGCTGATAAATAGATTCTGGTTTATATGAGGTACCTTGTAAGGAATACCGAGTTGAATAGTAGAAAACGTAGATCCTAGAAAGAGTACTACCAAAGATGTATTGAGGTACTGGCAAGATGACAACTATTTACGAGTTGTTCTTTTCCTATCTGTAATTAAAATTCAGCATTATTGTCTTAGGTTATGTAATTTAATCCGACCTTGTCGTATTTTAATTTTGTAGATTTCTTTAGCTTGTGCCTGATAATACCCATTGTATCATGCTTAGTTAAATGCAATAAAGTTCTTTACATTATTTGTTTAGTGGTATGTTATATCCATGCACCTCTACTTGAACTAAACCACACGGCCTATAATTTCATGAGAACTATTCATGTTCGTTGTGCTTATCGGAACATAATCAACTATATTTAGTCCGCCTTTTAATTTACATGTGTATTAGATCTATACTAAGTACAAGTACTTACTAATCATCATAGTCTACATCGGTGCATGCATAATCAACTTACTAATATAGTTGCAGAGAATATAACTACCATGGAAAAGTATATGTAATCCAGAGCATACTGGTGAAATTGAGTCCATGACTATCCTATTACGACGTACACCATTCAGATGAGTTACAATAGTTGTGTATACTAGAAACAACTAAATAAGTAATTTCGTGGAAACCTTTAACATCTTGATTTGATATAAATAGTCGTCATTTCAATGAATGGGTGACACATAATAACAATGGCACAATAACGGTAAGCGGAGCTAAGTGCTACGCCTCGTGGTGGGAGCCACCTCTAGAGTCCGATTACCGGGTCCGATACGGACATAAATGGCCTAAAGGGCAACACCTTCCGGGGGTGTCAGGTTCAGTGGAACCTAGTGGAAAGTCCACCTATTGACTCAGCGCTGATGTCATCACGATGTGTTTAATGTATGATTGAATGTGCAAGTGAAAACCGCTAGTGCCAGCAGAGGGTAATAATGGACCAATTTAACGATAAGATTGAGTTTAAGGGTATAGGTGCAACAATAGAGCACCATTATTGAGAATGTATAAACCCCTCATAAGTATGTGAATATAACTATATCGCCATGCTTCTATTCCAATTTATCAAGCCATTCTCATTTTTGATTCTTCTTAAAGCATGCTAAGCTGTTTGGCTTACGAGCATTTGGTCGCTCCTGTGGTTTTGCCCTGCCGCAGGTTCCTCGGAGGAGTAGAGCTTTGCAGCTGTTGATTGGCTAGTGGAGGATTTGGCTTCTCATTTGGTAGTGTTAGTTTTCCTTTTGTTGTCTTTCGTAGATGTACCCAAGGAACATTATGAGTTGATCTCCTCTAATCATTTTTCGTTGTCAATGACGTCTTTTGGAGGATGTAACTTGATCCTTGATTATGTCAAGCTATTGAGTGATGTTATCCATTTATTTGAAGTATCTCAATGATATAATATTTTTTTCCTTATCTTTTCGATTATTTAAATTAATTGTGGATTGATATGCATGAGTAACCCTCGGATCCGACGTGGCATGTCGTTTATTCATGCTTCCGCTGGTCACGTGGATCCGGGTCGTTACAAGTGGTATCAGAGCCGAAGTTCTCTTGGGTACAATTAGGATTTCCTATTATGTCGATGTGCTCATACATCGATATCTGAATCTCGATCTTCTCTCATGATTTTAGATGGCTTCTGGACGTGAGCTTGTGCCTGGTGAAGGTGGGCTTGAAGATCCCCAACAGCAACAGTTGCATTTGATGACTGAGATGGGACAATGGCTCCGCGAAGAGTGAGAGCGTGCTCGAGCAGAAAGAGAAGCAGCACGCGAAGAAAGAGAACAAGTCCGCAAGATTTACGATAATGCGAAGGTAGAGAGTCTTACCTTGCGGAAGTTTTTGCAACATGACCCACCCATATACAATGGAGAACCTGAGCCAGAGAAAGCAGAACATTGGCTCAAGGAGATCGAGTTGGCGTTTAGTGCCTTGGATTGCCCTGAGGAGAAGAAGGTCACCTTTGCTATGTTCAGGCTGCGAGATCAGGCAAAGGATTGGTGGAAGACCTGCAGAGATGTGCACTTCAAGGAAGAGCAAGACGTGACTTGGGAAGATTTCGTGAAGCACTTCAAGGATCACTTTATTCCTATGCGTGCAAGGATCAAGAAGAGGCAGGAATTCATCGACCTGCAGCAGAATGAGCTGGGTATTGAGGCATACACTGCTCAATTTTATCATCTCGAGAAGTACGGCAAGGGAATTTGCGAGACCGAATTGGAGAGAGCAAAGAAGTACGTGATGGGTTTGAGGATTGGCTTGCGAGCTAAAGTCTTAGGGAGCATGCCTAAGACACTTGCTGATGCAGTGGATGCTGCGGTGGCTATTGACAGAGAGCATCAGTTGACCCAAACTCAACTGAAAAGACATGGCAAGGGGAGTGGAAGCCTCGGTGTTCGTCATGATACCTTTAAAAGCCCTAATAAGAAGATGAAGTTCGGTTACCATGGCAAGGAAGAAGCTAGATTCAGGCATGTTGATAGACCGGGAGTTCCTGTCTGCCCTCATTGCACGAGAAGCCATCGGGGTGAATGCTACAAGATAACGGGAGCTTGTTTGAAATGTGGGCAGAAGGGTCACTTCATCCGTGATTGCCCGAAGATGAAGCAGGCAGATGATAGGCAGAGGAATGCAGATCCGAAGAAGAAGATCATGGGACGAGTGTACTCCATTACAGCCGAGCAGTCAGAGGATCCTAGTCAGGTTGTGGAAGGTACACTTCTCGTCTATGGTTTCATGGCTAGAGTGCTTTATGATTCTGGAGCTTCTCATTCGTTTATATCAAGTAGATTTGTTAGAGTGCTTGATTTACAACCTGCTGAGATGACATTTATGTTATCCGTTTCTTCACCTATTGGGGAAATTGGTACTTGTGGGTCCTTCTTGCATGAGGTGCCAATTGAGATTGAGAATAAGCAATTAGTTGCAAATCTAGTCCTCCTAGAAAGGACAGATTATGATGTCATCTTAGGAATGGATTGGCTCTATGAGAACTATTCACAGGTTCTTTGTAGAGAAAAGAAAGTCCTACTATGTAGGCCAGGGGAATCTGAATTCCATATCAAGGGTTTTAAGAGACCCATCAAGCAGATGTTTGTCTCTTTATTGAAGGCAAACCGGATGTTGTCAAAAGGCTGCAAGGCATTTCTTGCTAGTGTGGTGAAAACAGAGGCTCAACATGTTTCTATTGAGGATGTGCCCATTGTTCGGGAGTACGTTGATGTTTTTCCTGAAGACCTTCCTGGGATACCTCCTCATAGAGACATTGACTTCACCATTGAGGTCATGCCGGGATCATCGCCTATCTCCAAGCCACCTTATCGTATGGCTCCGGCAGAGTTGGCAGAGCTTAAAAAGCAGCTGGAAGAACTTCTTGAGAAAGGCTTTATTCAGCCTAGTGTGTCTCCATGGGGTGCTCCTGTACTCTTTGTCAAGAAGAAGGATGGGACGCTTAGACTATACATTGATTATCGAGCTCTGAATCAGATCACAGTCAAGAACAAGTATCCCTTACCTCGAATAGATGATCTATTCTATCAATTGCAGAAGGCTGCTATATTTTCAAAAATTGATTTAAGATCGGGTTATCACCAGCTGAGGGTCAAGACAGAGGATGCTCCGAAGACTGCTTTTAGATCAAGGTATGGGCATTACGAGTTTCGAGTGATGCCATTTGGATTAACTAATGCTCCTGCAGCATTCATGGACCTCATGAATAGGGTGTTCCGTGATTTCCTTGATAATTTTGTCATTGTTTTCGTCGATGACATTCTTATCTATTCAGAAGATAAGAAGCAACATGAGGAACACTTGAGGACAGTATTAGAGACGTTGAGACAGCACCAGCTCTATGCTATGTTCTCCAAATGTGAATTTTGGCTTGATAAAGTGACATTTCTTGGTAACGTCATATCAAAAGATGGGATATCTGTTGACCCGTCGAAGGTCGAGGCTGTTCTGAACTGGAACCAACCAAGGACAGTTACAGAAGTTCGTAGCTTCTTGGGCTTGGCTGGTTATTACAGACGTTTTATTCGGGACTTCTCGAAGATAGTTTTACCTCTCACGAAATTGATGAGGAAGGAAACTAAATTCATCTGGAGTTCTCAATGTGAGGAGAGCTTCCAAAAATTGAAAGGGATGTTGACTTCAGCTCCAATTTTGACACTTCCTTCGGGTACTGGAGGCTTCACAGTGCACACGGATGCTTCAGGGTCGGGACTTAGTGCAGTTCTAATGCAACATGATAAGGTCGTGGCCTATGCATCACGACAATTGAAAATTCATGAGAGAAATTATCCTACTCATGATCTTGAGCTAGCGGCAGTTGTTTTTGCCTTAAAGTTGTGGAGGCATTATCTGTATGGAGAGAAATTTCAGGTGCTTACGGACCATAAGAGCCTCAAGTATCTTTTCTTTCAGAAGAACTTGAATATGAGACAACGGCGATGGTTGGAACTATTGAAAGATTATGATTTTTCCTTGGACTATCATCCGGGAAAAATTAATGCAGTGTCAGATGCGCTCAGTAGGAAATGGGAAGCTAAATTTTCTTGCATGAGATTGCAGTGGAAGCTGGTCGAAGATTTTGTCCAGTGGAAGCCTTTTGTAGATGGGAACCATGCTATTTCTGTTGCTGGATTGCAAATCCGCTCCACGTTGATTGAGAAGGTGTTGACATCTCAAAAAGTTGATCCAGAACTATCACAGATGGTTGAAGCGTCAAAGAAGCCTTCTAGCGAGTTGTCGATTGCGGTCGATGGTGGACTGAGATTTAGGAATCGGTTATGGGTTCCTAATGATCAAGATATTAAAAAGGAGATCTTAGAGGAGGCACATAGTTTCATGTACTCTATCCATCCAGGGAGTACAAAAATGTACAAAGATTTGCAAAGGAACTTTTGGTGGAAAAATATGAAACGAGAAATTGCAGAGTTCGTTTCGAGATGCCTTGTTTGTCAGAGAGTAAAGATTGAGCATCAAAGACCATCTGGAGGATTGCAGCCGTTGGACCTGCCAGAGTGGAAATGGGAGCACATTACTATGGATCTTGTAGTGGGTTTGCCTCCCATGAAGGGTGCCAAATATGATTCCATTTGGGTGATTGTGGATCGGTTGACTAAATCGGCACACTTTTTACCTATACGGTGCAGTCAATCTACAGAGAGTCTGGCGAAGTTATATGTTCATGAGATAGTGAAGTTGCACGGTGTACCTGTATCCATTGTCTCCGATCGGGATGCACGTTTCACATCCAGATTCTGGAAGAGCTTGAATGATGCTTTGGGAACGAATCTGAAATTCAGCACATCCTTTCATCCGCAGATTGATGGGCAGTCAAAAAGGACCATTCAGACTTTGGAGGATATGCTTAGATCTTGTGCATTGGACTTTTCTGGAAATTGGGATTTTCATCTTCCTCTTGTTGAGTTTGCATACAATAACAGTTTCCATTCTAGCATTGGGATGGCCCCATACGAAGCTTTATACGGTAGACCTTGTCGTTCTCCCTTATGCTGGGATGATGTTGGCGAAAGAAAAATCCTAGGACCAGAGATTATCCTGGATACTACAAAGAAGATCGATACTATCAAGAAGAGATTGCTAGCTGCTCAAAGTAGGCAGAAAAGCTATGCTGATTGTCGGAGACGTGATCTTAAATTTGAAGTGGGAGATCAAGTTTTTATCAAAGTCTCTCCTATGCGTGGTGTCGTTCGTTTTGGTAGAAGGGGAAAGATGAATCCAAGATATGTTGGCCCTTTTATGATCATCAAGAGAATTGGCGAGGTTGCTTATCAGGTTGACCTCCCACCTCAGTTCAAGAATATACATGATGTATTTCATGTTTCAATGCTACGGAAGTACATAGCTGATCCCTCACATGTGATCGAGCATGAGATTCCTGAAGTACAAACAGATCTTTCATATGTAGAAGAACCGATCAAGATCATAGATCGCAAGGAAAATCAATTGCGCCGCCGGATTATTCCCATGGTTAAGGTCTTATGGAAACACCAGAAGCGTGAGGAAGCTACTTGGGAGTTGGAGGAGGAAATGCGAGCCAAATATCCTGAACTTTTTGGTAAGTTCCTAGACTTATAATTTCGGGACGGAATTTTTTTTAGTGGGGTAGATTGTAACAACCACTAAATTTTAGTATCTAAATTAATAAAGTTATCAATTAGTTAATAAGGATTAATTTTGATTGAATTAAAAAAAAGGGGCGGTTACTGTGGGGAACCATTCTACCACAACAAACCCTACGTGGCTTTCTATTTTTGGATTTCTGAATGGGTCATCTTCCACGTTAAGGGATGGAGAGAAAGGGATGACCCTCCCTGCACATAAACGAGAGGGCGAGATTGCTCTCTACTCAAGAGAGTGCAGAAAGACCAATCCAATAGCCTTTCTTTCATCAGTCGAGTTAATCCCTTCCGAGAAGGAGTCGTCATCTTTGGGCTGATCGTGATCGGAAGAGAGGAACCACGATTTCGATCCAAAGTTTGTGGTATTATACCCCGCAGATTCGGTATGTATTGCATCGTTCATGAATCTCAAACCTTTATCTTGGAATAGTTGTGTCCTTCTCATACTCACGGATTTATTTCTGCTATCTTTTTCCAATTTTCATGAAACAAAAATCCAGAGTATGATTTGTAATACCTCTTCCGTTACTCACTCCTCAATCTAATGTTTCCGGTTGAGTTCGTATCCGTCTCATTCCATTGATCACGACCTTGAAAGGGCATTCCAAACCCAGGCGTAAGGCCTGACATTTACCGTTTTGGCTGATAAATAGATTCTGGTTTATATGAGGTACCTTGTAAGGAATACCGAGTTGAATAGTAGATAACGTAGATCCTAGAAAGAGTACTACCAAAGATGTATTGAGGTACTGGCAAGATGACAACTATTTACGAGTTGTTCTTTTCCTATATGTAATTAAAATTCAGCATTATTGTCTTAGGTTATGTAATTTAATCCGACCTTGTCGTATTTTAATTTTGTAGATTTCTTTAGCTTGTGCCTGATAATACCCATTGTATCATGCTTAGTTAAATGCAATAAAGTTCTTTACATTATTTGTTTAGTGGTATGTTATATCCATGCACCTCTACTTGAACTAAACCACACGGCCTATAATTTCATGAGAACTATTCATGTTCGTTGTGCTTATCGGAACATAATCAACTATATTTAGTCCGCCTTTTAATTTACATGTGTATTAGATCTATACTAAGTACAAGTACTTACTAATCATCATAGTCTACATCGGTGCATGCATAATCAACTTACTAATATAGTTGCAGAGAATATAACTACCATGGAAAAGTATATGTAATCCAGAGCATACTGGTGAAATTGAGTCCATGACTATCCTATTACGACGTACACCATTCAGATGAGTTACAATAGTTGTGTATACTAGAAACAACTAAATAAGTAATTTCGTGGAAACCTTTAACATCTTGATTTGATATAAATAGTCGTCATTTCAATGAATGGGTGACACATAATAACAATGGCACAATAACGGTAAGCGGAGCTAAGTGCTACGCCTCGTGGTGGGAGCCACCTCTAGAGTCCGATTACCGGGTCCGTTACGGACATAAATGGCCTAAAGGGCAACACCTTCCGGGGGTGTCAGGTTCAGTGGAACCTAGTGGAAAGTCCACCTATTGACTCAGCGCTGATGTCATCACGATGTGTTTAATGTATGATTGAATGTGCAAGTGAAAACCGCTAGTGCCAGCAGAGGGTAATAATGGACCAATTTAACGATAAGATTGAGTTTAAGGGTATAGGTGCAACAATAGAGCACCATTATTGAGAATGTATAAACCCCTCATAAGTATGTGAATATAACTATATCGCCATGCTTCTATTCCAATTTATCAAGCCATTCTCATTTTTGATTCTTCTTAAAGCATGCTAAGCTGTTTGGCTTACGAGCATTTGGTCGCTCCTGTGGTTTTGCCCTGCCGCAGGTTCCTCGGAGGAGTAGAGCTTTGCAGCTGTTGATTGGCTAGTGGAGGATTTGGCTTCTCATTTGGTAGTGTTAGTTTTCCTTTTGTTGTCTTTCGTAGATGTACCCAAGGAACATTATGAGTTGATCTCCTCTAATCATTTTTCGTTGTCAATGACGTCTTTTGGAGGATGTAACTTGATCCTTGATTATGTCAAGCTATTGAGTGATGTTATCCATTTATTTGAAGTATCTCAATGATATAATATTTTTTTCCTTATCTTTTCGATCATTTAAATTAATTGTGGATTGATATGCATGAGTAACCCTCGGATCCGACGTGGCATGTCGTTTATTCATGCTTCCGCTGGTCACGTGGATCCGGGTCGTTACAAGTGGTATCAGAGCCGAAGTTCTCTTGGGTACAATTAGGATTTCCTATTATGTCGATGTGCTCATACATCGATATCTGAATCTCGATCTTCTCTCATGATTTTAGATGGCTTCTGGACGTGAGCTTGTGCCTGGTGAAGGTGGGCTTGAAGATCCCCAACAGCAACAGTTGCATTTGATGACTGAGATGGGACAATGGCTCCACGAAGAGTGAGAGCGTGCTCGAGCGGAAAGAGAAGCAGCACGCGAAGAAAGAGAACAAGTCCGCAAGATTTACGATAATGCGAAGGTAGAGAGTCTTACCTTGCGGAAGTTTTTGCAACATGACCCACCCATATACAATGGAGAACCAGAGCCAGAGAAAACAGAACATTGGCTCAAGGAGATCGAGTTGGCGTTTAGTGCCTTGGATTGCCCTGAGGAGAAGAAGGTCACCTTTGCTATGTTCAGGCTGCGAGATCAGGCAAAGGATTGGTGGGAGACCTGCAGAGGTGTGCACTTCAAGGAAGAGCAAGACGTGACTTGGGAAGATTTCGTGAAGTACTTCAAGGATCACTTTATTCCTATGCGTGCAAGGATCAAGAAGAGGCAGGAATTCATCAACCTGCAGCAGAATGAGCTGGGTATTGAGGCATACACTGCTCAATTTTATCATCTCGAGAAGTACGGCAAGGGAATTTGCGAGACCGAATTGGAGAGAGCAAAGAAGTACGTGATGGGTTTGAGGATTGGCTTGCGAGCTAAAGTCTTAGGGAGCATGCCTAAGACACTTGCTGATGCAGTGGATGCTGCGGTGGCTATTGACAGAGAGCATCAGTTGACCCAAACTCAACTGAAAAGACATGGCAAGGGGAGTGGAAGCCTCGGTGTTCGTCATGATACCTTTAAAAGCCCTAATAAGAAGATGGAGTTCGGTTACCATGGCAAGGAAGAAGCTAGATTCAGGCATGTTGATAGACCGGGAGTTCCTGTCTGCCCTCATTGCACGAGAAGCCATCGGGGTGAATGCTACAAGATAACGGGAGCTTGTTTGAAATGTGGGCAGAAGGGTCACTTCATCCGTGATTGCCCGAAGATGAAGCAGGCAGATGATAGGCAGAGGAATGCAGATCCGAAGAAGAAGATCATGGGACGAGTGTACTCCATTACAGCCGAGCAGTCAGAGGATCCTAGTCAGGTTGTGGAAGGTACACTTCTCGTCTATGGTTTCATGGCTAGAGTGCTTTATGATTCTGGAGCTTCTCATTCGTTTATATCAAGTAGATTTGTTAGAGTGCTTGATTTACAACCTGCTGAGATGACATTTATGTTATCCGTTTCTTCACCTATTGGGGAAATTGGTACTTGTGGGTCCTTCTTGCATGAGGTGCCAATTGAGATTGAGAATAAGCAATTAGTTGCAAATCTAGTCCTCCTAGAAATGACAGATTATGATGTCATCTTAGGAATGGATTGGCTCTATGAGAACTATTCACAGGTTCTTTGTAGAGAAAAGAAAGTCCTACTATGTAGGCCAGGGGAATCTGAATTCCATATCAAGGGTTTTAAGAGACCCATCAAGCAGATGTTTGTCTCTTTATTGAAGGCAAACCGGATGTTGTCAAAAGGCTGCAAGGCGTTTCTTGCTAGTGTGGTGAAAACAGAGGCTCAACATGTTTCTATTGAGGATGTGCCCATTGTTCGGGAGTACGTTGATGTTTTTCCTGAAGACCTTCCTGGGATACCTCCTCATAGAGACATTGACTTCACCATTGAGGTCATGCCGGGATCATCGCCTATCTCCAAGCCACCTTATCGTATGGCTCCGGCAGAGTTGGCAGAGCTTAAAAAGCAGCTGGAAGAACTTCTTGAGAAAGGCTTTATTCAGCCTAGTGTGTCTCCATGGGGTGCTCCTGTACTCTTTGTCAAGAAGAAGGATGGGACGCTTAGACTATGCATTGATTATCGAGCTCTGAATCAGATCACAGTCAAGAACAAGTATCCCTTACCTCGAATAGATGATCTATTCGATCAATTGCAGAAGGCTGCTATATTTTCAAAAATTGATTTAAGATCGGGTTATCACCAGCTGAGGGTCAAGACAGAGGATGCTCCGAAGACTGCTTTTAGATCAAGGTATGGGCATTACGAGTTTCGAGTGATGCCATTTGGATTAACTAATGCTCCTGCAGCATTCATGGACCTCATGAACAGGGTGTTCCGTGATTTCCTTGATAATTTTGTCATTGTTTTCGTCGATGACATTCTTATCTATTCAGAAGATAAGAAGCAACATGAGGAACACTTGAGGACAGTATTAGAGACGTTGAGACAGCACCAGCTCTATGCTAAGTTCTCCAAATGTGAATTTTGGCTTGATAAAGTGACATTTCTTGGTCACGTCATATCAAAAGATGGGATATCTGTTGACCCGTCGAAGGTCGAGGCTGTTCTGAACTGGAACCAACCAAGGACAGTTACAGAAGTTCGTAGCTTCTTGGGCTTGGCTGGTTATTACAGACGTTTTATTCGGGACTTCTCGAAGATAGTTTTACCTCTCACGAAATTGATGAGAAAGGAAACTAAATTCATCTGGAGTTCTCAATGTGAGGAGAGCTTCCAAAAATTGAAAGGGATGTTGACTTCAGCTCCAATTTTGACACTTCCTTCGGGTAATGGAGGCTTCACAGTGCACACGGATGCTTCAGGGTCGGGACTTGGTGCAGTTCTAATGCAACATGATAAGGTCGTGGCCTATGCATCACGACAATTGAAAATTCATGAGAGAAATTATCCTACTCATGATCTTGAGCTAGCGGCAGTTGTTTTTGCCTTAAAGTTGTGGAGGCATTATCTGTATGGAGAGAAATTTCAGGTGCTTACGGACCATAAGAGCTTCAAGTATCTTTTCTCTCAGAAGGACTTGAATATGAGACAACGACGATGGTTGGAACTATTGAAAGATTATGATTTTTCCTTGGACTATCATCCGGGAAAAATTAATGCAGTGGCAGATGCGCTCAGTAGGAAATGGGAAGCTAAATTTTCTTGCATGAGATTGCAGTGGAAGCTGGTCGAAGATTTTGTCCAGTGGAAGCCTTTTGTAGATGGGAACCATGCTATTTCTGTTGCTGGATTGCAAATCCGCTCCACGTTGATTGAGAAGGTGTTGACATCTCAAAAAGTTGATCCAGAACTATCACAGATGGTTGAAGCGTCAAAGAAGCCTTCTAGCGAGTTGTCGATTGCGGTCGATGGTGGACTGAGATTTAGGAATCGGTTATGGGTTCCTAATGATCAAGATATTAAAAAGGAGATCTTAGAGGAGGCACATAGTTCCATGTACTCTATCCATCCAGGGAGTACAAAAATGTACAAAGATTTGCAAAGGAACTTTTGGTGGAAAAATATGAAACGAGAAATTGCAGAGTTCGTTTCGAGATGCCTTGTTTGTCAGAGAGTAAAGATTGAGCATCAAAGACCATCTGGAGGATTGCAGCCGTTGGACCTGCCAGAGTGGAAATGGGAGCACATTACTATGGATCTTGTAGTGGGTTTGCCTCCCATGAAGGGTGCCAAATATGATTCCATTTGGGTGATTGTGGATCGGTTGACTAAATCGGCACACTTTTTACCTATACGGTGCAGTCAATCTACAGAGAGTCTGGCGAAGTTATATGTTCATGAGATAGTGAAGTTGCACGGTGTACATGTATCCATTGTCTCCGATCGGGAAGCACGTTTCACATCCAGATTCTGGAAGAGCTTGAATGATGCTTTGGGAACGAATCTGAAATTCAGCACATCCTTTCATCCGCAGATTGATGGGCAGTCAAAAAGGACCATTCAGACTTTGGAGGATATGCTTAGATCTTGTGCATTGGACTTTTCTGGAAATTGGGATTTTCATCTTCCTCTTGTTGAGTTTGCATACAATAACAGTTTCCATTCTAGCATTGGGATGGCCCCATACGAAGCTTTATAAAGTAGACCTTGTCGTTCTCCCTTATGCTGGGATGATGTTGGCGAAAGAAAAATCCTAGGACCAGAGATTATCCTGGATACTACAAAGAAGATCGATACTATCAAGAAGAGATTGCTAGCTGCTCAAAGTAGGCAGAAAAGCTATGCTGATTGTCGGAGACGTGATCTTAAATTTGAAGTGGGAGATCAAGTTTTTATCAAAGTCTCTCCTATGCGTGGTGTCGTTCGTTTTGGTAGAAGGGGAAAGATGAATCCAAGATATGTTGGCCCTTTTATGATCATCAAGAGAATTGGTGAGGTTGCTTATCAGGTTGACCTCCTACCTCAGTTCAAGAATATACATGATGTATTTCATGTTTCAATGCTACGGAAGTACATAGCTGATCCCTCACATGTGATCGAGCATGAGATTCCTGAAGTACAAGCAGATCTTTCATATGTAGAAGAACCGATCAAGATCATAGATCGCAAGGAAAATCAATTGCGCCGCCGGATTATTCCCATGGTTAAGGTCTTATGGAAACACCAGAAGCGTGAGGAAGCTACTTGGGAGTTGGAGGAGGAAATGCGAGCCAAATATCCTGAACTTTTTGGTAAGTTCTTAGACTTATAATTTCGGGACGGAATTTTTTTTAGTGGGGTAGATTGTAACAACCACTAAATTTTAGTATCTAAATTAATAAAGTTATCAATTAGTTAATAAGGATTAATTTTGATTGAATTAAAAAAAAGGGGCGGTTACTGTGGGGAACCATTCTACCACAACAAACCCTACGTGGCTTTCTATTTTTGGATTTCTGAATGGGTCATCTTCCACGTTAAGGGATGGAGAGAAAGGGATGACCCTCCCTGCACATAAATGAGAGGGCGAGATTGCTCTCTACTCAAGAGAGTGCAGAAAGACCAATCCAATAGCCTTTCTTTCATCAATCGAGTTAATCCCTTCCGAGAAGGAGTCGTCATCTTTGGGCTGATCGTGATCGGAAGAGAGGAACCACGATTTCGATCCAAAGTTTGTGGTATTATACCCCGCAGATTCGGTATGTATTGCATCGTTCATGAATCTCAAATTTTTATCTTGGAATAGTTGTGTCCTTCTCATACTCACGGATTTATTTCTGCTATCTTTTTCCAATTTTCATGAAACAAAAATCCAGAGTATGATTTGTAATACCTCTTCCGTTACTCACTCCTCAATCTAATGTTTCCGGTTGAGTTCGTATCCGTCTCATTCCATTGATCACGACCTTGAAAGGGCATTCCAAACCCAGGCGTAAGGCCTGACATTTACCGTTTTGGCTGATAAATAGATTCTGGTTTATATGAGGTACCTTGTAAGGAATACCGAGTTGAATAGTAGATAACGTAGATCCTAGAAAGAGTACTACCAAAGATGTATTGAGGTACTGGCAAGATGACAACTATTTACGAGTTGTTCTTTTCCTATATGTAATTAAAATTCAGCATTATTGTCTTAGGTTATGTAATTTAATCCGACCTTGTCGTATTTTAATTTTGTAGATTTCTTTAGCTTGTGCCTGATAATACCCATTGTATCATGCTTAGTTAAATGCAATAAAGTTCTTTACATTATTTGTTTAGTGGTATGTTATATCCATGCACCTCTACTTGAACTAAACCACACGGCCTATAATTTCATGAGAACTATTCATGTTCGTTGTGCTTATCGGAACATAATCAACTATATTTAGTCCGCCTTTTAATTTACATGTGTATTAGATCTATACTAAGTACAAGTACTTACTAATCATCATAGTCTACATCGGTGCATGCATAATCAACTTACTAATATAGTTGCAGAGAATATAACTACCATGGAAAAGTATATGTAATCCAGAGCATACTGGTGAAATTGAGTCCATGACTATCCTATTACGACGTACACCATTCAGATGAGTTACAATAGTTGTGTATACTAGAGACAACTAAATAAGTAATTTCGTGGAAACTTTAACATCTTGATTTGATATAAATAGTTGTCATTTCAATGAATGGGTGACACATAATAACAATGGCACAATAATGGTAAGCGGAGCTAAGTGCTACGCCTCGTGGTGGGAGCCACCTCTAGAGTCCGATTACCGGGTCCGATACGGACATAAATGGCCTAAAGGGCAACACCTTCCGGGGGTGTCAGGTTCAGTGGAACCTAGTAGAAAGTCCACCTATTGACTCAGCGCTGATGTCATCACGATGTGTTTAATGTATGATTGAATGTGCAAGTGAAAACCGCTAGTGCCAGCAGAGGGTAATAATGGACCAATTTAACGATAAGATTGAGTTTAAGGGTATAGGTGCAACAATAGAGCACCATTATTGAGAATGTATAAACCCCTCATAAGTATGTGAATATAACTATATCGCCATACTTCTATTCCAATTTATCAAGCCATTCTCATTTTTGATTCTTCTTAAAGCATGCTAAGCTGTTTGGCTTACGAGCATTTGGTCGCTCCTGTGGTTTTGCCCTGCCGCAGGTTCCTCGGAGGAGTAGATCTTTGCAGCTGTTGATTGGCTAGTGGAGGATTTGGCTTCTCATTTGGTAGTGTTAGTTTTCCTTTTGTTGTCTTTCGTAGATGTACCCAAGGAACATTATGAGTTGATCTCCTCTAATCATTTTTCGTTGTCAATGACGTCTTTTGGAGGATGTAACTTGATCCTTGATTATGTCAAGCTATTGAGTGATGTTATCCATTTATTTGAAGTATCTCAATGATATAATATTTTTTTCCTTATCTTTTCGATCATTTAAATTAATTGTGGATTGATATGCATGAGTAACCCTCGGATCCGACGTGGCATGTCGTTTATTCATGCTTCCGCTGGTCACGTGGATCCGGGTCGTTACAAGTGGTATCAGAGCCGAAGTTCTCTTGGGTACAATTAGGATTTCCTATTATGTCGATGTGCTCATACATCGATATCTGAATCTCGATCTTCTCTCATGATTTTAGATGGCTTCTGGACGTGAGCTTGTGCCTGGTGAAGGTGGGCTTGAAGATCCCCAACAGCAACAGTTGCATTTGATGACTGAGATGGGACAATGGCTCCGCGAAGAGCGAGAGCGTGCTCGAGCGGAAAGAGAAGCAGCACGCGAAGAAAGAGAACAAGTCCGCAAGATTTACGATAATGCGAAGGTAGAGAGTCTTACCTTGCGGAAGTTTTTGCAACATGACCCACCCATATACAATGGAGAACCTGAGCCAGAGAAAGCAGAACATTGGCTCAAGGAGATCGAGTTGGCGTTTAGTGCCTTGGATTGCCCTGAGGAGAAGAAGGTCACCTTTGCTATGTTCAGGCTGCGAGATCAGGCAAAGGATTGGTGGGAGACCTGCAGAGGTGTGCACTTCAAGGAAGAGCAAGACGTGACTTGGGAAGATTTCGTGAAGCACTTCAAGGATCACTTTATTCCTATGCGTGCAAGGATCAAGAAGAGGCAGGAATTCATCAACCTGCAGCAGAATGAGCTGGGTATTGAGGCATACACTGCTCAATTTTATCATCTCGAGAAGTACGGCAAGGGAATTTGCGAGACCGAATTGGAGAGAGCAAAGAAGTACGTGATGGGTTTGAGGATTGGCTTGCGAGCTAAAGTCTTAGGGAGCATGCCTAAGACACTTGCTGATGCAGTGGATGCTGCGGTGGCTATTGACAGAGAGCATCAGTTGACCCAAACTCAACTGAAAAGACATGGCAAGGGGAGTGGAAGCCTCGGTGTTCGTCATGATACCTTTAAAAGCCTTAATAAGAAGATGAAGGTCGGTTACCATGGCAAGGAAGAAGCTAGATTCAGGCATGTTGATAGACCGGGAGTTCCTGTCTGCCCTCATTGCACGAGAAGCCATCGGGGTGAATGCTACAAGATAACGGGAGCTTGTTTGAAATGTGGGCAGAAGGGTCACTTTATCCGTGATTGCCCGAAGATGAAGCAGGCAGATGATAGGCAGAGGAATGCAGATCCGAAGAAGAAGATCATGGGACGAGTGTACTCCATTACAGCCGAGCAGTCAGAGGATCCTAGTCAGGTTGTGGAAGGTACACTTCTCGTCTATGGTTTCATGGCTAGAGTGCTTTATGATTCTGGAGCTTCTCATTCGTTTATATCAAGTAGATTTGTTAGAGTGCTTGATTTACAACCTGCTGAGATGACATTTATGTTATCCGTTTCTTCACCTATTGGGGAAATTGGTACTTGTGGGTCCTTCTTGCATGAGGTGCCAATTGAGATTGAGAATAAGCAATTAGTTGCAAATCTAGTCCTCCTAGAAATGACAGATTATGATGTCATCTTAGGAATGGATTGGCTCTATGAGAACTATTCACAGGTTCTTTGTAGAGAAAAGAAAGTCCTACTATGTAGGCCAGGGGAATCTGAATTCCATATCAAGGGTTTTAAGAGACCCATCAAGCAGATGTTTGTCTCTTTATTGAAGGCAAACCGGATGTTGTCAAAAGGCTGCAAGGTGTTTCTTGCTAGTGTGGTGAAAACAGAGGCTCAACATGTTTCTATTGAGGATGTGCCCATTGTTCGGGAGTACGTTGATGTTTTTCCTGAAGACCTTCCTGGGATACCTCCTCATAGAGACATTGACTTCACCATTGAGGTCATGCCGGGATCATCGCCTATCTCCAAGCCACCTTATCGTATGGCTCCGGCAGAGTTGGCAGAGCTTAAAAAGCAGCTGGAAGAACTTCTTGAGAAAGGCTTTATTCAGCCTAGTGTGTCTCCATGGGGTGCTCCTGTACTCTTTGTCAAGAAGAAGGATGGGACGCTTAGACTATGCATTGATTATCGAGCTCTGAATCAAATCACAGTCAAGAACAAGTATCCCTTACCTCGAATAGATGATCTATTCGATCAATTGCAGAAGGCTGCTATATTTTCAAAAATTGATTTAAGATCGGGTTATCACCAGCTGAGGGTCAAGACAGAGGATGCTCCGAAGACTGCTTTTAGATCAAGGTATGGGCATTACGCGTTTCGAGTGATGCCATTTGGATTAACTAATGCTCCTGCAGCATTCATGGACCTCATGAACACGGTGTTCCGTGATTTCCTTGATAATTTTGTCATTGTTTTCGTCGATGACATTCTTATCTATTCAGAAGATAAGAAGCAACATGAGGAACACTTGAGGACAGTATTAAAGACGTTGAGACAGCACCAGCCCTATGCTAAGTTCTCCAAATGTGAATTTTGGCTTGATAAAGTGACATTTCTTGGTCACGTCATATCAAAAGATGGGATATCTGTTGACCCGTCGAAGGTCGAGGCTGTTCTGAACTGGAACAAACCAAGGACAGTTACAGAAGTTCGTAGCTTTTTGGGCTTGGCTGGTTATTACAGACGTTTTATTCGGGACTTCTCGAAGATAGTTTTACCTCTCACGAAATTGATGAGGAAGGAAACTAAATTCATCTGGAGTTCTCAATGTGAGGAGAGCTTCCAAAAATTGAAAGGGATGTTGACTTCAGCTCCAATTTTGACACTTCCTTCGGGTACTGGAGGCTTCACAGTGCACACGGATGCTTCAGGATCGGGACTTGGTGCAGTTCTAATGCAACATGATAAGGTCGTGGCCTATGCATCACGACAATTGAAAATTCATGAGAGAAATTATCCTACTCATGATCTTGAGCTAGAGGCAGTTGTTTTTGCCTTAAAGTTGTGGAGGCATTATCTGTATGGAGAGAAATTTCAGGTGCTTACGGACCATAAGAGCCTCAAGTATCTTTTCTTTCAGAAGGACTTGAATATGAGACAACGGCGATGGTTGGAACTATTGAAAGATTATGATTTTTCCTTGGACTATCATCCGGGAAAAATTAATGCAGTGGCAGATGCGCTCAGTAGGAAATGGGAAGCTAAATTTTCTTGCATGAGATTGCAGTGGAAGCTGGTCGAAGATTTTGTCCAGTGGAAGCCTTTTGTAGATGGGAACCATGCTATTTCTGTTGCTGGATTGCAAATCCGCTCCACGTTGATTGAGAAGGTGTTGACATCTCAAAAAGTTGATCCAGAACTATCACAGATGGTTGAAGCGTCAAAGAAGCCTTCTAGCGAGTTGTCGATTGCGGTCGATGGTGGACTGAGATTTAGGAATCGGTTATGGGTTCCTAATGATCAAGATATTAAAAAGGAGATCTTAGAGGAGGCACATAGTTCCATGTACTCTATCCATCCAGGGAGTACAAAAATGTACAAAGATTTGCAAAGGAACTTTTGGTGGAAAAATATGAAACGAGAAATTGCAGAGTTCGTTTTGAGATGCCTTGTTTGTCAGAGAGTAAAGATTGAGCATCAAAGACCATCTGAAGGATTGCAGCCGTTGGACCTGCCAGAGTGGAAATGGGAGCACATTACTATGGATCTTGTAGTGGGTTTGCCTCCCATGAAGGGTGCCAAATATGATTCCATTTGGGTGATTGTGGATCGGTTGACTAAATCGGCACACTTTTTACCTATACGGTGCAGTCAATCTACAGAGAGTCTGGCGAAGTTATATGTTCATGAGATAGTGAAGTTGCACGGTGTACCTGTATCCATTGTCTCCGATCGGGATGCACGTTTCACATCCAGATTCTGGAAGAGCTTGAATGATGCTTTGGGAACGAATCTGAAATTCAGCACATCCTTTCATCCGCAGATTGATGGGCAGTCAAAAAGGACCATTCAGACTTTGGAGGATATGCTTAGATCTTGTGCATTGGACTTTTCTGGAAATTGGGATTTTCATCTTCCTCTTGTTGAGTTTGCATACAATAACAGTTTCCATTCTAGCATTGGGATGGCCCCATACGAAGCTTTATACGGTAGACCTTGTCGTTCTCCCTTATGCTGGGATGATGTTGGCGAAAGAAAAATCCTAGGACCAGAGATTATCCTGGATACTACAAAGAAGATCGATACTATCAAGAAGAGATTGCTAGCTGCTCAAAGTAGGCAGAAAAGCTATGCTGATTGTCGGAGACGTGATCTTAAATTTGAAGTGGGAGATCAAGTTTTTATCAAAGTCTCTCCTATGCGTGGTGTCGCTCGTTTTGGTAGAAGGGGAAAGATGAATCCAAGATATGTTGGCCCTTTTATGATCATCAAGAGAATTGGTGAGGTTGCTTATCAGGTTGACCTCCCACCTCAGTTCAAGAATATACATGATGTATTTCATGTTTCAATGCTACGGAAGTACATAGCTGATCCCTCACATGTGATCGAGCATGAGATTCCTGAAGTACAAACAGATCTTTCATATGTAGAAGAACCGATCAAGATCATAGATCGCAAGGAAAATCAATTGCGCCGCCGGATTATTCCCATGGTTAAGGTCTTATGGAAACACCAGAAGCGTGAGGAAGCTACTTGGGAGTTGGAGGAGGAAATGCGAGCCAAATATCCTGAACTTTTTGGTAAGTTCTTAGACTTATAATTTCGGGACGGAATTTTTTTTAGTGGGGTAGATTGTAACAACCACTAAATTTTAGTATCTAAATTAATAAAGTTATCAATTAGTTAATAAGGATTAATTTTGATTGAATTAAAAAAAAGGGGCGGTTACTGTGGGGAACCATTCTACCACAACAAACCCTACGTGGCTTTCTATTTTTGGATTTCTGAATGGGTCATCTTCCACGTTAAGGGATGGAGAGAAAGGGATGACCCTCCCTGCACATAAACGAGAGGGCGAGATTGCTCTCTACTCAAGAGAGTGCAGAAAGACCAATCCAATAGCCTTTCTTTCATCAGTCGAGTTAATTCCTTCCGAGAAGGAGTCGTCATCTTTGGGCTGATCGTGATCGGAAGAGAGGAACCACGATTTCGATCCAAAGTTTGTGGTATTATACCCCGCAGATTCGGTATGTATTGCATCGTTCATGAATCTCAAACCTTTATCTTGGAATAGTTGTGTCCTTCTCATACTCACGGATTTATTTCTGCTATCTTTTTCCAATTTTCATGAAACAAAAATCCAGAGTATGATTTGTAATACCTCTTCCGTTACTCACTCCTCAATCTAATGTTTCCGGTTGAGTTCGTATCCGTCTCATTCCATTGATCACGACCTTGAAAGGGCATTCCAAACCCAGGCGTAAGGCCTGACATTTACCGTTTTGGCTGATAAATAGATTCTGGTTTATATGAGGTACCTTGTAAGGAATACCGAGTTGAATAGTAGATAACGTAGATCCTAGAAAGAGTACTACCAAAGATGTATTGAGGTACTGGCAAGATGACAACTATTTACGAGTTGTTCTTTTCCTATATGTAATTAAAATTCAGCATTATTGTCTTAGGTTATGTAATTTAATCCGATCTTGTCGTATTTTAATTTTGTAGATTTCTTTAGCTTGTGCCTGATAATACCCATTGTATCATGCTTAGTTAAATGCAATAAAGTTCTTTACATTATTTGTTTAGTGGTATGTTATATCCATGCACCTCTACTTGAACTAAACCACACGGCCTATAATTTCATGAGAACTATTCATGTTCGTTGTGCTTATCGGAACATAATCAACTATATTTAGTCCGCCTTTTAATTTACATGTGTATTAGATCTATACTAAGTACAAGTACTTACTAATCATCATAGTCTACATCGGTGCATGCATAATCAACTTACTAATATAGTTGCAGAGAATATAACTACCATGGAAAAGTATATGTAATCCAGAGCATACTGGTGAAATTGAGTCCATGACTATCCTATTACGACGTACACCATTCAGATGAGTTACAATAGTTGTGTATACTAGAGACAACTAAATAAGTAATTTCGTGGAAACTTTAACATCTTGATTTGATATAAATAGTTGTCATTTCAATGAATGGGTGACACATAATAACAATGGCACAATAATGGTAAGCGGAGCTAAGTGCTACGCCTCGTGGTGGGAGCCACCTCTAGAGTCCGATTACCGGATCCGATACGGATATAAATGGCCTAAAGGGCAACACCTTCCGGGGGTGTCAGGTTCAGTGGAACCTAGTGGAAAGTCCACCTATTGACTCAGCGCTGATGTCATCACGATGTGTTTAATGTATGATTGAATGTGCAAGTGAAAACCGCTAGTGCCAGCAGAGGGTAATAATGGACCAATTTAACGATAAGATTGAGTTTAAGGGTATAGGTGCAACAATAGAGCACCATTATTGAGAATGTATAAACCCCTCATAAGTATGTGAATATAACTATATCGCCATGCTTCTATTCCAATTTATCAAGCCATTCTCATTTTTGATTCTTCTTAAAGCATGCTAAGCTGTTTGGCTTACGAGCATTTGGTCGCTCCTGTGGTTTTGCCCTGCCGCAGGTTCCTCGGAGGAGTAGAGCTTTGCAGCTGTTGATTGGCTAGTGGAGGATTTGGCTTCTCATTTGGTAGTGTTAGTTTTCCTTTTGTTGTCTTTCGTAGATGTACCCAAGGAACATTATGAGTTGATCTCCTCTAATCATTTTTCGTTGTCAATGACGTCTTTTGGAGGATGTAACTTGATCCTTGATTATGTCAAGCTATTGAGTGATGTTATCCATTTATTTGAAGTATCTCAATGATATAATATTTTTTTCCTTATCTTTTCGATCATTTAAATTAATTGTGGATTGATATGCATGAGTAACCCTCGGATCCGACGTGGCATGTCGTTTATTCATGCTTCCGCTGGTCACGTGGATCCGGGTCGTTACAAGTGGTATCAGAGCCGAAGTTCTCTTGGGTACAATTAGGATTTCCTATTATGTCGATGTGCTCATACATCGATATCTGAATCTCGATCTTCTCTCATGATTTTAGATGGTTTCTGGACGTGAGCTTGTGCCTGGTGAAGGTGGGCTTGAAGATCCCCAACAGCAACAGTTGCATTTGATGACTGAGATGGGACAATGGCTCCGCGAAGAGCGAGAGCGTGCTCGAGCGGAAAGAGAAGCAGCACGCGAAGAAAGAGAACAAGTCCGCAAGATTTACGATAATGCGAAGGTAGAGAGTCTTACCTTGCGGAAGTTTTTGCAACATGACCCACCCATATACAATGGAGAACCTGAGCCAGAGAAAGCAGAACATTGGCTCAAGGAGATCGAGTTGGCGTTTAGTGCCTTGGATTGCCCTGAGGAGAAGAAGGTCACCTTTGCTATGTTCAGGCTGCGAGATCAGGCAAAGGATTGGTGGGAGACCTGCAGAGGTGTGCACTTCAAGGAAGAGCAAGACGTGACTTGGGAAGATTTCGTGAAGCACTTCAAGGATCACTTTATTCCTATGCGTGCAAGGATCAAGAAGAGGCAGGAATTCATCGACCTGCAGCAGAATGAGCTGGGTATTGAGGCATACACTGCTCAATTTTATCATCTCGAGAAGTACGGCAAGGGAATTTGCGAGACCGAATTGGAGAGAGCAAAGAAGTATGTGATGGGTTTGAGGATTGGCTTGCGAGCTAAAGTCTTAGGGAGCATGCCTAAGACACTTGCTGATGCAGTGGATGCTGCGGTGGCTATTGACAGAGAGCATCAGTTGACCCAAACTCAACTGAAAAGACATGGCAAGGGGAGTGGAAGCCTCGGTGTTCGTCATGATACCTTTAAAAGCCCTAATAAGAAGATGAAGTTCGGTTACCATGGCAAGGAAGAAGCTAGATTCAGGCATGTTGATAGACCGGGAGTTCCTGTCTGCCCTCATTGCACGAGAAGCCATCGGGGTGAATGCTACAAGATAACGGGAGCTTGTTTGAAATGTGGGCAGAAGGGTCACTTCATCCGTGATTGCCCGAAGATGAAGCAGGCAGATGATAGGCAGAGGAATGCAGATCCGAAGAAGAAGATCATGGGACGAGTGTACTCCATTACAGCCGAGCAGTCAGAGGATCCTAGTCAGGTTGTGGAAGGTACACTTCTCGTCTATGGTTTCATGGCTAGAGTGCTTTATGATTCTGGAGCTTCTCATTCGTTTATATCAAGTAGATTTGTTAGAGTGCTTGATTTACAACCTGCTGAGATGACATTTATGTTATCCGTTTCTTCACCTATTGGGGAAATTGGTACTTGTGGGTCCTTCTTGCATGAGGTGCCAATTGAGATTGAGAATAAGCAATTAGTTGCAAATCTAGTCCTCCTAGAAATGACAGATTATGATGTCATCTTAGGAATGGATTGGCTCTATGAGAACTATTCACAGGTTCTAGAGAAAAGAAAGTCCTACTATGTAGGCCAGGGGAATCTGAATTCCATATCAAGGGTTTTAAGAGACCCATCAAGCAGATGTTTGTCTCTTTATTGAAGGCAAACCGGATGTTGTCAAAAGGCTGCAAGGCGTTTCTTGCTAGTGTGGTGAAAACAGAGGCTCAACATGTTTCTATTAAGGATGTGCCCATTGTTCGGGAGTACGTTGATGTTTTTCCTGAAGACCTTCCTGGGATACCTCCTCATAGAGACATTGACTTCACCATTGAGGTCATGCCGGGATCATCGCCTATCTCCAAGCCACCTTATCGTATGGCTCCGGCAGAGTTGGCAGAGCTTAAAAAGCAGCTGGAAGAACTTCTTGAGAAAGGCTTTATTCAGCCTAGTGTGTCTCCATGGGGTGCTCCTGTACTCTTTGTCAAGAAGAAGGATGGGACGCTTAGACTATGCATTGATTATCGAGCTCTGAATCAGATCACAGTCAAGAACAAGTATCCCTTACCTCGAATAGATGATCTATTCGATCAATAGCAGAAGGCTGCTATGTTTTCAAAAATTGATTTAAGATCGGGTTATCACCAGCTGAGGGTCAAGACAGAGGATGCTCCGAAGACTGCTTTTAGATCAAGGTATGGGCATTACGAGTTTCGAGTGATGCCATTTGGATTAACTAATGCTCCTGCAGCATTCATGGACCTCATGAACAGGGTGTTCCGTGATTTCCTTGATAATTTTGTCATTGTTTTCGTCGATGACATTCTTATCTATTCAGAAGATAAGAAGCAACATGAGGAACACTTGAGGACAGTATTAGAGACGTTGAGACAGCACCAGCTCTATGCTAAGTTCTCCAAATGTGAATTTTGGCTTGATAAAGTGACATTTCTTGGTCACGTCATATCAAAAGATGGGATATCTGTTGACCCGTCGAAGGTCGAGGCTGTTCTGAACTGGAACCAACCAAGGACAGTTACAGAAGTTCGTAGCTTCTTGGGCTTGGCTGGTTATTACAGATGTTTTATTCGGGACTTCTCGAAGATAGTTTTACCTCTCACGAAATTGATGAGGAAGGAAACTAAATTCATCTGGAGTTCTCAATGTGAGGAGAGCTTCCAAAAATTGAAAGGGATGTTGACTTCAGCTCCAATTTTGACACTTCCTTCGGGTACTGGAGGCTTCACAGTGCACACGGATGCTTCAGGGTCGGGACTTGGTGCAGTTCTAATGCAACATGATAAGGTCGTGGCCTATGCATCACGACAATTGAAAATTCATGAGAGAAATTATCCTACTCATGATCTTGAGCTAGCGGCAGTTGTTTTTGCCTTAAAGTTGTGGAGGCATTATCTGTATGGAGAGAAATTTCAGGTGCTTACGGACCATAAGAGCCTCAAGTATCTTTTCTCTCAGAAGGACTTGAATATGAGACAACGGCGATGGTTGGAACTATTGAAAGATTATGATTTTTCCTTGGACTATCATCCGGGAAAAATTAATGCAGTGGCAGATGCGCTCAGTAGGAAATGGGAAGCTAAATTTTCTTGCATGAGATTGCAGTGGAAGCTGGTCGAAGATTTTGTCCAGTGGAAGCCTTTTGTAGATGGGAACCATGCTATTTCTGTTGCTGGATTGCAAATCCGCTCCACGTTGATTGAGAAGGTGTTGACATCTCAAAAAGTTGATCCAGAACTATCACATATGGTTGAAGCGTCAAAGAAGCCTTCTAGCGAGTTGTCGATTGCGGTCGATGGTGGACTGAGATTTAGGAATCGGTTATGGGTTCCTAATGATCAAGATATTAAAAAGGAGATCTTAGAGGAGGCACATAGTTCCATGTACTCTATCCATCCAGGGAGTACAAAAATGTACAAAGATTTGCAAAGGAACTTTTGGTGGAAAAATATGAAACGAGAAATTGCAGAGTTCGTTTCGAGATGCCTTGTTTGTCAGAGAGTAAAGATTGAGCATCAAAGACCATCTGGAGGATTGCAGCCGTTGGACCTGCCAGAGTGGAAATGGGAGCACATTACTATGGATCTTGTAGTGGGTTTGCCTCCCATGAAGGGTGCCAAATATGATTCCATTTGGGTGATTGTGGATCGGTTGACTAAATCGGCACACTTTTTACCTATACGGTGCAGTCAATCTACAGAGAGTCTGGCGAAGTTATATGTTCATGAGATAGTGAAGTTGCACGGTGTACCTGTATCCATTGTCTCCGATCGGGATGCACGTTTCACATCCAGATTCTGGAAGAGCTTGAATGATGCTTTGGGAACGAATCTGAAATTCAACACATCCTTTCATCCGCAGATTGATGGGCAGTCAAAAAGGACCATTCAGACTTTGGAGGATATGCTTAGATCTTGTGCATTGGACTTTTCTGGAAATTGGGATTTTCATCTTCCTCTTGTTGAGTTTGCATACAATAACAGTTTCCATTCTAGCATTGGGATGGCCCCATACGAAGCTTTATACGGTAGACCTTGTCGTTCTCCCTTATGCTGGGATGATGTTGGCGAAAGAAAAATCCTAGGACCAGAGATTATCCTTGATACTACAAAGAAGATCGATACTATCAAGAAGAGATTGCTAGCTGCTCAAAGTAGGCAGAAAAGCTATGCTGATTGTCGGAGACGTGATCTTAAATTTGAAGTGGGAGATCAAGTTTTTATCAAAGTCTCTCCTATGCGTGGTGTCGTTCGTTTTGGTAGAAGGGGAAAGATGAATCCAAGATATGTTGGCCCTTTTATGATCATCAAGAGAATTGGTGAGGTTGCTTATCAGGTTGACCTCCTACCTCAGTTCAAGAATATACATGATGTATTTCATGTTTCAATGCTACGGAAGTACATAGCTGATCCCTCACATGTGATCGAGCATGAGATTCCTGAAGTACAAGCAGATCTTTCATATGTAGAAGAACCGATCAAGATCATAGATCGCAAGGAAAATCAATTGCACCGCCGGATTATTCCCATGGTTAAGGTCTTATGGAAACACCAGAAGCGTGAGGAAGCTACTTGGGAGTTGGAGGAGGAAATGCGAGCCAAATATCCTGAACTTTTTGGTAAGTTCTTAGACTTATAATTTCGGGACGGAATTTTTTTAGTGGGGTAGATTATAACAACCACTAAATTTTAGTATCTAAATTAATAAAGTTATCAATTAGTTAATAAGGATTAATTTTGATTGAATTAAAAAAAAGGGGCGGTTACTGTGGGGAACCATTCTACCACAACAAACCCTACGTGGCTTTCTATTTTTGGATTTCTGAATGGGTCATCTTCCACGTTAAGGGATGGAGAGAAAGGGATGACCCTCCCTGCACATAAACGAGAGGGCGAGATTGCTCTCTACTCAAGAGAGTGCAGAAAGACCAATCCAATAGCCTTTCTTTCATCAGTCGAGTTAATCCCTTCCGAGAAGGAGTCGTCATCTTTGGGCTGATCGTGATCGGAAGAGAGGAACCACGATTTCGATCCAAAGTTTGTGGTATTATACCCCGCAGATTCGGTATGTATTGCATCGTTCATGAATCTCAAACCTTTATCTTGGAATAGTTGTGTCCTTCTCATACTCACGGATTTATTTCTGCTATCTTTTTCCAATTTTCATGAAACAAAAATCCAGAGTATGATTTGTAATACCTCTTCCGTTACTCACTCCTCAATCTAATGTTTCCGGTTGAGTTCGTATCCGTCTCATTCCATTGATCACGACCTTGAAAGGGCATTCCAAACCCAGGCGTAAGGCCTGACATTTACCGTTTTGGCTGATAAATAGATTCTGGTTTATATGAGGTACCTTGTAAGGAATACCGAGTTGAATAGTAGATAACGTAGATCCTAGAAAGAGTACTACCAAAGATGTATTGAGGTACTGGCAAGATGACAACTATTTACGAGTTGTTCTTTTCCTATCTGTAATTAAAATTCAGCATTATTGTCTTAGGTTATGTAATTTAATCCGACCTTGTCGTATTTTAATTTTGTAGATTTCTTTAGCTTGTGCCTGATAATACCCATTGTATCATGCTTAGTTAAATGCAATAAAGTTCTTTACATTATTTGTTTAGTGGTATGTTATATCCATGCACCTCTACTTGAACTAAACCACACGGCCTATAATTTCATGAGAACTATTCATGTTCGTTGTGCTTATCGGAACATAATCAACTATATTTAGTCCGCCTTTTAATTTACATGTGTATTAGATCTATACGAAGTACAAGTACTTACTAATCATCATAGTCTACATCGGTGCATGCATAATCAACTTACTAATATAGTTGCAGAGAATATAACTACCATGGAAAAGTATATGTAATCCAGAGCATACTGGTGAAATTGAGTCCATGACTATCCTATTACGACGTACACCATTCAGATGAGTTACAATAGTTGTGTATACTAGAGACAACTAAATAAGTAATTTCGTGGAAACCTTTAACATCTTGATTTGATATAAATAGTCGTCATTTCAATGAATGGGTGACACATAATAACAATGGCACAATAACGGTAAGCGGAGCTAAGTGCTACGCCTCGTGGTGGGAGCCACCTCTAGAGTCCGATTACCGGGTCCGATACGGACATAAATGGCCTAAAGGGCAACACCTTCCGGGGGTGTCAGGTTCAGTGGAACCTAGTGGAAAGTCCACCTATTGACTCAACGCTGATGTCATCACGATGTGTTTAATGTATGATTGAATGTGCAAGTGAAAACCGCTAGTGCCAGCGGAGGGTAATAATGGACCAATTTAACGATAAGATTGAGTTTAAGGGTATAGGTGCAACAATAGAGCACCATTATTGAGAATGTATAAACCCCTCATAAGTATGTGAATATAACTATATCGCCATGCTTCTATTCCAATTTATCGAGCCATTCTCATTTTTGATTCTTCTTAAAGCATGCTAAGCTGTTTGGCTTACGAGCATTTGGTCGCTCCTGTGGTTTTGCCCTGCCGCAGGTTCCTCGGAGGAGTAGAGCTTTGCAGCTGTTGATTGGCTAGTGGAGGATTTGGCTTCTCATTTGGTAGTGTTAGTTTTCCTTTTGTTGTCTTTCGTAGATGTACCCAAGGAACATTATGAGTTGATCTCCTCTAATTATTTTTCGTTGTCAATGACGTCTTTTGGAGGATGTAACTTGATCCTTGATTATGTCAAGCTATTGAGTGATGTTATCCATTTATTTGAAGTATCTCAATGATATAATATTTTTTCCTTATCTTTTCGATCATTTAAATTAATTGTGGATTGATATGCATGAGTAACTCTCGGATCCGACGTGGCATGTCGTTTATTCATGCTTCCGCTGGTCACGTGGATCCGGGTCGTTACAATTGGAACAAAGGGTTGATGCTTGACGGTGTTCAAGTCTAACGTATAGGCTACAGGTGGAAAATAATGGCTAATGGGTCTCGAAGTAGAGGCGCGTGTAGGCGGTACCACCACGTATGAGGGTAGGGATGCAAATGGTCGGATACGGATATATGTATTATCATATCTTTATCCATTTTCTAATACGAATATGGATGCGGATACAGATATTGACGGATATTAGAACTATCTTACCATATTCTTAAAAAACAGATACGGATGTAAAACAGATATGATAGTACACAAGTAATGTTAGAAATACTCTAGAAAATTGACTTAAATATATAAGAATTAGATGGAAAACACATGATATTAATTTACTAAGTGTGTCTATCATAAAAATTATATAAAATATGATAAAAGGAGGTAGAGAATTATGTTATATATGGTTAAAAATAAATCTACGATTATATTTATATACGAAAATGGATATACGGATACGGATGTTTGCGGATATCAAAAACGATATCCATATCCATATCCATTTTAAAATAGATACGGATACAGATGTCAAATCTGTATAAAACGGATATGGTAATGGATCAGATACGGATATCTCCGTATCCGTTTGCATCCCTAATGGAGGGTATATAGAGGCCTCGTAGAAAGGAGGCTGGGGTGATATCAAAGGGCAAAATTGAGATTTACTCAAGAGGATAATTGGTGGGGGTAAAATTGGAATGTAAATGGAAAAATTAATGGTGGGGGAAGAGACCCCCTGCTTAATAGATAGTAATATGTGTGTGTGTGTGTGTCTATATATATATATATATATATATATATATATATATATATATATATATATATATATATATATATATATATGGAAAAAATGGGGCTGCCCCCACCCCATTTTTCGGCCTCTTTTTTTTTTGAAAAATAAAACCATGTATATTCATCCATGTATTCCTCCTATATGCCATTCGAATTTCGTCAGAAACAGAGACTCCTACGGCCTCCATCTCGATGATATCGATTTAAAAAAATCCTGTTACCGTTAAAAAATTACTGTCCGGATGGAGGCCGTAGGAGTCTCTGTTTTTGACGAAATTCGAATGGTATATAGGAGGGATATAAGGATGAATGTACATGGTGTTATTTTTCAAAAAAAATAAAAAAAATCGCCCAAATAAGGCGGGGGCAGCCATGTTGGCTGCCCCTAGGGGGCAGCCACATATGACCCTATATATATATATATATATATATATATATATATATATATATATATTAATAGTAAGTTCGGTAATTTCAGAGGTTTGGAGTGTCCCTCTTGGAATTCGAATTCTTGACAATACTATCATACCACTCTTGGATTCTTCTTTAATATATGTATCTTAACGGAATGGATGGATGATTAAGATTGTCATTTAATATAGTTATTTTAGTAATAGATTGAACTAATTGTAAGGATAAGTCAACTTATTACTAGGTGAATTTAAGAATTATCTCATTTGAAATAATTTGAAATACTTCCTCAAAAATCATAAATATGACAAATTCAAAATCAATGTCATGTACTAATATGAAAAATCGGAAAAATATTTTATCAAAATTTCCAACCATCTTAGACACACTAAACAATTGAGGTATACTGACGGTTTTTTCAAAATCCATCACTAAATTAACTGTTGTTAAATATATAACACATATATTATTCGTTGCGAAATGATTTTTCGTACTCGAAATTAGCGACGAAATCATATATGTCGTTATATCATTAGTAACGGTCCAGATAGCGATGCTTATTCGTTGCTATTTTTCAAACTTCTAATTAATCGTCGCTAAATTTTAACTAAAAATAGCGACAATTAATTGATATTTTGAAAAATAGCACCAGATATGCCACGAATAAGTGTAAGTATTTGGACCGTTGCTAATGATATAACGACATATATGATATTCATCGCTAGTTTCGATTACGAAAATTTATTTTGCAACGAATAATACCGTCCTTATATATTTAACAATGGCTAATTTAGTGACTGATTTTGAAAAACCGTCACTATAGTTCAATTTTGTTGTAGTGACATGGTATCTTTATAATGTAAACCCTCGATGTAAGAACCATTGACTATTGCTCAAATTGTTACCACATCGTTCACTCCAAAGAAAAAATATCACAATTGTTGTTAGTTGACGTAATCGGATGAAAGTATGCTTTTGTAATCACATAATTCTCGGAGGAAATTGCATTTTAGAGAGATAATAATAAACATTGGAGGAGAGTTGGGCATGTTTGGTTGCTGGGTTGGACTAAGTTGGGTTGGGTTGGGGTACCCCTGTGAATAGTAAACTGTGAGGAGGATTGAGAGGGTTGGAAGGAGGGGTACACTGGTGTACCCCAACCCAACCCAGTCCAGCCCAGCAACCAAACAGATGGAGCAGCAGAAGATTGATGGTGTATAAAAAGCAAATTAGAGTGAGAGAATATAGGTCAATGCACAAGGTAGATAAGAACTCAAGAACTTCTTTTCATTAAAACTTAAACTTGCATACAAGTCTTGGACTTTACAAGAAGATGACTTACAATTAGGGACGCAAACGGATGCGGTTATATTCGTATTCGTTCGTATCCGTATTCGTTTTTAAGAGGATATGGATCTTGTTTTTATAAAACAGGCGAATACGAATACGAATACGAATCTTGGATACGAATTTTTTGCGGATACGAATACGAATACGAATCCTTAGTTAGCGAATACGAATACGAATACGAATACGAAAAAAATAACGAATACGAATACGAATACGAATATTCGTTACTTAATGGTAATTTTTATTTAACATATTTAACTAATACCTAGGGTTTCTTCCCCAAAATTTTTCAATCCCCACGGATCCCACCCCCCACACGGCCACGCCCGACCTTCTCCTCTCCCTATCCAGACCCCCACGCGCCGCCTTCCAGGCCCCTCCGCCTCCAACCCGGCTACCGCCCCCCTTCCGCCCCCTGTCGGCCCCCTCCGCCCCTCCTTCCGCCCCCCTTGCGCCCGCTGCTGCCCCCCAGCCGCACCCTTGCCGCCCCCCTCCGCCCCGCCTTCCGCCGCAGCCCTTTGCCGCACCCTTGCCGCCCCCCTCCGTCCCGCCTTCTGCCGCAGGCCCGCAGCTCCTTCCGCCCCGCAGGCCCGCAGGCTCGTAGCCCCTTCCGCCCCCTTACGGCTGCCCTCCGCCCCCCATTCCGTCGCAGGCCCACAACCCCTTCCATCCCCCTCCGTCCCCTTCCACCCAGCTCGGAGCCGCCCCTGCCGCGCCGCCCCTTCCGGCTGCCGTCTGTTCCGCCTCGACGGTTCCGTCCCCTTGCGTTGCGCCACTGCCACCCTCGGCCTCCATTTGCAATCGATCTGGTAAAATTCGTATGCTTGTAACGTTTTTTTTTGTGTATGGATTGTTTTGTTAGAAAGAATTAGAATATATTTGATCTTATTATAAGATGTGTGTAGATTGTATGAAATGTTTGTGTGTATGGAACTTATTAGAATATGCTTGCTTAATTGTTAATTTCAATGTTTGCAGAAAAATAATGAAACTCTTTTAATTTGCAAGATATTTATTTATTTCCATCAAACTCTTTTACTGCATTATTCGTTATTATATTATTGTATCATAATGAGTTAAATTTCAGATTCAAGTCATAATATGGAAGTAATGCGGAAGTGATTGCCAAATAATCAGGTACGCTTTTATATATAATTTTTTATTGCAATATTCGTTTGATATTCGTATTCGTTCGTAAAAGATTCGTATTTGTATTCGTATTCGTATTTTGAGGATATGGATCTTGATTTTTTACATTCGTATAACATTTGTATTCGTATTCGTATTCGTAATATAAAATGAATATGGTTATGGTATGACCTGAATTCGCATTCGTATTCGTTCGTTTGCATCCCTACTTACAATGCTTACAATAAAAGAAGAGAGACTTACAACACTTGGAAGGAGGAGGACACTTGAGAGACTCTTGTATTGGTGGAGAACTTCTTGTTGTTGTTTTGTATGAAATGAGGACCTCTTGGGTGGTATTTATAGGCCCCCAAGAGGGATCTACAATCCTCTTCTATGCTTATCTTTTAAGAGGAAATATCTAGATATTTTGGTGGGAGGTGGAGAAATATTTAGATATTTTCTTCACCTCTCTCTTTTCTAGAAACTTCTTCTAAGTACATATCTTCATGAAACTTCTCCTTATGTGAGTAGAAGATATAGGTCCACATCTTCTCATATGGTGGAGTATTGTAGGCCCATGTGTATAATAGCCTATTAATACTTCATGGGCAAATTACAAATTATATTTCAACACCCCCTCTTAATTTCTTATTTGCATTATTCGTCTGAAGTGTTGGAATTTTTCTGTTGGAAGTGGTTTTGTAAAAATATCTGCAAGTTGGTCCTCTGTGCTGATGAACTCCAGCTTGATGTCGCCATTCTCCACTAGCTCTCGTACATAGTGATGACGAAGTTCAATATGCTTTGTTCTTCCATGAAAGATTGGATTCTTTGTCATAGCAATGGCTGGCATATTATCGCATAGTATAGTTGTTGTAAGAATATTCTCTTCTTGAATATCATGAAGAAGTCTTCTCAGCCATACAGCTTCACATGATGCACTTGTAATAGAAATATATTCCGCTTCAGCAGAGGAAAGGGCTATTGTATTTTGCTTCTTAGAACTCCAAGATATGACTTTAGATCCCATGCAGAATAAATAACCGGATGTACTTTTTCTATCATCTATGGATCCAGCCCAATCACTATCTGAGTAGCCTTTGAGAGAATTATCTTCTTCTGAAGCATATTTAATCCCAAAATTTTTGCCCCTTGAACATATCGAAGAATCCTTTTTACGGCTGCATAATAAAGCTTGCTTGGCTTGCTCATATATCTTGATACAACACTGACTGCATATACTATATCTGGTCTTGTATTAGTTAAATATAACAAGGAGCCTACAAGACTCCTATAAAGAGAACCATCAGTTTCTTGAGCTTCATCATTTGCAGAAAGTTTTGTATTAACAGTCATAGGAATTGCTTCTGGTTTGCAAGTTGACATATGAAATTACTTGAAAATATCATGAACATATTTTTCTTGAGAGATAAATAATTCACCTTTCTTCTGTTGAATTTGAATACCAAGAAAATATCTCATAAGACCGAGATCTGTCATTTCATATTCTTTCATCATTGCTTCTTTGAATTTTTCAATCATCTTGAAGGAATTGCTTGTATATATAAGATCATCAACATAAAGACATACGATAAGGAAATTCTATGTACATTCTTTCTTCACATAAAGAGATGGCTCATTAGGACTTCTTAGAAATCCATTATCATGAAAATATCCATCAATTTTATTATTTCAAGCTGTTGGTGCTTGCTTTAAGCCATACAAGGCTTTACGGAGACGATAGACCTTTTCTTCATTATCTTTGGAGATGTATCCTTAGGTTGTTCAACATAAACCTCTTCTTCAAGATCTCCATTAAGAAATGCAAATTTAACATCAAATTGATAAACCGGTAACTTCTTTTGAGCAGCAAGTGCAAGAAAAGTTCTAATTGTCTCCATACGAGCAACATGTGCAAAACTTTCATTATAATCAATACCTGATTGTTGCGAATAGCCTTTAGCAACCAATCGAGATTTATGCTTGTGAATGGAGCCATCTTCATTATATTTGACTTTATAAATCCATTTAAGACTAATGGCATCTTTATCATTAGGACGGTCCACGAGCTCCCAGGTATGATTTTTATTAATGACTACAATCTCTTCATTCATTGCTTGAATCCACACTTCTTCTTTAGCTGCTTCTTCAAATTTTTGAGGCTCACAAGCAAATAAAGCAATAGTACAATATGATGCATAAATGTCTTGAAGAGACCGTACCTTTTGTTGTAGATGTTCTGCATCAGAAAAATTTGGCCTGACTGGTCTTTGAATTGAAGGAAATACATTTTTATCATTTGAGTTGACTTCTTCACCAACAACATGTTCTCATTTCAAAGAAGAGTGTTCATCAAAGATGACATCTCTTGATATAATCAATTTTCCTTCTTCAAGCTCATATAATCTGTAAGCTTTAGATTCATCACAATATCCAATGAAAATATATTTCTCTCCTTTTTCGTCAAACTTTTCTTGTCTAACTTGAGATGGAATATGAGCATAAGCTATAGAACCAAAGATTTTGATATGACTAACCCTGGCCTTCCTTTCATACCATGCTTCATAAGGTGTTCTATCCAATACTACTTTGGTAGGAGATCTATTCAATATATAAACCGTAGTATTTACTGCTTCTTCCCAAAGTTTATTTGGAGGACCCTTACCTTTTAACATGCTTCTTGCCATCTCAACAATTGTTCGATTTCTTCTTTCAGTTACTCCATTCTGTTGAGGAGTATATCTTGCCGTTAGCTCCTTTTTGATTCCGCGAGTTATGCAGAAGTCTTGAAATTCTTTGGATGTAAATTCTCCTCCACGATCTAATCGGAAGACTTTAATTTTTCTTCTACTTTGCTTTTCAACAAAAGCTTTAAACTTGATAAAAGTAGAAAAGACTTCTAACTTTTCTTTCAAGAAGTAAACCCACATCATTCTACTGTAATCATCAATAAATAATAGAAAGTACTTGGCTCCATTGATAGAAGGAATTTGAGTTGGTCCACATACGTCTGAGTGTATCAACTCAAGTGGAGCTTTTTCTCTCCATGATGTATTTGTGAATGGCAATCTATGCATCTTTCCATATATGCATTCTTCACATATGCTTTTATCTTTCTTAATGAATGGAAGCCCGACAACTAAGTTCTTCTGCTTTAATAATATGAGGCTTGTAAAATTTAAGTGTCCAAATCTTAAATGCCATAATAAGGAATCATCTTCATTTACAGCTTTTAGAGCATAACCTTCTTTTAAAGGCATTGATAATGGAAAGACTTTATTTGGAGCCATTTTAATATCTGCAATCAGTAGCTTTCGTCTTTTATCAAAGATTTTGCATACTTCATTATCAAATCTTAGAGAATGGTCATTATTCATAAGTTGGCCAACACTTAGAAGATTCTTAGTTAAGCCTGGAACATAGAGAACATCATGAATGAGTTTAGAAGTACCTTTTTTTGTTTGTACTGCAATAACTCCTTTGCCTTCCACATTTTGCAGCTTTCCATCTCCAAGCTTAACTTGAGAACCATGCCTTTTCTCAAGGCTCACAAATGCATCTTTATTTCCTGTCATATGGTTACTACAACCACTATCGACATATCAAATGTCTTTAGATACTTCTTTAGTATTAATGCAAGAATAAAGTAATGGATTGTAATCCTCATCTTGTGCAATATAATTAGACTCATTCTTTTGGAACCAACAGTTCCTTTGAGAATGATTTGCAATTTTGCACCTTGTGCAGCGGAATGTACAATCTTTGGATTGATGATTATCTTTCTTGCAAATAATGCAATGAGAAGAAGATTTTCTTATATCTGGAGATCTTTGATTATATCCTCCTTTAGATCTTCCATTGTCTTGACCTCTGTAAGATACATGTCTTTCATTATTCTCTTGTCTCCTTACATATTGTCCCTTATTTGCTTGGCATGATCTCCATTCTTAGCTTTGGAGATGCTCATTTTTGTTTGAAATGCTTTCTTCAAGGGTTGATTAGTAAACCTGCTAACTCTTTGCTCATGTGCTTCAAGTGAGCCCATTAATTCATATATAGAAAGAGAAGATAAATCTTTTGATTCTTCAATAGCAGCAATAACATGATCAAATTTAGCAGGTAAACTTCTTAAAATCTTTTCAACAACCTTCTTATCAGTAATGGTATCACCATAACTTCGAATTTGATTTATAATAATAGAAGCTCTTCAAAGAACCCTTGGATATTTTCACCATCTTTCATTAAGAGATTATCAAAATCCCTACATAAAGATTGAAGCTTGATAAAAATTACCTTGGCAGATACTTGAAATTCTTTTTTTAAAATCTCCTATGCTTCTTTAGAAGTAGTTGCTACAGAAATACGAGGAAAGATAGATTTACTTACTCCTTTCTGGATGAAGAGAAGGGCCTTTGCATCTTTCTTCTTGTTCTCCTTGAACTCTTTCTTCTTTACTTCGCTTAGTGAAGCAATTGCATCAGCATCTTTAACCTCTTCATAACCTTCTATGACAAGATCCCACAAGTCTTGTGAGATAAAGAGTGTCTTCATTTGAAGACTCCAATAATCATAACTTTCTTAATCAAATATTGGAATGGAGTTTTGGGTGTAGTTGAATAAAGATATGTTGGAGGTGGATGCCATGTTGTTGAGAAACAAGGAAAAATCTTCAACAAGGATGTAGGGATGGTTTTGTCTCTGATACCAAACTTGTTGGAGCAGCGGAAGATTGGTGGTGTATAAAAAGCAAATTAGAGGGAGAGAAATATGGATCAATGTATAAGGTAGATAAGAACTCAAGAACTTCTTTTCATTAAAACTTAAACTTGCATACAAGTCTTGGACTTTACAAGAAGAGAACTTACAATGCTTACAATAAAAGAAGAGAGACTTATAACACTTGGAAGGAGGAGGACACTTGAGAGACTCTTGTGTTGGTGGAGAACTTCTTCTTGTTGTTGTTGTGTATGAAATGAGAACCTCTTGGGTGGTATTTA